>CM063500.1:40723095-40785595 GCA_032207245.1 Pardosa pseudoannulata
ATTATGAACATTGACAATTATATTATGGAATTAATTGCATTGATTAAAACAAGATGTTAAATTGAAATTATGAACATTAACAATTATATTATGGAATTAATTGCATTTATTAAAACAAGATGTTAAATTGAAATTATGAACATTAACAATTATATTATGGAATTAATTGCATTTATTAAAACAAGATGTTAAATTTGAAATTATGAACATTAAGAATTATATTATCGAATTAATTGCATTTATTAAAACAAGATGTTAAATTGAAATTATGAACATTAACAATTATATTATGGAATTAATTGCATTTATTAAAACAAGACGTTAACTTGAAATTATCAACATTAACAATTATATTATGGAATTAATTGCATTTATTAAAACAAGATGTTAAATTGAAATTATGAACATTAACAATTATATTATGGAATTAATTGTATTTATTAAAACAAGATGTTAAATTGAAATTATGAACATTAACAATTATATTATGGAATTAATTGCATTTATTAAAAACAATACGTTAACTTTAAATTATGAACATTAACAATTAAATTATGGAATTAATTGCAGTTATTAAAACAAGACGTTAACTTGAAATTATGAACATTAGCAATTATATTATGGAATTAATTGCATTTATTAAAACAAGACGTTAAATTGAAATTATGAACATTAACAATTATATTATGGAATTAATTGCATTTATTAAAACAAGACGTTAAATTGAAATTATGAACATTAACAATTATATTATGGAATTAATTGCATTTATTAAAAACAAGACGTTAACTTTAAATTATGAACATTAACAATTAAATTATGGAATTAATTGCAGTTATTAAAACAAGACGTTAACTTGAAATTATGAACATTAACAATTATATTATGGAATTAATTGCATTTATTAAAACAAGACGTTAACTTGAAATTATAAACATTAACAATTATATTATGGAATTAATTGCATTTATTAAAACAAGACGTTAACTTTTTATTATGAACATTAACAATTATAAAAAATTTAAATTTTAAAAAGGGAAAGGAGAAAGGAAATAAAAAATGTCACTTATAGTTACGGCTAAATCAAAAATTAGGAAGGACGCAATTCCCGGTTAATTTTCTTTTTAGGGCGTCGAAAGTTCTCCTCTTCCTCCATCTTGTTGCTGGGACGTCAACGGCTAATCTGCAACTGTGTGTAAGTGAAGATTATATGTTGTGTCTGCAGGGCTGATAACGGTTGGTAACCTCTGATGGCTGGAAAACACACCAAAATTCCAGTGGCCTGGTGGCACGGTGGAATACCGCAAAGTGAAGGACTAAAGCATGCCAATGTGTGTAGTGGGGATATGTAATATAAAAAAAGAGCGAATTCATGGAACTATTGCAACGCAGCTCTCACCAAGGAGAACGCCAAGTGACACTCCTGGTATGTGTGATGTCATCTGATTGAAAATCCAAAGTGGCTTATGCTATAAAAATAGCTTTTTCACCAACGTGATGATTGGGAGCGTGGCAGGGAAGCTACATCGGGGAATTTGAAGGGAAACTTATAGAATTAAAATAAACTAAATGAAATGAAATTAAAATTAAGTAAATGGAACTTTATGACATTCATTTTGACCATCTCTTTAAGAATTTTGGCTAGTTTTTGCTAGTTTTCGCGTCTATAAGTTTGAATGTATAGAATGCGGAATTTATAAATTTGGATTGGTGAAATATATTGCTGAATTTCATAGAGGTGTTGAGGAGCTACAAGAAAGTGAAGATATTAATCGAATAGACTCTCCAGCCTACTTCCCTGGTTTAAATCCCATCAAACACGCGTGGAATACTTTGGGGAGACACATTGAGGTACGCTCACATTCTCCGGATCCCAACAACTCAAACAGTTGCTGATTGAGGAATAGGCACTCCTACCGCACGAAATGCTGGACCAGCTGGTTCTCAGTATTCGGAGACGGTGAGAAGCAACCAATGTAGTTATTGGAGGGCATATCCCATATTAAGGATTATCTGTTTGTTGTTCTTCCTTTTGGATAGACAATCATGAGTCACAGTACCATGCGTTCAATAAAGTGTGTTTTGGTTTGATTCCATACCGTATGAATTGTATTCCTTTTTCAGCGACGTTGTTTTCGTTAGCCTTTACGTACGTAACACTCCCCCTCATTTCTCAATTTCATGTCTCTCAGATGATTTCTCGTGGAGTTATTTTAAAAAACCCACCTGTTGCTCAAGTTTTGCACACCAGTGTATTAGAGTATTGACGGTGATATAACAGTGATTAAAATGACAATTGAAATTTAGAGAAGAGTCACATTCTTAGCTTAAAGAAACATTTATTATTTTTATCACTTTCTGGCTTTCTCTAAAATAATCGTTCCTTGACATCACGCCAAAATCAAAATGGCTAAAAAAAGGGGGGGGATAATTTTTCTCCAAAAATAAATGCTGATGACTTCTTAAAATTTTCAGCCAAATTATGCCCACACAACACCGCGCACTGCGAGGTCAATGGAAAAATTTCGCCAGCGGGAGCCAAATGTGATCGCCAAGACATAGCGTGAGTAACAAAAAACTACGAATTTATGGTGGCAAGCAACGCTCAAGCTGGACAATGGTGGAAGTCGGCAGTCCACGGATGGTCAGCTAGGGTAGATTGAAGGCGACTTGGACATGGAGAAGCCCCATTCCATAAAATAAGGGGTCAGAAAGACGGCCATTCTGGTATATTCCCTTTTAGATAGAATGTGGCTGTACCGCATATATATTTGTGAGTATTCCTTATTTATTGAAATATGTACTCTAGACAGTGAAATAACTTAATAAAATTCTGTGGTCTCAAACAATGGAATAATATGATATCTATACTTACAACTGCAGTTAAAATAATTCTTAATATGCAGTTGAAATAATACATTTGCAGTTAGTTATTTACAAACTAAATTTTGAATAGTTAGTGTTTATTACTTTTATGACTATATTAAAGAAGTAATGTAATCATAAAAAATCTCATATTATAATAAAATATTTATATAACACCAGAAATCTTGAGAAACGAAGATTACTTTAAACTTTTGAATAATATGAAAGTCATAAATATGTTGACACATATTTAAATAAAAATGCCTATTATTTGATAGGCGCACAAAGAATCCATGTGCTGTATATAACTACGTTAGATTTTGTATATATTCTACTTTCTACAATTTAAACCTTAATGGGTTTCGTTAACAGGTCTACCAACTGTTATCTATTATAAAAATTAAACTAGTATTTGAACTTAATATATTTAGAACATATACTGAATATAGAAATATACCTTTAAAAATTGTTAAGGTAGCCTTCTGTTTAAGATTTCAACATTGTCTGTGTTAAACAGAGAACTTTAATAAATAATGATATATTTATATTTATTATAGTTATCTAATTGTACTTAATATTTCCAATTTATTACGATTTCAAGCAATTGTATTTCGCTGAAATTTAAATAATGTAATCTATTTTTTTAAATTATAAATTACAATATTTTTCTGTGGTAACTAAATGCATTTAAATTTTTGTGAATAAAACTTTTGAATTATTTAAAAAAAGAGTTTTCAAAAAGAGTTTCTTTCTGTGCAGAACTTAAAATACAAATTACTTCATAATTTATCTCTTGAAATATAAAATATATAGATTTTACTTATTCTAAAATATTTTGTATTTTATAGAAAATGTTACGTAGTCAGTAAGCCCACTAAAATTCTCATCAACGTAGGGTTATGATTTCAATACTTTTTAAAAGTTTGATAATCCTAGAAATTTGATTATTACTATATTCAAAAATGGGAGGCAGGTTTAACATTAAATAAAAATATAATTTATCTTAGTAATTCTGTTTTGAGTTAATAGAGAGTAAAAAATGATTTAAAGAATTGCTGCAGCCGAAACATAGTATAGCAGTTAAAAATACGCAAATATATTGCTCTAAGGTATATTTGTGTTGTACAAAGTACATATTTATTAAAGATTGAGTTGTAAGTCATATTATATTGGACTGACTTCAATATCTGGCATTTTGTAAAGCAGATTTCTTGAAAGTTTCTAGATCACATATAAAAAAATATATTACCATTTACATATTGACATATAATTTATATGGAAAGAGGGTTACTCTAAATATTTGAGATACGCGAAAATGAGAATTTATAAAAAAAATAAATAACGATTTAATTTTAAAATACAAAGTATTTTAACACAGTAGACTTTTTTTCTGACTTACTTCAACTTGTTTAGAGTAGAATAAATTTTAAATAGAAGAGAAAATTAAGTTTAAGTGAGAAAATTTTTACGTTAGGATTTTCTATGATTTTAAAAAGCAGGATTAAATCAAGAAGAATGCTTTCAACTGTTGTAATTGGTATTTGGAGATGAATGTCCAGCTCGTGCTACTGTATTCAGATGGTTTAAAGAATTTACAAGAGGTCGCAATTTTCTTCAGTATGAAGAACACAGTGTTCAGTAATCCTGGTTAATGTGTCTGCCTTACGGAAAATGCTAATGGATGATATTCGCTTAACCTGTCAAATTATACAGAAGTAACTTAACATTGGATCCGCAGCCATACACAGAATTATTAGTGATGAATTATATATGAAAAAAGTAGTTTGGCGTTGGGTTCACATTAATCTAACTGAGCACCAAATAGGGGACCCTGTTAGTAAAGAAACTCTTAAATTGCTAAATAATGGTGGCCACCGCATCGTTTCTAAAAATTGTAAAGGGTGATGAAATGTGTAAACCATTTTTTGACGTGCCTACAAGTCAATAAAGCGAATTGTGTGTCTTTGAAGATGATCTCACACCGACAGTGGTGAAAAGACAACGTACACTGAAAGCGATGTATACCGTTTTCTTCAGAAGTATGGGATTGGTAAAAACCATCAAGTTGGAAGGACAGAATAAAGTAACAGGAAACTGGTATACCACTAAATGTCTTCCACAAATTCTACAAGAAATGAATGTTAGAGGACTAATGCTTCACCATGACAATGCATCTTCACATACTGCCGAATTAACAGTTGAGTTTATTACTCAAAAACAAATTAAAGTGATAGAACTATAGCTGTATTCACCTTATCTAGCTGTGTGTGACTTTTGGTTATTCTTTAATCTAAAAAAGAACTTACGTGGACGTCAATTTTATTCAGAAGAATATATTGATGTGGCTGTAAATGCATTTTTCATCTATTCCAAGAAATATCTTGAGGTATTTAATCTGTGGAAAAGTCGTCTACAAAAGTGCATTGATGCTGGAGGAAACTAATTTGAACACGCCTAAAAGTTTGTAAGTTTAACTTTAAAAACCTATTTGTATCTCAAAAATTTCAGATTGACCATCGTATTTCATATAAGTATAAAATGTGTTTTTAAATGCTTGGAATTCCAAGTATTTTTTATAAAAATATTTTAATACTATTCTGAACTTGAAAACCATTTTTATGTATCATAAATTATTGCTTCATATGTGCTCCATTTTTCATCATATCAATGATATTTTTTATATCCTAAATATTAGATACATAAATTACTATTATTGACAAGTAAGGAAATACTAAAAAAATTTCCAGACATTCTACTTAAAACTAAATATTAGATAAAGTATAACCTTTTTCTATTTTAGGGAAGTTCATAATTCAAAATTTAAAGCTAAACTTGGATCCCATTATTTATAAAGTCGCCTTTTGTAGTGACAAAATTTATCACTTTTCACTCTTCAATTTTATTTGCACAACAAATGGCGATATACATTTAAGCGAGCAGCGCCGCTTTGAGATTAAAAATCAATTCAAAGTGATGGATGAATAACAAACTGTTCACTTTATCAATTGTTCCGGTGATTAATTACGCAGTTTGTGGCGGAGGCTATGCATGCTCCAAGCGTATAAAATGTTTTTTATGGTTGTCTACGTTTGAGAACTGGATGAAACTTAAAAGATCCAGCGGCCTTGTCAGTATCGATTAAAACGCACAAGAAGTGTGGCTTGAAATATAGAATCCGATAGTTCATGAGATGAATATGTCAAATTTCTTAGAGATTGTGAAACATTTTTAAAAATGGCTGTTCTTTAGAGACTAGCATATAGCCCGTCATATGACGGGATTAATAAAATTATTAATATTCCAGAATTGTAAGGAAGTACTGTAATTATAAAAAAATCTCATATTATAATAAAATGTTTGTGTAACACCAGAAATCTTGCGAACTAAGTTTACTTTGAACTTTTATATATATGTTGTATAAATATGTTGACTCATCACTAAATAAAAATATCCATTATTTTATAGGCGTCCTTGGTTAGCTGTTTGCTGTATACGCCATATTCTACTTTCTACAATTTAAAATTTAATGGTTTTCACGAAGAGGTCCAGAACATGATAACTGCTATGAAAATTAAACTAGTATTTGAACTTATATAACACTACATATAATATTTGTACAGATATAACTTTAAAAATTGTTAAGATAGCCTTCTGTTTTGGATTGTAACATTCAAACAGACAAATATAATAAATGCTGAAAAATTTATATTTGTTACAATTATTTAATTGCACGCAATATGTAGAATTTATTACGGTTTCACGCAATTGTAGTGTTGTATAAGTTTGTAGATATATTTGTAGAGATTAATTTTTAATTTTCCAGAATTGTAAAGTACCCTATGAGACGGTTTGTTTTTTGGCTGAGAATTATCGGGTACATGCTAAATTTGTTAATCTTCATACTCTTCTAAAGTATCCCGATACTATGAATGCAGTTTAGAATTACGTTGAATTTATTTCGTCAAACTGTGTGGTTATGTATAAAAAACAAACTCACAAACGAACAAACTTCTTAGTTTTCAAAGATATATAACTTGAACGCTAGATATTTATTAGTCCGTGAAATAGACTCCTAGATTTTTACGAAAAGGATTTGTTCTTAATACCAGTGATAAAATTTTTATTGCAACAAAAAATAATCGATAATTAAATTTAACACTAGATTGCCCGAGATTTCTTGTATACCTATAATGTCCCAAAACAGTCAAAATGACTGCATTGTGAAAAAATAACAAATATGTAAAGAAATTTATTTAAAATTAATTTTTAATATTATATAATAAAGGAGGCGGAAGTAACTACAATTATTCATAAACCCATTTATATGTTATAGAAAAAGTCACCAAATTCTAAGAAATTGTGTCATTATATTTCATAATTGTTTTTCTAATTGAAATTAAAAAACAGTCAAAATGACTGCCTTGGGCAATCTAGTGTTAAGTGTATCACATATGTACCTAATCTATCATTTATGCCAAATGTAAAAAAATAAATTATTTACATCATATTTAAGTTCAGTGATAAAACGTAAGAAAATAATGGAGATGATATTTAAATAATTTAAAATAACAAATTATTAAATGAGTCGAATAAAGAAATGACATCAAAATGCTAGAAAAATGTTAATTTTACCTATTTATTATGTGACAAATTGATAAATTTAATCTCCCGCTTTTAACCGGGGTAATTAGGGATTGCAATAATGGCATTAAATGCTAGATCTTGTAATATGAAATAAAACAATAATATATATACATCCCCTATTTAACAATACCCTAAGTTATCTGTTCTTCTGTCCTCGAATTTATGAAGCGGTTGAACCTGGAATGGATAGAGACATTCATATTGTTCGTTTGACGAGTTAGGGTTAGCAAAATTCAAAGCTAGTAAAGTTTGCCTTCTCCTAAACAATCGATCCAATTCTAAAATAAATTGGTATAAATATGGTTCATATAATGGCGAAAAATTCTGTCATCTTTAAAATGTTCGAAATCCACCAACCCCCCTTTTCAAGCGTTTAATTCCATTTGGAGATTTTAACTCCATAAAAAAACGAATAAGAATAAAAAGTAATTATTGAAATATGATTGATATGAGAAAGGTAATTACTTACCTCCTCCCATCTTCCGGGTGGCAAACTTTCTGCTCAACACACACAAAATCCATTAAAAAATATAAGACTACTATTTAGAATACGGTATCTTTAATAGTTTATATCCTTCCACAACTAATAAAAAATTCCTTAAAATTACAAATAAAATTCAATAAGGAATAACATAGATTTAATTAAGAATAACATAGGATAACCAATAATAACAGAATTTCTCTAACTCGAATACAAATATTTTAGAATTAACCTTCCGGTTCGTATGGAAACGACGAATAGTTCTACTACGAATAAAAGTTCAAAGTTTTTCTTTGTTTTTTCTGGACGCGACGATTCTCACAGCTTGGCGTTTTTATTCTGTTGCCACTGGAGATTCAACACCATTATTTCAAACCTTGTTTTCCCCGGTTAAGAGCGGACGGTTAAATTTATCAATTTATCACATAAATAGGTAGAAATAACATTTTTTTTCTAGCATTATGACGTTATCTCATTTAACTATGTCTTATTTTGAGTTACTTGAATATCGCCTGCATTATTTTTATACGTTTTATCACTGAAATTATATATTACGTAAATGATTTCCTTTTATATTTGAAGTAAATTATATGTTAGGTACATATGCGATAATTTTAAATTTAATCATCGATTATTTTTTGTTGAAAGACAGTTCTCAACCAAAAAATAAACCATTTTATTTACCTGCTTCATAGGGTACATAACAATTCAGGAAAATTTAAAATTTCCCTGATTCCGTCATATGACGGTCCATACGCTAGTATTAGTATAAAAAGCAAAATCGTTTATGAGATTTTTTGTAAGAATATAAGTTTTTTTTACCATTTTTTCTTATAATGAGTCTAAATTAGTACAAGACAGCTCCGATTCATTCTCAGAAAACTTTCGTAACAAATTAGAAATTTCATCAGTGGTTAGAACTTTTCTAAGAGCTATCATTTCAGGGTTTCTTCTCTGCACAAGGTTCGAAAATCGAATGAAATTTTTCATGAGTAGATAAGTAGTTGTTATGTAACGATAAACTGATGACGTAACTTGATGACATTTGTGTAACTAAACAGCGATCGTATTTCTCCTAGAAAACCAACTATATAGTTTTACATTAAAAAGAAAACGCTTCAAACTGAACCAAAGTCAGCATAAATTTAAAATATCTTTCATAGATTTGTCTATTTATTTCAAAGTATTTTACATTTTCTAAGCCATTATTTATGTAGACGTCGTAAAAGGAAATGCAGAAATATTAATATTTGCTATTATTGATAATGACTGAATAACTGAGGTGTTGGAATTTAGAAATCTGGGATTAGAGAGGCATGAATGTTTATAACCTTTAAAATCTGGTATAATTATTAGAGGACATATTAATGAGACCTGTTCTACGATATTTTACCTAACCCTTATTTATGAGACGTTATGAAAATTTTGATTAATGCCAGAAATCATCTGAAATATAAGTACCTTTTTAATGATGTAAATTGGTGTAATATCGTGAGGCTATTTTAACATGTGTAGGTTTTAATCTGAGTTTCTATGGGATTTCAGTTGTATGATTTATAGTAAAGCATAAATAGGTAAAAACAACATTTTTTTCTAACATTATGACGTTATTACTTTAAACATCTTATTTAATCATTTCTTACATTAAATTATTTAAATATCGTCTTCATTATTTTCATACGTTTTATCACTAAACTTATGTCTTACTCAAATAATTAAATTTTATATAAATAATTAAATCTTTAATATTTGGATTAAATAGTATTTTAGGTACATATGTGATAATTTTAAATTTAACCATCAATTCCTTTTTGTTGCAAGATAATTCTCAGCCATATAAAACCCTTTTCTTTTACCTGCTTTATATGGTACATTACAATTCTTGAAAATTTAAAATTTCACTCATTCCTTCATATGTCTGGAAATTTTCTAGTATTGTATAATAACCAAATCTTTTATGTTAATTTTTGTGAGAATGAATGTTTTTTTTATCATATTTCATCGTTTTTATGCATAATGAATCTAAATTAGAACAACACTGCTCATAATCATCTGACTCATTCTCAGAAAGATTTTGTAACAAATTAGTAATTTCATCAGTTTTTAGAACCTTTCTAGGAAACATCGTTTTAGAGTGTCTGCACTGTATAAGGTTCGAAAATCGAATGAAATGTTTTATGAGCAGATAAGTAGTTGTTATGTAATGATTAACTGATGACGTAACTTGATGACGTTTGTGTAACAAAAGGTTCAAAAGTCGAACGAATTTTCTATGAGCAGATAAGTAGTTGTTATGTAACTATAAACTGATGACGTAACTTGGTGACGTTTGTGCAACAAAACTGTGAGCGTAACTGCCCTAGAAAACCAACTATTCAGTTTTACATGAAAAAGAAAATGCTTCAAACTGAACAAAAGTCAGCATAAATTTAAAATATCTTTCAGAGATTTGTCTATTTACTTCAAAGTACTTTACATCTTCTAAGCCTTTATTTACGTAGACGTCGTGAAATGAAGTACAGAAATATTAATATTTGCTATAATTGATAATGAGTGAATAACTAAGGTGTTGGAATTTAGAAATCTGGTATTATTGAGGTTTGTATGTTTATAACCTTTAAAGATTAATATAATTATTAGATGAATAATTAATGAGCCCCAATATTGAGATAATTCAACTAACCCATATTTATGAGAGGTTAAGAAATATCTAATTAAATGCAGAAGTCATCTGAAATATATGTACCTCATTAATCATGTAAATTGATGTAATATCGTGAGACTATTTTAACATGTGTAAGTTTTAATCTGAGTTCCTATGGTATTTCTGTTGTATGATTTATAATAAAGCATAAATAGGTAAAAATAAAAATTTTTCTAGCATTATGAAGTCATTCCTTTAAACTTCCCATTTATCATTTCTAATATTAAATTATTTAAATATCGTCTTCATTACTTTCATACATTTTATCACAAATTTTATATATTACGTAAATAATAGAATTTTATATAAATAATAAAATCTTTTATATATGGATTAAATAAGAGATTAGGTACATATGTGATAATTCTAAATTTCATCATCCATTACTTTTTGTTGCAAGATAATTCTCAGCGATAACCCGCTTCCTTTTTTTTACCTACTTTTTATGGTACATTAAAATTCTAGAAAATTTTTAATTTAACTCATCCCGTCATATGACGGGCCATATTCTAGTATTAGTATAATAAGCAAAACCATTTATGTTAATTTTTGTGAGAATGCGTGTTTATTTTATCATATGTTATCTTTTTTATGCATAATGAATCTAAATTAGAACAACACTGCTCATAATCATCCGACTCATTCTCAGAAAGCTTTCGTAACAAATTAGTAATTTCATCAGTTTTTAGAACTTTACTAGGAAACATCGTTTCAGAGTGTCTGGTCTGCACAAGGTTTAAAAATTGAATGAAATTTTTTATGAGCAGATAAGTAGTTGTTATGAAACGATTAACTGATGACGTAACTTGATGACGTTTGTGTAACAAAATGTTCAAAAATCGAACGAAATTTTTTATGAGCAGATAAATAGTTGTTATGTAACTATAAACTGATGACGTAACATGGTGACGTTTGTGTAACAAAAGGTTAAAAAATCGAACGAAATTGTTTTTGAGCAGATAAATAGTTGTTATGTAACTATAAACTGATGACGTAACTTGATGACGTTTGTGTAACAAAAGGTTAAAAAAACGAACGAAATTTTTTATGAGCCGACAAATAGTTGTTATGTAACTATAAACTGATGACATATCTTCGTGACGTTTCTGCAACAAAACAGTGATCGTAACTGTCGTAGAAAAACAACTATTTAGTTTTACATGAGAAACAAAATACTTCAAACTGACCCAAAGTCAGCATAAATGTAAAATATCTCTCATAGATTTTTCTATTTATTTTAAAGTACTTTACATCTTCTAAGCCATTATTTAAGTAGACGTCGTGAAAGGAAATACAGAAATATTAATATTTGCTATTATTGATAATGACTGAATTACTAAGGTGTTCGAATTTAGAAATCTGGGATTAGGGGGACATGAATGTTTATAACCTTTAAAGACTGGTATAATTATTAGAAGGCAAATTAATGAGCCCCTGTATTGATATATTTCAATTAACCCTAATTTATGAGGGGATATGAAATTTCTGATTAAATGCAGAAATCATCTGGAATATATGTACATTATTAATGATGTAAATTGATGTAATATCGTTAGGATATTTTAACATATGTAGTTTTAATCTAAGTTTCTATGGTATTTCAGTTGTATGATTTATAATAAAGCATAAGTAGGTAAAAATAACATTTTTTAGCATTATTACGTTGTTCCTTTAAACATCTCATTTAATCATTTCTTATATAAAATTATTTAAATATCGTCTTCATTATTTTTATACGTTTTATAACTAAACTTATGTCTTACTCAAATAGTTAAATTTTATATAAATAATTAAATCTTTAATATTTGGATTAAATAATATTTTAGGTACATATGTGATAATTTTAAATTTAACCATCAATTCTTTTTTGTTGCAAGATAATTCTCAGCCATATAAAACCCTTTTCTTTTACCTGCTTTATATGGTACTTTACAATTCTTGAAAATTTAAAATTTCACTCATTCCTTTATATGGCGGACCATTTTCTAGTATTAGTATAATAACCAAATCTTTTATGTTAATTTTTGTGAGAATGAATGTTTTTTTTATCATATTTCATCGTTTTTATGTATAATGAATCTAAATTAGAACAACACTGTTCATAACCATCTGACTCATTCTCAGAAAGATTTTGTAACAAATTAGTAATTTCATCAGTTTTTAGAACTTTTCTAGGGAGCATCGTTTCAGGGTGTCTGTTCTGCACAAGGTTCGAAAATCGAATGAAATGTTTTATGAGCAGATAAGTAGATGTTATGTAATGATTAACTGATGACGTATCTGGATGACGTTTGTGTAACAAAAGGTTCAAAAGTCGAACGAAATTTTTTATGAGCAGATAAGTAGTTGTTATGTAACTATAAACTGATGACGTTACTTGGTGACGTTTGTGCAACAAAATAGTGAGCGTAACTGTTCTAGAAAACCAACTATTTAGTTTTACATGAGAAACAAAATGCTTCAAACTGAACCAAAGTCAGCATAAATTTAAATATCTTTCATAGATTTGGCTATTTATTTCAAAGTACTTTACATCTTCTAAGCCTTTATTTACGTAGGACATCCTGAAAAGAAATACATAAATATTAATATTTGCTATTATTGATAAGGACTGAATCACCGGGGTGTTGGAATTTAGAAATCTGGTATTATTGGGGCATGAATGTTTATAACCTTTAAAGACTGTTATAATTATTAGAGGAATAATTAATGAGCCCCCGTATTGAGATATTTCAACTAACCCATATTTATGAGATGTTAATAAATATCTGATTAAATCCAGAAGTCATCTGAAATATATGTACCTCATTAATGATGTAAATTGATGTAATATCGTGAGGCTATTTTAACATGTGTAAGTTTTAATCTGAGTTTCTGTGGGATTTCAATTCTATGATTTATAGTAAATCATAAATAGGTAAAAATAACATTTTTTTCTAGCATTATGACGTTATTCATTTAAACATCTCATTTAATCATTTCTTATATTAAATTATTTAAATATCGTCTTCATTATTTTCATACGTTTTATCACTAAACTTATATATTACGTAAGTAATTAAATTTTATATAAATAATTAAATCTTTTATATTTGGATTATATAATAGGATTAATAGGATATTTGGATTAGGTACATAAGTGACAATTTTAATTTTAATCATCAATTCCTTTTTATTGCAAAATAATTCTCAGCCATAAAAAACCCATTTTTTACCTGTTTTATATGGTACATTACAATTTTGGAATATTTTAAATTTCACTCATCCCATCATATGACGGGAAATATTCTAGTATTAGTATAATAAGCAAAATCGTTTATGTTAACTTTTGTGAGAGTGCATGTTTTTTTATTATATTTTATCATTTTTATGCATAAGGAATCTAAAATTAGAACAAAAAAGCTCACAATTATTCGACTCATTCTCAGAAAGCTTTCGTAGCAAATTAGTAATTTCATCCGTGTTTAGATCTTTTCTAGGAGACATCATTTTAGGGTGTGTGCTCTGTACAAGATTCCAAAACCGAATGAAATTCTTTATGAGCAGATAACTAGTTGTTATGTAAAGATTAATTCATGACGTAACTTGATGACAGCTGTGTAACAAAATGTTAAAAAATCGAATGAAATTTTTTATGTTGTTTGGAGTGCTACGGTCTACTTTTTGCAACACGAGGGCTAAATTTTTTATAAGCAGATAAGTAGTTGCTATGTAACTATAAACTGATGACGTAACTTGAAGACGTTTGTGTAACAAAACAGTAATCGTAACTCTCCTAGAAAACCAAATATTTAGTTTTACATGAAAAGCAAAATGATTCAAGCTGAACAAAAGTCAGCGTTAATTTAAAATATCTTTCATGAGGTTTGTCTACTTATTTCAAAGTACTTTACATCTTCTAAGCTTTTATTTACGTAGGACATCGTGAAAAGAAATACAAAAATATTGATATTGGCTATTATTGATAAGGATTGGATCACCGAGATTTAGAAATCACCGGAATTAAGAAATATGGGATTATTGGGGCATGAATATTTATAACCTTTAAAGATTTGAATAATTATTAGAAAGCAAATTAATGAGACCCGTATTGAGATATTTCAAATAACCCTTATTTATGAGGAGTTATGAAATTTCTGATTAAATGCAGAAATCATCTGAAATATATGTACCTTATTAATGATGTAAATTAATGTAATATCGTGAGGCTATTTCAACATGTGTAAGTTTTAATCTGTGTTTCTATGATATTTCAGTTGTATGATTTATAATAAAACATAAATAGGTAAAAATAACATTTTTTCTAGCATTATGGCGTTATTCTCTTAAGCATCTAATTTAATCATTTCTTATATTAAATTATTTAAATATCATCCTCTTTATTTTCATACGTTTTATCACTAAACTTATATATTATATAAATAATTAAATTTTGTATAAATATTTAAATCTTTTATATTTGGATTAAATAACAGATTAGGTACATCCGTTAAATTTTTAAATTAATCATCCTTTGCTTTTTGTTGCAAGATAATTGTCACCCATAAAAAACCTTTTTTTTACTTGCTTTATATGGTACATTACAATTCTAGAAAATTTTAAATTTCTCTCATCCCGTCATATGACGAGCCATATTCTAGTATTAGTATAGTAAGCAAAATCGTTTATGATAATGTTTATGAGAATGCATGTTTTTATCATTTATTATCATTTTTATGCTTAATGATTCTAAATTAGAACAAGACAGCGCACAATCATCCGACTCATTCTCAGAAAGTTTCGTAACAAAATAGTAATTTCATCAGAGAACTTTTCTAGGAAACATCGTTTCAGGGTGTCTGCTTTGCACAAGGTTCGAAAATCGAATGATTTCTTTTATGAGCAGATAAGTAGTTGTTATGTAATGATTAACGGATGACGTAACTTGATGACGTTTTTGTAACAAAACAGTGATCGTAACTCTTCTAGACAACCAACTATTTAAATTTCCATGAAAACCAAATGCTTCAAACTGAACAAAAGCCATCATAAATTTAAAATATCTTTCATAGCTTTATCTATTTATTTCAAAGTACTTTACATCTAAGCCTTTATTTACGTAGATGTCGTGAAAGGAAATACAGAAATATTAATTTGTGCTATTATTATTAATGACTGAATAACTAAGGTGTTAGAATTTATAAATCTGGGATTATTGGGGCATGAATGTTTATAACCTTTAAAGACTTGTATAATTATTAGAGGACTAATTAATGAGCTCCCACATTGAGATATTTCAACTAACCCTTATTTATGAGAGGTCATGAAATTTCTGATTAAATGCAGAAATCATCTGAAATATATGTACCTTATTAATGATGTAAATTGATGTAATATCGTGAGGCTATTTTAACATGTGTAAGTTTTAATCTGAGTTTCTGTGGGATTTCTGTTGTATGATTTATAATAAAGCAGAAATAGGTAAAAATAACATTTTTTCTAACAGTATGACATCATATCTTTACACATCTCATTTAAACATTTCCTATATTAAATTATTTAAATGTCGTCTTCATTATTTTCATACTTTTTATCACTAAATTTATATATTAGATAAATAATTAAATTTCATATAAATGATTAAATCTTTTATATATTGATTAAATAGTAGATTAGGTACATATGTGATAATTTTAATATTAATTATCCATTACTTTTTGTTGCAAGATAATTCTCAGACAAAATACAAACCCATTTTTTTTACCTGTTTCATATGATACGTTACAATTCTGGAAAATTTAAAATTTCACTGATACCTTCATATCACGGACTGTATTCTAGTATTAGTATAATAAGGAAAATCTTTTATGAGAATTTTTCTGAGAATACAAATTTTATTATTATCATTTTTCATAGTTTTTATGCATAATGAATCTGAATTAGAACAACACAGCTCACAATCACCGACTCATTCTCAGAGAGCTTTCGTAGCAAATTAGTAATTTCATCAGTGTTTAGAACTTTTCTAGGAGACATCATTTCAGAGTGTTTGCTTTGCACAAAGTTCGAAAACCGAATGAAATTTTTTATGAGCAGATAAATAGTTGTTATGTAACGATAAACTGATGACGTAACTTGATGAAGCTTGTGTAACTAAACCGTGATAGTAATTCTGCTTGAAAACCAACTATTTAGTTTTACAAGAAAAAAAATGCTTTAAACTCAATAAAAGTCAGCATAAATTTAAAATATCTTTCAAAGATTTATTTCAATGTAATTTACATCTTCTATTCCTACAATTACCTAGAAGTCGTGAAAGAAAGTATAGAAATATTAATATTTGCTATTACTGATAATGACTGAATAACTCAGGTGTTAGAATTTAGAAATCTGGGATTAGAGGGTCATGAATGTTTATAACCTTTAAAGACTGTTATAATTATTAGAGTACAAATTAATGATCCCCTTATTGAGATATTTCAACTAACCCTTATTTATGAGAGGTTATGAAATACCTGATTAAATGCAGAAATCATCTGAAATATATGTACCTTATTAATGATATAAATTGCTGTAATATTGTGAGACTATATTAACATGTGTAAGTTTTAATCTGAGTTTCTATAGGATTTCAGTTGTATAATTTATAATAATAAGCCCAGTGGCGTTGGGGTACCGCTTCGAACTCCCACGACACAGGTCCGAGGTTCGATCCCCGGGCTGGTCAAGGTTGACTCAGCCTTTCATCCCTTCAGTGGGTAGAGAAATTGAGGACCAAACTTGCTTGGGAAATAATCACTGGGGGTTCCGCGTAAGATTGACCACCTAACCGGAACTTCGCACCCCAGGGCTTTTGGTCACGCAAACGGAGATTGGCACCCTTAAGCCTTGCCCCCTAAGGGGCTGTTGCGCATTTAAAGAAAAATTAATAATAAACCATCTACATTTTAATGTATACAGTTTTGCACTATTTCCGCAATAAGCTTAAAGTTTTCATTCTTTACGTGTGATTAAGATATAACGTTCTTTAAAAACAGAGGTAGGTTATTAAAATTGGATATTCATTCATTCCTTATTTTGTAACAAAACATAAAATCAAATCTCATGTGTATGATTATTTTAATGAAATATAGCAACTTGAAATAAAGTATGTTCTACAATATATGAAATCATTTCAATAATGTTAAATCTATAGATAGAATGGATATGTATATTTCGTGAAGCAGTTTGTTTTTTATTAACCAACCTTTTCCTGAAACTGAAATAGGGTACATACAAGGTTACCCTATAGCGACTGGATGCACACACACACACACACACACATATATATATATATATATATATATATATATATATATATATATATATATACATATATATATATATATATATATATATATATATATATATATATATAACTAACAAACGTAATCATATTTTCATTAAAAAAAATTTGTGCGACTCTATCTATAAAACGCAAAATTTGGTTTGTTTTTTTCCTTCTCAGTTTGGAAAATTAGGGAATTCACACACACCTTATTTAAATCCTGCTTAATTCAGCTCTCCTTATATGTCTCTTTACACAGCTAGTTTCACTTCATCTCATGTTATAATATGAGTAATAATTAACACACTTATTAGCTGGCTCACATACCTACATAACGTCATATACATGTTTTTCGAGGCAGAAACCTTTTACGAAAGAACTTATATTAAAACCCATGTGTTTTATTTCGAAATTTTCTTTTATTCTTTTCAGCCTCCCGACTACTAACGACTGTATCCAAGGATATATAAATCCTATTTTTATTTGTGAAAGTTTAAAATGTAAATTACATATATAATTATACATCTTTATATATAAAATTCATCCGTTTGTGTGTTTGTAATAGAACGCCTCCTAAACGGCTGGACTGATTTTGATGAAAATTGTGTATGTAATTATGTTGATTCGAGAATTGTTTGGATTCCCAATTTGATCCAATAGAATGAGTTTTATTTATTAAAAATCGAGAACTCCACACTTATTGAGATTATTATATTGCCTCTTGAAACACTTCACTGCCAATGCAGTGGTCAATGCAACGGGCAGCAGTACGAGAATTCTAAGGATAGAATTACCGTACAGGCTATGTGACAATTTTAATTAACTCTAATTACGTTCTCGATAACTCTTTCTTTTACCTTTATACATCTTTCTATTTTTGTATATATATATATATATATATATACATATATATATATATATATATATATATATATATATATATATATATATATATATATATATATATATATATATATATATATATATATATATATGTAATATATTTATATATATGTATTATATATATATATATATATGTATATATTTTTGTATATATATATATATATATATATATATATATATATATATATATATATATATATATATATATATATATGTATATATATATATATATATATATATATATATATATATATATATATATATATATATATATATATATATATATATTATATATATATATATATATATATATATATATATATATATATATATATATATATATACATAAATAGAAAGATGTATCGAGGTAAAAGAAATATAAAGATATTTATTCTCTTATTATATTTTTAAATTCTTTTTAAGAAAACAGTTTCCTTACGTATATTGTTTTTATACAGTTTCAATTTCAGGGTTAGATTAAAGGAACCAGTCAAAAATAATATTGAATTTTTCACTTGAAATGTTAGACAATATTGACATCTTAGATCTTTCCGTATTTGAAACTACAAAATGGAAAATTATATAACAAATAATAAGTTTATATATTGAAGTACAAATTCCAAACTTTTAACACTTTTGACATAGGGACTTTGAGTATTGGAGAACTTTTCATCGGGTTAGATTAGTTATTGTATGAGAAGTCGTTGAATTGAGATATTTACTTTGTCAAAATCCTTAGAGTAAAAGCATGCAAAATAAATGAAAGTAAGGCTTTTAAAGGGGGAAGTCAATATATGGTCCACTAAAGAAATATTTAAAGCTAGCAGGAAATTTGCAAAAATAATGTAATTAATTTGCATTTGCAATATCTTATTTAATAGGTTTGACACATATTTGACAGACATGTTTTTACACGTATCCCCTATATAATAAAAGCCTAAGTTATATGTATTCCTGTCGTGGAATTTATGAAGCGGTTGGACCTGGAATGCATAGATGCATCCATATTATATTTCTGATGTGTTAGGGTTAGCAAAGTGCAAAGCGACTAATGTTTATTGTCTAATAATTTATCCATCCGATTCTGAAATAAATTGGTATAAATATGCTTCATATCACATAATAATGTGATCTTTAAATCGTTCGAAATCCATCCCTTCTCAATTTTTCGAGCTTTTCATGCCATTATTTCAAGTCCTATTTTCCCTGGTTAAGAGCAGACGATTAAATTTATGAGTTTATCATATAATAAATACGTAATAATAACATTTCTTTCTAGCATTATGACGTTATTCCTTTAACCATCTCATTTAATCATTATTATATTAAATTATTTATATATCGTCAGCATTTTTTTCAAGTAAATAATTTTTACTTTTATATTGGGCATCGCGCCTGAGACGTTTACATGGGTTTGTGATAATTTCGTTCTTAGAATACGCCATATAATTGCTGCGCATGGTGGATATCTGGAAAGTATCGTAGTTTAGATTTTTTCCAGATTGCAGCGCCATCTTTTGTGGAACATTGTAACTAATTTTGAAAGTTTGCCTACCTGAACATTTACTATTGTCCCAATCATATTGCAATAAACTGTGTATTTCTATTACTGTCCGTTTAGTTTTTATTGAATTTTTAAATATATCGGTCATTTTTTAAACACCCTGTATATGATAATTTTAAATTTCATCATCGATTATTCGTTGTCACAATGAAACAAATTCTTTTCATAAAAGACTAGGACAGACCAATAAATATCTAGCCTTTAAATTATATATCTTTGAAATTTAAGAAGTTTGTGTTTGGTTTTCATACATAAACACACAGCTTGACGTAATGAATTCAAGGTGATTCTAAACTGCATTCACAGTATCGAGAGACTTTAGAGTAGTTTGCAGATAAACAAATTGAACAAGCCAATGTGTGGAGAGGGGACATGACATATCATAAAAAGGACGAATTTAGGGAACTATTGCATAGAATCCCTAGCCAAGGATAATGCCAAGTAACGCTCCTGGTAGGCGTTATTGAAAATACAAAGCGGCTTACGCGATAAAAAAATTAGGTTTTCGTCTCACGAAAGTAATAATTGGGGGGTTGGCAGGGTAGATACAAACAGGATATTTTAGTTTAAGGGAAGCCTTATAGAATTAACAGAATATAAATGGAATGTTATGACACGACACTATGCTTTTAATTCTATAACCACAGGTGTGATAATCTTTGATAATTAAGTCCTATTATAAGAATCTAAAATTAAGAATGTAACCAATTCCACCCACTGCTATTTACCCTGTCGCCTCAGGTATTTGTTTAGAAGGATTATCTTTTTCAAAACATAGATACAGGAATACATAAAATTTTTATTTTTTAAACATAAAATCCTCCTACACACTGAGAAATTAATTCCAGGTACCAAATTAGAAACTTTGATTTTACACAAATGATAACAATCTCTGAAAGAGAATTTTTCTATACTGTCATTCAATTTAAGGTAACGGGTACCTGAAAAGAAAACCCACAGAAAAGACAATAAAAAGGTATATTATTTGATGAGTGGTTATGTATAGTGAAAGTACTCGTTATGATCCTAATCTGATATTTTAATATATTTAAATTATATTTGAACTTTCTCCAACTTAAGTTTAAGTCTTTAAAAGAAACACAATAAACATTAAAAAAAAGAGAGGAGAAGTTACTGAATTAATGAATTTTATTGATATTAAAATGTAATTAAAAAAAATAATAGAAGCCAGTTGTTTGAGTTTTTTTAAATGATAAAAATTAATAAAAAGAAAGGGTAAAACAAAAATCTCACTTATAGTGACTGCCAAATAAAGCAATTATGGAGGACGGAATTCCGAGATCATCTTCTTTTCACGGGATCCAGGTCTCTCTCCACCCACCCCATCCTGTCTGCCGGGATGAGAACTGCAAGTCTGCAAAACTCCACATTCTTTGTGTCTGGCGACATGATGAAAAATCACCAAGAGTAACAGTAAAACACGCCAATGTATGGAGTGGCTATATGTCATATTATAAAAAGGGCGAATTTATGGAACTATTGCATGGCAGCTCTCGACAAGAAGAATGCCAAGTGACGCTCTTGGTAAGAGTGATTAAAAATACAAGGCGGCTTATGCAAATAAAAAAAAATAGTTTTTCGTCTCACCAATGTAATACAGTAGAACCTCGATTAACCGAGGTTTCTGTTAACCGAGTCAATAAGAAAGTCTAATATTTGTTTCTCTTTACCAAAACGGAAAAATATATATACATTTTAGTTCGTTGTCCGTGTTACAGGCAGCTTTCCCCACAAACGTATTCAACTTCCAAGAAATATTACACTCGTTTTAAATCTCTTTTGCTGTGAAACAGAAGTTCATATATGTTTATTTTTATCATTTAAAGAATGTTCTATTGTTTTTTACTTTAAAAGTTCGTTAAATTCGCAAGCACTGAAGGCTTTTAAACATGG
Source organism: Pardosa pseudoannulata (assembly GCA_032207245.1). Lineage (NCBI taxonomy): Eukaryota > Metazoa > Arthropoda > Arachnida > Araneae > Lycosidae > Pardosa > Pardosa pseudoannulata. The sequence goes on from CM063500.1 coordinate 40,745,477, forward strand.
TTTCTATTAACCGAGATTTCCGATAGCCGAGGTACTAGCGGTTCCAATTAGCTCGGAAAATCGAGGTTCTACTGTAATTGGCAGCTGGGCAGGGAAGATACAAACAGGGTATTTTTTTAAGGGAAGCTTATAGAATTAAAATAAACTAAATGGAACAGAATTAAAAAAAAATAAATGGAATGTTATGATAGCAGACAATGTTTTTAATTCTATAAACACACGTGTGATAATCTTTGATAATTAAGTCCTATTATAAGAACCTAAAATTAAGGATGAAACCAATCCCACTCACTGCTATTTACTCTGTCGCCTCAGGTATTTGTTGAGAAGGTTTATCTTTATCAAAACATAGATACAGGAATACATAAAAGTTTTATTTTTTAACATAAAATCCTCCTACACATTGAGAAATTAATTCCAGGATCAGAGTTAGAAAATTTGATTTCACATAAATGAAGAAATTCACTGAAGGAGATTTTTTCTATACTGGAGTTTGTGTCATTAATTTTAAGGTAACGGGTACCTGAAAAAGAAACCCACAGAAAAGACAATAAAAAGGTATATTATTTGGTGACTGGTGATATATAGTGAAAGTACGCGTTATGAGCATAACCTGATATTTTAATATATTTAAATTAAATTTGGAGTTTTACGAGCTTAAATTTATGTTTTACAGTAAAAAAGAAAGACAATAGACATTAAAATAAGAGAGGGGAAGTTACTAAATTAATGAATTTTATTGATGAATAATGGATTTAAAATGAAATTAAAAAATTATTAGAAGCCAATGGATTGAATTTTTTAAATGATAAAAATTAATTAAAAGAAAGGAATAAAAATTGCTCTTATAGTGACTACCAAATAACACAATTATGGAGGACGGAACTCCGAATTCCTCTTCTTTTCACGGGATCCAGGTCTCTCTCACTCCTCTATCCTGTCTGACGGGATGAGAACCGCAAGTCTGCAAAACTCATCAACAATCTTTGATCCTGGCTACACGGTGTAAAAACGCCAAGAGCAGCAATATGTGTGGAGTGGGGATACGTCATAACATAAAAAGGACGAATTTATGGAACTATTGCATTGCAGCGCTAGCCAAGGAGAATACCAAGTAACGCTCTTGGTATGTGTGTTTGAAAATACAGATCGATTTATGCGATAAAAAAATTTAGCTTCACCAACGTATTGCAGTAGAACCTCGATTAAGTGAGCTTCGATTAACCGACGTTTCTGTTAACCGAGTCAATAAGGAAGTCTAATTCTTGTTTCTCCATTTCAAAATAACCTTGGAAAAAAATATAAACATTTTAGTTCGTTTTCCATGTTACAGGCACTTTTTCCCCACAAAAGTACTCAACTTTCAAGAAATATTACACTTTTCTTAAATGTTTTTAGCTGCGAAACTTAAGTTCATATATGTTTATTTTTATCATTTAAAAAAAGTTCTATTACTTTTTACTTTAACAGTTAGTTAAATTCGCAAGCACAGAAGTTTTTTATACATGGTTTCTATTAACCGAGATTTCCGATATCCGAGGTACTAGCTGTCCCATTTAGCTCGAATAATCGAGGTTCTACTGTAATTGGCAGCTTGGCAGGGAAGATACAAACAGGGTATTTTTGTTTAAGAGAAGCTTTATACAATTAAAATAAATTAAATGGAACGGAATTAAAAGAAAGTAAATGGAATGTTATGATAGGAGACAATTTTTTAATTCTATAAACACAAGTGTGATAATCTTTGATAATTAAGTCCTATTATAAGAACCTAAAATTAAGGATGAAACCAATCCCACTCACTGCTATTTACTCTGTCGCCTCAGGTATTTGTTTAGAAATTTTTTCTTTCACAAAAATAGATAAAAGAATTTATAAAATTGTTATTTTTTAAACATAAAATCTTCCTACACATTGAGAAATTAATCCCATGTACCAAATTAGAAATTTTGATTTTACACAAATGAGGAAATTCTCTGAGAGAGACTTTTTCTATATTGAAGTTTGTGTAATTAATTTTAAGGTAACTTGGTACCTGGTAAGGAAACCCACAGAAAAGACAATAGAAAGGTATATTATTTCATGAGTAGTGATGTATAGTGAAAGTACGAGTTATGATTCTAACCTGATATTTTATTATATTTAAATTATATTTGGTGTTTTGACAGCTTAAATTTATGTCTTACAGTAAAAAAGAAAGAAAATAGACATTAAAATAAGAGAGGAGAAGTCAATGAATTAATGGATTTTATTCCTATTAAAATGAAATTTAAAAATATCAATAGAAGTCAATTGATTGAATGTCTAAAATGATAAAAATTAATAAAAAGAAAAGAGAAAACAAAAATGTCACTAATAGTGACTTCCAAATAAAATAATTATGGAGGACGGAATTCCGAGTTCCTCTTCTTTTCGCGGGATCCAGGTCTCTCTCTCTCCCCCATCCTGTCTGCCGGGATGAGAACCGCAAGTCTTCAAAACTCATGCACATTCTCTGAGCCTGACGACACGGTGGAAAGTCGCCAAGCGCAGCACTAAAACACGTCAATGTGTGGAGTGAGAATATGTCGTATCATAAAAAGGGCGAATTTATGGAACTATTGCATCGCGGCGTTCGCCAAGGAGAATGCCAAGTGACACTCTTAATATGCGAGATTGAAAATCCAGAGTGGCTTATGCGATAAAAAAAAATTGACTTTTCGTCTCACGTAATAATTGGGATCTTGACAGGAAAGATACAAACAAAGTATTTTTGTTTAAGGGAACTTTTATAGAATTAAAATGGAACGGAATTAAAAGACAGTAAATGGAACGCTATGATAAGAGACAATGTTTTTCATTCTATAAACACACGTGCGATAAACTTTGCTAAATAATTCCTATTATAAGACTCTAAAATTTCAGGATGTAACCAATTCCACCCACTGCTATTTACCCTGTTGCTTCAGGTATTTGTTTAGAAGGATTATCTTTTGCAAAAAATAGATAAACGTATATATAAAATCGTCATATTTTAAACATAAAATCCTCCTACACACTGAGAATTTAATTCCAGGTACCAAATTAGAAACTTTGATTTCACACAAATGAAGAAATTATCTGAAGGAGAATTTTTCTATACTGGAGTTCGTGTCATTAATTTTAAGGTAAAGGGTATCTGAAAAAGAAACATACAGAAAAATAATAAAAAGGTATATTATTTGATGAGTGCTGATATATATTGAAAGTACGAGTTATGATCCTAACCTGATATTTTAATATATTTAAATTATATTTGGAGTTTTGCCAGCTTAAACTTATGTCATACAGTAAAAAAGAAAGAAAATAGACATTAAAATAAGAAAGGAGAAATCAATGAATTAATGGATTTTATGTATATTAAAATGAAATTTAAAAATATCAATAGAAGTCGATTGAATTTTTTTTTAAATGATAAAAATTAATAAAAAGAAAAGAGAAAACAAAAATGTCACTAATAGTGATTTCCAAATAAAACAATTATGGAGGACGGAATTCCGAGTTCCTCTTCTTTTCACGGGATCCAGGTCTCTCTCTCTCCTCCATCCTGTCTGCCGGGATGAGAACCGCAAGTCTGCAAAACTAATCAACATTCTTTGCGCACTGGCGACACGTGGAAAATCGCCAAACGCAGCACTAAAATACGTCAATGTGTGGAGTGGGAATATGTCATATCATAAAAAGGGCGAATTTATGGAACTATTGCATAGCGGCGCTCACCAAGGAGAATGCCAAGTGACGCTCTTGGTATGCGTGATTGAAAATACAGCGCGGCTTATGCGATAAAAAAAATTAGGTTTTCGTCTCACGAAAGTAATAATTGGGAGCTTGGCAGGGTAGATACAAACAGGGTATTTTTGTTTAAGGAAAGCTTTATAGAATTAAAAGAAAGTAAATGGAACGTTATGACAGGAGACAATGCTTTTAATTCTATAAACACACGTGTGATAATCTTTGATAATTAAGTCCTATTATAAGAATCTAAAATTAAGAATTAACCAATCCCACCCACTGCTATTTACCCTGTTGCTTCAGGTATTTGTTTAGAAGGATTATCTTTTGCAAAAAATAGATAAACGTATACATAAAATCGTCATATTTTAAACATAAAATCCTCCTACACACTGAGAATTTAATTCCAGGTACCAAATTAGAAACTTTGATTTCACACAAATGAAGAAATTCTCTGAAGGAGAATTTTTCTATACTGGAGTTCGTGTCATTAATTTTAAGGTAAAGGGTACCTGAAAAAGACACATACAGAAAAGACAATAAAAAGGTATATTATTTGATGAGTGCTGATATATATTGAAAGTACGAGTTATGATCCTAACCTGATATTTTAATATATTTAAATTACATTTGGTGTTTTGCCAGCTTAAATTTATGTCATACAGTAAAAAAGAAAGACAATAGACATTAAAATAAGAAAGGAGGAATCAATGAATTAATGGATTTTATTCATATTAAAATGAAATTTAAAAATATCAATAGAAGTCAATTGATTGAATTTTTTGAAATAATAAACATTAATAAAAAGAAAAGAGAAAACAAAAATGTCACTAATAGTGACTTCCAAATAAAACAATTATGGAGGATGGAATTCCGAGTTCCTCTTCTTTTCACTGGATCCAGGTCACTCACCTCCTCCATCCTGTCTGCCGGGATAAGATCCGCAAGTCTGCAAAACTCATCAACATTCTTTGCGCACTGGCGACACTTGTAAAATCGCCAAAAGCAGCACTAAAACACTTCCATGTGTCTAGTGGGAATATGTCATATCATACAAAGGGCGAATTTATGGAACTATTGCATAGTGGCGCTCGCCAAGGAGAATGCCAAGTGACGCTCTTGTTGTGCGTGATTAAAAATACTTCGCGGCTTATGCAATAAAAAAAATTAGCTTTTCGTCTCACGAAAGTAATAATGTGGAACTTATCAGGGAAGATACAAACAGGGTATTTTTGTTTAAGGGAAGCTTTATAGAATTAAAAGAAAGTAAATGGAACGTTATGACAGGAGACAATGCTTTTAATTCTATAAACACACGTGTGATAATCTTTGATAATTAAGTCCTATTATAAGAATCTAAAATTAAGATTTAATCAATCCCACCCACTGCTATTTACCCTGTTGTTTCAGGTATTTTTTTAGAAGGATTATCTTTTGCAAAAAATAGATAAACGTATATATAAAATCGTCATATTTTAAACATAAAATCCTCCTACACACTGAGAATTTAATTCCAGGTACCAAATTAGAAACTTTGTTTTCACATAAATGAAGATATTCTCTGAAGGAGAATTTTTCTATACTGGAGTTCGTGTCATTAATTTAAGGTAACGGGTACCTGATAAGGAAACCCACAGAAAAGTTAATAAAAAGGTATATTATTTCATTAGCGGTTATGTATATAGTGAAAGTAAGCGTTATGTGTCCTAATCTGATATTTTAATATATTTAAATTATATTTGGCTTTCTCCAACTTAAGTTTAAGTCTTAAAGTAAAGAAGAAACACATCACATAAAAAAAGAGAGAAGTTACTGAATTAATGGATTTTATTGATATTAAAATGAAATTTTAAAAAATCATAGAAGCCAATTGATTAAGTTTTTTTTAAATAATAAAAAATAATAAAAAGAAAGGAGAAAGCAAAAATGGATTAAAAAATAAGACAGTTAAGAAGGACGGAACTCCGAGTTCCTCTTTTTTTCACGGGATCCAGGTCTCTCTCTCTCCTCCATGCTGTCTGTCGGGATAAGAACCGCAAGTCTGCAAAACTCATCAACATTCTTTTTCGCACTGGCGACACGTGGAAAATCGCCAGGCGCAGCACTAAATCATGTCAGTGTGTGGAGTGGCAATATGTCATATCATAAAGAGGGGAATTTATGGAACTATTGCATAGCGGCGCTCGCCAAGGAGAATGCCAAGTGACGCTCTTGGTAGGCGGGATTGAAAATACAGAGCGGCTTACGCGATAAAAAAAATTAGGTTTTCGTCTCACGAAAGTAATAATTGGGAGCTTGGCAGGGTAGATACAAACAGGGTATTTTTGTTTAAGGAAAGCTTTATGGAATTAAAAGAAAATAAATGGAACGGAATTAAAAGGAAGTAAATGGAACGTTATGACAGGAGACAATGCTTTTAATTCTATAAACACACGTGTGATAATCTTTGATAATTAAATCCTATTATAAGAATCTAAAATTAAGAATGTAAGCAATCACATCCACTGCTATTTACTCTGTCGCCTCAGGTATTTGTTTTACAAAAAATTGATAAAGGAATAAATAAAATTTCTAATTAATAAAATAATGAAATTGCATTTTTTAAACATAAAATCCTCCTACACATTGAGAAATTAATTCCACTCACCAGAATTAGAAAATTCAATTTGACATAAATGAAGAACCATGTCATAAAGAATGAAATTATACAAACTTGTCGAAGCGAATAAATTTAACGAAAATATAAAATCGAAATCTTTCCATTTTAATACTTCCGAATAAATAACTTTTGTTTTTATAGCTCATTAATGAATTAGAGAAGTTAATTTTCTATAAACATATTACTTTTGATTTAGAGAAGCCAACATATTAAAATAAAAATATATTTGCCTTTTGCGTATTAAAATTTCGTTTAGCTTTTACTTTTGTAATTAAATTCCTAACATTTTTCTAAAGGTTTAATTGTGTCAATAAACGAGATTATCACTCTACCAAATTAAATCTCACAAAGTAAATTGTTTTTATTTCCGACAAGAATATGCACTGACGGTTAAAACAGAGAAAGAAATAAAAGTTAGACAGACACAGGTAATTTACTTCTGAAACATTTCACTTTGCAATTATGAACATTAAAATAAAAATGAGATTAGTATGTACAGTTTGAAGTTATGATAGGGGCACTGACATGAATAATCGTTGATGCAGGAACATTATGATTTATTTTTTTACTGTCATTCTAATTAAAATCAGAAACTTAAAATAAATTGCATTAATTTGTTCGAAAGGTAAACTTTACATTTGTCTTTCATATGAATATAATCTATTGTTAATTTGGTGGAAACTGTTTTTTTTTTCAGATTTCGTCAATTTAAATTAAACACGCTAACTATTAACTATTAACCCTCTGACCGCTCATCCCGCGATTTCCACGGGCAATCCAAATGTAGCAAAATTTGCTCATCCCGCGATTTTCGCGGGCATGTGTTTTTCTTCCTTTATTAAAAAGAACATTCCGCCTTTTCACTGTTTAACCAGTGGAATAAATTATACACAGTATTAGACATTTAATTAGGTAAATAGAATTATATGACTAGAACTATTATAGTTATATTAGATAACATAATGATAGATAGTATGTTATAAATAGAAACTATGTTAAAGTTGAAATTTATTATAAAATAAATGTTTTATGTGATAACATCTGAAATTAGTTTTTCTGAAAGCTAATTTTCTTATGATAAAAGTCAATATAAAAAATCTTTTCTAGAAAAGAATTAGTATTTCAATTCTCCAATATAAATAAATAAATATATATATATATATATATATATATATATATATATATATATATATATATATATATATATATATATATATATATATATATATATATATATATATATATATATATATATATACATATATATATATAAATGTATATATATTATATATACATATATACATATACATATATACATATATATACATATATATATATATATACATATACATATATATACATATACATATATATATACATATATATATATATACATATATGCATATATATATATACATATCTCTCTCTCTCTATATATATATATACATATATATATATATATATACATATATATATGCTATATATATATACACATATATATATACATATACACACACACACACATATATATATATATATACATATATATATATGTGTGTGTGTATTTATATATGTATTTATATATATATATATATATATATATATATATACATATACATATACATATATATACATATATACATATATATACATATACATGTATATATACATATATACATATATGTACATATACATATATACATATACTTATAAACATACACATATATATATATATATATACATACACATACACACACATACATACATACATATATATATATATATATATATATATATATATATATATATATATATATATATATATATATATATATATATATATATATATATATATATATATATATATATATATATATATATATATATATATATATATATATATATATATATATATATATATATATATATATATATATATATATATATATATATATATATATATATATACTTAAACTATGCAAAAATAATACGCAATTTTTAAAGAGATCTCGGTTTACAAATTGAGCAGTCGGAGGGTTAAACATATCAGTCATTGTCTTGACAGTAAGTGTTAAAGTTAAGTATTTCACTTAACGCCTTAATGTACATTTTTTTAAAAAGGCCGGAAAAAAATCATTTTTTTATGTAAAAAACACAATTTTGCCAAAAAAATTACAAAAATACAAAATTAATCAAACATTTTTACTGCAATTTTGGATTTTGATAACATTGCCGAAAATAGTCGAATATTGTAATATTACTCGCCCATGAACATTTTTTTATCTTTCTTTTCGAATTCCCATTTTAGAAAAAAACATTATCATCAGTAAAAATAAATATTTATACTTTTAAGTTATCCGTCTACGTTCGGAGAACTTTTTTTCTTTAAACGTAGAAACTTGTTTTTATATTTTTAGATTTACTTTTTATATTATCATAGAGAATTGCACTTAAAAGATGTATTCCTTGAGAAGTTTTTATACAATTTTTAATAAATGGAGAAAATTTAGTAAAAAATCGGGTTCTTTCAAAGAGTCTAGTTTTTCAATACATTAAATTATTTCAATATTTTTTGATGCAACACAATTCATATACACTGGACTAGTGAATCACCTAAAATCTTGGATTAATTTGCATTTGGTAAAAAATTTTGGTCCTTCAAAATCATACACACTGAATCTTTAATGAATTTTCATTACCTTTATAGTTAACTATGAGTGTAAGATTATTAAAAATTATCCAAATTTAAAGCTTTTAGGTCATTTACTATCAAAAGCATTCATAATAATTTTCAATAAAATATTTTAAGAACTTTTTGAGAAATCACATTTAAAGTTTCAACAATTTATAAATAACGTTTTGAGAAAAACGCATTTGAAGTTTAGAAAAGCAACTTTAACAATTAAAAAATTAAAATACATGCTTAAATTTCCTCACACTTTCTTGCTTCAAAACTTTTTATTTGCGAAGTTGCTAATTATTAAAAATACTAGAAAACTGTTTAAACTAATCTTCTTGAAAATTTAAAGTTTTGTCCAAAAAATGCCCTTTAAATTCACAACTTCCGGTTCCGAATTCATTATTTCCGTTTTGTTTTGACAGCTGTCACTGATGTTTAAACAGCTGTAACTTTTCTTTAAAAGTCCGTAGAGACAAAACAAAAACATATTAAAAAACTAAAGGTTCAAGTTTTACAATAGAGAAATTTTAAAAAAATTATGATTTTGGGCAAAAAATAATGATTTTAACTCAGACGGATACCTTAAAACATAAATAATAATACTAATAATTACAAAATTAATCAAAGTTTTCTTTTGCTTGATATATATCGAAACACATAGCCTAACATTGCAATTATTACAGATGTAACGACTCTCTTTTCTTGTCCTTTTTCCTTTGATATCTCTTTTAGCACAACAAACAGCGCAATATCTACAAAAGTACAACACCGATCGAGGTATCTTGAGTGTGAATAGTTTGGCTAATTAAGACGCTCGATTCACCTCGAGGTTGCAGTTTAAGGGGTTAAACAATATTTTAAAAAATGTGTATTAAAATATAAATTTTCTTATTTTTTTCACCACAAGAATGACACACAATTCCAATGTTTTCACTCAGTCCACCCATAGTAGATGATGTTATACTTAAATTTCCACCACAACAACTACACACAGTCAGATACTTCTCAATCATTTTAAAAACAATATTTTTATCAATAAAACAGTAACCTTTAAAATCACTGTCAGCACTGATGAGTTGCAAAGACTGATCCAACTTTCTACTGGATGCACTGAAATTTTTTTTTTCAGGAATCTCCTTCTCAGAAAATTGATTTCCTTGAAATCGATGCTTTTTTGGCCGCTTTCCTGACCTTCGTTTAATTTTTTCATTTTCCATTTGTAACAGAACCGTTATGAAAAATATGTACTCGAAAGAAATAGCAAAGCGAAGCAAAACTTTCAAAGAACGCAGTAGCTAATTTCGCACGTGCGATGAAAACAAAATACTACGAAAATGGAGAAAAGATTAGTTGTACAGCTCCTTCTGATAAAGCCAATCATTATATCACAGAGTTAAGAAAATCCATTGAGTTAGCAATTAATCTTAAAACAGTTTCAACGCAAAAAGTGAAGACACAACAGCAGGGAGAAACGTAAACAAACACCAGCTGGGTGATTTAAATGCCAGATGCTGCCAGTGTGTCTTTTTTTATTTTATATTTTTACAGGTTCTAATTTGAATATTACAATGGGGTTTGTTTTAAACGATTCAGAAAACTCCAAAGATTCTAAAAATTCAAAAAACAAAAAATCGATTTTTTGAAGGTTTAAAGGTGATGTGTCCCCTTAACACTTTGACTTCCAAACCAATGATTTATATTTCAAAATTCCATCTTTTGACTACTAACCCAAAAATTACATGAAACCATAATGTTTAATGCTAAAAAATAAATGTTTCACAGCATAAAATACAAAGAATAAATATCGCACAAGTCGAACGATGACCTAATTGCTAGGGTTCTGATCTTTGTTAAAAGAGTCTCTTGGGTTCAAACACCACTGTGGCATGAATGTTCATAACCTTTCATATTCCGATTTAAGAAGTTGGTCCCTGTCTCATTATCCCTCGTGTTACAAAAAAGTAAACCTTAGAGCCCCAAACCAAACCATACCGAACAAATTGTAGCACAAAACCACTAAAAGTTTTAAGCGTATCGTGAATATATTGATATGCGGAGCAATATTGGCCTCTCAAATATCAGTCGGTGAATGAAAGTAGGTCAAAGTAAGTAGGTTGAATAACCCAAAGTAATCGATTGTAGCCCCCTGTGTCCTAAAGGTATAAAACTGCTATCAAATATTTCTCTCATATATTCGTGACTTTTGGAAGATTCATATTAGATTTTCCCCGAAAGAGTTTATAAGTTTATATACATAACTGATCGGTTTGGTTTGGTTTGGTTTGGTTTGGAGTGTTACGTCTACATTTTGCAACACGAAGGCTAATGAGACCGGGATCTACAGCTTAAACTCGATTCCGAACAACTATGAACATCCATGCCACTGTAGGATTCTAACCTCCGAACTCCGGTACCTAAGGCTGGCAACTTAACCAATCGGCCATCGTCATAACTAATCGGAATCAGTGTTTAAATTGAGCTTTGAAGATAAGAGGTATATGCAATATAGAATAGATTTTTATCATTTCCAAAGTAGCTTTTTATTTCTTTTTTCTAATTGACCTTATAACATATTTGTGATAAGTAATTGTCAGGAGGAAATGAATATCTCATACTAAATAACTAAATGCCAGTTACCGTCATTATCTTTAGTTATTCAGACTTTCATGGGGCATAGGTGATGCCAGAATAAACTGATAATTGTTCAGCTCTATGTTTGTAACACTGTATATGCAAATCACTATATACATAATACATTGATTGCCAAGCCTAGTTTGAAGAAATTGAATTAATATAAAATATATCATTATCAACAACGATACTATTTGTTGTAATGTACATACAACCTATACACCAGTGTTCGTTACAAGGGGGAAACAAAGAATGAATATAATACCTTATATAGATTCAAACATTTATTCTATACATTTATTTACAAAAATACTTGGTTAACATAATCAATCATTTATATTTTCTATTTACAGACTAGTTATCCCACATCACTTTATAAGGAATTATTATTATTAACAGAGGCCTAAGTCAAAGGACTGTAAATATCATTTATAAATTACCTCCATTGAAGTCACCGGGGAGCAGGCAGGGGCTTTTCTCACGGACATACGGGACGAGTTGGTGATGTTGAGCAGGGCGGTGTCAGTCCGGGCGCACGGGACGAGCTCGTGCTAGTGGATTCTTGTTCCACTTCTCTCGACTGCCCACTTCTCACTCTCAGCTCTCAGCTCTCACTCCGTTTTCAAAAATTTCACCTAGGTCCCAACGCCCCTTCTTTTCTTGTTATCCAATCCCTTCCTTCGGGAAAATTTTCCTACATCAAATGCCCTTCGGGAGCGCAGGTGGGCTCATTAAAGTAGCCCCTTTTTGTTCAAGCTGACATTATATTTTAGACCCTGCTCCCATAATTCACGCTTACAGTTCTGTGCGAGCTTGACCGTTATGCTGCCATTCCGTGAAGTATCCTCTCTGCAGGGGTCCCTAAACTTCACGTAAATAATTGGGGTCTTAAATTCGTCAGGGAAAATCCTCCCACGGCTATGCATGCACGTGCAATTCACCGTGAGAAAGTACCTCGGTACACTATTAATATCTATATCTCGATAATTCCAGTATAAGGTGGCCTGACGATGACCGATAGATAGAGTGCTGATAATCAGTATCGGCGCTTCTGGGTTCGAATCCCACTATGGCATGGATATTCGTAGCCGTTCAGAATCGGCTTTAAGCAGTAGGTCCCGGTATCATTAGTCCTCGTGTTTAAAAAAAAAGTTGATTTTAGTACTCCGAACCAAACCAAATATAGCACAAATCTAGTAAAAATCTTAAGCGTATCGTGAAAATACGGTAGGCGAATATTAGCGCGGTATTGGCTATATCAAATTTCAGTCGGTGAATGAAAGCAGGTCAAAGTGAGTAGGTTGAATAACCCAATGTAATCGATCGTAGCCGAGTGTGTCTTGAAGCTATAAAACTGATATCAAATATATCTCTCATATACAAGTGCCTTCTGGAAGATTCATATTAGAGTGTCCTAAAAAAGGGTTTATAAATTTATATATATATATATATATATATATATATATATATATATATATATATATATATATATATATATATATATATATATATATATATATATATATATATATATATATATATATATATATATATATATATATATATATATATTATATATATATATATATATATATATATATATATATATATATATATATATATATATATATATATATATATATATATATATATATGTATATATATATATATATATATATATATGTATATATATATATATATATATATATATATATATATATATATATATATATATATATATGTATATATATATATATATATATATATATATATATATATATATATATATATATATATATATATATATATATTATATATATATATATATATATATATATATATATATATATATATATATATATATATATATATATATATATATATATATATATATATATATATATATATATATATATATATATATATATATATATATATATATATATATATATATATATATATATATATATATATATATATATATATATATATATATATATATATATATATATATATATATATATATATATATATATATATATATATATATATATATATATATATATATATATATATATATATATATATATATATATATATATATATATATATATATATATATATATATATATATATATATATATATATATATATATATATATATATATATATATATATATATATATATATATATATATATATATATATATATATATATATATATATATATATATATATATATATATATATATATATATATATATATATATATATATATATATATATATATATATATATATATATATATATATATATATATATATATATATATATATATATATATATATATATATATATATATATATATATATATATATATATATATATATATATATATATATATATATATATATATATATATATATATATATATATATATATATATATATATATATATATATATATATATAATCAGTATTTAAATATTATTGAATATATATATATATGCAATATGGTATAGATTTTTATCATTTCAAAAGTAATTTTTTATTTCTTTTTTCTAATTGACCTTACTGGTAACTTATTTGTAGTATAACATATTAGTAGTTATCAGGAGGAAATGAATAACTAATACTAAATAGTTAAATGCCAGTTACCGTCACTATCATTTAGTTATTCATTACTGTCTAGGGGCAAAGGTGATGATAGTGTAAACCGATAATTTTTTATTGCTGAGCTCTAAGTTGATAACACTGTATATATGATTCATTATATACATAATACATTGATTGCCAAGCTTGGTTTGAAAATTTCGTATTAATATAAAGTATATCATTATTAAAAACGATACTATTAATATTTATATCTTGATAATTGCATTATAAATTGGTTTAAAAATGGCCGATGGCTTATAATTATTATACGTTAATATAAAATATGGCATGATTGCTCCTAGAATGAAAAAATAATACTGATTGCACTACGCATGATTTCGGTTTCTTAAAAGTGAAATTGAATAGATAAAATGCGATATATTAAAACCACTTATTTATATATTATAATTTATAAATTGTGTTTATACAGTCGGTGACGTGTACCACAGACTATCTGCTATCTGCACGACTGTCTGACACACGACTTGCTTAAGTCTGAAACATCCAATAAGTCCACTATGGCATGGATTGCTCCTAGAATGAAAAAACTACTGGGACTCTGCCACTACAGGCATGATTTCTACGGTTTCTTAAGGAAAGTGAAATTGAATAGACTGAGCCGAAATGCGTCAGTAAATGACCTCCTCACAAACCACGTACCTTTCCATCAGTATCTCCACAGGTTCCAAGTCTCGGAAAGCTCCTAGGGAGATTGTGTCTGTGGTACAGTCGGTGACTCCAATCACTATCTGCACGACTGCCCTCTGACATACGACTTGCACCTTAAGAAACCCTCTGAAACATCCAAGGATCCCTGGGCAGAGAGCCTAATCAAAAACCTGGTGCTGATAAGAAAGGCCAGTAGCCTGGTTTACTGGCTCACCGCAAACGAAGGCGCCATTATGCTACCATGTAGATATTAGCCTAAAACCGCACCGCAAGGGGCAAAGTACCCCTTCACTAATGGCCATCACAATTGCCCTTTGTTATTATTGCTTCCCTCACCAACACCTACTCTCATGTCAGAAATTTCCAGGTAGTACACCGGGTCAACCGGATTTTTAACCTGGGCAGAACTACTGCGAAGTATCTCACAAACTTGTGTAAACTGCATGGGTTGTACTTATTTGTCTACATTTTTTTTGTTATTTTAAATTATATGGTCAGAATTCTGACTTAGCCCGCATTGCTGCCGGATGGTCAGACCGAACCAGCAATCCAATATCATGCACCCAACTTCTGTTAGGTGGCTGGTTACAGGTAATACATAGCATTAAGCAGTAGGTCCCAGTCTCATTAGATTTCGTGTTTAAAAAAATAGACCTAATTCTCCAAATCAAAACAATCATTCTAAGTTGTAGTGTATACGCTAGATAGTGTTCTGAGAACATTATTGCTTCCATTGTAAATAGTTGTGCAGCACGTAAATAAACACTTAATGCCTTACATGGCCTTCTTTTTAATACACAGCATAAGTTTGATATTTTCATTTTATTGGGCTGTGAGTGATCTGGTAAAAACTTTGATACTAAGCAGGTAGTTTAATTTGGAGATCTATGGTCTACTATTTTTCTACCCGAGGGATGAGACTAGGATCTACTGATTAGCCCCTTTGAGTTTTGGTTTGGTTTTGGTTTTGCAGAGCTACGGTCTACTTTTTGCAACACGAGGGCTAATGAGACCGGGACCTACTGCTTAAAGCCTATTCCAGACGGCTACAAACATCCATGCCATAGTGGGATTCGAACCCATGAACTCCGGTTCTGAAGTCCAGCACCCTAACCATTCAGACATCGTTCGGCTGAAACCCCTTTGAGACGAACGTCTAATATACGTGACGCAGCGATATCACTCTTATCAGATCAGCGTTGCCTCCACGCGATGATCTACGGTTGATATTGAGAGACCAGCGTCACGTATGCGTAATAGGAGATCGGAACGTTTCATTTTAATTTTAAGTAATACATTTAATATCTAGATGGCATTAACGGAAAGCTGATTCTAAACGGCTATAAACATCCATGTAATTATGGTACCATGGATTTGAACTCGCGAATTCCGGTATTGAGCAGAAATGATTTAGCATCCGACCATTGTCTAATTAGGTGGAACCTAGTATATAATGCAGATTTCGAGTGAAAATTTACAATGTATGGCTTTACAAATTGATAAGTTTCTAGAGAAAGGAACAAATTCAATGTTAAAATAAGATTTATAGATTAACAAATGTATAATTAATTTTTGTTAGCTGACTGGTTTTGAAGTCACTTAATTAAAAAAAAATTCAAATCATTTAATTAAAAAAACTCTAATTTCATTTAGATATTTAATTCTTTTGCATTTAAATTAGAAATTCGATACTTACGCAGTTATTAATATCTACTGCTGAATGTTGTAGCAATAGTCGTAATCTAGTTTTTTTAAGTTCTTTAAAGTTTGATAAATGAAAAGTTAAAATAATATAAAGCTACTAGATGACACGATAGATGTTATCCTGTTTATAACACTGTAAATGTAAAAATTGTAAAATGTTTTTAAATAAATTAGAAATCTGACCGTTTTGCTGGAAACGTAAGGAAAAAAAATGTCTTAAAAATATTTGACACCACCACGCATACAGTCATCACAAACGGAGGAGTTCTATTACAAACACATTGACAGAAGAATTTTATATATAAAGATAATGCCATTTTAACATAGTTATGTTATTCGGAAGGCAGTAAATTTCCAACTATTGAAAATCAGACAAGTAGATTTAAAGATCCTGAATATTTTTAAAAAATATTTGAGTTTTTATGTTTAATTTGATAACCCATGCCATTCTCACTATGTTATAATATATCCAAAATAGAAAATTAAAAGATTAGTGTATTTAGAAAATGCTTCTGTGGATTGCTTCTAAATATAATAACTTGAGCACTAGAATTTTAAAAAATGCATTAGGTTTATTTTTATTACTACTGAATATTTCTTTACGAGAATCTCTTCATCGAAGTAATTACAGGGATTCGAAAACGTGAACTCCAGTATTTAGCAGCAGTATTCTAGCATTCGACCATTTACTAATCAGGTGGAACCTAGTATATAATGCAAATTTCCAGTGAACATTTACAATGTGTGACTAAGAATACGTATAATTTTGCTAATTTATAAGATTCTATAGAAAGAAACATATTTAATGTTAAGATAAGAATTATTGAATAACAAATGTATAGTTTATTTTATTACCTGACTGGTTTTTGAGGCCATTTAACTTTCAAAAATATTTCAATTCATTTAACTTAAAAAAACTCTAATTTCATTTTGATATTTGATTCCATTGCGTTTCAATTAGAAATTTGAGACTTACGCAGTTATTAATATATGCTGCTAAAATTTGTAGCAATAGAAGCAATCTTATTTTTTTAAATTTTTTTAAAGTTTTTTAAATAAAATGTTAAAGTAATATACAGCTGCTAGACAACCCGATAGATGTCGTCCTTTTTCCACTCTGTAAATACAAAAATTGCAAAATGTTTTTAAATAAATTGTAAATTGGATCTATTCGGTGGAAAAGTAAGGGAAAAATCATATCAAAAATACTTGACGCCACCAAGAATATTCATCACAAACGTAATTAAACTGTCTTGCAAAGGATTTCTAGAAGAATCCCACATCTCCTGTACAGGGATTCGATTCGGGGTCTTCTCGTACTAAAGCCCGTTGCACTGACCATTGAGTCGCAGATACGTTGATAGTGAAGGGTTTCGAGAGGCATTATAATAATCTCAATAACTGCGCAATTCCAGATTTTTATTAAAAAAGAAACATTTTCTATCAGATCAAAATTTGAATCTAAATTATTCTCGAATCAACTTAACTATATACACGGAATTTCATCAAAACACAGTTGAGCCGGTTAGAAGGAGTTCTGTAACAAACACATGGAGAGAAGAATTTTATATATAAAGATAATGATATTTTAGAACAGTTATGTTATTCAAAACATAGTAAATTTCCAACTACTGACAATCAGACAAACAGATTTATGAATCCTAAATATTTTTAAATAATATTTTTGGTTTCTATGTTTAATTAGATATCCCATGCCATTCTCACTATTTTATAATAAATTTAAAATAGGAAATTATAAGGTTAGTGTATTTAGAAAATGTTAGTGTGGATTGCTTCTAAATATATTAACTTGAGCACTAGAATTTAAAAAATAATCCATTAGGTTTATTTTTATTACTACTGAATATTTCTTTACGAGAATCTTTTCATCCAAGTAATTATAGGGATTGAAACCCGCGAACTCCGGTATTTAGCAGCAGTATTCTAGCATTCTACTATTTACTAATCAGGTGAAACCGAGTATATAATGCAGATTTCAAGTTTACTTTATAATGTGTGACTAAGAATAAGTATAAATTTGCTAATTGATAAGATTCTATAGAAAGAAACAAATTAAATGTTAAGATAAGAATTATTGAGTAACAAATGTATAGTTTATTTTATTAGCTGACTGGTTTTTGAAATCATTTAACTTTCAAAAATAGTTCAATTCATTTAACTTAAAAAAACCCTAATTTCATTTTCATATTTGACTCCTTTGCATTTAAATTAGAAATTTGAAACTTATCTACTGCTGACACTTAACTACTGCTATTAATACCTACTGCTGAATTTTGTAGCAATAGGCAAAATCTTATTGTTTTGAAATATGTTTTACACTTTGGAAAATGAAAGATTAAAATAAAACAAAACTACTGGATGACCCGACACTTGTTATCCTGTTTTAATTCTGTAAATCCAAAAATTGTAAAATGTTTTTAAATAAATTGTAAATTGGATTGTTTTAGTGGAAAAATGAAGAAAAATTATCTTAAAAATACTTGACGCCACCACGCATTCATCACAAACGTAATTAAAATGTCTTGTCAAGAATTTATATAAAAATCCCATATCCCTTCGATCCGAGGACTTCTCGTAGTGAAGCCCGTTGCGTTGACCATTGAGGCACAGATACGTTGGTAGTGAAGGGTTTCCAGCGGTATTAAAATAATCTCAATAAGTGTGCAATCCTCGATTTTTTGAAAAAAAGGGAACATTTTCTATCTGACCAAAATGTGAATCTAAACCATTCTCGAATCAATTTAATTACATACACATAATTTCATCAAAATTAGTCCGTACGTTTAGAAGGAGTTCTATTATAAACACATGGAGAGAAGAATTTTATATATAATGATAATTTAAAACATTTATGTTATTCTAAACGTAGATAGTTTCCAACTATTGAAAATCAAACAAATAGTTTTATATATCCTGAATATTTATAAATGAGATTTTTTAGTTTGTTTGTTTAATTTGATAACCCATGCCATTCTCAATATTTTATAATAAATCCAAAATAGGAAATTATAAGATTAGTGTATTTAGAAAATGCTCCTATGTATTGCTTCTAAATATATTAACTTGAGCACTGGAATTTTAAAAAAAACATTAGGTTTATTTTTATTATTACTGAATATTTCTTTACGAGAATCTCTTCATCCAAGTAATTAGCAGGATTCGAACCCGTGAACTCCGGTATTTAACAGCAGTATTTTAGCATTCTATTATTTACTAATCAGGTGTAACCGAGTATATAATGCAGATTTCCTGTGAACATTTACAATGTGTGAATAAGAATACGTATTACTAAATGATAAGATTCTATAGAAAGAAACAAATTAAATGTTATGATAAGAATTATTGAGTAACAAATGTATAGTTTATTTTATTAGCTGACTGGCTTTTCAAGTTATTTAGCTTTCAAAAATATTTCAATTCATTTAACTTAAAAAAACTCTAATTTATGTTTGTTATTTAATTCGTTTGCATTTAAATTAGAAATTTGAAACTTACGCAGTTATTAATATCTATTGCTAAAGTTTGTAGCAATATTCAAAATCTTATTATTTTGAAATGTTTTAAACTTTGGAAAATGAAAGATTAAAATAAAATAAAGCTACTAGATGACCCGACATATGTTATCCTGTTTTAATTTTGTAAATCCAAAAATTGTAAAAAGTTTTTAAATAAATTGTAAATTGGACTGTTTTAGTGGAAAAATAAAGAAAAATCACCTTAAAAATACTTGACGTCCCCACGCATTCATTACAAACGTAATTAATATGTCTTGTCAAGGATTTATAAAAAAAAATCCCATATCCCTTCGATCCGAGGACTTCTCGTACTGAAGAAAGTTGCGCTGACAATTGAGGCACAGATACGTTGGTAGTGAAGGGTTTCCAGCGGTTTTAAAATAATCTCAATAAGTGTGCAATTCTGGATTTTTTGAAAAAAAAGAAACATTTTCTATCTGATCAAAATGTGAATCTAAACCATTCTCGTATCAACATTATTACATACACATAATTTCATCAAACTTAGTCCATAGATTTAGAAGGAGTTCGATTATAAACATATGGGCAGAAGAATTTTATGTATAACGAAATTTTAAAACAGTTATGTTATTTGGAACGTCGTAAATTTTCAACTATTGATAATTAGACAAACAGATTTATAACTCCTAAATATTTTAAATGAGATCCTTGAGTTTTATGTTTAATTTGAAATGCTATGCCATCCACACTACTTTATTTAATATTACATAGGGAATTATAAGGTCAATGTATTTAGAAAATAATCCTGTGGATTACCTCTAAATATAGTGACTTGAACAATAGAACTTTTGAGAAATGCATTAGGTTTATTTTTATTACTATTGAATATTTCATTAAGACAATCTCTTCATTCATTCAGGAAACAAACAAAAATATCAACTAGAATCAAAATCTTATACTCTCTTAATCTTTTTAAATCTTTAAAGTTTCATTCAATTCGACGGTGAAATTTTCTTTTCGGTGTAAAAGGAAATTGAAAAGTCTCTTACTGGCATATATTTTTATAAACTCAATTAAAAAAATTTGCAGTTTAATGTGATTAAAAGTGATAGAAAAAAGTAATTTTTCTATTCAGTTTCGGCTCTGAAGAAGACTTATTGAAGAGTTAATAATTTATTATATTGATCCCAGGAAATATATGGAATAAAGGTTTTGAAAATATTAAAATATTTAATTTTTATCTTAATTATGGTCAATTACCCTTTCTGGATTTTTAGAATAAAATAATTCAGAAATGTTGTTAATGGAATAAATGTTTTAGTGTTCTTAATGTATAACAATATGAATGTATAGTTTCAGCTAATCAATTCAACTCACTTATGAAAAAATACTTAGCTCCAAAATTATTTTTGTTTAAAAGAAAATTAAAATATTTTTTAGATATAAATTTACAATTTAATTAAAAATTAATGAATTAAAGCATAACGTGATTTGCATTTTCCTGTTAGCATACACTAAATTGAAGTTGAGCTAAAATATTATATAATATTTCAAAAATAAAACCGATTGTTATAACGAATGCTTATTAGCAAAATACATACATACATACATACATACATACATCTACATATATATATATATATATAAAAAATATATATATATATATTAAATATATATAATATTAAATATATATATATATATATATCTATAATAAAATAGAGAGAGATAGAGAGAGAATGAAACAGATAGAAGAGTTGTACAGTACTTCAAGTTTACTATATTTTTTTTATTAAATGATGCTATTGAATAAAATATTTTATATAAAGAACACAAGTAATATTTATATTTACCGGAAAGTATTACTCCTTATATTAAGATTTTACGTTATATAGATTATATATATATATATATAATATATAAAAATATATATATATATATATATGTTGTGCGTGTATACATATCTATATAGATATAATATATATATAAATATATAAATATATATATAATATATATATTATATATTGTGTGTGTGTGTTGTGTGTGTGTGTGTGTGTGTGTTGTGTGTGCGTTAATATCAAGCAGATTATAAATCTGCTGACAATAGCCCTATTATTTTTATTTACTCCTATTCAAAAGACGGCTAATCAGCTAACAGTATTAATGATGCAGTCGGGTTACACTGAAGAGAACGGCACAAATCTATTTAAAACTTTATTTTATAACTGCTAAAACGAACATATTTACTAGTCAATGACAAGAAAATAAAAAACAAGAAATAGAAAAGCTCTTGTGGATTACTTCTCAACATAGTGACTTGAGCACTAGCATTTTATAAAATGCATTACGTTTATTTTTATTACTATTGAATATTGCATTAATACAATCTCTTTATTCAGGAAACAAACAAAAATATCTACTAGAATAAAAATCTTATACTATCTTAATCTTTTTAAATCTTTAAAGTTTCATTCAATTCGACGGTGAAATTTTCTTTTCGGTGTAAAAGGAAATTGAAAAGTCTCTTACTGACATATTTTTTTTATGAATTCAATTCCGAATAAATTGCAGTTAATGTGATTAAAAGTGATAGAAAAATGTAATTTTCTATTCAGTTTCCAGCTTCTTTTGAAGTCTTAATTGGTATTTAATTATATGTGATACCAGGAAATATATAGAATAAAGGTTTTAATAAGGTAAAATATTATTTTTTATTTAATTATTGTGTCAATTACCTTTTCTGGATTTTTAGAATAAAATACTTCCAGAAATGTTGTTAATGGTTAAATGTTTTAGTTTTCTTAATGTCTCTCAATATGATATGTATAGTTTCAGCTATTGATATTCAACTCACCTATGAAAAATACTTAGTTTTCAAAATTATTTTATTTAAAATTAATTTAAAAAGAATTTTTAGATAAATTTTTACAAAGTTAATGTAATTTAATGAATTAAAGAATAACGTGATTTGCATTTTCCTGTTAAGCATACAGCAAAATTAAAGTTGAGCTAAGTATATTTTTTCTTAAAATTATATATATATTATATTATATATATATATATATATATATATATATATATATATATTATATATAATATAATATATTTAGATATATAGATATATATAATATATTATATATATATATATATATATATATATATATATATATATATATATTATATATATATATATATATATATATATATAATATATATATATATATATATATATATATATATATATATATTATATATATATATATATATATATATATATATATGTGTATATTAAAAAAATATTACATATATATATTAGGATTTAAGCATATATTTATAGCGTTTATAAAAGTCCATATTTAATTTATAAAATAATATTAAATATATAAAATATAATATAAACTTCAATTAGTTCTTTTTAAATTTGTGTTTGGTTAAGGCTTTATATATATAAAAGAAGTTATATCTAAAATTTAACTGTTCGCTAAGTAGAGATATCCTTAATCTTCATTTTAGATAAAATCAGTTTAAATGTAAAAATTAAGATGAATTCTTTCAGCATCATATTCAAAAAGAACACATTTATATAACTTTTATAATATCAATTTACATCGTGTTAGAATCTCTAGTTATACTTACAAGAAGACAGGTAGAATGAGTTATTGCTTTGAATATAGTACACTGTATTACACTGTGTAAGTATTTCACTACGGGATAACAGACTTATTTATCCTAAGATAAATTTCCATATATAACGTCGAATGAATGATTACAAGATTCAAGCTATTACTACTTAGGAATATGGACGACGTTACTAAATCATGGTGTTCATAAACATGAGTGGTGAAATGTTATAATTATGGTGTTCATGTTACACTGGAATAATGGCTAATGACATTTTGTACTAAGTGATATAAAACGATTTATTTTAATATTTTAGTAATTTATTAGAATAATGTAATATAGCTAAATTCTACAAATCTGAACATCAAGATTTGTGGTTACTTGTTCAGAGTGCCCAGACGACTGTCTCGTTACGCTTTTATTGCAAATAATTCCCTACATATACAGTTCCTTATTTCAATATTTCAGATAGAATTATATCCTAGATCAGCTTAACCCTTTGCCTTAATCCTTTGACAATTTCATTTTTTTCCAGAATTCGTTCAAAAAAATATCACATTTTTTTATTGCAATTTTTGTTCATTTATCATTTCGAAGTAAAGATATGTTATTAAAATTAACATTTCTAATATTTTTAAGCTTTTTATACAACTTTTTTTTCTATATATGAAAATATCATAGAGCTGAAGTTTACCTTTAGTCATCGATATCCAAGTTAATTTTTGGAGATCCAGTGAAAGCAAATCTAGGAGGCGAATCCACAGGTTTATCACAATAAATTGTCTTGCTTGACCAATACCATCTGTACTACTATCAGAATTACTACTATCCAGGTCATCTATTAAACTTTCGCTGCTATCATTTACTGCTAATTCAGTTTCTGATTCCGAGTCACAGATCGAATCACAAGAAATTAGCTCCATACGCTCTGAATTATCCATTATTTAAAAGTAAAAATATATTATTCAACTCTTACATCAATAAAATTATCAGGCGGTTAGTAAAATAGAACCAGAAAGCTATACACTGAAAGATAACAATTCGTTTCTGAAACAAAACATGCGAAAAGATCAGCGCTTTTGAACCAATGAGAGTAGAAAATACAATAAACTGCAAACTATCATTTACTGGACGAATAAATTATTATACGAATTATTGGATACTAAAACTGGAAAAAAATACGGCCGAAACAGTGCAAGGGAAAATAGAAATCAGATTGCAAGTACGCCGTACGGGCAAGTCAGTAAAGGCCCGAAAGGTGCCTAAAATGATATAACTCTTAAACATTTTTAATTGAGATTTTGAGTTTTATCTTTAATTTGAAATCCTACGCCATCCACACTACTTTATTTAATATTACATAGGGAATTATAAGGTCAATGTATTTAGAAAATAATCCTGTGGAATGCTTCTAAATATAGTGAATTGAACAATAGCACTTTAAAAAATTCATTAGGTTTATTTTTATTACTATTGGATATTGCATTAATACAATCTTTTCATTCAGGAAACAAACAAAAATATCTACTAGAATAAAGATCTTATACTATCTTAATCTTTTTAAATCTTTAAAGTTTCATTCAATTCGACGGTGAAATTTTCTTTTCGGTGTAAAAGGAAATTGAAAAGTCTCTTACTGGCATATTTTTTTTTATAAATTCAATTCCGAATAAATTGCAGTTAATGTGATTAAAAGTGATAGAAAAAAGGAATTTTTCTATTCAGTTTCCAGCTTCTTTTGAAGAATTAATTGGTATTTAATTATATGTGATCCCAGGAAATATATAGAATAATGGTTTTAATAAGGTAAAATATTATTTTTTATTTAATTATTGTGTCAATTACCTTTTCTGGATTTTAGATAAAATACTTCCAGAAAACGTTGTTAATGGGTTTAATGTTTTAGTGTTCTTAATGTGTCTCAGTATGATATGTATAGTTTCAGCTAATCATATTCAACTCACTATGAAAAAGTACTTAGCTTCCAAAATTATTTTGTTTAATATTATTTAAAAGTATTTTTAGATACATTTTACAAAGTTAATTGATATTAATGAATTAAAGTAAAACGTGATTTGCATTTTCCTGTTAAGCATACAGTTAAACGGAAGTTGAGTTAAAAGTATTATATTTTCAAAAATAAAATATTTGTTAATAAAACAGATGTTTTGTGCATTCATATACACACACACACACACACACACACACACACACACACACACAACACACACACACACACACACACACATATATATATATATATATATATATATATATAAATATATATATATATATATACTATATATATATATTAATATATATAAATATATTATTTATATATGTATATATATGTATATATAATATTATATATGTATGTATATTATAATGTATATTTTATATATATCTATATATAGAATATATATAATATATATATATATATATATATATACACATACATATGTTTAAAAATTTACTTTATTAATAATTAAATAATCATCCAATAGCTCTTTTTAAATTTGTGTAGTAAGGCTGTTAATAACCAAAAAAGTTATGTCTATAATTTAAATTAACTTTTAGCTAAGTATATATATTTAATCTTCATTTTAGATAAAATCAGTTTAAATGTAAAAATTAAGATGAATTCTTTCAGCATCATATTCAAAAAGAACACTTTTGTATAACTTTCATAATATCAATCTCACTTACATCGTGTTAGAATCTCTAGTTATACTTACAAGAAGACAAGTAGAATGAGTTATTGCTTTGAATATAGTACACTGTATTACACTGTGTAAGTATTTCACTACGGGATAACAAATTTATTTATCCTAAGATAAATTTTCATACATAACGTCGAGTGAATGATTAGAAGATTCACGCTATAACTATGTAGGAATATGCAGGATGTTACTAAATCAAGGTGTTCATAAACATGAGTGGTGAAACGTAACAATTATGGTGTTACGGTTAGACTGGAATAATGGCTAAGGACATTTTGTACTAAGTAATATTAAACGATTTATCTTTGTATTTTAGTAATTTATTAGAATAATCTAATATACCTAAATTCTACAAAATTTGAACACCAAAATTGTGGATTATTGTACAGAGTAGCAAGATTATTGCCTCATTAAGCTTTTATAGCAATTAATTCCCTACATATACAGTTCCTTGTTTGAATATTTCAGATAGAATTATAGCCGAGGCAATAGATCAGCTTAACCCTTTGCCTTAAAATCCTTTGACAGTTTCATTTTTTACCAGAATTCGGTTAAGAAAATGTCACACTTTTTATTGCATTTTTTTGCACATTTTACACTTTTAAATAAAGTTATGTTATTAAAATTAACATTTCTAATATTTTTTAAGCATTTTTTACAACTCTTTTTCTTTCTATGAAAGCATCATAGAACTGAAGTTTAACTTTAGTCTTACTCATCGATATCCAAGTTAATTTTTGAAATTCCAGTGAAAGCAAATATAGGAGGCGAATCCGAAGGTTTATCACAATTTCAAAAAATTGTCTTGCTGGACTGATTCCATCTGTACTACTATCAGAGTCACTACTATCCAGGTCATCTAATAAACTTTTGCTGCTATCATTTACAGATAATTCAGTTTCTGTTTCCGAGTCACAATTCGAATCACAAAAAATTAGCTCCATACGCTCTGAATTATCCATTACTTAAAAAAATATATATTTTTCAACTCTGACATCAATATAATTACCAGGTGGTTGGTAAAATATAACCAGAAAGATATACACTAAAAGATAACAATTCGTCATCTGATACAAAACATGTGAAAAGACCAACGCTTTTGAACCAGAGTAGAAAATACAATAAACTGCAAACTATCATTTACTGGACGAATAAATTACTATACGAATAATTTGTTACTAAAATTTGAAAAAATACACTGAAAGATAACAAGTCGTCTTCAGATACAAAACATGCGGAAATACCAGCGCTTTTGAACCAATCAGAGTAGAAAATACAATAAACTGCAAACTATCATTTACTGGACGAATAAATTACTATATGAATAATATGTTACTAAAACTGGAAAAAATACGGCTGAAACAGTGCAAGGGAAATAGAAATCAGATTGCCCGTAAGCCGTACGGGCAAATCAGTAAAGGCCCGAAACCTGTGCACGTACAGCGTACGGGCAAAACAGGGTAGGGGTTAAAACAAAGTATGGGAGACGTGATCGCACTGATGTGCCTAAAATGAGAACCTCGTATCACATACGTGATGATTCTGTCTGGCCAAAAGTGAAAAGCTCGCATCAGACATGTTATTGTTTTTAAGCGATAAAGTTTTTGTTTTTGCGTTATTGTTTGTTAAAAATGCAATATACGTGTTGGTCGTTTATTATTAGGAGTAATTGCAATACAGTATTATATTATTTGAAATAAATAATTAACTGTTGCTGCTTAAAAATTTCTTAAAAAAATCTAAAAATATCCCCTAATGGCAAAAAGGAAAATTGTTGCTAATAACGGTACTGGAAAATGTTTTGATTTCACCTTAGAAATTGAAAAGATACCGATTTAGATACATCTGAAGATAGCATTGTAGTTTGTCCTGTAAAAAAACGAGAGCAAAGTTTAATTAGTAATGAAAGCGATACTAATGAAGAAGAAAATTTTGACTAATATTACATTATCACTTATAGTTTATTCACGCAATAAATTCTACATAGAAAATATTTAAACGACTGAAAATTTTTACTTTTGATATATAGCCAAAAACATGGAAATAATATTATGCGAAATAAAATATTAATAATTTGTTTTAATGAAATGAAATAAAATATAATTATAAAATTCTGTGGTTTATTAAATAGTATATGCAGTACTATTAATGTCAACTGGTTTGCTCACAATTTAGCTCGTGATGAAACTGCTTCTGGTCACGACGCATAAGTAAAGCTTTCATCGACAGTGGCACACACAATCGTCGCTCGATTCATAAGGGAAGACGTTAATATTTTGTTTTATAAGCATATATCAATAAAATGTAGGACTTAGGAATTAATAAACTAAAGAATATATGTATTAGGATTAGTATTAATTTTAAAACATGATTCGAGTGTCACTCTGAAATTTTTGAGATTGAACTAGGTTTTTAAAGTTATGCTTACAAAATTTTAGGTGTGTTCAAAATAGTCTCCTCCAGCATCAATGCACTATTGTAGACGAATTTTCTACATATTAAATGCCTCAAGCCATACATTTCTTGGAATAGATGAAAAAATGCATTTATAGCCACATCAATCTCTTCTACTGAATGAAAACGAAGTCCACGTAAGTTCTTTTTTAGATTACAGAATAACCAAAAGTCACACATATCTAGATCAGTTGAATACGGCGAATGTTCTATCACTTTAATTTGTTTTTGTTTAAGAAACTCAGATGTTAATCCAGCTGTATATGAAGATGCATTGTCATAGTGAAGCATTAGTCCCGTCCTGTTTAAAATAATATAACTTTATTTTGTTTTTGTTTAACAAACTCAAATGTTCATCCGGCTGTATGCAAAGATGCGTTGTCATGGTGAAACATTAGTCCCGTCCTGTTTAAAATTATATCACTTTATTGTGTTTGTGTTTAAGAAACTCAAATGATAATCCGGCTGTATGTGAAGATTCATTGTCATGGTGAAGCGTTAGTCCCGTCCTGTTTAAAATTATATCACTTTATTTTGTTTTTGTTTAAGAAACTCAAATGTTAATCCGGCTGTATGTGAAGATTCATTGTCATGGTGAAGCGTTAGTCCCGTCCTGTTTAAAATTATATCACTTTATTTTGTTTTTGTTTAAGAAACTCAAATGTTAATCCGGCTGTAATGTGAAGATTCATTGTCATGGTGAAGTATTAGTCCCGTCCTGTTTAAAATTATATCACTTTATTGTGTTTGTGTTTAAGAAACTCAAATGATAATCCGGCTGTATGTGAAGATTCATTGTCATGGTGAAGCGTTAGTCCCGTCCTGTTTAAAATTATATCACTTTATTTTGTTTTTGTTTAAGAAACTCAAATGTTAATCCGGCTGTATGTGAAGATGCATTACCCTGGTGAAGTATTAGTCCCGTCCTGTTTAAAATTATATCACTTTATTGTGTTTGTGTTTAAGAAACTCAAATGATAATCCGGCTGTATGTGAAGATTCATTGTCATGGTGAAGCGTTAGTCCCGTCCTGTTTAAAATTATATCACTTTATTGTGTTTGTGTTTAAGAAACTCAAATGATAATCCGGCTGTATGTGAAGATTCATTGTCATGGTGAAGCGTTAGTCCCGTCCTGTTTAAAATTATATCACTTTATTTTGTTTTTGTTTAAGAAACTCAAATGTTAATCCGGCTGTATGTGAAGATGCATTACCCTGGTGAAGTATTAGTCCCGTCCTGTTTAAAATTATATCACTTTATTGTGTTTGTGTTTAAGAAACTCAAATGATAATCCGGCTGTATGTGAAGATTCATTGTCATGGTGAAGCGTTAGTCCCGTCCTGTTTAAAATTATATCACTTTATTGTGTTTGTGTTTAAGAAACTCAAATGATAATCCGGCTGTATGTGAAGATTCATTGTCATGGTGAAGCGTTAGTCCCGTCCTGTTTAAAATTATATCACTTTATTTTGTTTTTGTTTAAGAAACTCAAATGTTAATCCGGCTGTATGTGAAGATTCATTGTCATGGTGAAGCATTAGTCTAGTCCTGTTTAAAATTCAATCACTTTACTTTGTTTTTGTTTAAGAAACTCAAATGTTAATCCGGCTGTATGTGAAGATTTATTATCATGGTGAAGTATTAGTCCCGTCCTGTTTAAAATTATATCACTTTATTGTGTTTGTGTTTAAGAAACTCAAATGATAATCCGGCTGTATGTGAAGATTCATTGTCATGGTGAAGCGTTAGTCCCGTCCTGTTTAAAATTATATCACTTTATTTTGTTTTTGTTTAAGAAACTCAAATGTTAATCCGGCTGTATGTGAAGATGCATTGTCATGGTGAAGCATTAGTCCCGTCCTGTTTAAAATTATATCACTTTATTTTGTTTTTGTTTAAGAAACTTAAATGTTAATCTGGCTCTATGGGAAGATGCATTGTCATGGTGAAGCATTAGTCATGGTGAAACATTGTCATGGTGAAGCGTTAGTCCCGTCCTGTTTAAAATTATATCACTTTATTTTGTTTTTGTTTAAGAAACTCAAATGTTAATCCGGCTGTATGTGAAGATGCATTACCCTGGTGAAGTATTAGTCCCGTCCTGTTTAAAATTTATTCTACGCTAAACAAGTTGAAGTAAGTCAGTAAAAAATCGTGCCCTGTGTTAAAATAATTTATATTTTGAAATTAAACCGATATTTTTTTTGTAAAGCCTCGTCTGCGCGTATATCAAAAATTTTAGAGTAACCCACATAGTTTATTTATTAGTTTGCTTTAAACTTTCTTGCTCAAATACTAAAATTACATGAAATATACGGAATTAATATATAGTATTAATAATATAAATAAAGGTTTTATAATTTTTAGGTTTTAATACATTTTTTGTTAAAAGATCATAAAAAATTAGAGAATATATTCTAGCTATTTGAAAATATCTCTCAGAAATTAATAAAATAAAAATCTACATGTAGTTAAGATTAGTATAAATCACATTAACTTAGCATTGTAATTTTTAGGTTCCTTTTAAACTTATTGTTAAAATATTTAAGAAAAAATTATTTTACATTTACAGATAAAATATCTTAAACGATAATAGGAAGTGAGATTCATTTTCTAACAGATATGACAGTAAAAGTTGGTCTTAGGAAATAATAATCTATATGAAACATATAAATTTAATTATAAATGTAAATGATAAATTCAAAATTGTTGTAACTTTCTAGCATACTGAAATTCATTGTTAAAAGATCGTGAATGGTTAGAAAATATACTTTAGATATTTAAAAGAAAATTATACCTGTATGCAATAGAAATAACTTTATACTCTTTTAGCTTTATTATATTAAAACGTTAAAACATTAAATAGGTCTAAAATATTGATAAACCACATAAAATTTATAGAATTAATATTCAGTATTAATCATATAAAAATACTCTTTTAACTTTTATGTTACTCAAAAATTTATTGTTAAATGACCATAGATGTTTAGAAAAATTTAAGGAAAATAAATTATATTAATGCATAATATGCTAAAGTCCTATCAATAAAGCAATGTACAATCATGGTTTATCTTTAAACTATAATTTCTGCTTTAACAAAATATAGGTTCTGCCTTTATATGAGAACTAAAAATGGGATAGTGCTTAGGTACAATATTAAGAACAAATAATAAATAAAGGAAAAAGGAAAGTTATTTTCCCCACATATATTATGTTATACTAAAACTGTACGAGTAGAAGAAAGTTCTTGTGATTTACGCAAAACGCTTAAAGCTATAATTTAAAAAAATAAATCTGTAAAAATACTTTTAATCCATTTGACTATTTTAACAGAAATCTGAGTAATATTTCGTTTAAATATCTGCGTCTTTCTACCCTAACCAAAGAATAAAGGAGAGTGTCCAGACTGGTTATACACGGGTATTCTAAACTCACTATGTAGTTTCAGAGGTTTATATATTAAAAGAAAACTAAGAGAGTTAAATCAAAAATAAACATTACATTAAACACATTAAATTCAAGCATTTTTTACAATCATTACAGATGTTTTATGCATGAACTGTTGGTCATACGACAAACATCAATTCGAACACTTAGTTGTATATCAATGAGATAGTCAATGGTATTCATAGCACACATGAGCTTGGACGTAATTCAAAGAATGTAATACAGTTTCCATTCTATGGCCAATTGTTCAGCACTTCCTGATGGTGGCCTTGAACGATGGTTTACTGGTTATATCCACACACTGGGTCTCTAAATGAGCACAGCTCGTGGATTCGTCTATGGAGTCTACTACGCACTTTAGTTGCGCATCTGGCTGCATTTGATCTTTTTTTTAGAAAAAGGGATCCCGAAGCCATTCTCTACCAAGGCCATTTTATCGTCTGCCATCGTCGATAAGCCATATATCCTGCAGACGGTGGTAATGGCTTGAAGAGCACTATAGAGGGGATATGCTTAAAGGCGACAGTGGACTTTTAGAACAAACTTTATTTCTTTTAAATGAATTTCTTTGAAGATTGACAATGTTATTAATACTATTGATATGAAAATTTTTTTAAAAATTTGAATATTATAAAAAAATTAAGTATACCTTATAGCCTTTAGAAAAAAAATGTAGTGGTTTCCATAAACATTCATACAAAATATAAAAATAATAATTATGATGATGATACCCATATTTTGCAGAATAAACAGCTATAGTGGTTAATTAAAATGCATAACTAACATATTATATGCTTCAAAACATACCCGTTTAAACTAGACTTTATTTTATAAACTCTAACTTAAATGATACTGGAATTTCAGAGACAATGATATATTTACAATGCGCCTGGAGTACTTTAAACATTTGTAATACATGAAAATTTTACTTCTGAGTAAACAGCTTTTGAAATTATTATTGCTATACCCATACCTAATGATAAAATCATGGTAATGAAAAAAATCTTTTTGCTCAGTATTCCCTATGATATATATTGTTTTACTGTTCACTAAAATCGAAAATTCGAAATTTCGGTAAATTTTAGCCAATGTGAAAATCAACTATCTCCTTAAAGAATTAAGGTCTTTTACAGAGTCCTAAAAGTGAAGTCAAACATGATATATCTGAGGAGCATTGTTGTATATTTACTAGGCAAACTTAGATGATAAACTTGACATCTACTGTAAATTGCTGTTAAAAAATTTAATTGTTTCTCAAATTAAAGCCCGGTTTGTTTTTGTGTACTAGTGTAGCGTTTTGAAACGAAAGAGGGAAAGATAAATATGATTTTAGATTAAACCAGTCTTTACGATACAGTAGAGGTTATTGCACATAAAATAAGTTTATATCTACTCGAGATACTCAATGCTTAGTCTTAATTTTACAATGGCATATCCTACAGGCTAGAATTTGGAAGTTAACACTCATATTTAACACTCATAAAGTAATTTAATTTCTAAATAAGTGACAAATGATGTAATATATATCTCAAAGTTTTCCTCAGCCATTTATTAGTTATAATGCAAATTTACACTTCACACAGGTTCTAAGAAATGGCAGTCATTATTTCGTTGATGTCATTCATTATTTAGATTTAATATCCAATCCTAATTCGTAGTTAGGTAATTGAGAAATTGATCAAGACAAACATGTATTACTAGAGCGGTTAAATTATTCCCAGGCTAATGAAGTATTTTATTTTAGTTCAAGGTTATTTCGAAACCTGCGCATGAAATCCACTTTACAAGTGCAAGTATTGCATCCAAAAATCAGTGAAGTGTAATGTTTTCGATAGAAAGTCATTAAATTGATTATAGTAAAAGTAATTATACGCTCAGTTATTTTCTATATAGAGTAATCTTTAATTAAAATGAATAATGATTAGATTAAAAATCCCCAACGCATAGGAGTGAACCAATAAATTAATAGATCCTTATTAAAAAAATGATCCTTATTAAATAACCATGTCCACTTTGAATCTTTTGATATTTATTGTATTATCTTTATACCATAAATCCATTATATTTATACAGTGGTATGGGATATTGAAATTGCTCTTTTGGTAACTTTACCTCTTTTATGATGTATTTTCCAATCTATAACTGTTATTTAATTATGTTAGGCATTTTACTTTATTTTTAGATTATGTCCGCTTCAGGTATGAAGTACCGGTTTAGCACTGCAAAAGACAATGTTCGTTTTAATAAACGGTGATGAAATGTAAAATTAAAAACCCTGCAGTGCTATGTGTGGATTTTCAGACCTTATGTGATTAGCTATGGTGACGCAGTAGATCAAGAACCTTTTTAACACTGCAAAAGACAATGTTCGTTTTTATAAACGGTGATCAAAGTGTAAGATTAAAAACCCTTCATAACTATATGTGCATTTTCAGACCTTACGTGATTAGCTATGATGACGCAGTATATCAAGATCCTTTTTAACACTGCAAAAGACAATGTTCGTTTTTATATACGGGGATCAAAAGCTAAGATTAAAAACCCTGCAGGGCTATGTGTGCATTTTCAAACCTTACGTGATTAGCTATGGTGACGCAGTATATCAAGAACCTTTTTAACACTACTAAAGATAATGTTCTTTTTATAAACGGGGATCAAAATCTAAGATTAAAAACATTGCAGTATTATGTGTGTATTTTCTGACCTTACGAGATTAGCTATGATGATGCAGTTTAAAAAACACCTTTTTCGCACTGCAGAAGACAATGTTCGTTTTTATAAACGGTGATAGAAATTTAAGATTAAAAACCATGCAGTTCTATGTATGCATTTTCTGACCTTACGTAATTAGCTATGGTGACGCAGACTATTCAGTACCTTTTTAGAATTGTAAAAGAAAATGTTCGTTTGTATAAACGGGGATCAAATTGTAAGATTAAAAACCCTGCAGTGCTATATGTGCTTTTCTGACCTTACGTGATTAGCTATGCTGATGCAATCTGTTTCACTTTTCCATTGGGTTCTAACTCTTGGCCTCGTAGATTGTCCTTCAAGAAACAAAATATGTGGAAGTCACTTGTAGCTTAGCATGGGCTGTAGGAAAATTCGTCAGTCATATCTCTGCGAATTTGTTTCAACAGAATTGAGGTCTTGTTGGCTATAAGAGGTTGCGCGTTGTCGTGAAGAGAGATGATGCCTTCGGTGAGACGTTTTTACCAATATATTCAGTTTCATTTATACATGTCGCCTACAGAAATTGAATTATTTTATGAATATCGAGAGATACGTTTTCCAAATAAGTAGGCATGTATGCTCACTATACAACTAGTGCTAAACATTATGAAAGACTGAAGTTCTGCACATTTACAGCTCGCATGTATTATTATTGTCAAATTGAACGAATATTTCAATAACAGACAAAACTTCAGGAATATATGCCTCGTAACATTAATTTTGGATAACTAATTGTACGCTTTACATCCCGCTTAAGGGGGGAGGGGCGGGGCAGTGATTCTCCTCAGCAGTGCTACGGCGCAGCTCTGGGGATGAGCCTCAGGGTGTTGTACTACGGCACCTCACCTAGGACAGCTATCAGCCTCCTCGTGGCGCCCCCTGGTAACTAGGAGTGTCCCTCCTAGGCCAATGATAGCCGTCTGCAACCTCAAGGGGTATACCTCCTTTAGGTATACTCTGGTTTCACGAACCCGGGGTTTCCTGAGTGATCTTTCTCTTCCGACTTCCCTGGTAGTCACGAACTTACTTTGTAGTATTGTTCCTTACTGGGGTCGTCAACATTATTCTGGAACCATGACGGAACTCTTGTAGGCCAGCAACACCTTGTGGTGTGGTGGTTACCGTCGTGGCGATCAGTCGTCAGTTTATAACCGTATGGCTTCGGCCGGGTCGGGGTACGAATACACTTACATCCCACTTAAGATATCATATTATACATTTTAGCAATGGAAAAGTTGGTGTCCCTTATAAGGTTTTATAACTAAAAGGACATAGTAATTATAATGCCTAAAAAGAGGAAACGACTGCTATAAATATGTAGTTTTTATGATGATATGATTTATTTTCCTATCTATAACTTTTATTTAACTATGTTAGGTATTTTTCTTCATTTTTAGATTATGTTCGCTTCAAGTATCAATCACCTATTTAGCACTGCAAAACGCAATGTTCGTTTTTATAAACGGTGATCAAAATGTAAGATTAAAAACCCTGCAGTGCTATGTGTGCATTTTCTGACGTTATGTGATTAGCTATGCTGATGCAGTCTGTTTCACATTTCCATTAGACGCTAATTGTTGGCCGCGTAGTTGGTCCTTCAAGAAACAAAATATGTGAAAGTCGCTTGTAGCTTAGCATGGGCTGTAGGGAAATTGGTCAGCGATGTCTCTGCGAATTTGTTTCAACACTATTGATGTCTTGTTGGCTATAAGACGTTACGCGTTGTCGTGATGAGAGATGATGCCTTTGGTGAGACTTTTTGACCAATATATTCAGTTTCATTTATACATGTCGCCAACGGAAATTGAATTATTTTATGAATATAAAGGTATACGTTTTCCAAACAAGTAGGCGTGTGGTCTCACTATACAACTAGTGCTAAACATTATGAAAGAAGCTTTTCTCAAATGAACTTACAGACAAGGGATTGAAAATGGTATGCAAAATATTACAATGTTTATTATTTTTACAAAACCTTTTTTCCGAGATAATTATTGTAAGTATTTATTAAAATGTTAATATGAAACAATATTAATAATGAAAATTCCTACTTTTTATACTAAAAATGGGAATTATAATTAATAGAAAAAGATCCATAATCATTTCTTTTTTCCTTATAAACAGGCATTTAAAAAATACTTAGAACAGATTAGATGTCTGAATAAAACCAACTAGTAATCATAAATGAGTAAGGAAATAATAGAGAAAAATATTTAAAATATTTCTGTGTTTGAAAGAAAGTCTGTAAAAACTTTTTTGTGTACAGAATGAACACATTTAGTGTATCGAAATATGTTAACTATAACCATTTTGTCACATTAAATTTAAAGTATTTGATGTAGTCATACTTTTAAATATTTTTAATTAATTGTTGGTAATAATTGAGTTTAATTTTTCTTTGTTACAGGATAATGTTATTAGAATGATAGTTTTGTCCTCTAGTTACATATAGAGTTCAATGAATTATATTTTTTCATCAAATATTCCCCAGCTATATAACTACTGTTGCATTGTGACATCAGTTCACATTCTATTTATAAGCATTATATACTTTGCTCTTTTTATGAAATGTGTATGACATGGTTGTACTTATACAAGGAATATTTCATATCTAATCAATATTAATTATACGGCAGCAGCATTGATATTGTTTGATGAAACATGAGTGGCAGATTTATTGAACTCATTTTCAATGCATCAGTACAACTTTTCTTTCACAGTTCCTATAGCCAATACATTTGATATGGTAAATGTAACATCGTTATTTCCAGATACTAATAACACTTGTTACGTTGAACTCAAAGAAGATATAATCCTTTCCCTACTTTAAAACAAAGAAATCATTTATGTATTTCGATATGAGGATTTATCCATGACATCGCTCGTTAAAACTATTTATAGTTTAACAATTTATAAAGATAAGAATAAAAGAGACACTCCAATTATGGAAGTGATCAGGGCTGGAAACATTCCAAGAATAGGACTAAAGAATTTCCTCTTTAACTCCCTCTCCCCGAGGGATGGAAGACATATTTTGCCTGGAGATTATTTCTTTCTAATTTATCATACTTTTCTTTGATAATTCATCTGTAAAATACTTGTCTTTTGTTATTTGTCTTTTATATCTTCATATGAATGGAATTGATTGTGTGTTATATTTCGACTAGTCAGGGATCTTCCAAGCCCGTATTATCAGTTATCTCCCTTAATCCCTTTCCAGCAGAATATATTTTAGAAAAACGTGCCACAAATGGAAAATTATCTTTTTAATTTCGTTTGTTATTATTTTTAAAATGTTATAAATATATCAGTTTTGATATGAATTGTAAATATATTTTCACTTGCAATTTAAAAAAATTAATTTAGTTATACTATTTAAAACTTTTAATTTATTGTTTGTAATAATTGCGTTTTATTTTTCTTTGTTGCAGGATAATCTTATTAAAATGATAGTTTTGTCCTCTAATTATATGTACAAATCAATGAGTTATATTTTTCGTCAAATATTACCCTTCTAAACAACTAGTTCTGCATTGTGACTTAAACTCACATTTTATTTACAAAGAAAAAATTAAATGAAATAACTTCTAAATCCGATATTTATATATATATATATATATATATATATATAGGAAATGTTAATGGATCATTATGATTTTAGGACAAATTACAGCGAAATAAATTAAATGACATAATCGAATGAAATACATCGGATGACATATATATATATATATATATATATATATATATATATATATATATATATATATATATATATATATATATATATATAATACTATAATATATATATATATATATATATATATATATATATATATATATATATATATATATATATATATATATATATATATATGAAAACGTTAATAGATTGTAGTAATTTTTACTCAAATTATAGTAACAAATAACAAATAACTTAATTTTCTGTTAAAATATAATAAGCTAATATAGCTTTACTATTATCTATATCAACTGCCATGAATTCCATGCCAATCAGATTCCTTTGAATTTTTCAAATTCTTTGTAGTATCCGATAAATAGCTTAAAAATTAAAAGAGATTAAATTATACATAAAAAATTTAACGAAATAACATCTATTTTCGATATTTATAGATATAGGAAATGTTAATAAATAATAGTAATTTAATAAATATAAGACACAGTTCCCAAAATCAATACATTTGATATGATAAATACAACATCGTTATCTCCAGACACGAATAATACTTGTTACGTTGAACAGACCTGAACTTAAAGAAGATATAACACTTTTCCTACTTTAAAACAAAGAAATCATGTATGTA
This sequence comes from Pardosa pseudoannulata, assembly GCA_032207245.1. Taxonomy (NCBI): domain Eukaryota; kingdom Metazoa; phylum Arthropoda; class Arachnida; order Araneae; family Lycosidae; genus Pardosa; species Pardosa pseudoannulata. The sequence continues at coordinate 40,785,020 of CM063500.1, forward strand.
TTCCGATATGAGGATTTATCCATGACATCTGTGTATATCTTCCTATGAATGGAATTGATTGGGTGCTATATTTCGACTAGTCAGATATATTCAAAGCCTGTATTATCAGTTATCCCCCTTAATCCCTTTCCTGCGGAATATATTTAAGAAAAACGTGCCAAAAATTGAAAATTTTCTTTTCAATTTCGTTTGTTATTATGATCAAAATGTTATAGATTAGTTTTGAAAAAATATATTAAACGAAATAAATTCTATTTTTGATATATCCTATATACTATTAGCTAAAGTTATATGACAGTCTGTCTTCGAATTTATGAAGCGATTGGACCTGGATTGGATAGAGAATTTGGACTCTTGAAGAGTTAGGGTTAGCAAAATTAAAAGCGAGTAAAGTTTAACTCAATAATTTTTTGTCAGTATAACTGTAAAACCGAATACCATTTATTAAATATAAAAGAGAAAATGGTTTCCCATATAGTCGTTCCAATACTTGAGGACGGACTTGACATGTTTATTTCGAATGCTTTCGTATATTATATTTAAAATATAGTCTTTTAGCAATGCTTGCGTGTATGA
>CM063500.1:40798095-40823095 GCA_032207245.1 Pardosa pseudoannulata
GTAATACCAAGTAGAAATAGATCTGGAAGCTTAGAACACTTGAATAAGAGGACCTTAAAGCTCATTATTTAAAGCTGAACACTTGGCTGACAAAAATAAGATCTTGCGAACAAACTTTTCGCAAGATCTCATTTTTTGCTCTTTCTTTTGTACATTTGTGGAATAGTCTGGATTTAAGTACCAGTAATATCCGTACCAGTACCAGTAATTCCGTACCACTACCGCAGCGAGTGTGCGTAGATATGAACTGATGACCTCTCAATTTGAATTCTAGTACCCGTGAATAATTTATAGAAAAGGTTTGAAGGAGCAAAATATAAGAGTAACCTATATATATATATATATATATATATATATATATATATATATATATATATATATATATATATATATATATATATATGGCAGAAGCAAGCAGTCTGCCTTGTTTAATAATATCTTTATTAAAAATATAGTTTCCCTTTTAGGCGTCACCTGCGCCATTTCATTTACTTCGTGGCAGAACCACGTGTGGAAGCTGCTAACGGTTTTACGTTTCCGCGCTTGAACTTTGAAACTACAGAAAAATATATTTTAATCCCATTAGTTACAAAGTAAAACGTCATTTATAATAATAATAATAATAATTATATTAACTTTTGTATTCCATAGTTTTTCATTACAAATATGTATTTTACATTTATATTTGAAATTTAATACAGGATTCTTTGATACCTATATATTTTGGACCTTTTAAAACTAATGCATTAAAAAATGTTTATATTTTAATACTAATATGAAATTATAATGTAATTTAGCGTTGTTCTTTCGAACATTGGTTGTAATCCCTATTAATTAAATTATGTAAATAATAACATTTTTTTTATTCTACGGATTTAATCATAATATGCATTATAAAGAATAAAAATGCTTCATAGAATAATCTACAATTTTAAAACCATATATTTACACAGATTTCAAATCTTATAACTTAAAATTAAACATTCGCAACGTATTTAATGAAATTGTGCTTTATATATAAATTTTATAGGAATTACCTTAAATACATGCATATATGCGTACTCATACTTTTATTATATATATATATATATATATATATATATATATATATATATATATATATATATATATATATATATATATATATATATATATATATATATATATATATATATATATATATATATATATATATATATATATATATATATATATATATATATATATATATATATATATCAAACCTGTGACAGTTCAAGGTACCGTTCATGTCTTGAAAATGCCTTCATTCATGGCTATTACACAATTTAGCAATCAATCATTAAATATGGCTTCCACACTCTAACAAAGAATCTACATTTGTCCAAGATTCCTACAGCAATCTTTTCTGAAGACGCTCTATCTTAATTCTTACTTGTAAAGAGCTGTTATATGGCTTAATTAGTGATTCATACGCCTGCATTAAAGTGTGTATACGTTTACAGCCTTATAACCCCTAAACTACTAATCTTATGTTTTCAAACCTGACACACCTGATATATATATATATATATATATATATATATATATATATATATATATATATATATATATATATATATATATATATATATATATATATATATATATGGTATGTTAGTTGGTTTGTGTGTTACGGTCTACATTTTTTTTCACGATCCCTAAGAAAACTGCTAATGAAAATTCGACCTACTGCTTAATTCTGATTCAGAACAGCTGTTTGTTTGTTGTTGTTTCTCATACCACTTTAACAAAACAAGCATGATTGATCCTGAGGATACTCGTATTAAGGCAAAGGGGTGCGCCTTTCGTTTGACTGAGCACCATTAAGGTGAAAGAACGACTTCCATCAAGTAGTTCCTCATAATTTTGAAGACGGGACCAAGCAGAAGTTCCGCAGACTTTGTCTGCCACTCCCAGAGATATTGATTGAGAAATTGGAGGGAATTGTGACCATAAACATATTTTACTGCACCAGTTACCTTTATCGAACACGTTGGATCTTAGGCCGGGTCGGGTTCCGAACCCGCAACATTGTACTTAGTGATAGTCGCCTTTGTCGACGCTACCGAGGCAGAGCTGGAAGAGCTGTGAAAATCCCTATTACAAGCCTCGTGGTTTTTGAAACCACGCACTCCAATTTGGAAGAGCAGCACTCTAACCAATCAGGGATCGTTCTGAGAATTAATCTGCAATTATAAATCCTTAAAATTATGGGTTATTTAGAATGCAAGATTTCGAAAGTCTGAAAAAATATAAATGTTTTTATTATCTCGAATGACATATTGCAAAATATACTACAAAATTCCAACTACTTCTGAATATAAAATATACCCGAGATACTTCCCACTATCACATAAACATGGGATAAATATTAATAGTCTAGTGTCATAGAAATATGTTATCAAAGAATGAAGCAGCATGTTATAATTTTCTTTAAATATTCGTCTATTTTGATCAGAAAAGATATTTTTCTGCTGCAAGTAAGAGCTGAAGTAAACAGAAGAGAGTTTGGGACTGTACGGTGGATGGCTACAATACGATATCACAGAGCAGGACAGTGCTGGCATTATACCGAAATTCGGAAAACACGAAAATTAAACTCGAACCACTGACCTGTTTATTGTAGTCCAAAAAATAGTCAATAAATTTCGTTCAGAGTTAATTTTTGTGCATTTAAAAACTCTTAGTGGTAGGAGAAATGAAAGAAAACATCTTGTTACAGAAAAGTACGTTATAGGTGATGGAAATTTACAATTTACAGCTTACGAAATCCAAACATACAATTTATCTGGAATGAGCTATATTTCGGGCTACATAAAATTATAAAAATTAAATTTTAATTATCCTTTTGAATTATTCACATTAACCTGTGTCCATTTTACCCCTAGCGAGATCCAGTTTCCATCCTATCATTAGCATGTAAAAATATACTTGTAGAGCTTATAAGCACTTGTAGAAAATTTCAATAGAACGTTCTATACATGCTTTCAAAGGAGTGATTTATCTGATGGAAATACAAGAAAATGCAATGATAAAACCTGCCAACATAAAAAAATATAATGCACTTTACATGTTGCAATGAATTCAAAACTTAATATATAAATTTATACCATATCTTAAATAAAGTTGAGTAGTTTTTATTTAACCTTCTAAGCGGTTCGCACATACAATTCCGCCAAACCGATTATGTCTTCAAATCGATTGTCAAGTACAATTTTCAACCTCCAAAAACGTTCGGAAAATGGATGTAATGCACATTTCTGCCAGTGTTTGAGGTAGGAGGGCCAGGTCGATTGTTTAGAAACTACACCCCTCTTTGACTGACATTTATTGAGGGATGCACCCCGACTCCCTGAGGCACAAAGACTCTGATAGCTTTTCAAGGCTTTGTATATCTATATTTTGAAGTATTTAGTTTGCTGTAACAGATGTATCACTAATTGCACTACTCAAATATCTTGGATAACTTTCTTAAAAAATATAAATAATTCTCTTAAAGAATATTATATTTGTACTTTTAAAATTCATTATTTCTTATGGGATGATCTTCGAGACTTGACGAGCTTTATGTGTATTAAAAATTAACAATCTATAATATCTATTTATATATCTATTTATAACCGGAAGTAAAGGGACAATATCGAGGGTGGGTTTCCCGTATTCCATTCTAGTCTACAAAAGGTGAAGTAAAAAATCATAGAACGGTTTGGCCATTGACACAATAAAACTTGGAGACTTTTTTTAATCGGTGTGTTCCACTCGGAGGGTTAATTTATATGCTTAGGTAAATATCTCACATAATACAAAATCTGTCATCCTTAGAATGCTTACATTCTATAGTTAGAATTATCGTATAGCTAGCCAATACCTCATTATGCAATTGTAATCCATAGTCAAAATCTTGACACGTACACCACTAACGAAAATTCCCAGTATAACATACATTGACTCCGCCGGTCTACATCAATGAAAATAAAAATATTTACATGCAAATGAATCAATAACTTTTTTAAGAAATTGGAAAAATAATTTTAGTACATACGAGCAAGTGCAGAGCAGAGTAAAATTATTTGTAGTGCATTATTTATTCCCCGAGAATTGTTTTAAGTATTTACTGTTTTGTAAATTCTTATACAAAGGAAAAAAAAGTATTGGAATCTTGAAAATTTTCCCTAATATTTATGCAATGAAATAATTTCAGTATAATGGAAAGCAAAGTTAACTTAAAAAAAACTATTACTTACTTAGCTTTAACGGAATGTGCAATTGATAAATATATTGATACATACCACAATTAAGCAAATAATTTATATAAAAAAATAATGTCAATTGTACTTAGATAAAAAAAATTATTTAGTTACTTTTTATTAAATAATTACAATTATTTAAATATGTATATGCTTATGAGAGCATCACAAGTATAAGTAGCAAAATATAAACCAATTTTCCTCTTTCCTTTCTATATATGATTTTGGATTATTATTTTTGTTTCTTACTATTTATTTGCTTTCTATTTTTTTTTTTCATTTCTAATTTATAAAGCTGACGGTTGACTATTATTTTTCATTTTAGCCATCTCTTGTAATGATTCATTATTGCAAGAATCCTCACCAGTGAGTTTTGAGTAGTCCAGTTCTAGAATTAATAGTCCATCTAATGATTTCACAAGACTCAAGGCAGCATATGCTTGACCTGTTGTTAAAAGTTTTCGTCCTAAAAATATTACTGCATAATCTACAGTGGTACCTTGTATCGTATGTACCGTTGATGTCCATGATATTATTAATTGTATCATTCTTCGTTCAGCAGTATCGTAGCAGCATTTGGCAGGGAATTGCATTGATATTGACTCTAATCTGTGAATAAAACCATTGCCAAATATCACAGTGACTAAAATAAATAAATTAAAGTTTATTAATGAATTAAAATTTAAAAAACTGTATTAGCATCAAGTGTCATCCACTACAAGTTACAAAAATGCATTTGAGCTTGAGTGGGTGTATAAAAGTATTTTATTAATGATTGAAAATTTGAAAAAGATATATAAATATATATAGGGAGAGTGTGAACTAATAGTAGAGATTTAAAAAATGTCCATATTATAATAGAAGTACAATGAACTCACATTAACCCTTTAAAGGTCCCCAAAAAAAATTTATTGGAATTTAGTGTAATTAGTTTATAAATGTTATCTATGAACCTTGTAAATGTAAAATATATGATAACTTTTCTTTGCATTCCTTAGGAGGGTTTGCCTTAGAGGATACATAAGGAGGGTTTGGTTTGGTTTTGTTTGGAGTGCTACTATTTACTCTTTTAGAACACGAGGGCTAATAAGACCGGGACCTACTGCTTAAAGCCGATTCCGGACGGCTACGAACATCCATGTCGCAGTTGGATTCGAACCCACGAACTCCGGTACCGACGGCCAGCACCCTAACCAATCGGCCATCGTTAGGCAAGGAGGTTTTGAGGAGTGGTTTAACTGACTAACCCTCCCCTTGTACAGCTTGAACATTATACTTTTTAAAAGTTTAAATATACTAGAAGAGCAATAAATAAGAATCCTTAAAATGATATAATAAATAAACAGATTAACAATTTATAAGTGGGGTTTTATAGATACTTTTATTTCGGGTCATAAGAAGGATAAATTGAATTACTGACTTCTCAGATACAGCAAGTTTAATTGCATATATTTCAAAAGAAAAAATAAATTAAATGTAGAGCTATCATATGTTGTAAATTTAAAATGTAAAAAAAAACATAAAAAAATTGAAAAATCATCCATGTCTCTATAAAGTTTTTTTTTAATTGCAGAAGCTCTTGATTCTACATTATTGGCTTCCATACGTCACAGATGTATGAGGTTGGAGTAGTAAATAATTATACAAAGATAAAGTAAAGTACTCCTAAAATTAAAGTTTAAAAGAAAAATGTTTAATAGGTGGTTTCGCTACGAAACCACTCTCCGCTAAAAGGTTAAGTCCACATAAGTTTTTTTTTTTTTAAACTGTAGAAAATACTTACTTTTTTATCATTTATTCCATGACTGTTACATATCCGTTAACCATATCTTTAGCCAATGTTCCTTTAGAAATATTCGAGACTAGACAGTAATGGCATACGGAACTAAAACCGCACAAAATATTTACAATTCCATGGAGATAATTTCCAAGAACGTAACATATATCCCCTCTGAAAGTTAAGTTAATTAAGATATGCTTCTTTCCCAGAAAATGCATCTAAAATGCAAATGCAAAATATTAGTACAGTTCCGAATATTTTAAATTGAACTTGTATTAGTAACGCAAGTCCATGTAAATTAGGTAGAGAAGATATTTTAAAAGATAGAAGAGAAGACATTTTTCAATTTGTTTGGAGCACAAAAGGTGTAATTTTTAATGAAGTACGTTATTTAAGTTTTAAAATAATCTGAATATAATTTTCTAAATAAATTTTGGATTAACTATTAGTATTATTATGAAAGTTATGCTGAGGTGGTTTAAATAATTTCATAATTTTAAATTTAAGCAATTATTTAATATTATGGTACATTTGTATTGCTGGATTTCCCGTTTTTACATGTAACACTAATCTGTCAACCCTTTAAAAATAGCATAATATGACGAGACTCCTGAGTTTGAATAGTTTATTTTATATTCATTGTATTTACACTTTAGAGCAAAAACATGACCAATAAAGAGTTGGCCCAACTTTGGCACGCAACACAGCTTCAACCACCTTGGCATAGATGCTACAAGTCCTTGGTAGATGGCAGGAGACAGATTGCACTACATGTTTAAGGAACGGTTATGCAAATTTGAGATATTGCGAATTGGTGGTCTTTGAACTCTGAGCTGCAGTCCCATGACATCCCAATTGTGTTCTATCGTATAGCAATCCTATGAGTTAGGCGGACAGCACATTAACTGGAATTTAGCATCATGTTCCTGGAAAAAATTCAACACGATTATAGCCTTGTGACACGGGATGTTGTTCTGTTGAAACATTCCATTTCCAGCTGGAAAAACAGAGGCCATGTAAAGATGCAACTGGTCCGCAATGGTGTTCAGATATTCTGTAGCATTCATGGTCTGTTGTACCACAACCACGGGTCCAAGAGACTCCAAAGAGAACGTCTCCTAAAGCATATTACCCCCACCACCGGCCTGTGTGTGTCCTACTGTACATTCAGGGAGGAACACTTGGTTTGGAAGATGGCGTATCCTGACACGGCCATCGGCATGATGAATGACAAACCGAGATTCATCTACCAGGCAATTCTCTCTCACTGATCCATGGACCAGTCACGATGTTCCCGGGCCCAGCATATGCTCAGTAGGGCGATGACGCTTGGTCAGCAAAGGCACAAGAGTGGGACGCTTGCTTCGTAGCCCCATATCCATCAGTGTCCGCTGAACAGTGTGCTACGATGCTATTCTACTTGGCCCCGCATTGCATTGGGTTGTTAGCTGAGCCACTGTCTGGCTCCGGTTTTGCTTCACCATGCGATATAGTCTCCAACGACATTTTTCTTTAATAGCTTGTGGAAGTCCAACACCATTTGGTCTACTGCTGGTTTCACCGTCATTCATCCACTTTGCAGAAGTACTAACAACTGTAAATCGCGAACAACCCACGAGACGTGCAGTTTCGGAAATACTTGTTCCGAGTCTTCGAGCTATTACAATCTACCCTTCTATGAAAATCACTTAGATCCGCAGAATTTCCCATAACACACAGAAGTATGTGAAAGAGTGATTCTTCGGAATCTCCAGCAGCTGTTAAATACCACTTCAACATGATCACGTGTCTTCCACGTCATTCAGGCGAGTTCATTGCAAAATGTAGGGGTGGTCATTATGTTTTGGCTCTTAAGTGTATATTCAGTTACAAGTCATTTCTGTTTCTGTTTATTTATTTTATTATATTCCACTTATAACATCGGTAGTTTCGACCGTTACACGAGTGTGTTTGTATCTTTCTCCCCCAATTTTCATTTTTTAGAGGAAGTCTTTAACCCTTTTTTAACCCTTGAGGATGCAAGGTTTCCAGAGTTACACGAGAATACGGTGTATTTTTCTCAGATGAATACAAACAAATATGCTTTGGATGATGAACAAGATATTTTTATTACAAAAATACTGTATTAAAATTTTAAATATATTTAAGACTATTTTAAATATTAATTTTTAAAAGTATTTTGGATTGCAGATTTTCTATTACTATTCGAAAAGCACAAACATAAGACACACACAAGTCACAATCGTAAATCACATCTTTATATATCCTCTTCATATTTTATCATTTTAACCCAATATCGATGTATTTTAGACAGCTTTTCTCCCTCGACTCCAAAAACTAAACAAAAATCCAAAATGTATGCGCTCACATTGGGTCTCTACAACTAGAATAAATTTAAAGTATCTCTTTCTAAAAAAAATATTCAGAGAAAATTGAGGAAATGCATGCTATTGGGGTCTCTAACAGTAGTAAGAAAACTAATGAAAATTAGAGAATCTTTATTGGCTGATTTTGTGGGGAATATTTTGTTAACGATCGAACCTCAGAGGCTCGGAGAGTGTCCTCGCGTTTTAAATATCTTTTTATATTCTAAATTATTCAATATGATATATAATTAAAATTAATTTTAGAAAATGACACATATATGATTCTTCCTATTTATTTAACGAATAATATATTTTTGGTTTTGTTTCATTTTTTAAGTTTTTTAAAACTATATTGATTTTAATTGTATGGATGATTGTCAATATTTCTTGTATGAATAAAATCCATTAATATGGGTGAAAAAAGCTTTCTAAAAATGCTGAATATCTAATGTCAGAATTTATATTTATCCATAAAATTTTGCAAATATTAATATTGAACCTGGGAAATGGACAATTGTAATTCAGTTTTTATTCCTACATTTTCATATGATTCCGATTCCAGTTTTTAACATAATGGTTGCCCGAAATATCTTCTTGTATACTCACAAAATGTGCACCATATTTCATTGACTTGGGGAATTCCAAACGAACAATGTGACCCCCCACATGACCTAATTTGCTTCAAGACCACTCGTCTGACTTTAAACACTTCTACTGGCCACTAAAATCCCTAGACTGGAACATTATTAAGCATATCTGGCGTGCCTTGCAACCTGCTTTTCAGAACAGATCTGCAAACGTATTTTTACTTTAGAACATTATAATATGCAAAATTAGACTTTAGTTGCAGATTGGAAAGTTTAAGAAATATTGGTTAAAAGTTTTAAACCTAGGTATTCACACAGAGCAACCAAAAATATAAATACAATGCTAATAATGTGCTGATATTTTAATGTTATATTAATTATTAATGTTATTATTAATGAATATAATTAATTAATTATTATTATTAATGTTACATTTTAATTCTTATATTCTTCTTTTAAATAACACAAAAATATCTTTTAAATGTCCATGACATAGTTAGAAAGACAATATTTTTTTTTTACCTTATTGTAAATGCAAAATTGCTTCATGCATATTATTAGATGTCCAGTACATATTGAAGATTTGTTAGTATTACACGCAGCTAAAAATTTCGCAACATAAAATAATTTGTCCTTTTCTAAATCTGGTGCTGTTTTCTTGTAAATTTTTTATTAATTTTAAAATGACTAGAAACTAAATAAATGTCATGTCAGATAAAAGAGTTTGGGAGTAAATGGGTTTCTTATATATTGCAATTTTTACAATTTTTAGAAAGATTTCTGAACTTTATGTCATTTTATGTTCTTTTGTATTAAGATGAATTAAATATAAATTTCTAATAATCATCCCTTAGAAAAATTACTTTTGTATTACAAATCCCGTGAAATTGCGTTATAATTTATAGAGCTTTTCTTTTTGAAGCTATGACATTTAGTAATTCTTTGCTTTATTACCAACTCCTTGGGATAATAAAGAAACAATTTTTAACAGGAATAAAAAATACACTAAAAAATGTAATACAAAATCTTCATTTTTTTGTAATGTCATTAGTGGAGATAAGTGAATTTGAAGAACAAATCTAACTACAAATAATTTATTTGCATTTGAATTAGAAATTGAAGTTGCTACAAGTATGGACTCTGGCGCAAGCCATCCAACCACAAATAACTTATTACTAGACCTTACAGTTATTGGTTCTGCCCCCCTCGATTCATGTACGAAACCCTTATAAAAAGGTTATCCAGTACAGAGTCAGACTATAACCTCTATATTATACAGCTCTTATGTCTAAGAACGTAAGTGTGTCGTGTTGTAGAGCCCCCAATGATTTTGTCCACCTTTATTTGGGCATTCATAACATCAGAATATAGAACAGTTTAAATGAAAAACATACAATACTGAAACACAAGACAGATATAAGAGCAAACAACTTTACAATGTATACAAATTGCTGCTAAATCAAAGTCCTGTTGTCAAGAGTTGCATGTAATGATCGGTGGCGCACACGTATCTCAGTGGCGCATTCTCTACTGGTAGGATGTTAAGGAGATTGGAGAATACGACTCTTCCGAAGTTTAACTGAAACAGTTCGTTACTGATGGTGTTTATTAACTCGCATTTCTATAAAAAGTGAATGAATTCGCCAATTCCTTTGTCACTCCAATTTTTTTTTAAATCGGTGAAAAACCAGTTCTGTTGGTCAGAAAATGTTCCATCTCTTGATATGAACTTGTTGAGAAAGAAGTTATATGAGATCCCCGTAAATATAACTTTGGAGATACGGGGAAATACATTTCAGCTTTTATTGATGTGAACTAATTAATCCTTGCAGTGACATCCTTTTTTTAGAAAGGACTTCAGTTGTTCATGTGCCATCAGCATGCCAATGTTGATGTCGTCGGATGTCGTGACATATTCAGAATGTAAATCTAAGAGTGCAATATACTAGTTTACCGTAAAAAAAAAGTCTTACTTGTTTAATGTAAAGACAGAGTTACTTATTCATATACTTATTCATATATGAGATATATGAGATGATATATATGAGATATATGAGAAAAATGATATATATGCTGTATTAGTTGATAATTTACCCCTGTACTCTCCTAACACAAAATTTATGTTTATTTTATACTTTATACCTGTTTATTTTCTATGTTTATTAATAACGAATACTAAGCCTAGAATGTAAGATAGTATAAAACCGATATTTGACCATATTTACAAAGAATTTAGTATATCTACTAAACTTCTTTATAAAAAGTTGCCTTGAGACAATTTTTATTTCCCTATGATTTTAAATAGGATCTTTACTTATATATATATATATATATATATATATATATATATATATATATATATATATATATATATATATATATATATATAATACAATTTTTTTCTAAGCATATAATAAAACGTTTCGTCTTGAGATATACTGCTAAAGTTTAAGATGTGATTTAGGTAATATATTTTTCTCACACAAGATTATATTAATATAATAAGTCAGGTACTGCCATTTGTCATCGAAAAGCAAAGTTAATGTACATTAAACAATCATATCACGTGATAGATACGGAACAAAAGTTTTTAAAACCAATAATGACCGAATTAAATTTAGGGATTCAATGATTAACTGTCAGAATTTGTATAAAATATCAATAGACATAATGACACTGCCTCTCTCTCTCTCTCTCTACATATATATGTATGTATATATATATATATATATATATATATATATATATATATATATATATATATATATATATATATATATATATATATATATATATATATACATACATATATATACATACATACACACACACACACACACACATATATATATATATATATATATATATATATATATATATATATATATATATATATATATATATATATATATATATATATATATATATGTGTGTGTGTGTGTGTGTGTGTATATATATACAGATTGATGTTCACAGCATGTAAAGTCTAATAAAATAGTGTTTGCTACAAGAACAAGTTAAAAAAACATTCTATTTGAGTTGCGTACAAAATGCATATATTTATTTTGTGGCTATAATACTTTACTAAACTACCGCAGTCAAGAGCTTGAAAAATACAAAATGAAAACATATAAAAATATTTGATACCTGTGGGGTAGTGTTTATTCAACTAAGCTTCCCGACTGTCGTACGGGACGTACAGTTTTTCAAAGATTCGAGAGATATACAGTTGAAACTGAAAAGTGGTTAAAGTTGAAATTTTGAAAATGAATTTGAAAAAGACATTTTTAAACCTTTTTAATATGTTGTATTATTCTGGTGCAATGTTAAGTATACAATACTGTATTGTTATATAAATGCTATCCAAACTTTCCAATCTTATCTTCTTGTATTGTAAACTGAGATATATTACTTTCGACTACGTTTAAAGGAAAATGTATACGACTGACGCAATTTTTATTTCCCAATTTTTACATGTTCTAGAAACTTAAATGTTTATTTACAAGAACATGTCGATAAGAATGAAAATGGTAAAGAGAAAACTTTCAGAAGCTATTCTGAAGATTGTTAAATTATTACAGATTAGAATTTATATTTACAACAAACAAACCGTATGTCTATATATAATCATGTATCACATTTAGTTTGTGTTAGCATATATATGTGTAAGTAAAAAACGATGTTATATATAGTACAACTATACAGCATACAAGAATTAAACATTTAGAATATTTCTTCTATTCAATTTAAGGGTATAAAAATCGTAAAAAGGACGAATACGAGAACAATGGAATTTTAAATTGCTCTTAGAATTTAGAATGGCGTATTTACACTACATTAGTTTTTCCAAGAATTATTTTGGGAGATTTATAAGATAAAGGAACTAAAGCTTCATTTATTTTAGTAGGCCTCAGTAGGGTTGTAGACGTTAGAAAGTCCCAAAATCAGACTAATGTACGCTGTAAAAATAAAGACAAGTATGTCACTAAATTTATTTTGAAATTCTGTGTAATGTATGACGGAGTTTTTTCGCTAGAAATACACCATAAAAGACGTATAGCCATATAAATTGAATTATTACCAAAAATTAAGTAAAACATAATTTCTTTTTGACATAATTCTAGAAAAGATGTGGGCATTTTGCTTACCGGAGGAGCATTCTTTCAATCTTGTCTTCGAAGATTGATGCCTCTAGTGATTAAGAGAGGCTTTATTTCTAGAAAGCTCTCCTTTTTTATAAATTCTTTTACTATTATTAGGCATGTGAGACTTTTTAGATATTCATCATTAAAGAAAGAATTGAAAGTAATACATATACTTTCATCTAAAAAGTAATTTATCACACATTAAATTTATTTTTAGCAATTATCATTACTTACAAAACGTCATCCATATTTACATATAATGTTCTAGACTTCATGGTGATTTGACATTCAAGCCAGTGCCTCAGTGTAGATCTGAAAATAACTCAATTCTAAATGATGACCTTAACTCTAGTTTAAACCTTATCAGTGAGCCGAAAAAATTAATAGGTCATATTTGAACGCACTTTATTAGTGCTCTTATTAAATACTAAGTTTTTTTTGCAGTTAAGTTTTTTATAATTTTATAGTCTTTATGAATTTCAAATATTTGAAATACATTACATACCTTGTTGGGAGAACCATGGATTACTAAACTCAAAAATCATTCACTCCTTTTTTCTTGAAATGCAGGAGAATTGTACATTACAAAATAATTAAATTGGAGAAACATTGAAAATTTAATCCCAAGTAAATAACTGGACAGTTTATATTTTTAATTTTAAAAAGTACTTTTCTTTGGGATTATAAGTGGAAGAAAATATAATTCATCAAATTTTAATCCATCATGAAGTTCATCAAGTTCATCAAGGTAAATCAAGTTTAAACACATGTAATTCAAATTTTATAAAATGCTATAATGCATTTGTTGCTAATTTAAATTGTTAAAAACACAAAGTTATTAACAATTTTCATACATCATTAAAAAGAGTTGAAAATTTTATTTAGCTTGAGGTTTTGTTTCATAACCAAGCTCGTCGAAGATTGGAAATGCTTTAGAAACCACAGGGTAACAAAAATACTGTAATGATATAACCACCATAAATTAATATAGTTTCAGTGTTTGAATAGATTTTATTTCTTCAGACGAATGCAAATTCTGACATTAAATCTTTACATTATCGTACTCCATAACCTCACCAACATGCTTTGTGGATCTCCTCCCCCAAATAATAACCAACACTTACTATTTCTGAAAAATTCTTTAATTTAAAAGTCTTTGGTCAATTTGTGTCATTTTTAAAACCTTCTTTGGAAAGATAATTAGAAACATGGTTCTTTGCAATGGTTAATCTCTGGTAATCCACAACAATTCTATCAAAATATACACATTTGTATTTTTCCTAATAAATTCACTTAGTTTTCATCCCTTGCTTCACGAAGAACCATTTCAAGGAGAGTATAGGCTCCGAAAGGAAAAATTACTATCATTCGCTGTAATTCGTCGGTAGAGCATTTGACTGGTGCTTGCTTTTCTGGTTCGAATCCCATCCTGTAAATTTTATTACAAAATTGAAATTGTAATTTAAAATAATGTTTTGATTTGTCCAAAATCTAGATGAGTATAGAAATGTCTTTGCTCTTCGTGCTAGGTGTTTTTTTTTCGAATATTCTAATCATTTATATAATAATAACCTAAGTTATCTGACAGTCTGTCCTCGAATTTATGAATCTGTTTGACTTGGAATGGATAAGGTAATGTATATTAAACTCTTGATGAGTTAAGGTTATCAGAATTCAAAGCGAGTCTTTGAAAAGTTCGAAATCCCCCTTCCCCACTTTTCGAGCGTTTAATGCCATTATTTTAAGTACTATTTTCTCCGGATAAAATCAGGTGATTAAATTTATAATTTTATTACATAATAAATAGGTAAAATTAACGTTTTTTAGCATTATGACGTCATTCCTTTAACCATCTCATTTAATCATTTCTTATTTTAAATTATTAAAATATCGTCTGCATTATTTTCATATGTTTCTTCACTGAACTGAGATATTACGTAAAAATCTTCTTTTATATTTGGCTTAAATAATAGAATAGGTAAATATGCGATAATTTTAAATTTAATCATCGATTATTTTTTGTTGCAATGGAAATTTTGTCACCGGCATTAACAACAAATTCTTTTCATAAAAGTCTAGGAGTCTATTTCATGGACTAATAAATATCTAGCGTTTAAGTTACGTATCTTTGAAAATTAAAAAGTTTGTTTGTTTGTGTGTTTATTTACATAACCACACGATTTGACTAAATGAATTCAACGTCATTCTAAACTGCATTCACAGTATCGGAAGACTTGAGTATGAGATAAATATGAAGATAATGAAATTATTGAGAGCGTACCATATAATTCTCAGCCAAAAAAATAAACCATTTTTTTACCTGCTTCATAGGGTAATTTACAATTCTGGAAAATTAAAAAAATTACTAATCTCGTTATATGACGGGGTATGTGCTAGTTGTATATAAAAGCTATGTCCCACCAATTGTGGTCAAATTTCCGTTCGTGAAACGAGTTCTAATAAATCCAATTGGTTTCCGTTCTAATAAATCCAATTGTGGGTTTAACCTAATCGTGTTATTATTTCAATGCTGAAGGATGCTGAGCAAGAATAAAAGAATTCAGTTTCGAGTTAAAAAGATTTGGACTTTTATCACTCTCAGAATATTTATTTATCTAATCAGGCTGTTATTTGATTCTGTTTTGACTTACAGTATTCGTACTTTACACTCGAACCACAGTTTATCACAGAAAATATTTTCCTTTGGTAACAGATTTTACATATTTTTATTTAATTAGACAAAAAGTTATATGTATTTTAAGTTATAAGCAGTTTCTTTATTTTACGTTTTATCCCTTTCATAAAACCCAATTGTAAAATTGTGTCTCCCTCCCCTTTATAAATTTTAAACCATTTTAGTTTATATAGTGCTTCTGAATCAACTTTTATAATTCACAAACTTTATAACGTATTGCAGCGGAATATATTAAAATAGCTAATAGACACTATTTTAACTTTTAATTAATTTTAAATTATTTAGAGAATATAAATTAATATTAAA
Source organism: Pardosa pseudoannulata (assembly GCA_032207245.1). Lineage (NCBI taxonomy): Eukaryota > Metazoa > Arthropoda > Arachnida > Araneae > Lycosidae > Pardosa > Pardosa pseudoannulata. The sequence continues at coordinate 40,814,243 of CM063500.1, forward strand.
TAGAATATCAGAGTATAATCATCAACGATTCTTTGTGAAACAAAGTGTTAAATGTGTAGTCCTTGTGCATTTAATAGCATTTATTTGTTGCATCTATTATTGAACTAGATTAATGAGTTTAGGAAAATATATTTTTTGTGTTTAGAAAGGTTTAATGCTCTAACGTCCTTTCATAGAAAGATCAGTACATGGAAACAAATTTCTACAAATTTCAGTTAAAAAAATGTTTTATTTTATTGAAAATATGATTCCGGTGAAAATAAAAGAGTTATTTATGATTCATAAAATGAAAGCATAATCATTTAATGTCATAAAAAATAATATAACATCGTCTATAATTACAAAAGGACTATTCCTTCTAAAGAATCAGTGAGAAGTGGAGTTATAATGAGTAAATAATCAAGGGCTTATTTTATCCTAATAAATATAATATTATCTAATAATAAGTTTTGATTTAGTTCATTTAGTTTAAATTTATATACCTTTTTAGGTAGGACTTCTTTTAAAATTAATCTATCCCTTTCTATTTTATTCATTTTAGTTTAATTTGGAAATAAAGAATTTGTATCAACGGAGAAAGATAAAATTTAATCTGTTTTGAGATATTTTTATTCTTTATAATTTAATGTTTTTTTATGTTATATTTTTATATTTTGTTATGCGTAATTTGATTCTTAAACATTAATGTTTCTTTGTTTTGTTACCAGTATTCTGTTTGTTAAATATTTATGTTTTAATAAAATGTATTAAGGCTCTCCATTAATATATCATTTGTCTAACATATCTGAGTTGAGAGAATTGCGTTTTAAAACAAATGAAAGAAGTATTGTAATAAAACAAGGGAATAAAAAAAGACCATTCATATTTTAAACATTAAGTTAAATCTTGCAATGCTTTACAAACTTCTATTTTTTTCTTCGTACCTCAGTCAAAGTGCAACTGAACACCGGCCATTTCTCATAAAATAAATATATAATACAACATTCTTTAATTAATTAATCAAATTTTATAATTTTAGACATCTTTCAAAATATTCATTTTCTCATAAAAATTAATGTTTTCGGACAACATTCTGTGTCTAATTTTTCTTCATTTTTCAGTTTTGAAATTCGTAACATCAGCAATAATTATTTATGTCTAATAAAATTATTCTGAAATTTTTAATAAAGGATTTAAGGTTAAAACTCCTTTCCTCATTTTTTGAAAATGTAAAATGATTAGAAAATCTTCTCATCAAATCTTAAAGTTGTTTTTAGAAACATTGATAGACCAGCTGTGATTTTATACAACATTTTGTATCCAAAAATTATCGGAGTCCTAAAGCGCGTATGCTTAGTTAAATTAATATTTTTTTCTGCAGCACTAGGAGCAAAATATCTATAATATAATAGTAAATTTTGACACATACATAAATATAGGCGTGTATGTATATATGTATATATATATACATATACACATGCACATAAAAATGTTAGATTTTTTTTAGCTTCGGTAGGTAGGAAAATAAGGTAGTGAAAATTGTTCACTTACCTTTTATTGTAGATTCCGGTTTCGATCTCTTTGAGAAACATCGGGAACTTGTTGTAAGCTAATAAGCATGTGATCGGTACCATGAAACTATTTAAATTATGCTATATAAAAACATTTAATTACGAAACGAAAAAGTTGCAAATTTACATCACATAAAAACAGCTACCAGCATGGGACTGAACAAAACTACATCTGAAAATAGAGAAAGAAGGATTAGAGAGTTTACAGATTTGGCGATAAATTGTCACTTCACGGGGTTTCCGCTGAACTTCAACAATTTTCATCCAACAATAAATACATATAAACATACACACGTACGTGTGTATGTGTGTATGTTTGTATGTATACACACACACACACACACACATATATATATATATATATATATATATATATATATATGTGTAATAGAAATGTGTGTATATGTATATAATGTTTTTACAGATATCTAGTTTAATATTACATTATGCATGAAGTTCAAAAAGCAATATTTATTTCATAATTTTCATGTAAGAGCAATAAAAAAATAGTAAGAGAAATGTCTAAAAAATATATTGAAAATTTTATGCATGCTTTCAATTCATAGCATTAGTCTGTTATTATAGAATGAAACAAATATGTATAATTTTGTACAATGTGGAAAGCCTATTTTTGTGTTAGGAACATAGTCAGTTTATTTTTTTAAAAGAGGTACATTTTTCAGTATTAAAATATTTGTTTTTTATCATTGTAGTAAAATTTCATAATATTAATATTTCATTGAATTGGAGGTAACTTTCCAGATTTTCGTTATTTTTATTCTATGCTATGTGAAAAGTGTTCCAAAAAGCGGCGTTAATTCTGTGTGATATGGCATTTATTTCTAGAATATAATTATATAAAAATTCAAGCAAGATTTTACAGAGCATTTTCAAGGAAATTTTGTTTTTAGTTAAATATCAAATACCCTGTTTCTTATGGAAGCATTGTCTTTTAAAACTGTAACCTCAGAGCTTGTAATCTTTAGAAATGTATGTAGCATAGCTAGTGTCTGAGAGTCATTAATTTAAATCTCTGTATAAATAGTAATTTAACTTTACTAAACTAGTCTTAGTTGAAATTAAACACCAAATGTAGATACATAAACACTGTAATCCATTCCCGGATTGCCTTTTCTTCCTATACTCTCAAACTTAGTGAACTGTTTTGTTCCCTCCTCTTGTAAAGTAAATTAGTTGCTAGATATATTCTAAACTATTTCACTTCCTTGTTATTCCATAGATACAATTTGACAATATTTAGAGTTACAAACACTGACACAAACTTCAAAGTGTTTCGCTTGAAAGCAATTAAAGTGAAACCAAGTGTGAACTGAGCATATATTGCTTTTGAGATTCCGTTTAATATTACTAATTGAAAGGAATTCCAGTAATCTATCTCAGTAAAGGAAATTTGTTGCAAACATCTAGAATACCTTCTGTCACTTAAAATTATTGCCATGATATGTGAAAACGGCTCCAAGAAGCTGCATTATTTCTGTGTGATACTGAATTTATTTCTTGAATATAATTATTATGTAAAAATTCAAGCATAATTTTGTTTGTAATTAAGCACATTTACAGAGCATTTTTAGGGAATGTTTTAGTTAAATATTAAATTCCCTGTTTCATACGTAAACATTGTCTAAAAGGGTAACCTCAGAACTTTTATTCTCTCGAAATGTACGTAGCATAGTGTCTGACATTTATCAGTTTAAATCCTCTGTATAATTAGTAATTTTACTTTACTACACAAATCTTAGTTGAAATTAAACACAAAAAGTAGATACATAAACTCTGTAATTAATTCCCGGATTGCATTTTCTTCCTATAATCTCAAACTTAGTGAACTGTATTGTTCCGTCCTCTTGTAAAGTAAATTAGTTGCTAGATATACTCTAAACTGTTCTCACTTAGTTGTTATTTCATAGATAGAATTTGACAATCTGCAGAGTTACAAATACTGACACAAACTTCAAAGTGTTTCGCTTGAAAGCAATTAAACTGAAGCCAAGTGTGAACTGAGCATATATTGCTTTTAAGATTCCGTTTAATATTACTAATTGAAAGGAATTCCAGTAATCTACCTCAGTAAAGGTAATTTGTTGCAAACATGTAGAATAGTTTCTGTCTCTTAAAACTATTGCTTGTACGAGGTTAAATGTCAAAAAGTGTCTTACAGTTAAACTGTTTTTGCTTAATAATGTGTTAATTCATAAGACTTTTGTTCCTGCTTTATACGAAAAAAAAACGTACATCACAAGAGATAAATAACTCGTAAATTTAAACTTGATATGTTTAAGCAGGGCCTAATTAAAGCACGGAAGGACTGGGCCTAGGCCCTGGCCCTCTAATTTTAGGGCCCCCCTAAAATTTGGTACTTAATTATTTAAAATAATTTTATTTTAATAATTATTTATAATTATTTAAAATATTTGATATTTATTTAAATATTTTATAATTATTTTAAATAATTTATTTAAAATAATTATTTTAAATAAGTTTATTAACAAAATTGGAAAATGTTTTTTGTTAATTTTTCAAGTAATATTTCATGAAACCTTATTCAGAAATTAAATAAAAACTGTTAAAAACTTGACAATTTTTATCGAAAACACACTCCAAATTACTTAATAAAGAAATTTACTATGGTTTGCAGTAATTAAAATAACGTAATACTGGAATAACAGTTTATTACATTCAACATTTATAATATGAATCCTTAAGAAAATAATTTACAAAATATTAAAGTAAAATAGCAGTTATCTTATATAATATAAATTAGTAATAAATTAAAAATTTCAGCCAGTTATAAAGAAATGTTAGCATTTTTTATTATATTTCTGAAACTTAGATGTAATTGTTATTTTATTATTTTTTTCTCCTATTAATTTTGTCTTAAAATCTACAAATAGCTATTATTTGTTTATCTTACCTATGCTATTTTATTTTTTATATAAAAAGTTAATTGCAAGTATTACAGTTTATATCCTCAAGGATATACAGATTTTTGACAATTGACTGTACCACAAAGGTTTTTAAACATAAAAAAGTTAGTATAAACTTTCCTCCAAAAATATTCGTTTGTATCCTCTTTTATAAACTAATTTTTATTTTTTAATGAAAAGGAGGGTAAGGGGGGCCGATAGACAACCAGGCCCTGGGCCCAACTTTGCCTTGATAGGGCCCTGTGTTTAAGAACAATTATTAACCCTCCGAGTGGAACACATCGAGGAAAAAAGTCTCCAAAAAATACACTAAAAGTTTACTGTGTCAGTGGCCAAAGCGTTCTATGAATTTTTCCTTCACCCTTAGTAGACTAGTACGGGAAACCCACCCTCTTTATTGTTCCGGTTATAAATAGATACATATAGATATTATAGATTGTTAATTTTTAATACACATAAAGCTCGTCAAGTCTCGATGATCATCCGATTAAGAAATAATGGATTCTAAAAGTACAAATAAAAATATGCTTTGAGAGACTTATTTATACTTTTTTACAGAAGTCATCCAAGATATTTAAGTGGTGCAATTAGAGATACATTAGTTACCAGAAACGAAATAGTTCGAAATAGAGATTAACAAAGCTATGAAAACCTATCAGCGTCTTTGTCCCTCAGGGGGGTAGAGGTGCATCCCTCAATAAATGTTAGTCAAAGAGGGGTGCAGTTCCAAAACAATCAACCTGACCCTCCTACTTCAGAACTCCATGGTGGAAAGCACTGGCAGAAATGTACACTACATCCAATTTCGGAGCGTTTTTGGAGGTCGAAAAATGGACGTTTCGAACACATCATCGGTTTGGTGGAATTGTATGTGTGTACCTCTTAGAGGGTTAAAAACACATCATGTATAACAGCAATTCATTATTTCAAAATTACTTTATTATAAAGAAATCGGGATGTAAAGAGTTTTAATATATTCTAGGGAATTGGTTTACCATAGAAATTATTAAAATGGAAAACTTTAAGAGATCAAGTTTGTCAATTATAGTAATTGCAGTTTTGAAAGCTATAAATGTATAATTTTTATTATATCATTAAAAATATTACTTCTAATATGTTACAAATTATTAATAAACAATGAGTTTATTGAGAGCTGTACAACATTATACTTAATTAGATGTGGAAAATTTAAAATTTATAAAGTAGTTTTGTGTTTGTAAAAACAGTAGTAAAACCACAAAACCCTTTTGTTTGTGACCAATCTATTTAAAAGGTGAAAGTATACTTAAATGGCTTTTTCGAATTATTTAAAATTTTAAAGTTAGATAATTATCAATGTTAAAAAGTATAATATACTTTAATTAATGTAATTGCCTAGAAACATTTTGCATGTGCAGTTTCGAAACATTTAGGGTATACATTTAAGTTAAACGTCTTGTGTAATAGGTGATTTTATGTTACTAAACAAAGATTTAATTGATATAAAGAAGGGAAATTCGGCTTAGAAACATTTTGAGCAATTTACAGGTAATTATTCCTTTCTATTGCTCAAAGTCAGTGAAAACATTCGTTCGCACCTCTTATGAATTAAATTATTTGGTATAGACATATGTTCTTAAAAGTTCACTTTCCCTCGATTTTAAACATAGAGGATTGATAATCCACAAAGTATCAGCTACTGATACAAACTTCAAAGTGTTTTTCACGAAAGCAATTAAAGAGATACTGACTGTAAACTGAACATATATTACTTTGAAATTCCACTTAGTCATACTAACGGTAAGGAATTCAAGTAATCTACCTCAATAAAGGAATGCGTAACAAACATCTGGGATAGTTTCTAGGAATTAAAATTAGTTATTGTAGAAAGTTAATAAGGTATAATTTGATCAACACTGTGAACATAAATAATGCATTGATATACATAATTTTTTCCGCACACTTTACAAAAGATAAGAATAATGACAACTCGCCTTAAATTAATACTTATTATTTATAAATGGTTTATTATATTAAAATCACACTTTTGTCTTCTAATAGTTTTTAAAGTAAATACACTCTAAATAAGATTTTATATATTGTAAAGAGAGAAATTTAAAGGAGAGTTTAGATCAGAATTCATTATAAATATTATATATGCGTTCAAACAGTTATTGTAATTTATCTTTATACAAATAATATTTTATTGCTGATAAGAATCTGAACAGTAATGATGTAAGATAATAAAGGAAGTGTATATAGTTGTTGTAAAGTTGGTGTTAGAAGTTGATAAGTAGTTAATTATATTAAAATTACTTTTTACTTGTAATGAAATTAAAATTAAATAAAGTACTCTTTTAAAACATGATATTATAATAACTTATATTCTTAAAAAGTACTTTATTATAAACAAAATGGAATGTAAAGCTTTTGAATATATCCTAGATAATTGGTTTACCACAGAAATTTTTCAAATGGAAAACTTTAAGAGATCAAATTTGTCAATTTTAATAATTGCAGCTAATCTTATTGCTGATGAAAGCCATAAGTGTATATTTTTTATTAAATCATTAAAAATATTGCATCTCATATGTTACAAATTATTAATAAACAATAAGTGTATTGAGAGCTGAACAACATTATACTTAATTAGTATGTGGAAACTTTAAAATTTATAAAGTAATTTTGTGTTTGTGGAAACAATAGTAAACCCACAAAACTCTTTTGTTTGTAACCAATCTATTTAAAAGTTGAAAGAACACTTAAATGGCTTATGATATTTATTTAAAATTTTAAAATTAGATAATTATCAATGTTAAAAAGTATCATATACGTCAATTATTGTAATTGCCTATTAACATTTTACAGACGCATTTTCGAAACATTTAGGATATACATTTAAGTTAAACGTCTTTTGTAATAAGTGCTTTTATGTTACTAAACAAAGATTTAATTGATATAAAGAAGAGAAATTAGGCTTAGTAACATTTTGAGCAATTTCCAGATAATTAATACTTTCTATTTCTCAAACTCAGTGAAAAGATTCGTTCCTACCTTTTATGAATTAAATTATTTGGTATATACATATGTTGTTAAAAGTTCACTTTTCCTCCATTTTCAACAAAGAGGATTGATAATCCACAAAGTATCAGCTACTGATACAAACTTTAAAGTGTTTTTCATCAAAGCAATTAAAGAGAAACTAACAGTAAACTGAACATATATTACTTTGAAATTCCTCTTAGTAATACTAACGGTAAGGAATTCAAGTAATCTGCCTCAATAAAGGAATGCGTAACTAACATCTGGGATAGTTTCTAGGAATTAAAATTAGTTATTGTAGAAAGTTAATCAGCTAAAACTTGATCAACACTGTGAACATAAATAATACGTTCATATACATATTTTTTCCCTACACTTTACAAAAGATAAGAATAATGACAACTCTCATTAAACTAAAACTTATTATATATAAATGGTTTATTGTATTAAAATCACACTTTTGGCTTGTAATGCTTTTAAAGTAAGTACACTGTAAATGAGATTTTATACACTGTAAAGATAGAAGGTTTAGGTTTAGGTTTGGTCTGGAGTGCTACGGTCTACTTTTTGCAACACGAGAGCTAATGAGACCGGGACCTACAGCTTAAAGCCGATTCCGAATGGCTACGAACGTCCATGCCACTGTGGGATTCGAAAACACGAACTCCGGTATCGAAGGCCAGCACCCTAACCAATTGGACATCGTTCGTCCTGTAAAAAGAGAAATTTAAAGGAGAGGTTATTCTAAGAGATAAAAAAAAAATTATTAATAGCTTGCCTGATAATCCCGAGTTATTTCGGGTTCGTATACATTGCAATTAATTATTATCACGAGAAAACTGGGTTGAAGCAGAATTCGTCAGTAGGATTTGTTTTATGATGCTTTACTCTGCTTATAGGAAATGAAAGGGAATATTCAGCTTTAATTGGCAGTTTTGATGGTTTCGAGTTGTTTTTTTTTTAATTTTTAGTGGGATTCGTCATGTTTTGTATAGCATACGTTGGCTGTTGGATCAAAATGTATAAAGAATTATAGTTACGGAAAATCATCGTGGCGAGTTTTCTGCCGCATCAGGAAGACCTATCATTAGTCCTTCACCACTCCAGTTAACTTCGTGGCACTTTCCAGGTATAGGGTTTTACCATATTGCAATCGAGATATATTACAGGTGACATACGCGTCATAATGACGTTAGAAGTTGTCATTATGGCTCGGCAGAGGGGGGAATTTATAGTACCAAATTCCCATCTGTGGTGATTTCTGACATCATTATGACGCAGAAATTGAATGTGACATATGTCGACCTCAATATGGTAGAAACCGTTTTCATGTTACT
>CM063500.1:40828095-40843095 GCA_032207245.1 Pardosa pseudoannulata
AATCCTCTTCTTAGTAAGAGAACAAATATGTCTATTAACAACTTCTTTTTTATGTAAGAATGTCAACGAAAAATTTTTGAAAGTTTCTATAAATGCTCTGTAGCGGCGTACATACGCCACACCTTGTACTGTTATGTGGATGGAAAATTTTCAGAATACTAGTGTAAGTATGTAGTGAGTCTGTGTCTTACGATAAATAGACTAGAATGTAAATAAACACCAGATCTTTATAACATAGAAAAACTTATCATTATTGGGACAACATTTTACAAAACTGGAACTTTAAAAGTAGAACAATTCGTTGCGTTTTTTAAAAAATATATTTCATAACTGTTTAATACAAACAAACAGAACCCATAGCTAGTACTCAAAGGATGACTGTGTTTTTGAACACAATCATACAAGACCATGTCGGTGGGATTTGCGCTGGATTGTAGAGCAGAAAGAGACTCTACACCATCTGAAAGAAACCTTCTGGTAAGGTTAATACCAACCGATCTCGGTTGTAACCTTGCCGAGATGATTGCTGGGGGTATGACTGAGCAGTAATTTGCCTCCGAAAAAAAGTCTATTCTGTTTACGATGGCAGAATACATTTACAGTATTATCTAGGAAGATGGAACTGAATAACATTAACTGGATAAAAGTTATGCAGTCAGATACATAAACGCTTCTTGTTTTGAATTAATTAAACTATAGAAAACTTAGATTTTGGTGAGAATCGGAGTAAGAGAGAAAACCAAGTACCATTGTTCAATCAGAGCAAGAACTGGTTGGAGAATCATGGTCTAGGACAAGTTCCTCTGAACATGGTGTTCTCTGGAAGTAAGCTCACACATGTGCAATCCTTAAGCATAGTACCATAGCATCCCCAAAAATATATTTAATTCGTAGGTGACAGGTACTTTATCACGGTTAGTCAACTATAACATTATGATAGTATCATTAGATGCTGAAACATTTAATATAAAAGGACCTCCCAATAGTTTTCAGGTTGTCAGTAAACCCGTATCATAATCAAGTACAAAGTATTTGGGACATGTTAAATAACGTGTAAGCAACAGTCATCTCCCTTTTCATCCAATTTAGGGAAGCCTAATATGTATAGGTAAAACATGGTATAATGTCGACGTAGATCTTGTAAATCAATTCCGAAGCTTGCACAATCGTTGTTAATGTGCATACGGACTGTTATTCTTGCAAAAGGTGGAATAATGAAATAATGGTCACTATGTATGAATTTAAATGATATAGCAAGCGTAAGGAATTCTGTCAACAATCATATTTTTTAAATAATAAAGTGTTTTTAGATCTAAAATCAATTTGTATGTCATTTTTAAATTTTATATATATTTATGAGTATAATTAAAATGACATATTCAGTAAATGGATTAATAATAATAAGTGTTATTTAAGAATCCATCGTTAAAACTGCAACATTTTAACAAATTATAGTATTATTTTAATATTTCATATAAAATGAAACTAATTTACTGGTAGAACTATCTTGAAACGCAATGCTATTTGATTTGCCATATAACCATAGAATTACTGTCAGTAAAATTTTTAGTGTATAATAAATACATTAAGCATAAGAAATTGAAAGCATATTATGTAATCCTATACATGATATTCCTTATTTAGCACAAAAGATGGACGGCCAATTGGGGATCGGCATCTAAGTATGGCAGTAAGTGAATTTATTAAATGTAATCGTTAGCATTCATAATTATTTTGGCTGATATTAAATAGAAGGCTTAATTGATCATTGACTTTAAACATTAAAAAATAAACACAATTGTATGGCATATCCTATTTTTGAAAAATAAAACATATCATAAATTTCTCCATTAAACGTATCCGAGAATATTTGTACACGAAACAACATTCAGATACAATTAAAAATATAAAGACCGATCAGAAAATTTCCATTTGAGATCGTTGCTGCAGTATTCATGTAAATAAGTGTATCACTGATGCAGGTATATAAGCACAAATAAGGAAAAACGGGATTATTTTTGCATTTATTTATTTCAGAAGTGTGTGTAGAAAAATAAAAAGTTATTGATGACAATGTTAATACCAATTACGCTCAAAAAGAAGATAGTCATGTGCTGAAAAAGTAATGCTTAACTCTGTTGGTTGAATACCAGAACCAACTTCAAATTGATTTCCAGAATTTTGATACATCCATCACTGAGAAATGACTTGAAAAACACTGTATAGTTTACGAAGCTCAATAAAGGGAAAACATCTAGAAAAAGCAAAATGGGAGGGATTCTGCTTGATGATAACCTACATTGAAACCATGATTGCCTATATTGAAATTAACGTAGCACAGATGTTACACTTATTAAACTGGGAGACACCCAAACTCCTGTCTTTTATTCCTTACATACCCCGAAGCAATTTTTATGTCTCCGGTCCTTAAAACCTCTCGAAAGTTCGATTATTCTTTCTAGACGTAGGCATGCAGTAGTTCATTCAAAAACGTCTTTAAGTAACGACAATTAGAATTTATGTAATGATGTACATTCAACCTAAATAAAATAGTAGAATTATTGCTTTAATATTTAAAGTATTTTGTTCAATGTACTTTGAAAAAATGGAATAACAAATAAATACTGTACAACTTTGGAAGTGAAATATTCCTGTGGCCCCCATATTTATTAACACCCATACTAATATTAACTATCGAATGTTTTAAAGAAAATTTCTAAAAGTTTCAAAAAAGTTCAAAAATTGAGAAATTTTAAATGTACAAGCAGTCTTTTGTTTTTCGGCCTAAACAGAAATACACGGGTAAATAAATTCTTTAATGCTAAAATATATTATGGTTATTTACCTCTAGAGTTTATATATTACCAATTACTTCCAGGAAATATATTTGTAAAAATTTATTATTTTGTATGTACAATGTAATAAGCAATAAAAATTCGGAGAGAGTAACAAATGGTTATTGAAAAGAGATAAATGTTTAAAACATGTAGTTAAGATAAGGAAAAAATATACAGTAGTTTTAGGATTAAATTAATGGTAAACATTTGACTTTGTAAAGTTTGATAGAAAATCCGATAGTTCTATCTTATTGATTTATTCACTAAAACTAAGGAAAGAAAAAATACTTTTTAATATCTGTCATCAAATAATGTATGTAGGGGAAGGTTGCTAAAGTCGTACCTCTAGCAATGTTTTAATTAAAGCGCCAGAAGTGTCACCTCTCGTGACAGTTTGATGTGTTATTGAATCAATCATATTGCTTGTAATTATTCATAAACAAAAATAATTCTCCTTATATACACGATACTGAAAAGTAAGTTTCGCTGCTTTCTCTATATTTTCCTACGTACAAGAACTTTTATAATATCTACAAAATTTAGTAGTTTATATGTTTTTGGATATATATACTGTAATGATTAAAATGATATTTGGTTAAAACAAACACTTGAGTTTTCCTGTTATATTATGGATTGTAATCATGAATCCAATTAAGATTTAAACAATGAGTAGAACTACATATAAATCTATTTCTCATAATCATACCTCTTAAGTTATCAATTAATTTTTGCTATTTTTATAAGAAATATACAGATGTTAGAACCTATTTTATTAAAATCAAAACATTTGTATTATAATTTTTATGATCCAAATTGCTATTCCCATTTGTAATTTTTAATATGTGATTTTTTTAGTCGGAATCTTTTCAGTAACCCCTTTTTAATTATTACCGTAACTGACAATACAAATTTTATTGTGAATATATTTTTCTTACATTTCATAAATCCAACAATCCAAACTCATTTATATATGTAATTTCACTTTTGATGAATTCAGTTATTTTACCTTAAAGTCAATAATGGCTAGGGTAAATATATTAGAAACTGTAACTGGAAGAATTGGGGGAGACATTTTTTATAGGATTAGCTGATATTTTGCCCAATACTCTTAAGTTTTACTTCCTTGTGTAAAGCAAAGTAGGTTTTTAACGACGAATATGAGGGGATCTTTCTAGAGGGACCGGTAAAGCCTAACCCCGTCGTTTATAAGGGGTTAGATACAATTGCGACTGCTTAAAGGTGCTAAGAACTTCTTTGACCTCCTTATTGGTGGACGGTGGACAATGCTATTTAACTCTTAAAGGGTTGAGTAATCAACAGTGCTTTAAAAGTCTCAAGAAGGCAAATGGTACTAAGGAATGTATACAGACTTACAAATATCTCCTTTGAAAAGAATAAGTCTTTAGATATTACCTGATATACTCCTTTTGATAGGGCCTCAGTTCGTTTTCCATGTTAAATATGTATGAGCAAAGGAATTTTACTTCTAAAATTCTAAATATATAATCTATGTATACCTGAAATATTTAGTTTCGGTGTGACGCATGTATTTACGTACTGATATGTACGTAAATATGTTTTCTCAAAAAGTTAACTGTATTATATTGAAATTTTGTAATTTGAGGTTTGTAAAATCTAGTTTAGCACATCCAATATTTTGTCTATCCATCAGCACTTTATATAATGATAAATCTGAATATAATAAATATTGCAACGTTGCATGTCACCGTCAGAAAGCAGTACATGGATTTTGTGTGTTGTTGAATGACTATATGTTACTAATTGTGGATTACCAATCTACTCAATATAGTACACACATTATTTACTGCTACAAACTACTACTTTAACAATTGTGTTTCCTACAACTTTATCATAGGATGAGAATTGTATCTCGCCTTTGAATAAAATGAATTTAAAGGCAGTTCAACAAAAATTTATAAATATATAATGTGTGGACAAGTATGTTATGTGATTTCTGCATCATATAATTTAGTTTATATTGTCCGTGAATGCTATTGATAACAAATAATAATTACTTTGAGATCTATGAGTTATCAAACATCTACGTTCTACCATATAAAATCTCTAGTGATTGCCTGTTAATTCATAAGAAAAAAAACTTTAATTTTGAAATTCTTCTTAACATGGTACAACAGTTCCAAATTTTATTAAAAATCTAGATTCCTATTAATAAAACTATACTTCATAACTGAAAGAAACTATGTTATTTTTTAAGTTGATATTTTAGCATTTTATGTACAATTTCTTATCCTCTATAATGAATCTGAAAGAAACTATGTTATTTTTTAAATTGATATTTTAGCATTTTATGTACAATTTCTTATCCTCTATAATGAATCTGAAAGAAATATGTTAGTTTTAAAATTAATATTTTGAAATTTTATGTACAATTTCTTATTCTTTATAATGAATATGAAAGAAATATGTTAGTTTTAAAATTGATATTTTAACATTTTATGTACAATTTCTTATCCTCTATAATGAATCTGAAAGAAACCATGTTATTTTTTAACTTGATATTTTAGCATTTTATGTACAATTTCTTATCCTCTATAATGAATCTGAAAGAAACTATGTTATTTTTTAACTTGATATTTTAGCATTTTATGTACAATTTCTTATTCTCTATAATGAATCTGAAAGAAATATGTTAGTTTTAAAATTGATATTTTGGCATTTTATGTACAATTTCTTATCCTCTATAATGAATCTGAAAGAAACTATGTTATTTTTTAAATTGATATTTTAGCATTTTAAGTACAATTTCTTATCTTCTATAATGAATCTGAAAGAAACTGTTATTTTTTAAATTGATATTTTAGCATTTTATGAACAATTTCTTATCTACTATAATGAATCTGAAAGAAACTATGTTATTTTTTAACTTGATATTTTAGCATTTTATGTACAATTTCTTATTCTCTATAGTGTGATAAAGCTTTATCTGCGTTTCTTAATATTAAGAAATTCTGTGAACTGAAAAAAATAAAACAAACCAACATGGCTTATAAATAAATACTTCTGACATGGATATAAAACATCTGAATCCTATTGTTTAATATGTTTACAAGTTTTATATTTTATCTATTACTTCAAAGAAGCTAAAAAATCATGAAATTAATAGGAAACTATAATTTTAAAATATACTCTTCAAATATTTTCTTTTATACACTTTAAAAAAATTGAATTTACTCTCGGAAATTTGATTTTATTTGATGTCTAAATTTGTTTCCTTATGAATTTAGATAACATCTGCTAATGAGAAAACACAAACAAAATCAGATCATTAAAAGAATTTTTTTAAAAATATAGAAATATCTAATATGATTATTACTTTGAAAGTGTTTATTTCTTCAGATTTATTGAAAGTTGTAAGAAAAGGCGAAACTTTTTCTTCCATATGTGTAGGAAGATTTTGCAGCTATGTAAAATACAACGGTCCTTATTTAAATTAAAGTTTTCAAACTAAGTTAATCAGATAAAAGAATAGGTGTATCAAAGTTCTATAATTGGTTTATCGAGTTGGCATCCATTTTAATTATCGGAATTCATGGGATCGTTTATCGATCAGCTTAAAATCTAGCGTTTGAAATGAGTAAAAATAAACCGTACTATTGTATTGCTGTTTTTACGTTTACTGGTAAAATAGAGTAAATATTAATTACCATAAAACTAAACACAAATAGCTAAATAGTTCATACTATTAAAGATTAAATAAGATATAATTTAATTTTAGTTCAAATATATATGTTTTAAGAAATTTAAATTAATTTAATAATGAAACTATTACATAGAATAGGAATTAAATGTATTAAATCTATAATTACTAACTATTTTATCATTTTGCTGTTTCGTTGACTCAGTTAAAGGTATTGTTTGTACCGAGAATGTACCTTCAATCTATATTTTCAGCAATTTTTAAGCAACTAGAACCTGCGAAATAATTTAGTGGTAGCTTTTTATTAATTACTGATTATTTTATCACACTGTTATTCCATTGATCCATATAAAAAAAAACTTAGTGAAATGGTAATATTTGTGCCAAGAATGCATTTACCTTCATTCTATTTTATGTCAGGTATTTCTAAGGAACTAAAACTTACGAAAAATCGTACAACAGCAGATAATAAAGCGAATAACATTAATTTGAAACATGTAAAGTAATACATCCCTTTCCTGGAACAATTCTTATAAGGAATGTTTATAATACATTTTCACAAGTAATTATACAGTAGTTTCGTTTCGTTTGGTTTGGAGCGCTACGGTCTACTGTTTTGCACACGATAATGAGACCGGGACCTACTGCTTAAAGCCGCTTCCGAACGGCTACGAACATCCGTAATTATACAGTAGAGAATAGAATATATAAATTCACATTTATAATATCTTATCATATTATATATACGATAATATGCTATGTTATAATTTTAAGCAACGCGGGAGTTTCTGTCGGTGTTTAAGACGAGAGTTTGTAAAGGCAAACTATTCTGCATTGTAAAACGCAGAACATTGCAAACGCCGAACAATTGAAAACTACAGTATTGTGCCAGTAATTGTCTTCTTACTCCTGGACTGTTGGAAGTGTCAAGCTGGGCCCACCTACAATGTAAGGTTGGTTGGTTGATTGGTTAGAATTTAGTGGCGCTAATTCCTGAAAGGACAAACTGCGCCAAACAAGAAGAAAAAAAGAACAAAGTAAAAGATGAAAAAAAAAGAAAATAAACACAGGAGAAAGGAATTTTTGGATGAAAAACACGAAACTATAAATTAAAACGTTAAAAATACATAAAAATCAAACAAACGGAGATAATAAATTGCAAATATATACAAGATAGATTAATACATTATAAGAAAATTAAAAAATAAAATTGAAAATTGAGAAATTAAAAATCAAAAAATTGTTAAATTTATTAACATACAAAAAAACACAAATTCATATTTCATAATAAAAACCTGTACAGCGAAGAAAGGGAAACAAGCCTGGATGTGGCGTTTCACCGATGATTGTGTCAAGATTCGGCGATAAATATTTAAAGAATTTTATATACATTGATTTGAGACAACAACACGAATGTGTGCGACTGTGTAAGGTGTTTTACAATAAGCACACTGTGGAGGATCTTCACCCAGCAAGAGATGGACATTAACTGCAATGACCCACTTGTAGACGAGTGAGTATTACGTCTTGTCTCCTAAAGGGAGTTACTTTAATTTTTGATTTTACTTCTCAAGGAAATATTTTTGTGTGACCCAGTCGGCCACTAAGGACTCTTCGGCTACTAGTAAAAAGTGGAGGGGAATTTCCCCTAAACCAAAGTATCTGGTAGAAGGAAGTCAGTAGGCTCTGGACATACTGAGCTCTCTTGTCTGGCTTTCTGAGCCAGGTCTAAGAATTCTTAATGGTCATGAGAAATAACAATGATTGCAACAAATTACTAGATACTAGCATAGATTAAGATTAGGTTTAACAAAGATAAGGTGATTTTGAAACGAAGACACAAATATAAAAATAAAGATACAGCAGTAACTGTCTAATTTAAAGACATAGGTAGTTTTTTTGAGAGATAAACTACTTACAGATGTTTTTATTTTACCTGTATTGATGAAAGTAACAAAAACATAAATTTTTAGTGTTTTTGTAATAAATCAAATTTCGTTTATAACTTAAAAATCAATTGCGTTATATATCAATGCTTTATTTCTGAAATACACATCAGAAATACTAGGAATTGACAAGTCACTGGAATTAGAAAATCGTAACCCTCGGCGATCCTGTACAATAATGATATCCTAACCATTATAATTTTAATTTGAAAAATAATTTTCTATATATATATATATATATATATATATATATAATATTAATATATATATATATATCTATATGTGTTGTGTTATATTAACACAGTGTGAGCAATATATCATATGTGCTGAACTAAGATTGCTTCTATATCTGCAATTCTTGATTAGTCTTAAAGTGCTGCAGTGATGTATCATATAATAAGGAATGTTAAAGCTAAGAAAGAAATGTAAAAAAATAAGATTTGTATAAAGTTAAACTTCTTTTAACCAAAGTATTTGCAAGTTTTAAATGTTTTTTTTTTAATAATAAAAAAATTACTAAAAACAAAGGAATAAAAATAAACAAAATGCTTAAACAATTAAAACCAGTGTTCTTGACTGAAATGTAAAATCAAATACTATCATATTACTAAGGATTTAAATTTTCTAAATTAAATTTAAATGTTCTATGCAAGATAAAGATAGGTTTTGCGAAGAACAGTAGTAGTTTAAAAATTAAACATGTTAGGCAGGAATCGAGTTAGTTTGAGAACATCACTTTAGAAATATCAAGCTTAAAAATTCGTTCCCTAAAATATTTTATTAGTATTGTAATTATTTTTAAATCATAAAATAATGATTTTATCCTATAAAGAAAAGCCAATACGCAATTAAATATGTATTACAATACACAGTAGAATTTATGTTAGTTTTTAGCATAATTACATAACATATAGTATCCTTTCTTGCAGAAATTATTTGAATAATCAATGTTTTATGCTAGAAAAATTCTAAAACCTTATGTTTTATACTGCAGAATTCACACTTTCGTCATTGTCTTTAGTAAAAAACCATTGAATAAGAGGGATACATTTTAGATATATGTAAAAGAACTCCATGGAGATATCAAAAACTCTTTATGCTGTAAACATTTAGAAATGTTACGTAATATATTTTTGAAACTTATATAAGAGAAAATTTGGATGTCACTGTTTATATTAAATATTTTATACCTTAAAATATAAATTTCTATCTTTTCAAAAGGGAATTTTAAATGTACAGGTACAGAAAATATATATATGTATATATATATATATATATATATATATATATATATATATATATATATATATATATAATATATATATATATATATATATATAATATATACATAAATATATATATATATATACACATATATATATATACATATATATATATATATACATACATATATATATGTATATATATATAATATATACATGTATATATATATATATATATATATATATATATATATATATATATATATATATATATAAATATATAAATATATAAATATATATATATAAATATATATAAATATATATATATATATCTATATATTAATATATTTTATATACATAATATATATATATTTATATATATAAAAATTTTTTTATTAATATATATTATATAAAATTTGTATATATTTTTACAAAAATCTATAAATAATATATATATGATATATAATGTAATATTCATAATATATTGTTAATAAATGTACAAATACATATCTAAATATGCTATTTCGTTCATTTTTACCACAATATGTCTTAGATATTTGATTATAAAACATATAAAATGAATCTATAATGCTTTATTTCACGCATTATGTTTTAAGTATGTGTTTTATATACATTTTGAAAAATTACATATTTTATAAATATTTTTCAAGTTCTCAGATGTTTTTCTGTTTTAATTTTGATTTAACTCATTCTTTACGAAAACGACTGAACCGGCTTTACAAGCAAAATAAATCGAGTCGGTCGATTGGCCCATTGTACAGATATTTACTTCCCCAACATTGACATGATGTATAAGGAGAACAGTCGGTATAATCCCTTGCCAGTGTAGGAAAACCATCTGACTTACGTTTTAATGTTCTGGGGTGTAGGAAAGAAAATATATACTAATCTATAGGTTAGACTTTGCAAGATTTTAAGTGTTGTGTCCAGGTACATACAAATATACAACACTAGAACCAAGAGGCAAGTGAGGTATTTGCGTTGCACGTGCAAAGAATTATATGCTGTAAAAGCCAAAATGACCAGGAAAAATTTGTTTTCAATAAAAATATTTAATGACAAAGTTCCTTTAGGGACGAAAAATTCTTGAAAATCTCGGTTGAAGAAATTGAGCTGTTTCCATATTCTGACCACCTAGTGCAAACCCATGGCTAGTAGCGAAAGAATTAATCGTAAATAATATTTGTTTGCTACCGTGACGAAACTGAACAGTCCTGTTCAGAAATTTGTATATATAATTTTGTGTATAATTAATTATAGATAAAAGAATCTATCTATAATTACACGTATTAACTATTTTGAATACATATAATTATAGATACATAGAGAAAAAAGTTATGCAATTATATAAAGTGATAAAAATGCTACCATGCTACCATTACCATCGAAAATATTTCCATGAAATATGTTTAGCTTCACTTTTTTCTTAGCTTCTTTATTTATTTCAAATAAAATAGCTAAAATCTTATGAGGATAGATATATAGAGTTATTTCTGATTAATGATTCCAGAGGAGTGATAAATTCTCATGATCCAATGACAATAGTAGTGAAGATGATTGATGAGAAAATGAAGCTCACAAATTGGTCACTTTATGTGCATCTATCTTAACGACTTATCAGAAGAATGCGGAAAAAATTGTGTATTAGCCGAAACTTGTTCACTAGCGCAAGAACCTATCAATACTTTATCAAAAATCAAAGTACATATTATGTAACAGCAAAAAATTATATCATATATAATATTACACAAAATATTTGTCCTCACATGATAGTATACCAGATTGTCTACTTTTTGATTGTGTACGTATTAAGGAGTATAGACAAAAATATTTAAATAAATTGCAAAATATCTAAAAATAAAATTAAAAACTAATAAAAAAGTTACATGAAATAATGCTTTTCAATAGTTCACGGAAAGTGCATTTTGCGCGTCTATTTTATCAATTTTAGTATATCTAATTATATAAATACATAAGTAATGTAGAATACAAAGACATATCTTATAACTAATCTACTTTTTATCTATATAAAAATTGATGGCAAACAAAAAATACTTATTTTAAATCTTTAGGTCTATAACAAAAGTGGTTTTTACCAGAAGCTCAAAAGGATTAGATAATTAGTTGTTTTGATTTAATTAATACTGCATTTTGTAACACATAAATATTTCTCGAAATAAACAATTTTTTTAAATGTAACAATGATTACTGGAAAAAAAAATTCTATTTTTTTTTTAATTTTTCTTTTTTTCGCTGTTATGATATATTTTATTGCCTGAGAGAGGAGAAAAAATCTATTAGTACAAAAAATGTGAACATATTAAAAAAGCATGATTTATATAATTTCATATGTCAAACAAAAAAATATCTTTTTATGTTATATCTTATAATAAAAAGAAATATTTATAAAATTAAAAATTATCTCTCTATCTCTCTCTCTCTCTCTCTCTCTCTCTCTCTCTCTCTCTCTCTCTCTCTCTCTCTTTCTCTCTATATATATATATATATATATATATATATATATATATATATATATATATATATATATATATATATATATATATATATATATATATATATATATATATATATATATATATATTATATATATATATATATATATATATATATATATATATATATATATATATATATATATATATATATATATATATATTATATATATGTTATATATATATATATATATATATATATATATATATATATATATATATATATATATATATATATATATATATATATATATATATATATATATATATATATATATATATATATATTTATATATATATATATATATATAATATATATATATATATATATATATAATAAACTTAATATATATATAATATATTTATATATATATATATATATCAAATATAAATAAAAATATATGCTTATTTATAATATATATAAATATTATTATAAAATATATTTGTAAATATTTATTATAAATATATTTTAGATAGATTATATTATGCAAACATATATATTAATCAAATTGATACATCATTAAAATACATTGCTTTTTGCTATTCCAGTTAAGAAATATTACTTAAATAACTTGCTAAAAACACTAAATTTGATAACTAAATTCATGCAAAAAACATTTTTAAATTGTGACATTTTTTTTCGTTTTTGCCTATTGATTACAGTAAATCTCATTAGGCATAAAACCATTAAGTTTTGCAAAATTCTAAAGACAGGTTTTATACCTATACTAATGTACTTTTTCAGCTAGATAAAAACGTGGGGCAAACAAGCAGTACTACTCTTATTTTTTATATGCAGAACAAAAGTGGTTCTCATCAAAAACTCAAAAAGCTTAGTAAAGTAGTTGTATTGATTTAATTAAGATTACATTTTTTTCCAATAGATAAATATTTTTCAGAATACAAAGTTTAAAAAGTCTGTAAAAATCTGCTATTATTTTTTCCCAATTTTTATTCTTTTTACAATTTGAGTAACAATACATTGTTTGATATGAAAATATTAACTTTTATTAAAAATCCACTAGTACAAGTAAGAGTGAAAATTATTTAAAAACGTTATTTATTTTATTTCTTTTGAAAACTACACTCATGTCCATAAATTAAGGATAATGAAGTTCAGGCAATGAAAGAGACAAAAGCAAAACAAATGTGACTTATTTGTAAAGTCTATTGATTAAACAAAAGGTAAAGATAAAAAAAGATGCTATATGTTTGACATAATTAATAAAAATTGCGATTTTTACTCCCTGGAGCAAATTTCAAAAAAGAACCTATTTACAGAAAACAGTATAACATGGTTAGTATGATGGTTAATACATAATAATATCCTAAGTTATCTGTCCGTCGAATATATGAAGCGGTTGAATATATATATTAGCGGCATCCATATTGGATTATTTATGAGTTAGGGTTAGCAAAATTTAAAGCGAGTAAATTTTATCTTCTCTGTTAACTGATTCTAAAATAAATTGGTATATTTATGCTTAAAATCATAGCGAAAAATACTGTCGTCTTTATTGTTGAAATCCAACCCTTCAAAACAACATTTTTTAGATTTCTGACATCATTTCTTTAACATCTCATTTAATTATTCCTTACTTTAAAATTATTTGTATCTGCATTTTTTCCATATGATTTATCGATGAGCTTAGATAATAATAATTAATGTTTTTTATATTTGACTTAAATAATAGAATAGGTACATGTATGAAAACTTTAAAATTTAATCACTGATTACTTCTGGTTGTACTTTTGGTTAATGTTTTATCACCGTTATTAACAGCAAATTTTATCTACCTCGCATGAAAATGATAGTTTCATTATTTACTTATATTAATATGATAAAAAATAATTTGGAAGAACTTAACGAAAACTTCGACATTAAGAGAACTTTAATTATCTTTCTATTAATTAAGTGATTCTAAACTGTATTCACAGTATCAGATTTTAGAAAAGTATGAAGATTAAAAAAATCATTGATCGTCTAGATATTTCAAAGCCAAAAAACAAAAATTTTCATATCTGCCTTATAGGGTACATTACAATTTTAGAAAATTACAAATTATTACTAATTTCGAAACAATGCTAGATTTATATATATATTTATATATATATATTCATATATTTTATATATAATATATATATATTTTTTTATAAATATATACATATATATATATATTATATATATATATATATATATATATATGTAGATTATATATATATAGTGTTTTATGTAGTATATATATATATATATATTATATATATATATATTTATATATATATATATATATAATAAAAAGACAAAAAATTGAACTACTTGTATTTTGTCACATTTTTGTAATTTTCATGTCGATGTCACGAATTTCATATTTTGATTTGTTGTTCTGGGGTAAAGTAGTCAGAATATTAGCTTCACTTATATAGAATAAACTTCATTACCTTGCAGTGTTCGAATTTCCCATTAGAAATTATTTATTTGCAGCCTGATAATGATCTGAAAAAATATTCTTTATTTCGAATGATATTAAATACTAAATCCCTTATATAGTAATAGCCTAAACTATCTGTCCGTCTGTCCTCGAGTTTATGAAGTGGTTGGACTTGGAATGGATAGAGGCAGCCATATTGGATTCGTTATGAGTTAGGTTAGCAAAATTCAAAGCGAGTAAAATTTCTCTTCTCCTAAACTATCGATTCGATTCTAAAATAAATTGGTTCAAATATCTTTCATATTACAGCGAAAAATACTGTTGTTTTTAAAAAGCTCGAAATCCCCTACTT
>CM063500.1:40848095-40860595 GCA_032207245.1 Pardosa pseudoannulata
AAATTTTATAAAATTTTGAAGAAAGGAAAACTTTTTGTGGAATTGTAGTTAATAATTTTTCATTAATCATCAGGAAAATCTGGATTCTTTTAAAATAAATCTTTTTTGTGCTTTTAAAATAGTATGTATGGTATAATACTTATGTGACAGAAATACATTTCAAGACGAAATAACAAAAAATATTTAACTATAATAAGTCTAGTAAGAATTTAGTTTAAAAGTTTCATTTTCTAGTTTATTATTGTAGATTTATCTTCGTTAAAAATAGGAAATATGAATCTCTCAAATTTAGATATTCATATAGAAGTTTTATCTTAAACAAAAAGGAATTTTTACGTATATTACTTAAAATATTTTTCAATGAATTATAGGGTATTTATAATTTTTCCTGTTGAATAAAATGTCTTTTATTATAAATAATTCATTTAGTAAAATTAACACTTTAAATAAAATTAACGATAAAGATGTTTTAAATGTCTGCATTTAATCTACTTAAGACAAGGGTTATTTTTAAGGTAACATTTCATAATATCTTTATACTTTTTTAAAAAGTTCGCAAAAATGATATTAAAAGTTTAATCTAAAAATATTGGTCTTGTTGTTAAAAATAATGGTATTACGTTGGCCTAGTGTTTGGGAATAGAAATTTAAACACATTAAGAAACACATGGAAAATAGATTTTGATTAAATGATTTTTTATACAATTAATAAATTAAGGAATACATCTGGAATACTTATATTTTTTAGGATCTCTCATCGGTTGTGTGTCCTAAAATGGCGAAGTTCTTCTGCAAATTCTCCCAAAAACGTTGACACCAGCCGTTATATGTAAAAATATTGATGTTACGTTTAGTGTTAAAAGAAATTTAAAACACATTAAGAAACACATAAAATAGGTATATTAAATGATTTTCATACTATAAATAAAATGCCTAAAAATGGCGAAGCTTCTTCTGCAATCGGTTCTCCCAAAAAACGTGGACGCCAGCCGTTTAAATATGTAAAAATTTAATGATGTTACGTTGGCCTAGTGTTTGGGAAAGAAATTAAAACCCATTAAGAAACACATGGAAAATAGGTATCGATTAAATGATTTTATACAATTAAATAAATGCCTAAGTGAATACATCTGGAATCAACTTATCATTTGTAGATATCTCTCGAGTCAGTGTCGGTCCTAAAAATGGCGAAGCTTCTTCTGCAAACGGTTCTCCCAAAAAACGTGGACGCCAGCCGTTTAAATATGTAAAAATATTGATGTTACGTTGGCCTTGTGTTTGGGAAAGAAATTAAAACACATTAAGAAACACATGGAAAATAGGTATCGATTAAATGATTTTATACAATTAAATAAAGAACTAAGGAATACATCTGGAATCAACTTATCATTTGTAGATACCTCTCGAGTCGGCTTTGGTCCTAAAAAAATGGCGAAGCTTCTTCTGCAACTGGTTCTCCCAAAAAAACGTGGACGCAGCCGTTTTAAATATGTAAAAATAATGATGTTACGTTGGCCTAGTGTTGGAGAAAGAAGAAATTAAAACTCATTAGAAACACATGGAAAATAGGTATTGATTAAATGATTTTATACAATTAAATAAATGCCTAAGGAATACATCTGGAATCAACTTATTATTTGTAGATATCTCTCGAGTCAGTGTCGGTCCTAAAAATGGCGAAGCTTCTTCTGCAAACGGTTCTCCCAAAAAACGTGGACGCCAGCCGTTTAAATATGTAAAAATAATGATGTTACGTTGGCCTAAGTGTTTGGGAAAGAAATTAAAAACACATTAAGAAACACAGGGAAAATAGGTATTGATTAAATGATTTCATACAATTAAATAAATGCCTAAGGAATACATCTGGAATCAACTTATCATTTGTAGATATCTCTCGAGTCAGTGTCGGTCCTAAAAATGGCGAAGCTTCTTCTGCAAACGGTTCTCCCAAAAAACGTGGACGCCAGCCGTTTAAATATGTAAAATTAATGATGTTACGTTGGCCTAGTGTTTGGGAAAGAAATTAAAACACATTAAGAAACACATGGAAAATAGTATTGATTAAATGATTTCATACAATTAAATAAATGCCTAAGGAATACATCTGGAATCAACTTATCATTTGTAGATATCTCTCGAGTCAGTGTCGGTCCTAAAAATGGCGAAGCTTCTTCTGCAAACGGTTCTCCCAAAAAAACGTGGACGCCAGCCGTTTAAATATGTAAAAATAATGATGTTACGTTGTGGCCTAGTGTTTGGGATAGAAATTAAAACACATTAAGAAACACATGGAAAATATGTATTGATTAAATGATTTCATACAATTAAATAAATACCTAAGGAATATATCTGGATTTCAACTTATCATTTGTAGATATCTCTCGAGTCGGTGTCGGTCCTAAAAAATGGCCGAAGCTTCTTCTGCAAACGGTTCTCCCAAAAAACGTGGACGCCAGCCGTTTTAAATATGTAAAAATAATGATGTTACGTTGGCCTAGTGTTTGGGAAAGAAATTAAAACACATTAAGAAACACATGGAAAATAGGTATCGATTAAATGATTTTATACAATTAAATAAATAACTAAGGAATACATCTGGAATTAACTTATCATTTGTAGATACCTCTCGAGTCAGTGTCGGTCCTAAAAATGGCGAAGCTTCTTCTGCAAACGGTTCTCCCAAAAAAACGTGGACGCCAGCCGTTTAAATATGTAAAAATAATGATGTTACGTTGGCCTAGTGTTTGGGAAAGAAATTAAAACACATTAAGAAAACACATGGAAAATAGGTATTGATTAAATGATTTCATACAATTAAATAAATGCCTAAGGAATACATCTGGAATCAACTTATCATTTGTAGATATCTCTCGAGTCAGTGTCGGTCCTAAAAATGGCGAAGCTTCTTCTGCAAACGGTTCTCCCAAAAAACGTGACGCCAGCCGTTTAAATATGTAAAAATAATGATGTTACGTGGCCATAGTGTTTGGGAAAGAAATTAAAAACACATTAAGAAACACATGGAAAATAGGTATTGATTAAATGATTTCATACAATTAAATAAATACCTAAGGAATACATCTGGAATCAACTTATCATTTGTAGATATTTCTCGAGTCAGTGTCGGTCCTAAAAATGGCGAAGCTTCTTCTGCAAACGGTTCTCCCAAAACACGTGGACGCCAGCCGTTTAAATATGTAAAAATAATAATGTTACGTTGGCCTAGTGTTTGGAAAAGAAATTAAAACACATAAAGAAACACATGGAAAATAGGTATTGATTAAACGATTTCATACAATTAAATAAATGCCTAAGGAATACATCTGGAATCATACTTATCATTTGTAGATATTTCTCGAGTCAGTGTCGGTCCTAAAAATGGCGAAGCTTCTTCTGCAAACGGTTCTCCCAAAAAACGTGGACGCCAGCCGTTTAAATATGTAAAAATAATGATGTTACGTTGGCCTAGTGTTTGGGGAAAGAAATTAAAACACATAAAGAAACACATGGAAAATAGGTATTGATTAAACGATTTCATACAATAAATAAATGCCTAAGGAATACATCTGGAATCAACTTATCATTTGTAGATATCTCTCGAGTCAGTGTCGGTCCTAAAAATGGCGAAGCTTCTTCTGCAAACGGTTCTCCCAAAAAAACGTGGACGCCAGCCGTTTAAATATGTAAAATTAATGATGTTACGTTGGCCTAGTGTTTGGGAAAGAAATTAAAACACATTAAGAAACACATGGAAAATAGGTATCGATTAAATGATTTTATACAATTAAATAAATAACTAAGGAATACATCTGGAATTAACTTATCATTTGTAGATACCTCTCGAGTTCAGTGTCGGTCCTAAAAATGGCGAAGCTTCTTCTGCAAACGGTTCTCCCAAAAAACGTGGACGCCAGCCGTTTAAATATGTAAAATTAATGATGTTACGTTGGCCTAGTGTTTGGGAAAGAAATTAAAACACTTAAGAAACACATGGAAAATAGGTATTGATTAAATGATTTTATACAATTAAATAAAGGCCGAAGGAATACATCTGGAATCAACTTATCATTTGTAGATATCTCTCGAGTCAGTGTCGGTTCTAAAAATGGCGAAGCTTCTTCTGCAAACGGTTCTCCCAAAAAAGTGGACGCCAGCCGTTTAAATATGTAAATATAATGACGTTACGTTGGCCTAGTGTTTGGGAGAGAAATTAAAACACATAAAGAAACACATGGAAAATAGGTATTGATTAAACGGTTTTATACAATTAAATAAATGCCTAAGGAATACATCTGGAATCAACTTATCATTTGTAGATACCTCTCGAGTCAGTGTCGGTCCTAAAAATGGCGAAGCTTCTTCTGCAAACGGTTCTCCCAAAAAACGTGGACGCCAGCCGTTTAAATATGTAAATATAATGACGTTACGTTGGCCTAGTGTTTGGGAGAGAAATTAAAACACATAAAGAAACACATGGAAAATAGGTATTGATTAAACGGTTTTATACAATTAAATAAATGCCTAAGGAATGCATCTGGAATCAACTTATCATTTGTAGATACCTCTCGAGTCGGCTTTGGTCCTAAAAAAATGGCGGAGCTTCTTCTGCAAACGGTTCTCCCAAAAAAACGTGGACGCCAGCCGTTTAAATATGTAAAAATATTGATGTTACGTTGGCCTAGTGTTTGGGAAAGAAATTAAAACACATTAAGAAACACATGGAAAATAGGTATCGATTAAATGATTTTATACAATTAAATAAATAACTAAGGAATACATCTGGAATTAACTTATCATTTGTAGATACCTCTCGAGTCGGCTTTGGTCCTAAAAAAATGGCGAAGCTTCTTCTGCAAACGGTTCTCCCAAAAAACGTGGACGCCAAGCCGTTTAAATATGTAAAAATAATGATGTTACGTTGGCCTAGTGTTTGGGAAAGAAATTAAAACACATTGAGAAACACATGGAAAATAGGTATTGATTAAACGGTTTTATACAATTAAATAAATGCCTAAGGAATGCATCTGGAATCAACTTATCATTTGTAGATACCTCTCGAGTCGGCTTTGGTCCTAAAAAAATGGCGAAGCTTCTTCTGCAAAGGGTTCTCCCACAAAACGTGGACACCAGCCGTTTAAATATGTAAAAATAATGATGTTACGTTGGCCTAGTGTTTGGGAGAGAAATTAAAACACATAAAGAAACACATGGAAAATAGGTATTGATTAAACGGTTTTATACAATTAAATAAATGCCTAAGGAATGCATCTGGAATCAACTTATCATTTGTAGATACCTCTCGAGTCAGTGTCGGTCCTAAAAATGGCGAAGCTTCTTCTGCAAAACGGTTCTCCCAAAAAACGTGGACACCAGCCGTTTAAATATGTAAAAATAATGATGTTACGTTGGCCTAGTGTTTGGGAGAGAAATTAAAACTCATAAAGAAACACATGGAAAATAGGTATTGATTAAACGATTTTATACAATTAAATAAATGCCTAAGGAATGCATCTGGAATCAACTTATCATTTGTAGATACCTCTCGAGTCGGCTTTGGTCCTAAAAAAATGGCGAAGCTTCTTCTGCAAAGGGTTCTCCCACAAAACGTGGACACCAGCCGTTTAAATATGTAAAAATAATGATGTTACGTTGGCCTAGTGTTTGGGAGAGAAATTAAAACACATAAAGAAACACATGGAAAATAGGTATTGATTAAACGGTTTTATACAATTAAATAAATGCCTAAGGAATGCATCTGGAATCAACTTATCATTTGTAGATATCTCTCTAGTCAGCGTCGGTCCTAAAAATGGCGAAGCTTCTTCTGCAAACGGTTCTCCCAAAAAACGTGGACACCAGCCGTTTAAATATGTAAAAATAATGATGTTACGTTGGCCTAGTGTTTGGGAGAGAAATTAAAACACATTAAGAAAACACATGGAAAATAGGTATTGATTAAACGGTTTTATACAATTAAATAAATGCCTAAGGAATACATCTGGAATCAACTTATCATTTGTAGATACCTCTCGAGTCAGTGTCGGTCCTAAAAATGGCGAAGCTTCTTCTGCAAACGGTTCTCCCAAAAAACGTGGACACCAGCCGTTTAAATATGTAAAAATAATGATGTTACGTTGGCCTAGTGTTTGGGAGAGAAATTAAAACACATTAAGAAACACATGGAAAATAGGTATCGATTAAATGATTTTATACAATT
Organism: Pardosa pseudoannulata; assembly: GCA_032207245.1. NCBI lineage: Eukaryota > Metazoa > Arthropoda > Arachnida > Araneae > Lycosidae > Pardosa > Pardosa pseudoannulata. The sequence goes on from CM063500.1 coordinate 40,854,313, forward strand.
AAATAAATAACTAAGGAATACATCTGGAATTAACTTATCATTTGTAGATACCTCTCGAGTCGGCTTTGGTCCTAAAAAAATGGCGAAGCTTCTTCTGCAAAGGGTTCTCCCACAAAACGTGGACACCAGCCGTTTAAATATGTAAAAATAATGATGTTACGTTGGCCTAGTGTTTGGGAGAGAAATTAAAACACATAAAGAAACACATGGAAAATAGGTATTGATTAAACGGTTTTATACAATTAAATAAATGCCTAAGGAATGCATCTGGAATCAACTTATCATTTGTAGATACCTCTCGAGTCAGTGTCGGTCCTAAAAATGGCGAAGCTTCTTCTGCAAAGGGTTCTCCCACAAAACGTGGACACCAGCCGTTTAAATATGTAAAAATAATGATGTTACGTTGGCCTAGTGTTTGGGAGAGAAATTAAAACACATAAAGAAACACATGGAAAATAGGTATTGATTAAACGATTTTATACAATTAAATAAATGCCTAAGGAATGCATCTGGAATCAACTTATCATTTGTAGATATCTCTCTAGTCAGCGTCGGTCCTAAAAAATGGTGAAGCTTCTTCTGCAAACGGTTCTCCCAAAAAACGTGGACACCAGCCGTTTAAATATGTAAAAATAATGATGTTACGTTGGCCTAGTGTTTGGGAGAGAAATTAAAACACATAAAGAAACACATGGAAAATAGGTATTGATTAAACGGTTTTATACAATTAAATAAATGCCTAAGGAATGCATCTGGAATCAACTTATCATTTGTAGATACCTCTCGAGTCAGTGTCGGTCCTAAAAATGGCGAAGCTTCTTCTGCAAACGGTTCTCCCAAAAAACGTGGACGCCAGCCGTTTAAATATGTAAAAATAATGATGTTACGTTGGCCTAGTGTTTGGGAAAGAAATTAAAAACACATTAAGAAACACATGGAAAAATAGGTATTGATTAAATGGTTTTATACAATTAAATAAATGCCTAAGGAATGCATCTGGAATCAACTTATCATTTGTAGATACCTCTCGAGTCGGCTTTGGTCCTAAAAAAATGGCGAAGCTTCTTCTGCAAAGGGTTCTCCCACAAAACGTGGACACCAGCCGTTTAAATATGTAAAAATAATGATGTTACGTTGGCCTAGTGTTTGGGAGAGAAATTAAAACACATAAAGAAACACATGGAAAATAGGTATTGATTAAACGATTTTATACAATTAAATAAATGCCTAAGGAATGCATCTGGAATCAACTTATCATTTGTAGATATCTCTCTAGTCAGCGTCGGTCCTAAAAAATGGCGAAGCTTCTTCTGCAAAGGGTTCTCCCACAAAACGTGGACACCAGCCGTTTAAATATGTAAAAATAATGATGTTACGTTGGCCTAGTGTTTGGGAGAGAAATTAAAACACATAAAGAAACACATGGAAAATAGGTATTGATTAAACGATTTTATACAATTAAATAAATGCCTAAGGAATGCATCTGGAATCAACTTATCATTTGTAGATATCTCTCTAGTCAGCGTCGGTCCTAAAAAATGGTGAAGCTTCTTCTGCAAAGGCTTCTCCCACAAAACGTGGACGCCAGCCGTTCACTCTCACTTCTTTGGGTAACAACCTTGTCCACTCCAAATTTCCTGACTCACTCCCGAGTAAAATAACAGGAATCCACTCCAAAACGGCGGGTGTGTGTGTGTCAAAATTCCCCAAACGAACGGATACCTGTATTGGCTGGGAGAAGTCTGAAGTTTCTCTGTATTCAAACCGGTTCTGCCCCGGCATGTCCCCGACGAAGTCCCACGGCGGAGCTGAACCGAATATTACTTATTGTTACAGTTGTACATTAATACATTGCTGTTATATATTAAAAAATAGATTCAAGTATGCAATAGGCATTCTTTATTATTCATATATTTACTGCATTATTGTTGTTCTCTTATGCTACTCGGTCAAACAAACAACTATTGAGCCATGTGCTACTCGTATTAACCCTTTCGTGGGCCATTTCTTTCTAGCACAACATTTTCAAACTTTTCAAAACAGAAGTGCTAATTATATTCATTTGATCAAATGATAGATGACAACTCAAAACTAAAGCGGGAACCAGTCTTCCCATCGTTTATAACAGCACGGCCAATATATTATAATAGGTTTTGCTCTTCCTACAGGTGTATTTTTAAGATTATGTAGATGGGAAGTAATCTTTTCTCAGCCTTCGAAAGAGTTAAGTCAAAGGGGTGCGTCTTTCTTTTTAATGAGAACCTCAAGGGTGAAAGTACGACTTTTGCGTGGTGGTCCTCGTAATTTTGAAGCAGGTACCAAGCAGAAGGTCCAGAGGTTTTGACTACCACCTACACAATTAGTTATTGAGAAGTCGGAGAAATTGTGACCACGAACATATTTTAGTCACCCCAGAAACCTTTATTGAACACTGCTGATCTTATGCCGGCTCGAGTTCCGAACCCGCAATCTCTCAATTGTGAATTCGTTGTCTTTTCCGACTGAGCTACTGTAGCTCACTGCATTACTGTTTATAACTTTAGAACAAAATCATGATATATTTATAATTAATAACAGACATTAAACTATGAAACAATTGGTTGAATATTAATGCATTCCAGCACGACAAATTATAATTTAGAGGTCATATTATACTTGTAATTCCCTGCCTCCTGTAAAGAATACAATGGTGACCATAAATATAATTATTACTAATAATAACTTTAAAGTACTATCAAAACTTTGATCTATTTTATGCACATTTTATACATTTCGATCTAAATTTTTAACTGCCTTTTTCTATACGATATGCAACTATAATTTTGTTTTTACCAGAAAAAATAAATCATTGTTAGAATTAGGCAATTGAAATACGAAATACCTGGGATATTTATTGAAAATTAATCTTATAAGATTTTCTAAATGTAAAGATGAATATTTTTGCTAATTTCATATTTCATAATTTTGTTAAATATTCATGAATTCTAGCACGAGAAATTAAAATTAACAGGTCATATTATATTTGTTATTCGTGCCTCCCGTAAAGAATATAATGGTTAGCATAAAAATAAAATAATTATTACTAATAAAACTTTAAAGTTTTATCAAAACGTTGGTCTATTTTATGCAAATTTTATACATTTCGGTCTAAAATTTTAACTGCCTTTTCCTATACGATATGCAACTATAATTTTGTTTTTACCAGAAAAAATAAATCATTGTTAGAATTAGGCAATTGAAATACGAAATACCTGGGATATTTACTGAAATTTAATCTTATAAGATTTTCTAAATGTAAAGATGAATATTTTTGCTATTTTCATAATATTTACTTAATTACTTTTCGAATAATATGTATGATAACGAGTTTCTTTAAGTAATGTTCAATAACTATTCTAAAAATAAAAGTGGCCATAATAAGAGTAAAGATAGATACATAAGCCTCATCTCTCTTGGGAATAGAACTTTTTGTGTATCGAACATTTTTCTTAAATTTACATTTAAACTATGAATGAATATTATATTGCAAAAGACTAATTGTTTCCCCCTTGCTGTTTTATTTACATTTGATTCTAAATAATATTAATAACAAGCTAAAATTTTGAGCTGATTCATTAAAAACAAAATAAGTAGATTTTAATTTAGAATTTTTATTGACTATTCAAATGACATGAATAAAAAATTTATGAATTCGTCTACACACATTTCTTCATAAAACATACAGAAATATTTGTACAAACATAACTAATTGCTGATAAAAATTAATTAACAAGCATGTAACAAATGAATGCCTCAGTAAAAGTTCTTATTAGGAAATAGAGATATACAACAACTGAACACAGTACTTCTAAATAATACTATAATTTGACAATATGTTACTCTTGGCAAATTGATTGATGAATTTAGAAATGCACTGTTAAATATGTCACTTCCTGCTGAAGATGCCCTACCTAATCAACCAACAAGTGAACACGTCACGAAAGCAATTAATATAAAGGGCATATTTATCATTTTCAAAACATCTATTCTAGACAGGAGACGCGAGAAGTTCTCATGCATATTTAATGACAACTCTATCAAATGCAATGACATATTGTGTTTTAGAAAACTTTGCTGACATTGATGCCCATCAAAAAGCACTGAAAATGACTGAGAGAAAGATGGGTTTAATGATAAGTATTCTCGTTAACTCTTTTGTTGTTCTTTTTTGTAAGGCAGGCAACGAAAATATATATAAAAGAAACTATTCAGATTATTTAAAAAAATTGTATTATTACCTGTTTCATATAAACAAAGAGCATGATTATTTAAGAAAATTATTCATTTTTTCAAAACACATATAGACATGTACCTCTCACCTTCTTTTCTCTCTCTTTTCCCTTATATATATAATATATTTATATATATATATATATATATATATATATATATATAATATATATAGTATATATATATATATTATGTATATATATATTTATATATATATTTATATATTTATATATATGTATTTATATTATATAAATAATATGTATGAATATATGTATATGTATATTATATATATATGTATATATGTATTTGTATATATATGTTTAAATATATATGTATGAATATTTATATATATATATATATATATATATATATATATATATATATATATTATATATATATATATATTTATATATATATATATATATATATATATATATATTTATATATTATATTATATATATATATATATAATATATATATATATTTGTATGTATGTATGTATGTATATATATATGCGTACATACATATGTAAGAATACATATGTAACAAGTGAAAATACTCTTCACCTATCCGATTACACGGGGAGTTATGTCATATTATTTAGTTTGGATGAGATTGTTCTGCAAAAAGGACTTCTGGCTAATCTAATTTGTAAAGAAAAGACAAGTATAAAGTTATGGAACTTTGTAAGTTTATATAGGATCAAATAGAATTGAACAATCAATAGTCATGTACAGAGTTACCGCACTGCTCAAAATGTCTATAGAAAATTGCAACTTTTAGAAATGTCAAACACCTAGGTTTTATTCCAGTGAGACTAAAGATGGTTCAGCAACTTATCTGAGGCAAGGGTGAGCTTTCATCATTTAAAGTAGCTTAAAACAGCAAATGGTACTAGCAATTATTCCTAAAGCGATGCCATTTTTCTGGGGACAGCTGAAAAATATGGCCAGTGGAAAGAAATTTACATTTATCCCAGAGTTTGTTTTTAGAGATTGGTAAAAATAATTTATGTTTGAGACAATCATTTATATGACACTTTATGGCTAAAAATTAGGTATTAAAAGGAGAAAGGTAAAAGTAAAAATTTAGATAGGTTATTTTAAAAGAAGTAATTCTGAAATATTACATGCATATATATATATATATATATATATATATATATATATATATATATATATATATATATATATATATATATATATTTATATATTTATATATATATATATATATATATATATATATATATATATATGCATATGTATTTATATTTCCACCAATTATCAAATTTTTTTAAACAATGAATGCATTTTTCAGTAATATGTACATTGTATAAAAATTTATAAATAAAACAGAAAAAAATTGCCTGAATGGCTTTAGCCCGGGAATGCTCATAAAAGTTACAACATTTTTTGCCACCCTAAATTATTCTCCATTTAGCTGACCTTTAAGTTATTACTCTGAATGGGAAGGGTTATCTTAAAACGCCTTTGAAAAGATGCTTCAGATGAACCTTAGGTTTAAAACCGCAGGGTATTTGTATTATTGCTTTGGATAGGGAAGCATAATTTTTTCTTATCACCTATAATACCTTAGTTATGTTAAACAACTGAAATACTTAAGATATGTATCGGATACTTTTCTTTTTCAGGTTAAGAAGTACTTAAACTGAACTCAGTAAAGGTGATCAAGAACAAGATTGGGAGGATAACACTTATTATGACAACAATTACAACCAGAATAACTAGAACCGTAATAACCAGAATCATGATTCATCACTGAAAAGCTTGTGTTTTGTTTGAAGAGCTATGGTCTTCTTTTTTGCACAAGAAGACTAATGACAGTGACCCGATTCTTAAAGCATATTTCAAATAGCTAGGACCATCCACGCACGTAGTGGTACTCCAATTTTGAAGAGCAGCGGTCCATCATTCGGCCACTGTTCATCCTAATGATATGTAATTGGACAAAGAAATTAAAAATTACGGTAATAATTCAGATAAAAAATGTTTAT
>CM063500.1:40865595-40880595 GCA_032207245.1 Pardosa pseudoannulata
AAAGGAGTTCCTAAGGATAATTTATGCATGTTCATGCCCGTTTGCTACTGTCAATATTAATAATAGAGCTAATGAGACTAGATTTTACTACATAAAATAATTCTTATGGACACTTTATACCATTTTATGCCCTGCACTATTACCACTATTTATTTATAATAGAGAGGATGAGACTAGGGTTTACTATATAAAGGATTTCCTAAGGATAATTTATGCATGTTCCTGCCCGTGTGCTACTGTCAATATTAATAATAGAGCTAAAGAGACTAGATTTTACTACATAAAATAATTCTTATGGACACTTTATACCATTTCATTCCCTGCACTATTACCACTATTTATTTAAAATAGAGAGGATGAGAGACTAGGGTTTACTATATAAAGGATTTCCTAAGGATAATGTATGCGTGGTCCTGCCCGTGTGCTAGTGTCAATATTATTAATAGAGCTAATGAGGACGAGATTTTACTACAAAAAAGAATTCTTATAGGCTATTTGTACTTGTTCATCCCGTGCACTAGGACCACTATTTACTTAAACCAGATAGGATGAGACTAGGATTTACTATATAAAGGATTTCTTAAGGAAAATTTATGCATGGTCATGCCCGTGTGCTAGTGTCAATATTAATAATAAAGCTAATGAGACTACATTTTACTACATAAAAGAATTCTTATGTACTCTTTGTACCTGTTCATGCCCGTGTGCTATGGTCACTATTTATTAATTCCAGAGAGGATGAGACTAGGGTTTACTATATAAAGGATTTCTTAAGGATAATTTATGCATGTTTATGCCCTTGTGCTACTGTCAATATTAATATTAGAGTTAGTGAGACTAGATTTTATTACATAAAGAATTCCTATGGACACTTTATATCATTTCATGCCCTGCACTATATCCACTATTTATTTATAATAGAGAGGATGAGACTAGGGTTTACTATATAAAGAATTTCCTAAGGATAATTTATGCACGTTCATGCCCGTGTGCTAGTGTCAATATTAATAATAGAGCTAATGAGGCTACATTTTACTACATAAAATAATTCTTATGGACACTTTATACCATTTTATGCCCTGCACTATTACCACTATTTATTTATAATAGAGAGGATAAGACTAGGGTCTTTACTATATAAAGGATTTCTAAGGATAATTTATGCATGTTCATGCCCGTGTGATACTGTCAATATTAATAATAGAGCTAATGAGACTAGATTTTACTACATAAAAGAATTCTTATGGTTTCTTTGTAACTGTTCATGCCTGTGCACTAGACGACTATTTATTTATACCAGAGAGGATGAGACTAGAGTTTACTATATAAAGGATTTCCTAAGGATAATTTATGCATGTTCATGCCCGTGTGCTACTGTCAATATTAATAATAGAGCTAATGAGACTAGATTTTACTACATAAAATTATTCTTATGGACACACTTTATACCATTTTATGCCTGCACTATTACCACTATTTATTTATAATGGAGAGGATGAGACTAGGGTCTACTATATAAAGGATTTCTTGAGGATAATTTATGCATGTTCATGCCCGTGTTCTAGTGTCAATATTAATAATAGAGCTAATGAGGCTACATTTTACAACATAAAATAATTCTTATGAACTCTTTGTAACCATTTCATTCCCTGCACTATTACCACTATTTATTTATAATAGAGAGGATGAGACTAGGGTTTATTATATAAAGGATTTCCTAAGGATAATTTATGCGTGGTCATGCCCGTGTGCTAGTGTCAATATTAATAATACAGCTAATGAGACTAGATTTTACTACATAAAAGAAATCTTATGGACTCTTTGTACCGGTTCATGCCCGTGCACTAGGACCACTATTTATTTATACCAGAGAGGAGGAGACTAGGGTTTACTATATAAAGGATTTCTTAAGGATAATTTATGCATGGTCATGCCCGTGTGCTAGTGTCAATATTAATAATAGAGCTAATGAGACTAGATTTTACTACATAAAATAATTCTTACGGACACTTTATACCATTTTATGCCCTGCACTATTACCACTATTTATTTATAATAGAGAGGATGAGACTAGAGTTTACTATTATAAAGGATTTCTTGAGGATAATTTATGCATGTTCATTCCCGTATGCTAGTGTCAATATTAATAATAGAGCTAATGAGACTAGATTTTACTACATAAAAGAATTCTTATGGACTATTTGTACCTGTTCATGCTCGTGCACTAGGACCACTATTTATTTATACCAGAGAGGATGAGATTAGGGTCTACTATATAAAGGATTTCTTAAGGATAATTTATGCATGGTCATGCCCGTGTGCTAGTGTCATATTATTAATAGAGAGCTAATGAGACGAGATTTTTACTACATAAAAGAATTCTTATGTACTCTTTGTACCTGTTCATGCCCGTGTGCTATGGTCACTATTTATTAATTCCAGAGAGGATGAGACTAGGGTTTACTATATAAAGGATTTCTTAAGGATAATTTATGCATGTTTATGCCCTTGTGCTACTGTCAATATTAATAATAGAGCTAATGAGACTAGATTTTACTACATAAAGAATTCTTATGGACACTTTATACCTGTTCATGCCCGTGCACTAGGACTACTATTTATTTATACCAGAGAGGATGAGACTAGGGACTACTGTATAAATGATTTCTTAAGAATAATTTATGCATGTTCATAATGTGTGCTATTTTCAAAATTAATAATAGAGCTAATGAGACTAGATTTTACTACATAAAAGAATTCTTATGGATTCTTTGTACCTGTTCATTCCTGTGCACTAGGACCACTATTTATTTATACCAGAGAGGATGAGACTAGGGTCTACTATATAAAGGATTTCTTAAGGATAATTTATGCATGTTCATGCCCGTGTGCTAGTGTCAATATTAATAATAGAGCTAATGAGACTAGATTTTACTACATAAAATAATTCTTATGGACACTTTATACCTGTTCATGCCCGTGCACTAGGACCACTATTTATTTATACCAGAGAGGATGAGACTAGGGTCTACTATATAAAGGATTTCTTAAGGATAATTTATGCATGTTCATGCCCGTGTGCTAGTGTCAATATTAATAATAGAGCTAATGAGACTAGATTTTACTACATAAAATAATTCTTATGGACTCTTTGTAACTGTTCATGACCGCGCACTAGGACCACTATTTATTTATACCATAGAGGATGAGACTAGGATCTACTATATAAAGGATTTCTTAAGGATAATTTATGAATGTTCATGCCCGTGTGCTAGTGTCAGTATTAATAATAGAGCTTATGAGGCTACATTTTACTACATAAAATAATTCTTATGAACTCTTTGTAACTGTTCATGCCCGTGCACTGGGACCACTATTTATTTATACTAGAGAGGATGAGACTACGGTCTACTATATAAAGGATTTCTTAAGCATAATTTATGCATGTTCATGCCCGTGTGCTAGTGTCAATATTAATAATAGAGCTAATGAGACTAGATTTTACTACATAAAGAATTCTTATGGACACTTTATACCTGTTCATCCCGTGCACTAGGACCACTATTTATTTATACCAGAGAGGATGAGACTAGGATTTACTATATAAAGGATTTCTTAAGGATAATTTATGCATGGTCATGCCCGTGTGCTAGTGTCAATATTAATAATAGAGCTAATGAGACTAGATTTTACTACATAAAAGAAATCTTATGGACTCTTTGTACCTGTTCATGCCTGTGCACTAGGACCTCTATTTATTTATACCAGAGAGGATGAGACTAGGGTTTACTATATAAAGGATTTCTTAAGGATAATTTATGAATGTTCATGCCCGTGTGCTAGTGTCAGTATTAATAATAGAGCTAATGAGACTAGATTTTACTACATAAAATAATTCTTATGGACACTTTGTACCATTTTATGCCCTGCACTATTACCACTATTTATTTATAATAGAGAGGATAGACTAGGGTTTACTATATAAAGGATTTTAAGGATAATTTATGCATGTTTATGCCCTTGTGCTACTGTCAATATTAATAATAGAGCTAATGAGACTAGATTTTACTACATAAAGAATTCTTATGGACACTTTATACCTGTTCATCCCGTGCACTAGGACCACTATTTACTTAAACCAGATAGGATGAGACTAGGGTCTACTATATAAAGGATTTCTTAAGGATAATTTATGCATGTTCATGCCCGTGTGCTAGTGTCAATATTAATAATAGAGCTAATGAGACTAGATTTTACTACATAAAATAATTCTTATGGACTCTTTGTGCCTGTTCATGCTCGTGCACTAGGACCACTATTTATTTATACCAGAGAGGATGAGACTAGGGTCTACTATATAAAGGATTTCTTAAGGATAATTTATGCATGTTCATGCCCGTGTGCTAGTGTCAATATTAATAATAGAGCTAATGAGACTAGATTTTACTACATTAAATAATTCTTATGGACACTTTGTACCTGTTCATGACCGTGCACTAGGACCACTATTTATTTATACCATAGAGGATGAGACTAGGATCTACTATATAAAGGATTTCTTAAGGATAATTTATGCATGTTCATGCCCGTGTGCTAGTGTCAATATTAATAATAGAGCTAATGAGACTAGATTTTACTACATAAAAGAAATCTTATGGACTCTTTGTACCGGTTCATGCCCGTGCACTAGGACCACTATTTATTTATACCAGAGAGGATGAGACTAGGGTTTACTATATAAAGGATTTCTTAAGGATAATTTATGCATGCTCATGCCCGTGTGCTAGTGTCAATATTAATAATAGAGCTAATGAGACTAGATTTTACTACATAAAAGAAATCTTATGGACTCTTTGTACCGGTTCATGCCCGTGCACTAGGACCACTATTTATTAATTCCAGAGGATGAGACTAGGTTTTACTACATAAAGTAACTCTTAAGGATAATTTTTATCTGTTCATATTTTGATTATAGGTTCAGTATTTATCAGTACTAGAATGAATGATACTAGGTTGTACTACAAAATAAAATTCTTAAACATAGTTTGTATCTGCCATGCCCATGAACTTTAGCTATAAAACTTATCATCCCATCTAATTAATATTGTATTTTGCTTTTACTGGAAAAAATCTTTAAAATGTAGTTTTACATAAAGCTCATGTCAAATGTGCAATTGAAAAAAATTCTAAATTATTGCAGTTACTTAAAAATACTACACTTCATGAGTTGTCTATACTTCATTTCATTATTAAATAACTAGCTTTTTTACTGGATTTTTACTATTTTTACAGCCACTGTCTACTCAATAAAATGTGAGTTAACATTTCTCCAAACCCTTCATTATTTATACTCGAAAAAAATTGATTTTTTCCGTCTTTAGTATAAAACATTATTAGCCATTATTAAATTAAATAACGTGTATATAAAATATAAACCCATCACTATTGTGCTGCCAATTCTTCAGTTAGTTTTGTGTAATAAGCAGTATCAATTTTCTTGTTATTACTCAAGAGAAAAATAAGTATTTCATTAGCGTTTTCATTTTCCCCTTTCAAATATGAATGCTTTCAGCTTTTCCGAGACATCACTATTGACGTTTAAAGTTAGATTAATTAACTCTTATTAACTTTAAAACTTTTCAGTTCCTTTCATCACCGGAAACAAAGTTTGCATATTCTTTGATCTCTTTTTTTCGTTTATAGAATTACACAATTTTACTATTTCAAATAATATGAATGTTTAATGCAATAAAATCGCTCCTTTAAAGAAAATCATACTTTACTAAACCTTAAAAGGCACACAAAGAGCAATGTGAAAATATAAAGTGAAGTTCTTTTCTTTTAAAAAGATACTCGCTTTCAGTAAAGGTCAGGTACTGCTATTTATACGAAAGTAGGATAGCATTTGAAATATCTAGTTAAATTTAGAGTCATACACTCTTCAAAGTCTGGATTTTTAACAAAATTACAGACCTGTGAAGCAATAAGGGAGTTACTATCTCAGTATCATAAAGAAATTATGATATATCATTGTTGTAATGTACATACAACCTATAACACCAGTATTCGTTACAAGGGGGAAACACAGAATGAATATAATACCTTATATAGATTCAGACATTTATTCTATACATTTATTTACAAAAATACTTGGTTAACATAATCATCAATCATTTATATCTTCTATTTACAGACTAATTATATCCCACACTTTATAAGGAATTATTATTATTAACAGAGGCCTAAGTCAAAGGACTGTAAATATTATTTATAAATTACCTCCATTGAAGTCGCAGGGGAGCAGGTGGGGGCTTTTCTCACGGGCATACGGGACGAGTTGGTGATGTTGGGACGAGCTCGTGCTAGTGGATTCTTGTTCCACTTCTCTCTTCTGCCCACTTCTAACTCCAGCTCTCAGCCTTCAGCTCTCACTCCGTTTCCAAAAACTTCACCTAGGTCCCAACGCCCCTCCTTTTCTTGTCATCCAATCCCTTCTCTTTGGGAAATCATCAAATGCCCTTCGGGAGTGCAGGTGGGCTCATTAAAGTAGCCCCTTTTTGTTCAAGCTGACATTACATTTTAGCCCCTGCTCCCATAATTCACGCTTACAGTTCTGTGCGAGCTTGACCGTTATGCTGCCATTCCGTGAAGTATCCTCTCTGCAGGGGTCCCTAAACTTGACGTAAATAATTGGGGTCTTAAATTCGTCAAGGAAAATCCTCCCACGGCTATGCATGCACGTGCAACTCACCGTGAGAAAGTACCTCGGTACAATCATAATAAAATATATTATTTTGCTAATATTAATAGGAAGTTATTCTTATAGAGGCTTTTCGCACATTTTTTAGACGATTTTGAGCTATTAAAAAGTTATTTCTTGAAATAAATAGCTGCAATTGTACTATGTTTTTTAAAATTCAAAATTATGGTCTGCGGCTTGAGAGGTTTTTATTTATTCAAAAGGGCGTCTTTAACGGAACAGTGGTTCGAAGGTTATATTTATGCTTAGAGAAGTATTCATAATCCGTTATCCAAAAACAACGTGAGAGTCATGGGTTTGTGATATATAAAGCGTCGATAGGTAATATCGTGGAAAAGAAAGGAAAATAATGTCAAATTGGAGCCTCAAGTGGGACAAAAATTCCAAACAGGTATCCAAGGAAAAAAATTAAAATCTTCGACTGCAAAGGTACGTTGTTTAGATTTTAAAGAAAATTCACCGTGAAAGGACTGTTAAAAAAGACATTAAAATGCTCGGGGTCCACTGTAAGCAAAATGATAAACTTTCATTTAAATTAAGAAACGCAATGTGCATCGTCTTTCTGAACACAAGACACATTGCAGATTTTATGAAAAATTATTCTAACAAAATGGAAAAAAAATGTCACACTATGTGGAATTCCATTAAGAAAAATCTAGCAGTCACAGAGCAAAATCTACTGTAAGTTTCCCAAAAGAAATGGAACAAAAACAGGTATCAAGGCCATACCTTCACTGATATAGCTGCTAAATTTTCCCGATGTATCACTTATGGATTTTTGTGCTTTCGACTTTTAAAATCAACATTATCCTGACGTCGTCCACAATTACAGACTATAGAAAGCTGTTCAGGAGGAAAGGGATAGAATACGTATTCTGACACTTCAAAAAGCATTGTTGTCCAGGAAATTACGATGTCGCAAGATAGTTCAGAATGAGGGCTATCAAATATAATATTTGAAACACAAGAATTTTATAATTTAGTTTTATTTATTTAGGTCTGTGACTAATATATACATCGTCTAAAAAATGTGTGAACAGCCTCTGTATGTCAAGGTAATTTACTTTCCTCATAATAATTTAATTAAATTATAATCTTAATTTTAATATTAATATTACATATTTATATTTTTCTTTATATTAACTAATAATTATATTCATATAATTAAAAATTAACTTTACTTTTTTTCTAAAGTTAATTTTTTAATGATTACGCCAAAGCGTCTAATTATGTTCCATCCAGGATAATTAAGGGTTGTGTATTACTTCGGTGATTTATCATCACGTCTAATGAACCACTTGCAAAATAATTTTTACTAGAAATTTTAAAATTATTTCTTTAATGACTAGTTCTTTGAAATATTATTCACTTTTATAAATATATAAATATAAAAAAAATATATTTTTATTTCTGAATTTCTTTATTTATTTAGGCATGTAACTTTTTTATTTAATATTTGTCCTTTAAGTTTATTTTAAGTAAATTTATTAATCATACATGTATTATTTCATGTACATTAAACGTACATATATTGCCGCGTAAAGAAGCTTAGCCAGCGAATTCAGTGGACGAGTTGTCAAAGCACGCGATCCAGACCAGAAGATTTTGGGTTCAATGCTTGCCATGGCGGTTTATCCAAAGTACTGATTTTTCATTTAAAAATCTTATTTATTGTTTCCTTATGTTCTTGAACATTCTAGATCTTTCTTTAATATGTAAATTAGTTATTTCTCGAATATTCTGTGTGGGTATAAAAGCTGATTCCCACTAGTTGTAGGCAACTTCTCGATCTTGTAAAGTTGCGAGTTGCTACTTAGCTTCAATAAATTCGTTTGTTAAGTTAAACGGTGTCTTCATTCGAATCTTTGTGACAATATTATATGTATGTAATTAATTACCGGTAAAAACAATAATTATATACATATAGTCATTTTACTCATTTTATTATCATTTATACTTATTCAGGTTTACTCTTATACTATATAAAGTAACTCCACGAAATTTCTATATAAGTTTTTTGTAATAAGTGTAGTTGCACTTAATAAAATACGAAATAATTTTCTATAATTTCATTAATATTTTAATTAGTGACATTTGGAATCTTTATTTTTTTTCTATAGAATTTATATGTTTTTACCTTGAATAGCTAGGAAGCCTTCATGTAAAATATTATTTTTAAAAATATAAGTCTGAATTGATTTTAAGTAATTTACCACTTAAATTTACAGTATTTTATATTAAGTTACTATAATTTCCAAATACTTTTACTAGTTGTTTTAATTGTCTTGCTATTTGATTATATATACATATATATATATATATATATATATATATATATATATATATATATATATTTATATATATATATATATATATATATATATATATATATATATATATATATATATATATATATATATATATATATATATATATATATATATAATATATATATATATATATATATATATATATATATACATATATATATATATATATGTATATATATACATATATATACATATATATATATATATATATATATATATATATATATATATATATATATATACATATATATATATATACATATATTTATACATATATATATTTTATAATATATATATATATATTATATGTTTATATATATATTTAATATATATATGTATATAAATATATTATATATATAAATATATATATATATATATATATATATTTATATATATATATATATATATATATATATATAATATTATATATATATATATATATATATTATTTAAAATGACATTGCGTAATTTTTCTGATTTCGAAATTTAAATTGTATTTCGTACAGTGTGGCAATTTTTTATCATTAACATTCAATATATTAGGGCTCTTTTATCATGTAAATACAGTTTTCTAATTCAATAAAATAAATTTACATAGTAAACAGAATGGATAGAATGAATTTTCCTAAAAAGTCTAATTTAATTTTGTTTTTCTTGTCCTTCTCCTTAAATATCGCATTTTTGATTTACAGTGAAAGCATCGTTAAGAATACCGGATTAACTCAATTTCTGCGATGTTATTATAAATTGACATGACTTGAAGTAAGTTGCCTAAAATATATTAATCACTTCAAATTTTAATATAATGCTCTTTGATTTGTTTAATATTATAGTCATTTTTTGTCATGAAGTACTTAATATTCACTGACACAAAAATTAGAAAGAAAAAATATAAAATATAAAAATATTATGTGACAAAACCTATGTTATAAAATCACGCAGATTACGAATTCAAGTAATCATACTCTAATTTACAAGAACATTTGATACAGCAAAAATAAAACAATTTTTATAACATATAATGTAATATATTCTTATTTCTAACATGTAGACTCGACCACTCTTTCCATGATTATTTACGTATCATTGTATAATCCTTCCTAGAGTTTATAGTTCGCTATGATAACCGGATAGGTGGCACTGTTTCGGATATTTTGGTGGCCGCAGGAGGGGTTTAGTAACATAAAAATGTATAAAGTGTCCTACACCTGGAAGGGAGCGTGTGTTCGGAATACACCAGGCACCCAGTTGCCTCAACTTTGTAAGTTGTTAAGAAGTCATGTTAACAGATATTTAAGCTAAATAAAATTTCATAACAACACAAAGTGGCACTGTTTCGAGGTTTTTATGGCCTCTAGAGGGCTTAGTGACATAGAAAATGTATAAAAGGGCCTACACCTAGAAGGCAGGGTGGGTTTGGAACACACCCGGTACCCAGTTGTCTCAGCTTTGAAAGATTTTAAGAAGTCATGTTACAAGACGTTTCAACCAAACAGACTTTCCTAGAGCCACTAGATGGCTGTGTTAGAGAATTTCTTGGTGGCCACTTGAGAATTTTTGACGAAGAAAATGTATAAAAGTACTAAAAATAGAAGGGAGGGTGTGTTTGGGAACTTTTTCATTTCCAGTTACGAAACTTTCTAAGTATAATCTTTCCCATAGTTTGCAGTTTCCCATTCTACCAGAAAGATGGCACTGTTTCTGGGTTTTGGAGATCGCTAGAAGACTTAGTGACATAGAAAATGTATAAAAGTGCCTACACGAGGAAAGGAGGGTGGGTTTAGTGTTTCTGTATTAAATACTATGTTTTAGTATTCCTAGTAGTGCATGAAAAATTAATTTAAGTAACCATCAGAAAACACGAGTTATGCATTTATTAGGAGATATGTTACTTTTACGTCATTTTTTCGATGCAACCTTTATTTCTGATATGTATAAATAGTGAGGTATAGTTGTATTTCGAAATTTATTAATGAAATTTTTAACTAATGTTTCATATTTTACTCAATATGCATTTATAACTAACTTAGAGCTTTTATCCAAACAGACTTTCATAACATCTCTAGGTGGCGCTGTTATGGTATTGCTTGACCGATGGAGGTCTTTTGACAAAGAAAATGTATAAAAGTACTACACCTAGAAGGGAGGGTGTCTTTGGGAACTTTTCTATTTCCAGTTCGAAACTTTCTACGTATAATCTTTCCCAGAGTTTGCAGTTGTTCATGCTACCAGATAGGTGGAGCTGTTTCTTGTTTGTGGTGGTCGCTAGAAGACTTGGTGACATAGAAAATGTATAAAAGTGCCTATACGAGGAAAGGAGGGTGGGTTTAGTGTTTCTGTATTAAATAATGTGTTTTATTATTCCTAGTGGTACATGAAAAATTAATTTAAGCAACCATCAGAAAACACGTATTATGCATTTATTATGATATATGTAATTTTTAAGTCATTTTTACGGTGCAACCTTTATTTCTGATATGTATAAATAGTGCGGTATAGTAGTATTTCGAAATTTATTAATGAAATTTTGAAGATATGTATCATACTTTAAGCAATATGCATTTATACCTAGCATTTCTTAAAGCTTTTATTTTTTTGTAAAATAATACAGACTTTTATAACACCACAAGTTGCGGCTGTTATGGAATTTCTTGGTGGACGATAGAGGCCGTAGATTATATAAACACGTTTACTACAAAAGTACGCTTATAGATGTCGCTGTGACACGCATGGCATTTATTTTGTTACATCCTGTTAAGTAATACATTAGTTTCTTGTATGCCTCCGTTGCAAGAAAAAGCGCTACTGGTAAAACTGTTTTACCAGAACCAGCAGAACTGTGTTGCTAATCTAAAAGAATCCCGTCGTATGAAGCAAGTACAAAACGATTCAAAGTCTGTTCGTGCCGAACACAAGATGGTCGTTCTCCAAATATAACCTCTAGTGACTTTTGGTTGTGGGGTTTCCTGAAATACAAGATCTACCGTCAAATGCCAGCATGTGTAAGATCTGAAGGACAGCATTGGAAGCCATGTTCTTGAAATTCCACTAGACTCATATCTGTTGAGTGTAGTAATAATGTAACGTTGGTTTAGTGTTTGACAAAGAAATTAAAACACATTGATACAACATACCTTGACTAATATTTCTTGATTAAATGATTTTAAACAATTAAATGCCTAAAGAATACAGTAGGAATAAAACTTAAAGGGGAGAACTCTTCTCGACTCGGCATGTGTCTCGCAAAAATGGTGACGCTTTTCCTTTGTCTCTTGTTGCTCCAAATTGTTATTTTATAAATTTTAAACAACGAATTTTTAGTAAATAAAGAAAAACTGATGGGTACTTTTGAATTTTCATTAACATTTTGCTTCTGACTCCCCAACTTAGTCCGGGCAACGTAATTACGCCAAATTTGGAATACTCGACCTCAGTACGGGTAAGAAGAAAAAATATAAGGTATTTCAATTTCATGAAGTCCAACATCGGTTTGTGTAATGTATAATATGTAATTATCCATTTCCCCATTATATAGAAACACTTTCCCGTAAAAGGTTCGGCAGTGTCTCGCTATTTGTCGCTATGTCTCGGATACTGTAAATATTTATGAAATTCAAAGGAACCTGAGGGACACTGAATTCATTACAATTGATATAGACAATAATATTGTTGTGTTACTTTATTATATTTATATAGAAAATTATGTTAATTGATTTATTTTCCTATAATTTAAGCAAAAATTACTTTAATACATTAACATTTGTGATATATGTAAATATATTGAAAATATTAGTTACTTCATTTATAAGTTTGTTTTTTCAAAACCAATCCATTTATAACATTTTAATGATAATAACGAACCATATTAAAGATAATTTATTTTCGTTTTTGGCACATTTTTTCAAATACATTACTTAGGCAAGGGGTTAAAACGGTTATTTAAATATTGCTTTTGCAATAGTTATAAAATATTACAAAGCTAAATGTTACATTTCATAACGTAAACAACATTATATAATTTCAATGCCAAACTCAAGAAGAGAGCTGTTTATTATTGAAAAAAAACATACATAGTTCGGTTAAAATGCATACAAGAAAATGCAAAATTTTACAGTATTCGATTAGTATTATGTACAAGAATATAGGACATTTTATATTTCACTGAGAAGTTTTTAAAGCAATAAATGTCACTCTTTCAGAAGATCAAAAGAAAGTGCTCCTATTTTTAGTGAAATGACGTCAGTGCAAAGAACTCATAAACTTTAGGTAAAAACAGAAAACAAATTCTACCGTAATACCATTACACGCGTTTACGTAACAGAGCTTCATTTATTATTTTGCATATTGGCGGTTACTATATTTCCTAACCGTATTTCAGATAAGCATAAAACATTAATTAACATTTTTTATTATATGTATATAATTATACAATCACAGACTTAAAAAATTTAAAAATATGTATGATATTTTAAATGTAAAATACTAACCAGCGTAATTGTATGTATAAGTTAAAATCATTTTTGGGCGACTCTTTTCTTTGATTGGAAAATTTGGCGATTATCTTTTCTTCTTTTCTTTAGCTTCTGAAAGTACGAATACTTCAAAATTGATTTCTGCGGACATCAGCAGTCCTTCAATAATTTAGAGACGATACTTTATACTTTATCACATGACTAACTAATAAAACCCTGATTATCTGACTCACACACTTATAAATTGCCATGTATGGGTGTTTTACCCCACAAGCCTTCGGGAATACTTGAAAAAAATATCTGTTTCTGTTTTAAAAATTCTGTTGTGTGCACTCTGATCTGTGTTCTATATTGTTAATTACGACTGTAACCAAGCCAAAGTGGCTTTTTACTTTTGTGATTGGCTAAATTGACCGTGATATATATATATATATATATATATATATATATATATATATATATATATATATATATATATATATATATATATATATATATATATATATATATATATATAATATATATATATAATATATATATTATATTATATATATATATATATGTATATATACATATACATATATATATACATATAAAATATTATATATATATATATATATATATATATATATATATATATTATATATATATATATATATACATATATATATATATATATATATATATATATATATATATATATATTTATATATATATATATATATTTATATATATATATATATTATATATATATATATATATATATATATATATACATATACATATAGATATATATATACATATAAATTTATATATATATATATATATATATAATATATAATATATATATATATATAAATATATATAATATATATATATATATATAATATACATATATATATATATACATATATATATATATATAATTATATATGCTACATATATATACATATATATATATATATATATATATATATATATATATATATATATATATATATATATATATATATATATATATATATATATATATATATATATATATATATATATATATATAAGACTATTATGAATAATGCCCAGCAATCACTAAAATACTATTTAAGAGACAAAGCAAACAATAGCTGGAACAATTACTTAAATTCACTCGAAACCACTGACAAATCCATTTGGAGAGCAGCCAACAGGTTTAAAAATAAATATAATAAAATCCCTCCCTTGGTCAATAATGCTAATAATAGTATTTGCTCTACGGATGATGATAAATGTAACTTAATTGCTAATACCCTTGCCAATAACTTTATCCTCAATCCAGTGACAGACGGAAGTACTGAGAACGTTGTTAACACTAACGTTGCTAACTTTAAAAATAATCGCAGCATTGATAACAGCTATGAATATTTTGATCCTAGAGAAATGCTAGAAATCATCAATAAAC
>CM063500.1:40885595-40893095 GCA_032207245.1 Pardosa pseudoannulata
TTACGATGAAAATGTCATTGTAAATATTGAATGATACGTAATTGTAAATGCTTAGTATTAGATACTTTCATAATTAGTAATTATTATTCCTAATAGAAAATGTAATTGCATAACTTAAATCATACTACAAATAGTTTAAATTATTTCATTAAAGATTATATCTAATGTTGTAAAATTTGTTCGTTTATTGGAAATAACTAGCATGACATTTTACTTTTTGCAAACATTTAAATTTTTGATAATAATTCACTAAAATATACTACAAAATATTTTAATTGTTAAAATATCAAAATGTAATTGCATAACACGTTAAATCATACTACATATAATTTAAATTACTTCATTAAAGATTATATCTAATGTCGTAAAATATGTTCGTACATTGGAAATAATTAGCAAGACATTTTACTTTTTGCAAACCTTTAAATTTTTGATTATATTTCACTAAAATATTCTACAAAATATTTCAATTGTTAAAATTTAAAAACATTTGTTTCACTTACAATAATTTATTAATTTGTACAAAATTTATAACCATGTACACATATAAATTATTTATAAATCATTATCATTTTAAAAAGTAGTCAATACATAAGGAAACATTCAAGTATTGTTTGCGTATAAATCAATGAACACATCTAGCCATACCTTCTGAATAAGTAGAAATTTTTGAAATACATTTCCTTTAAATATTCAGAAAACGTCATGTTTTGTTTTACTCTTTTGTAAATAACAAAATACTTTAAGCGAAAGTGTTTTAAATAGTCTTTAACGCAATAGAAAATAAACGTTTTACAAATTTATTCAATGTCTACCTTCAAAACATTTTCAGAAAATTATACAGTTTTTTTATTAGTTGGGAAAAATTCATCACCAAGTAAAGTACTGCTTATGTTAAAGAATACGTGCTAGAATGAATGATATTTTCTAAGAGATTTATTATAAGTTTGGATATTTTATGTCAATCTTCATTCTACATAGCAAGTATGCTCCAAAGGACGCAGAATACTTTTAACTTTGATAGACAGTCTAATATTGTTTTCGTGTACTGCAGATAACTAGAATGGAATACTTCAAAATTCCTTTCTACCCTTCAGAATCATTTTAGTAAGCAATTTATAATGGCATAGTATTTCAATCGACTTACATTAAATAGCTTTGTTTGGTTTGCGTGATATATAGGTGACAATTTTAGTTTTCAGACCTGTTTTTCTATCACTAGTGTAATATATAAAAAAGATATTTTCGATAGATACTTTCAAGATTTCTACTCATCCATTATGCATTGTATAAACTCCGTATAAAGATTGTATCAATCGTAAGCTTAAAAAAAAAAAACATAACTATCGTTAACCTTTGATTTTGATAAATATTCTTTCGTTTATATTTTATGAATATGTAAAATTTGATGAAAAATAGAATATTTAAATTTTTATTATTTAAAAAAAAGCGAAGATTAGGAAATGTTGATACATATCTTGCGTATGTAACTACTGAGTCAATAGAAATTTTTCAACTAAGCTTACGTAAAATATGTGGGAAAATTTAATGCATTTTGTATTGATGTTATACATAATTAAACTGTTTTTGCCCAGGACTTGCAGAAATAATAATTACAAATGTTTTTCAATTTAAAAAATTATGAATTTGAAAATTTAGAGGTGATAAATTTTGTCTTGTAGGCAATATTTAAAAAGTATTGTGTTTAATTAGAAATATGAAAAATAAAATTTAAACAAACTATAGAATATATGTACGAACTTTGAATCATGTAACTAAAACAGGATTTTGAATTAATGAAAAATCCAGAAATTTTGCAAACTTTATTCTAAAATAGTTTTATTTAAATATTCTAGCACTCGTAATTTAACAATCAAACCTCAATATGTATATATGTATATATATATATATATATATATATATATATATATATATATATAAATATATATATATATATATAATATATATATATATATATATATATATATATATATACATACATATATATATATATATATATACATATATATATATATATATACATATACATATATTATACATATATATACATACATATATATATATATATATATATATATATATATATATATATATACATATATATATATATACATATATATATATATATATATATATATATATATATGTGTGTGTGTGTGTGTGTGTGTGTGTGTGTGTGTGTGTGATATGTGTATGTGTGTGTGTGTACCTCTCAATCTTACAGTATCGTTTTACTAAGCAATCAATAATGGTGATATAGTGTTCAATCAATTTTCATAAATATCACTGCTTGGTTCGCATGACATTTAGGTGGCAATTTTAGTTATCAAGTTTGATTTTCTCTGACAAACCTATATGAGATAGATCGTTGATTTTCAGTAAATATTTAAATAATATTTTTAACAATGAAAAAATGTGATATTTTTCTCAATTTATCAAGTGATTCATTGCCTTAAAATTTCTAAGTCTCTTATTAAATCAACTTTAAAATATGCAAAATTTCTCCCTTCAAAATATTTCATCTACATTATATAGCTTTTCTTCCTCGGGTGTGTATAATTTTAGCATAAAAAATTCTTATCTTAAAGAATATGTGTCACGATGAATGTTATTTTGAAAGAGATTTTTAAAACAAGTTTGGATGTTCCAAGTCACTCTACTTGTCACATCGCAAGTATTCTCCGAAAGACACAATATACTTTTAACTTTGATAGATAGTCTAATATTGTTTTCGTGTACTGCAGATAACTAGAATGGAATACTTCAAAATTCCTTTCTTCCCTTCAAAATCATTTTAGTAAGCAATTTATAATGGCATAGTGTTTCAATCGACTTGCATTAAATAGTTTGGTTTGGTTTGCGTGATATATAGGTGACAATTTTAGTTTTCAGATGTGTTTTTCTTCTGTCATACGCGTAATATATAGATAAGATATTTTCGGTATATATTTTTAGGAATTGCTACTCATCCATTATGCATCAAATAAACGTCCTATAAAGACTGTATCAATCATAAGCTTAAAACTGTTAAAATAACTATTATCAGCCTTTGAATTTGATAAAAACTCTTTCATTTACATTTTATGAATTTGTAATATTTGATAGAAAATAGTTTATTTAACTTTTTATTATTTTTAAAAAGCTATACATAGAAAATGTTGATGTATAGTTTACTTATAAAATTACTGAATCAAATAAATTTTTTTAACCAAGCATAGGTAAAATAAGTGTTAAAATTTAATGTATTTTGTAATGATGTAAAACATAAATAAACTGTTTGTGCCCAGGATTTGTAGAAATAATAATTACAAATATTTTTTCAATTTAAAAAAATAATGAATTTGGAACTTTATGATATATTTTTGTTTTGTAGGAGTAGAAAAAGTATTGTGTTTAATTAGAAATATGATTTTTTAAAATTATATAACATCTGTACTAAGTTTGTATCATGTAATTAAAACAGGATTTTGAATCTATCAATGAGAAATCAAGATATCTTGTAAACTTTATTCTAAAATAATATCATTTTACATATTCTAGAATTCGTTTTTTAGCAATCTAAAGTCAGAATTTTTCATTTTGACCCAAAAAGGTATTTTCTGTCCATTTTTCTCAAAACGTTACTAACGAAAATGAAATATATTCTTGACTTACTTTTATACCATATTAATCTCTGAGAATGTAATATTGAAGAATCTGTACGTATGTGAGTATGCTAAAAATAGTTCAAAACTTATCTTACAGGTGGGGAAATAAAACTGTATATATTTGTTATTTATTTATAATCACGATATATAGAATATATATATACATATATATATATATATATATATGTTTTATGTCACTGTGATTGTAACATCGCATGTATTCTCCGAAAGACACAATATACTTTTAGCTTTGACAGACAGTCTAATATTGCTTTCGTGCTCTGCAGGTAACAAGAATAAAATACTTCAAAATTCCTGTCCCTGTTTCAGTATCATTTTACTTAGCAATGAATAATGGTGATATAGTGTTCAATCCATTTTCATAAATAACAGTGCTTGGTTTGCATGACATATAGGTGACAATTTTAGTTTTCAAGCATGATTTTCTCTGTCAAATCTATAGTAGTTAGATCATACATTTTCAGTAATTATTCAGTAAATATTTTTAACAATTATAAAATATGATAGTTTCTATATTTATAAGTCTTTTATTTCACTAAACAGTCTCTATAGTAAATTAACTATTAAATTTGTTAAATATCTCCCTTCAAAATATTTCCTCTACATTATAAAACTTTTTCTCATCGGGTGGGTATAATGTTAGCATAAAAAATCCTTATCTTAAAAAATATGTGTCGCTGTGAATGTTATTTTCAAAGAGATTTTTAGAAACTTGAATGTTTCATGTTACTCTTCTTGACACATCACAAGTATTCTCCTAAAGACACAATATAATTCTAGCTTTGATATACAGTAAAATATTGCTTTCGTGTTCTTCAGGTAACAAGAATCAAACACTTCAAAATTCCTTTTCCTCTTTCAGTATCATTTTATTAAGCAATTAATAATAGTGCTATAGTGTTCAATCAATTTTTATAAATAACATTGCTTTGTTCCCATGATGTATAGGTGACAATTTTAATTATAATATCTGATTTTATCTGACAACGGTATATTAGATAGCTTTTATATTTTCAGTAAATATTCAGAAAATATTTTTAACAATGCTAAAATGTAATTTTTTTCTCGATTTATTTGTGATTTATTAGCGTAACATATCTAAGTCACTATAGGAAAACAACTTTAAAATTTGCAAAATGTCTCCCTTCAAAATATTTCTTCTACATTATAAAACTTTTTTTCATCGGTTGGTTATACTATTAGCATAAAAAATCTTTATCTTAAACAATGTGTGTCGCTCTGAAAGTTATCTTCAAAGATATATTTATAAAAAGCTTGCATGTTTCATGTCACTTCTTTTGTCAGAATTATTCTCCGACTGTCTGTCATATAAGACACAATGTCTTATATGACAGACAGTCTAATATAGCTTTCCTTTTCTACAGGTGACAAGATTAGAAAACTACAAATTTTCTCTCCCTCTTTAAGTATCATTTCATTAAGCAATCAATAATGTTAATATAGTGTTATAATAAATTACCATTGAATAACATTGCTTAGTCAGCATGAAGTATAGGTGGCAATTTTAGTTTTGGAGCCTTATTTCCTCAGACAAACCTATAGTAGATACATTGATACATTGTATACTTTCATTACATATTAAATAATTATTTTTAATAATTATTATATTAAAAATGTATATTTCTAGATTGATGCTTTTTTTTATTCCATTTAAAACTCTAACTCTCCATAGAAAATTGAATTTAGAATTTATAAATGTCTACTAATAAAATGTTTCGTCTACATTACATGTCTTTTCTTTATCGGTTGGGTGTACTTTAGCATATAAAGTTCTTATCTCAAAGAATATGTGTCGTACTAAATGTTATTTTCAAAGAGATTTTTATAACCAGCTTGGATGTTTCATGTCACTCTCCTTGTCACAACACAAACATTCTCCGAAAACAGAATATACTTTTAGTTTTGATAGACAATCTAATATTCCCCTCGTGTTCTGCAGGTAACACGAACCGAATACTTCAAAAATCCCCTCCCTCTTTCAGTATCATTTTATTATGCAATCAATAATGGTAATATAGTGTTCTAATCGATTTCCATTGAATAACATTACTTCGTTCTCATGGCATATAGGATACAATTTAGTCTTCATGGCGGTTTTTCTCAGACACGCCTATAACATATAGATCATATATATTTTCGGTAAATATTTGAAGTAAGATAGGTATAAATCTTCTTAAGGCGCCTTACTTTTTCTAAACATATTTTAGCGCATTATATAAAACTTAATTTAACATAATACAAACATCATATAAATCTCATACTTAAAATTATAACAAAAGTTTTATAAGTCTTGAATTTAATGAATATTTTGTTAGTAATAATTACTAAATTTGAAGATATACATTTGGAAATATATATATCTATCTATCTATCTATCTATCTATCTATCTATCTATATATATATATATATATATATATATATATATATATATATATATATATATATATATATATATAATAAAAGATGTATGTATATGGAAATGTATTGTTTACGTATAAATTTAATAAATTTTTTTTCGAGACCTGAAGAATATTTTGTTTTATTAAACAACCTATTATCGTATACACATAGTATAAACATTGTATTTTCATTAATTGGAATGTATAAAATAGTGTTTAATGAATATTTTTGTTAGTAATAATTACTAAATTTGAAGATATAGGTAGCAAATGTCAACTAAGTTTGCTAAGCTCAGCAGATAAAAATGTTTATATTATCAGTCTTAATATGGTTATTTTTAAACTGAATATGTGTTAACATGGTTCTAAATCTGTATATGGAATAGTTAAATCATTAATGACATCTACAAATAACTAAGTATTCTCCTAAAGACACAATATAATTCTATCTTTGATAGCCAGTAAAATATTGCTTTCGTGTTCTCAGGTAACAAGAATCGAATACTTCAAAATTCCTTTTCCTCTTTCAATCAAATTTTACTAAGCAATCAATAATAGTGCTATAGTGTTCAATCAATTTTCATAAGAAACATTGCTTTGTTCCCATGATGTATAGGTGACAATATTAATTAATAAGTCTGATTTTCTCTGACAAAAGTATATTAGAAAGTTCTTATATTTTCAGTAAATATTCAGAAGATATTTTTAACAATGCTAAAATGTAATATTTTTCTCGATTTATTTGTGATTTATTCGCTTAAAATATCTAAGTGACTATAGGAAAACAACTTCAAAATTTGTAAAATGTCTCTCTTCAAAATATTTATTCTACATTATAAAACTTTTTTTACATCTGATGGGTATAATTTTAGCATAAAAAATCCTTACCTTAAAGAATGTGTGTCACTCTGAACGTTATCTTCAAAGAGATATTTATAAGAAGCTTGCATGTTTCATGTCCCTTCTTTTGTCACAATTATTCTCCGAGAGACACAATGTCTTATATGACAGACAGTCTAATATTGCTTCTACAGGTTCTATAGCTACAGCGATTTATTCTATTGCTCTACAGCTATTGCTTCTACAGGTTCTTTCTTTTCTACAAGTGACAAGATTAGAAAAATACAAACTTTCTCTCCATCTTTCAGTATCATTTCATTAAGCAATCAATAATGTTAATATAGTGTTATAATAAATTACCATTGAATAACATTGCTTAGTCAGCATGAAGTATAGGTGGCAATTTTAGTTTTGAAGCCTGATTTCCTCAGACAAACCTATAGTAGACACATTGTATACTTTCATTAAGTATTAAATAATTATTTTTAATAATTATTATATTAAAAATTTTTTTTAGATTTATGCTTTTTCTATTCCATTTAAAAGTCTA
>CM063500.1:40895595-40913095 GCA_032207245.1 Pardosa pseudoannulata
TAAAGAAAAATTTTTATTATGAGCTAACAAAGATTGCTTTTTAAATATCATTTGAATTTGTGCAAAATTCATAATTATGCTTAAAATATAACATTTAGTCTACTGTTTAAAAAAATAATCTCTTTATATGGAAATGTTTATGTACTGTTTCTGTATAAACTGACCGTATGCTTATCGATGTTTTATTCCCTTAAAAAGTCTGAGTCGCTACAGAAAATCGACTGTAAAATTTCTAAAATGTTTACCTTCACAATATTTCATTATATTATATGACTAGCATTGTATTGTTTGGGTGTAATTTAGCATAAAATACCCTTATCTTAAAGAATATATGTAACACTGAACGTTATTCAGATGCATCATGTAGAGAGAATGTGCGCATGACGTCAGATGAAGCATAAATTGCAGCTCAACTTCCTTTGTTAGCAAAACATTTGAATTTCCAACGGATTGTGCTTGTTATTGAGGTTTTAACTTTGTAAATTATCTGAAAATGGTAAGCTGTTGTAGGCTTGGCTGTACTAAACATTTCAAAAAAGGTGAAAATATTGGATTTTATTACTTTCCTAAAGATTCTACATTGCGAAAGATTTGTATAAAAGCTTTGAAAAGGCAAGACTGGACTTCAAGTTCTTCTTCGAGAATTTGCAGCAAACATTTTCAGAATGGCAATAAAACGTTAACCTTACTTTAATGTAATAGATTATATAAAATTCTAATGCTTGAAGAATTTTTTATTATCGCTAAGTATTTTTAAGTATTTCTAATGTATTTCCTATGCTTTTGTGAGAAGTACTGTACCTGTAAATGTAATTACTTTTTATCCTTAAAATGATCAGGTTTTGTTCATATTTATTTGATTCTTATTTATATAATATTTAATTGTGCCTGTTAAAGTAATCAAAGTAGTTATATTTTGATTATGATATTTAATAGTATATATATATATATATATATATATATATATATATATATATATATATATATATATATATATATATATATATATATATATATATATATATATATATATATATATATATATATATATATATATATATATATATATATATATATATATATATATATATATATATATATATATATATATATGTATATATATATATATATATATATATATATATATATATATATATATATATATATATATGTATATATATATATATATATATATATGTATATATATATATATATATATATATATATATATATATATATATATGTATATATATATGTATGTATGTATGTATGTATGTATGTATATATGTATATATATATGTATATGTATATATGTATGTATATATGTGAATATATATGTATATATATATGTATATATATATATATATATATATATGTATATGTATGTATATATGTGTATATATATGTATATGTATATGTATATATATATATATGTATATGTATATGTATGTATGTATATATGTGAATATATATATATATATATATGTGTATATATATGTATATATATATATATATATGTATATATATATATATATATATATATATATATATATATATATATATATATATATATATATATATATATATATATATATATATATATATATATATATATATATATATATATATTTATATATATATATTATATATATATATATATATATATATATATATATATATATATATATATATATATATATATATATATATATATTATATATATATATATATATATATATATATATATATATATATATAATTTTATAAGTACCAAAAAATCCATTTTGAATTAGTTTCTGATGTTTTCTTCCCCTTCCCTTAAATAAAATTTAGTTATTGTTTACGTGATCCATATCGAAGATCATAAGATGCAATGAAAACAAGCAATGTTTTGCCAACGAAATGTTGAGTTGTTGTAAGCTCACGTTTTTGTTTACAAACATGCACTTTCTCTAAAGGTGACAATTTTAGTCTTAAAGCATGGTTGTCTCTGACACTTCAATAGTAGACAAATCATATATTTTTAGTAGATTTTTGAAACAATATAAGTGATTCTTATTAAGATGGTTATTTTTTAAATATAATTCCGTATATTGCATAAAAGTTATATTTATATTACAAAGACATTGTATTAAATGCTTACATAAAATTATAACATTATTTTTATAACTTTTTAATTTAATAGTTACTTTTCGTTAGTAATGATTAGTAAATTTAAGCAATTGTATTTGCAAAAAAATGTTATATTGCTATTATTAAAAGATATATGTATATAGATATGTATTGTTTGCATAAAAATATAATTCATTTTCTTGTGTAAACTGAAGAATGTTTTGGTTTATCAAACATCTTATTGTTTTATGCACTTAGTATAAACATTGCATTATAAGTTAATCGGAAGATATAAATTAGTTAGTACAACCCATTATTAAAAAGTATCTAAATTTAAAGAATAAAATAATTATGACCTAAAAAGATTAATTTGTGTAAAACCCATAATTATGTTAAAAATAGTGCATATTGTCTACATTTAAAAAACAACATAATTATACGGAAAGTTTCATGAACTGTTTGTGCATAAAACGAAATACATTTCTAGAGAAAAATTCTGATTTAATAGAACATTTTTAATGAAGTTGGATGTAAATATATTAAAAAATGTAATGTATTACTAATTATTTTAA
Source organism: Pardosa pseudoannulata (assembly GCA_032207245.1). Lineage (NCBI taxonomy): Eukaryota > Metazoa > Arthropoda > Arachnida > Araneae > Lycosidae > Pardosa > Pardosa pseudoannulata. Next base: position 40,898,280 of record CM063500.1, read on the forward strand.
ATATTTTGAATTTTTCTGGTGTACATAAACCGTTGTATGTACGTATATAAAATTATGTTTGAAATTTGTAAAATGTCCATTTTAATATGTTTTTACAACATTATCCAGCCTTACCTGATCGGTTGGATAGAATATTCCATAGGAAAATATAGTAATTACGAAAAGAATATGTGTAACGCTGAAAGATTTTTGAGGAATATTAATAAGAGCTCGGAACTTTTATATCACTTTTTATTAAATATTGAAAGTATGCTGTCATGTTCTACAGATAAGAAGAATGGAGTTGTTCAAAATAATTTTCTTCTGTTTAATATCATTTTTGTAAGCAATCATTTAATAGCAAAATATTGTTACAGTTCATTTTATTTAGGAACATTGCTTTAATTGTATTACATACAAATGACAAAAGTAGTTATCTTTTCTGGATAATAGTTATATTACAATTTTTAACCTTAAGATTAATACAATAATTATACGACGTTTATACAATACGGAATGGATGAATATGGAATCCTAAAAATATCTACAAAAAATATCTTATCTATATATTACACGTGTGACAGAAAAAACACGTCGGACAACTAAAATTGTCACAAATATATCAAGCAAACCAAAGAAAGCTATTTAATGCAAGTCTATTGAAACACTATGCCCTTATAGATTGCTTACTAAAATAATTTTCAAGGGAAGAAAGGAATTTTGAAATATTCAATTCTAGTTATCTGCAGTACACGAAAACAATATTAGACCGTCTATCAAAGTTAAAAGTATTATGCGCCCTTCGGAGCATACTTGCTGTGTAGAATGAAGAGTGACATAAAATATCCAAACTTATATAAATCTCTTAGAATATAGCATTCAGTCTAACTCATATTCTATAACATAGGCACTACTTGATGCGTTTATTCCAACTAATAAAAAGAACTGTATAATTTTGTGAAATTGTTTTGAACGTAAACATTTAAGAAATTTGTAAAACGTTTATTTTCTACGGCGTTATAGACTATTTAATATTCTCTCGCTTTAAGTATTTTGTTATTTACAAAAGAGTAAAACAAAACATGACATTTTCTGAATATTTAAAGAAAATGTATTTCAAAAATTTCTATTTATTCAGAAGATATAGCTAGATGTGTTCTTTGATTTATACGAAAAAAATACTTGAATGCTTCCGTATGCATTGCCTACTTTTTGAAATGAAAATGATTGGTAAATAATTTATGTGTGTACACAGTTATAAATTTTGTACAAATTTATAAATCATTGGAAATTAAAAAATTATTTTAAAGTTTAACAATTATAATACTTTTATTAGAATATTTTAGTGAAATATCATCGAAAATTTAAAGGTTTGGAAAAAGTAAAATTTCTTTCTAATTATTTCCAATGAACGAACATACTTTGTAACATTAGATATAATCTTTAATGACGTAATTTAAACTGTTTGTAGCATGATTTATCAAGTTATGCAATTACATTTTGTATTAAGAATAATAATTATTAATTATGGAAGTACCTAATATTAAATATCTACAATTACCTATCACTCAATATTTACAATGCAATTTTGATCCTAATGTCATTACATAATATTGCGCTCTGGGTAATCTATGAATTCTATTAACATTTTCAATTGTCATATCTTAAATAAATACATATATGTAGTTAAAATTGAGTAAAATGACAAAATAAAATATTTTATATGGTATACAGAGACAGCAAACCTATTCGTTAGAATTTCGTATTTTGGAATTATTATGCATGCATTCTCTAAATATTAATCTATGCATTGAAAATGTTTTTAATTTTACACTTTAAAAGAGAATGACACTTTTACTCTATAGTAATCAAAAATAGCAATACATTTTAACCTTATAATTTCGGAAAAATTTACAATAATACACTGATGAGTAAAAATTATTGGTAATTTATGTGGCCGATTGAAAAAAAAAAGAAATACTTAAATAAAAATTATCCTTAGTCATGTTGTGATTAAAAATATACATCAGTATTATTAAAAATGATATTAATATTTTAATATTCATTATTACGTATTGGTTATCACATTACAACTACCAATGTAATTAGCTCGATGTTATTATAGCAGAAGGACTTCCTTAAATTCGGTTATTGTTTATGTGAATATTTGATTATTGTTTTGTGAATATTTGTAACATGCTATTCCTTTATATATATATATATATATATATATATATATATATATATATATATATATATATATATATATATATATATGTGTGTGTATGAAGCAGAATGTTATTTTCAAAGAGATTTTTATAACCATCTTGGATGTTTCATGTCACTCCTCTTGTTACATTACAAGTATTCGCCGGAAAACACAATATTCTTTTAGTTTTGATAGACAGTAAAATGTTGCTTTCGTGTTCCACAGGTAACAATAATGGAATACTTCAAAATTCTTATCTATCTTTCAGTATCATTTTACTAAGCAATCAATAAAGGTAATATAGTGTTCTAATCGATTTCCATGAATAACATTGCTTGGTTCGCATGACGTATAGGTGACAAATTTAGTCTTCAAGCATGTTTGTCACTGACACCTCAATAGTAAATAGTTCATATATTTTCATTAAATTTTTGAAGCAATATAAATTTGATTCTTATTAAGGTGGCTTACTTTTTTTAAACATATTTTAGTACACTGTATAATATTTGCATTAACATCATATAAACGTCTTATTAAATGCATACATAAAATTGTAGCATAATATTTATAACTCTTGAATTTAATAAGTAGTTTTCATTACTAATGGTTAGTAAATTTAAGCAATTATATTTGCAATGAAAAAGATTATTTTGCATATTATTATAGATGTATGACATGGATATGTATTGTTTACTGTATATTCATTGTTTGTGTTATCTGAAGAATGATTTGTTTTGCTAAATATTGTATTAATATACGTTGTATAAACTTTGCATTATACGTTAATAGATATTTGTAAAATAGTTGTTATAGCCCATTAATAAAAAATATATAAATGTAAAGTTATATGACCTAAAAGATTTTTTTATAAATATTTTACTTCAAGGAATATTCAAAATTATATTTGAAAAATATACAATTTGTTCTACTGTTTAAATAAAGAATCCACCGAAATTTTTGTTGTTTATTTAAACAATTTGAAGTAAGTATAAAATTCTGTTTGAAATTTGTAAAAAAAAGAGGTTATTTAAAAATATTTTCATAATATTATGCAAACTTCCCTTATCAGTTGGGTAGAATATGGTATAAGTAAATATAGTCATTGTGTACTGAATATGTTTATTGCTGAACGATATTTTTAAAGAATTTTAATAATAGCTCGGATCTTTTATCTCACTTTTCATTACATGTTGTAAGTATGATCCGTACGGTACAGTATAATTTGATAGACATTCTGAAATTTCTCTCGTGTTCTAGAGATAACAAGTATGGAATACTTCAAAATTATGTTCTTCCTTCTTATATAACTTTTTAAGCAATAAATTAAAAAATATTGTTACAATTCATTTTTTATAAAGAGCATTGGTTTTATTGTGTGATATATAAAGAACAATATTAGTGGATAAACTTATTTTCCTCTGACACGTACGTAGTGTTTAAAAGATAAATATTTTTGGCAAATATTGAAGTAACGATTATTCTATTTTAGCTCTAGGTGTTTTTTTCCTAAACATCTATTTTTACTTCGTATAACAATGTCTCAAAAATCTTTGTAAATATATCATATGAATATTATATTTATATTTTATTTGAATACTATAACACTATATAATCCGTCAAGTTAATGAATGTTCTTCATTTACAATGATTCCTAAATTTGTTTAAAATTTATAATTATGATTTTAAAATAGTTTACTAATTTCAAAAATTCCTATTTATTCTGTGTATATTACACAAAACGTATTTTTACTAATGATTTCTAAATTAATATAAATATTTTAAATTAATGCATTGTATCACTATTTTTCTAATAATCCAAAAGCCGTAAAACCCTACAGAAAATTACATACTTTTTCTTTATGGGTATATTTGTACGCTAGTTTAGAAGATTTGATTTATTTACCTTGTTAACTACTTAAATAATTGCAATTTCATAAAAATTTATCTAAAATTATGTTTTGTATAGTAAAATCCTGTTAAATAAGTTTCTTTTTTATTTATCTGAATTTAAATACGTTTATATTCTTCTAATATATATTCAATATATTTGTAAATATGCTGTATATTCTACTATAATAGTAATTGGAATTATAAATATTTTTATATTTATATTTCCAATAATAATGGAATATATATTCAGAATTCTAATAATAATAATTTCATATTAATGGATTACTTGTTTGAAAAATGCCTATTTATTATGTGTATTAATCAAAACGCAATTTAGTAATGATTTCTAAATTAATAGAAATCTTTGAAGTTACTGCTTTGTATCATTATTTTTCCATTAATCGAAATTTTTAAAAAGCCGTAAATCCTTACACAAAATTACATACTTTTTCCTCATGGGTACTTAGTTTCTACGTAGTTTGGAAGATTTGATTTATTGAATTTGTTTAACCATTTAAATAATTGCAATTTCATAAAATTTATCGAAAACTATATGTTTTATAAAATAAAGTCCTGTTAAATAAGTTTATTTTTTATTTATCTCAATTATAATACGTTTATATTTTTCTAATATGTATTCTATATATTTATAAATATGCTGTATATTCTACTATAATAGTAATTGGAATTATAAATATTTTTTTATTTATAATTCCAATAATAATGGAATATATATTTATAATTCCAATAATAATAATTCCATATTAACCCATATTAGACCGCTGTCCTATAAACAGGACAGCAAATAAAATTCCATTTAATAGTAAAATTATAAATATTTTCTGAGTGGATTTTATTTTAACACCTTTAAAATAGACACACTTTAACATAGTAGCAAAAAAAACTGAGAAATCAAATTATATTGTATTGTAAAATTTATTTACAGCAACCTCTTAAAATTGTCATTTTTTAATCTTTATTTATTATTATTATTTCTTTTTAAACATTGTGGAGGTTACTTTTAGTTTAAAAACAGAGCTAATAATTTAGCTGATCGTTTTTGTTGAAAAATATATTTTACACGTGTATTTTATAAGTATAAAAAAGGTGCCCTAAAATTAAGACAAGTGTCCAATCCTGATTATTTTTCTATGAATTCGATATTGCATTGATAGCTCACATTCTTTTCTTATCTTTCAATGAAAACCAGTTCAAACACCTGTTCACACACCTGGACACAACAAGGGGTAAATAGATATCTATTCTATTAAGAAAACTGGAGATCTTTTGTAAGATAAACTTGCTCTCTTACTGCCAGTTCAATAACTGCAAGAGAAAAACCAACCACAGTATGCTTAAAATGTAATGTTGGACTTTGTTTTGACTATTTCCCCAAATTTTATCTATGAATCGGCCTAATGCAATGTAAGTAATATTTGTTAAGTTTTAGTAGTGTAATGGACCGTTGTCCTATATATAAGACAGCTAATTAAATAAAAAATTAAAAATATTTTTTCAAAATTTTGGTTTTATATACTTAGTTACACCATATTAATGATATGGATTAAGTTTTAATAGCTTAAAGCAGTGATTCTCAACCTGTGGGGCGCGCCCCCCTAGGGAGGCGCGAGCATATCCAAGAGAAAATGTTATTTAAAAAAATTGATTAAGTGACTGAAAGGAAAGAACACACACACATACAAAACAAAATACATTTCGACATATTTAATAATTAACTTATTAAATTAAAACAACTTACTAAATTAAAAACAAATTTAATAATTATTAGTGACTTCCTTGGGCCTGTCTTTCAGAGCAAAGTTTTTCGAAGGAGGGTTTAATATTAGAAATAGACACTCTCAGTTCTTTTTCTATATTTAGCTGAGATCTATATTTTGTCTTCAAAGAAGCCACCGCAGAAAATCCAGTTTCACAAAGGTAAGATGTTGAAAATGGTAGTAGAATGCGAAATGCCCTTGTTTTTAGTGCAGAAAACTCATCATCCACTCCTGCCCAAAATTCAAAGAGTGATTTATTACTAAATTGTCTTTTGGTTTCGCCGCTTGCCGTGAAGTCTATGAAGGTTTCTTCCTCTTCAATTGAGAGTCCTTCGGGAGTATTTTGAAATGGATCCCTCACCCACTTGTAACTTGATATCAGTTTGTCGTCAGCAAGAAAGTACTTTTTAAAATTCTTTGCTAGCATTGCTAAATGATTTTCAATGGTTGCAAAAACAACTTTTACATGTTGTTCTTCAGCCTTGTAAGTTTTAATACAATCATTCAAATTTGCAAACATTGTTAAGTTTTCTTGCTTTAAATTTCTGCTCCACAATTCCAATTTCCTACAAAAAAGCATTAACTTTATCACTCGTATCCAATATATGTGTATTTGCTCCTTGCAGATGAAGATTCAAGTTATTTAATTTCTCGAATATGTCGACCATGTAGCTCAATTTCATCACAAATAAACTATCGCGAAAATTCTCAGCTTCCGGTCTGTTTTCCTCTTCTAGGAAAACGGCGATTTCTTCTTTTAATTCATAAACACGTTGCAAAAATTTCCCTCGTGATAACCATCTTGCCTCGCAATAAAATAGTAACGCTGAATGTACTGCACCCATGTCTTTACAAAGTGCGGAAAAGATTCTTGATTTCAGGGGTCTCATTTTTATATAATTTACTACGGTTACAACCGTAGTTAACACAATATTCAAACCAGGACTCATTTCTTTGGAAGCCAAAGCTTCTCTGTGGATCATGCAATGTGTCCAGACGCACTGTGGCGATTTTTGTTTCACAAGTGCTTGAATACTTTGGAATCTTCCGGACATAGAACGAGCACCATCGGTGCATATTCCGACGCAATTTTTCCATTCTATGTTTGCCTCGTTCATAAAATCATTTAAGATAGCAAATAATGCGAGTGCTGTTGCTTTGAGTTCTATTGGTTTGCAGAAAAGTAATTCTTCTACTACTGACAAATCATCACAAAATCTAACATAGGCAATGAAATGAGCATCTTTATTACTATCTGTTGCCTCATCGAGTTGTATTGAAAACAATTTGTCACGCAACTTCGACAAAAGCTGACACTCTACATCTTCAGCTATATCAGCAATTCGACGGGCAACAGTATCATTTGAAACAGGTATAGACTGCAATTGTTTTGCAAAATTATCTCCAAACATAATTTCTACAATCTCAATTGCGGCTGGCAAAATAAGCTCTTCACCAATGGTGTGAGGCTTTTTACATCTGGCTATTTTATATGAAAGTTTGTAAGAGGCAATTAAAGCTTTTTCATTCACAGACAAAGTTTTTTTAAACAATGATTTTTGCTTTTCATATGATTTTAATTTTAATTCGAAGAATTCTCTGGGTTTGTTTACGTACTCACTATGAAGCGTTTCCAAATGTCGTTTAAGTTTATTAGGTTTCATGCTGTCTGCCGCCAACATTTTTGAGCAAATGATACACAGGGGCCTTTCTTCTTCATTTACTTCAGTACTAGTGAACCCAAAATTTAAGTATTCTTGAGAATATTTTCTTGATTTTATTTTCGGAACCACGCTCGTCTGTGTACTTGTTGATGCTTGTCTATCGTCTAATGCTCGCTTACGCCCGCTTAAAAATTTATCCATGATTCTGCATAAGTCTGCTGCCGTGAATATTTAATACCGTGAATTGCAATTACACGAAAATATATATAACATACACATTAAGAATAGATTCAATAGCGATAAGAAGGATCGACTCGAATGAGATTGTCTGGAATTGAAATTGGCGTCATAGAACTTTCTCCTTCTCCCTATGAGAAAACATTTGTTCACATCTGCGCACGCTCCTAACTTAACTTTTAAGCTGACCAGACAAATTCCAGACAAATCGAAACTTCTCGCGAAACCGTGAGAATGCCCGACATGGCGGGACGCAAGAGCAATAAAAAGGCATAGGATTATTGTTTTTTTCAATGCTGAGTATCAGTGTTGCAAAATGTCAATAAATTTCCGTATTCTTGGTAATTTGCAAAGTTTAAAATTAAGGTTGTAGTGCAGGTTTAGCGCCATAATGCTCAAAATACATTATTATTGTATATATTTTATTGTACGCGGTGGGGAGGGGGGCGCGATGAAAATTATGATTGAAAATTGGGCCGTAAATACTAAAAGGTTGAGAAACACTGGCTTAAAGAAATATTTAGTTAGTTTGGTACAATATGGGTTAATAGATTACTAGTTTAAAAAATGCATATTTATTCTTTGTATGTTACCCAAAATGCATTTCTACAAATGATTTCTAAATTAATAGAAATCTTTTAAGTTAATGCATTGTATCATTATATTTCAATTAATCCAATTTTTTAAAAAGCCGTAAAATCCTATAGAAAATTACATACTTTTTAATTATGAGTATATTTCTACGCTAGTTTAGAATATTGACTTTGTTTAACCATTTAAATAATTGCAATTTCATAAAACATTATCAAAAATGATATGTTTTCTGAAATAAAGTCTAAAATAAGTTTATTTTTTATTTATATGAATTTAAATACGAGTTTAAATATGAGTTTATATTTTTCTAATATATATTCTACATATTTATAAATATGATGTATATTCTACTATAATAGTAATTGGAATTATAAATATTTTTATATTTATAATTGCAATAATAATGGAATATATATTTATAACTTTAATAATAATAATTTCATATTAATGGATTACTTGTTTGAAAAATGCCTATTTATTCTTGTGCATTACACAAAAATTATTTCTACTAATGATTTCTAAATTCATGGAAATATTTTTTAGTTAATGCATTGCGTTATTATTTTTCCATTAATTCAATGTTTTAAAAAGCAGTAAAACCCTACACAAACTTGCATAATTTTTCCTTATTGGTATATTTATACGCTAGTTAAGAAGATTTGATTTATTGACTTTATTTAACTGCTTAAATAAATGCAGTTTCATAAAATTTTATCTAAAATAATATGTTTTATAATTAAAATCCTGTTAAATTAGATTCCTTTTAATTTATCTGAATTTAAATACGTTTATATTGTTCTATTAGGTATTCTATATATTTATAAATATGCGGTATATTCTATTGTAATAGTAATTGGAATTATAAATATTTTTATATTTATAATTCCAATAATAATAATACCCTATTAGTGGATAACTAGTTTGAAAAATACCTATTTATTCTGTGTATATTACTCAAAACGCATTTCTAGTAATGATTTCTAAATTAATAGAAATTTTTGACGTTAATGCATTGTATCATTATTTTTCCATTAATCCAATTTTTTAAAAAGCCGTAAGACCCTACAGAAATTTACATATTTTTCCTTATTGGTATATTTCTACACTAGTTTAGAAGATTTGATTTATTGACTTTGTTACCTACTTAAATACTTGCAATTTCATAAAATTTATCTAAAATTATATTTCTTAAAATCCTGCTAAACTATATTCTTTTTTATTTATCTGAATTTAAATGCGTTTATATTTTTCTGATATGTATTCTATATATTAATAAATATGCTGTATATTCTACTATAATAGTAATTGGAATTATATATATTTTTATATTTATAATTCCAATAATAATAATTCAACATTAATGGATTATTTGTTAAAAAAATGCCTATTTATTCTGTGAATATTACTCAAAATTCATTTCTACTAATGATTTCTAAATTAATAGAAATGTTTTAAGTTAATGCGTTGTATCATTATTTTTCCATTAATTCAATGTTTTAAAAAACAGTAAAACCCTACACAAACTTGCATACTGTTTCCTTATTGGTATATTTATACACTATTTTAGAAGATATGATTTATTGACTTTGTTTAGATACTTAAATAATTGCAATTTCATAAAAAAATTATCTAAAATTATGTTTTGTATAGTAAAATCCTGTTAAATAAGTTTCTCTTTTATTTATCTGAATTTAAATATTTAGAACACAGTTTAGTTATTATTAGAACACAGTTTAGTTATATATTTTAAGTAGTTGTAATTTCAGATTACGTACCTAAAATTGTTTTTTTTTAGTTTTTGGATAAACACTAACGAATGTATTCGAAACACGTAGAAATTTCCTCAAATGATTGTTAGTGATATAGGTAGAGAAAACATGTTTATCACATATAAAAAACATAATTAGAATGCTAGTATAAAAAATAGAATCATGTGGGTGGCATTTCAAGATAACCACAATATTTTACATTCATAGAGACGACTCTTTTCAAAATCTATATTGATGACATCCAATAATATTCGAATTCTCACATCGCTAACCTATCCGATGACACAATCATAAAAGTACTAATGGATACTAAAAATATCCATTAGGCCTCATCAACAAACACTTTGCTCTTACCACTAAGTTGCTCTTTAATTGCAAATTTAAACAAATTAAATTCCATCATGGTCAAGAGCAAACATACCAAAACTGGTAGAAATACTTAAAAACATATAATACTCACCCCCCTGGTCTAACACTGTTAATTATTTGTAGATGTAAATTTCACAAAAACTTCACTACAGTATTCGTACCAAAATTCAAAGTGGCATAATATAATAACAATTGAATATTATATATATATATATATATATATATATATATATATATATATATATATATTATATATATATATATATATATATATAATATATATATAAACAATTTAAATACATCTGCAAATTATAAAAGTATATATACATATAGTATATATATTTGACATATATTATTTCAAAAATAATTTTTAAACAACTATTTATTTTTTCAGATTATGGTAAGAGCTCATTTGCCAAATAAAAATACACTGTACTATAAGTTCGATTAATATATCTATAGCAGAAAAATACAATATGATAAATCCTATACTGGGAGACGTTATTGAATAATTTTATTTTAAACGTGGTTTTATTGAGCAAATATATATCTGCCCCATTAAATCTAAAGGAATTGAAGAAGAAAACTGTTTTGTAATCATATCAAACCTTCAGCTTCAATAATGTTGGAATCGAAAGATTTATACGATTTGATCATTCGCGGTGAAATAACAATGCAATATATTTCTGGAACGGTTTCCTGTTCCGACTTTAAACAACGGAAATTCTCCTCTAGATGGAGTTATTTTATCTTTATTGTTCTCCAGTGAATCATTTTAAGAAACATTTTGAAGTCATAAGGATTCTAAGACTTTAAGATGGAAAAACATTCGCTTTGCCGTAGAGTACGTAATTTTGAGTTTAAACTCTTTTATAAGTATCCTCGAGCAAACATAAATTTTGTCTTTATAAGAATAATAAATTCATGTTCCATCTTGTGTTGTTACAGTTATGTTTTCGTAATACAATACTTTAAGGAACTAAAAATTTCCTCGAAATTTCTTCTCTTTAGATCTTGTTGAAATAGAATACTATGCAACTGTCAGAATGATTATTTCAACTCTGTGAATAACGTTATGGCTATGTGACTATTAATTAGTTTCGTCAGTTATGTAATATGCACACTATATTGCCAATGATTACCGGTCACTTGAGATTTTAGACTTTTTCCTTAATATCTATAAAAATATAGAACGAATTATCCAGAAACCTCAGGCGTGTAAACAGGATGGTGCATTCATATATTTCAGCAAAGATTTTTTTTCCCGAATCCCTATAGGGGAACGTCAACAAATTGAAGAAAAATGAATATGTTTTGGATAACCCTGTAAAAAGTAATGTATGAAAAGTGTTGAAACTTTAGCACATGATTAGGATTCTTCTTGTAATAATCTATGTTCATTGTTATGATGATAGCACTTATACTCGTGGAAAAATTAAGATTTTTCTAGAAACAAGCATTTTGTTTATAATTTGCAGAGTTATCAATACTGCAAGTATGCTCTGAAATGCAGAATATAATTTTAGATTTGATAGACATTCTGATATTGCTCTCGTGTTCTAAAGATAACAAATATTGAATATTTCTAAATTATTTTCTTCCTTGCAGCGTTCGGCCTTGAGAAATTAAGGTTTTTCTAAAAACAATCCAAAATTTCTCCAAGTGCTTTGCTTATAATTTGCAGAGTTACCAATACTGCAAATATGCTCTGAAAGGCGCAATAAAATTTTAGATTTGATAGACATTCTCATATTGCTCTCATGTTCTACAGATAACAAGTATGGAATGCTTCAAAATTATTTTCTTCCTTGTTATATCATTTTTATTAGCGATAAATAACAAAATATTGTTACAATTTATTTTCTGTAGAGAGCATTGTTTTGATTGTTTGATATATAATTGGCAATAGATGTTAAACTTATTTTTCCTCCTGTAGTGTATAAGCGATAAATATCTTTAGCTAATATTAATTCTTTTTTAGCTCTATGTGTTCTATTTTTTCTAAACATCATATTTTGCTTCAGATAACAATATCATAAAAAATTGGTAAAATTACCATATAAACATCATATTAATATTTTATTAATACTATCACACATTTATATAATAGGTCAAGTTGATAAATATTCTTTGTTTACAAAGATTTCTAAATTTGTTCAAAATTTATAATTATGCTTTTAAAATAGATTGCTACTTTCCAAAATGCCTATTTATCCTGAATGTATCCTGTATATAGCACTTATACTCGTGGAGAAATTAAGGTTTTTCTAAAAACAATCCTAAATTTCTCCAAGTGTTTTCTTATAATTTGCAGAGTTATCAATACTGCAAGTATGGTCTGCAAGGCACAATATATTTTTAGATTTGATAGACATTCTGATATTGCTCTCATGTTCTACAGATAACAAATATAGAATACTTCTAAATTATTTTCTTCCTTGTTATATCGTTTATGTAAGCTAAAATAACATAATATTATTACAATTAATTTTTTGTACAGAGCATTGCTTTGATACCGTGATATATAATTGGCAATAGCTGTTGAACCTGTTTTTTTTCAAATATTGAAGTCACGATAATTCGGTTTTAGCTTTAGGTGTTCTTTTTTTTCTAAACATCAAATTTTGCTTCATATAACAATATCGTAAACAAACTTGGTCATCACCGTATAAAATCACCGTATAAAATCATATTAATATTTTATTAATACTATAATACAATTTATGTAATCAGTCAAGTTAATAAATATTCTTCGTTTACAACGATTTCTAAATTTGTTCAAAATTTATAATTATGATTTTAAAATAGATTACTAGTTTCATAAATGCCTATTTATCCTGAATGTATCCAGCATATAGCACTTACACTCGTGGAGAAATTAAGGTTTTTCTAAAAATACTTCAAAATTTCTCAAACTGTTTTGCTTATAATTTGCAGAGTTTTCAGTATTAAATAATGTTATTTTAGCCGCATGTCAAACAACATTGTACACAATACCAGCAATCGAAATTAAAAACCAATAAATGTGGGTCGAAAAATGAGTAAGTTTACTAAATAAGGTTTCACTGCGCGAGCTCGAATACAATCAAAATATAATGTGCATAATATATTAGGTAAATGTATAGAGCAATGTTTGTGAAAGTTCTAAAAAAACCTTAAATACTCTTGAAAGTGATGGTCGATAGAATAAGCTCGAAATCCGTTGTTTCGAAAAGGAATCGAAAAGTAGGGCTTTATTTTTCTAGATATTCAACAAAATATTTAAAATCGCAAGTGACCAGGCATCATTGGCAATATAGTCTAGTTATATCATAAGATACGATACAAATACAAAGGAGTGAAGATAAAAACATTCATATAAATTTAAAACAAATTATCTTAAACTGTTATTTATTTTTTAAATATCACATATTGCCTTTTTTTCCACCCTTTCTAAGCATAATGGTCCAATATGGCTTAGTTGTAGGATCCCGTCTAGGATGTGATACACATCTCCCATCAGAACACTTTGTTCAAATCTCTAACCTTTGTTAAAGTCTCTACTCTAACCTAATCTTGCTATTATTTTCTAACTAATTAAAGCTTTCTTAAGTTTTTATAATTGTAGCAAACTTCCCATCCGGTACAGCACTTTTTATTTATAATAATTACATTTCGACTTCTCACATGATTTATAACCCTTTAATAATTCATCTATCGATGCGCAGACTATTTTCGTAGGAATTTCAATCTATGTTTTCTTTAAGAAACATTTAAGGATTTTTTAAAATTGTGATTCCATTGTTGACACTTCATTGTTCCTTACAATGTCTGTAATTTATAGATAATTCATTTAAATCCGAAAAGTCAGAAAAGGAAACTTTCTAAAAAGTCTGGTATATTCTGGAGCGCCTTAACTAAGGAAACCAAATCTGATTGTACATTGAAATATAAACACGAAAAATTAATTCCGTCGAGTTAGAATGACACACCAACATGTACATTACACGGTCACATCCCTTCTGCATTTATCCCACGTTTTTGTCCTCTGAAAATCAACCTAGACCGACCCTGTCTTATAGGGCTGTCAAGAAACAACATACGGGGTGAAAGGACAGTGTCTAAGAAGGAAGAGATCTGCTGATATGAAACTCAATAATTGAGACCAAATACATTCTCTCTCAACCACCTTCGAGACATCCTCGACTTATGAGCAGGAGGCTTTTTGAAAAGTCCGTTTGTCTTTTGTACAGACCTACGTTCAGGGTTTTCACAATTATAACGAAGATAACATGTTGATAAATGTGACTTGACAGACGACAAAACCCTTACGAAGACAGATAAAGTG
>CM063500.1:40920595-40933095 GCA_032207245.1 Pardosa pseudoannulata
GATTTAAAACACGTAATCAAAAATCTATTGATTATTGAAACTATTTTGTTAAAGTAGTTCAATTATCGGTACAAATACATAAAGTTTTCTGAGATTTTGTGCATATATTTTTACCTTTTTATTTACAACTATTTACTTTATGTTTTGCAGCACAGAAGTTAAGTTTTATTTATTAATTTATTATTAAGTTTGGAATCAGATATTAACAAATTAAAAACACACTTTTCGTTTTCTATGTTATTCAATTAGAAAAATAAAGAAAATGAGACTTTTTTTTTATAAATGTTTTAGGTTTTTTTTTATTCCTTAAATATGCATTAACTGTCAAATGTATTTTTGTTATCTCTTTTTTAGCAGGCTGAATTGTTTATTATTGAATATATTTATAGTTAAACTCTAAACAATAATCAATAATTCTGAAATTAATCCCAAAGTATTTGGAATTATAATGCACCTTTTTATCTGATACGAAATTGTATTTGATAAACTTTTGAGATACAAATATTTTGTTTTAAGCTAGATTTGGTAAAACTTCATCTGTCTATTGAAGAAAAATATACATTTTTATACATTTTTTAGGTTTTTTTATTTATTAATATGCATTAACTTTCAAATGTATTTTTTTCCTATTTTTTAGCAGGCGGGATTGTTTATTATTGAATATATTTACAGTTAAACTCTAAACAATAATCAATAATTCTGAAATTAATCTCAAAGTATTTGGAATTATAATGCACTTTTCTATCTGATACATAATTGTATTTAATTAATCTTTGAGATATAAATATTTTGTTTTAATATAGATTTCGTAAAGCTTAATCTATCTATTGAAGAAAAATATACTTTTTTATAAATATTTTAGGTTTTTTTTATTTATTAAATACCCATTAATCATCAAATGTATTTTTATTTTTTAATTTATCATCAGGCGGAATTGTTTGTATCTGAATATACTTACAGTTAATTATTAAACAATAATTAATAATTCTGAAATCAATCGAAAATATTTAAAATTATAATGAACTTTTCTATCTAATACATTGTTATATTTTAAAAATCATTGATATAAGGTCTGAGTTTTTAGCTAGATTTTGCACCGATTAAGCTGTACTGTTTCCTTATTGAAGCTAATAGATCTTATAGTATGGCCATTGTTTTAAAATCTTGGTCTCTCAGACTAAATTTACTTTTTCTGGAGTCCAAACAAAGAAAGTTCAAGTTTTAATTTTGTAAATAAAATAGTATAAAATATTCATTGATGGAAGTTAAGTAACCATGTACTCTTAAGAAAAGAAAGTTATCGGATAATTATAAGAGAGATAAACATTAAGTGTATTTGATATCAACCTACTAGTGAAAAACCATGTTTTATGATTATCTAATAAAAATAATAAACGTTTACAGTCTTCAAAATGTTAAGTAAAGGAATCTACAAACAGGCGAATTATCTATGAATATTGAGTAGTTATGAGTAACAGAATCTCACATCATTGTGTAAAACGAAAACAAAAGTTTGAATTTTATCTAGTTGAAAATACGATTTCACAATACTTAAAACTAAATCACAACCTAAAATTATTTATTCGTTAAAAGTGGAAAGTTGTAAGATAATCTGTTGTCATAACTTTGTCCTTTCTAGTTTTAACCACGTGAAATGTGTAATTTCACGTTGCGAATTCGGATGCATTACTAAAGACGGAAACACCATGTTTTCATTTTAAATTGTAAAATAGTAATCAGTCGCAGGACTTAAATGGCAATCCAATCATTTTTAGTAAAAGTAACAAGTGATATCCATTAAATTGGAACTTATGCCATCGTTTACAAAAATATATAATAGTCTAGCATATAGCCCGTCATAGGATGGAATCAGTAAAATTTTTAAATTTCCAGAATTGTAAAGAACCCTATGAGGCAGGTAAAAAAATGGTTTGTTTTTTTGGCTAAGAATTACCTTTCAACAAAAATAATCGATTAAAATTATCACATATGTACTTAATCTATTATTTACGTTAAATAAAAAAGAAAATTATTTAGGCAATATCTAAGTTTAGTGACAAAACGTATGAAAATAATGTAGAAAATATTTAAAAAATTTAAAATAAGAAATGATTAAATGAGATGGATAAAGGAATAAAGTCATAATGCTAGAAAAATTGTTATTTTTACTTATTATGTGATAAATTGATAATTTAATCGCTTTCTTAAAATGGGCTTGATATAATGCATTAAAAGCTCTAAAAGGGAACAGTGCATTTCGAACTTTTTAAAGAAACAGTATTTTTCTTGTGATACGAAGCTTATAACCAATTTACTTCAGATCGGATTATAGTTTAAAAGATAAACTTTACTTTTGAATTTGCAATATCATCAAAAATCCAATATGGATGCTCTATCCATTCCATCCAAAAGCTTCATAACTTCGAGGACAACAGATAACTTAATATTTTTACTTACGAGAAGAATTTAGGATACACAACATGAAATGTTTATGTAGCCAGACATCTAAAGCAATACGTGAGTTTAATAAATAAAATATAATAAAAAATTATAATTGAAAAAATAGTAAACATTTATTTTTAAATAATAAAAACAATTTCAATAAGAATTTAAAAGAAAAAGCAGAAAATATTAAATTTATTAGACATTAAAAAAATTGGCTTATAGAATCAACCAGACGTACGACGATCAAGCGAACTTTCTACCAATACAATTCCTGCAGTTGTAGCAGCAATTTTTACATGAAGATATCAAGTAGATAGTCAAGAAATTTAATATTACTTTCTCTTTACCCTATAATGAATTCGTATGAATAACAATAAAGCTTGAAATAATAGCATTAACTCAAAAGTGCGAATTTTTTTCAACTCGTTTCAATTTTGCTAAATTCATGAAAAATCCAATATGGATGCCTGTATCCATTCCAGGTACAACCGCTTCAGATAATCGCGGACAGACAACTTAGGCTATTATTATATAGGGGATAGCATTTTGTCCATTAAGAAATGTAGTATTGAAAATTGCTCTTTTCCAATTAAAATGTAAAAATATAGAAATGGTTGTAACTTTATAAAGGATATTTTTTATAATTTAGTACTATGGAAATTTATTTTAAGCTAAATTTATTTTTTAAATTAGAAATTTCTGTAAAGAATTAATAAAGATTTAATTCTATCTATAATATTGCATCTTTCTAAATTATGATGAAAAAATAATTTTTGTAGGTAGAAAAATATTATTAGCAGTACACAAACTGACACGTCTTTTAAATTATATTTAAACATAATTTCTTCTTCAATGCTACAACCCAGAATTTGACAATGTCTTCCCAATCAGTTTCCCCCAATTCCTAAGGTCTTTATCTACGTTGTAAAGCCATCTAGTTTTAGGTCAACTTCTTTTTCTAACATCTTCAAGGTTGCTAAATGTTAACTTTTTAACTGAGTATGAATCTTCGAATCTAAATAGATGTCCAAGCCATCTAATGCGATAAGACTTAATGAGCTTAACAATGTCGAACAATGTGTTTAAATTTGTCATAAATTTCCTGATTGTAACGTATCCGAAAGACTTTATTTTCATGTAAGGCTCCACAGATTTTTCTCATAGTTTTCTTCCCAAATATCAATAAGCTATCCAAATTTTTTGTGGTATAGTTAATGAACCTAGTTTTGAGTATTTTTTAGCCATACAAAACTGAAATGCCATCATGATAGGATTATTAATTTCAGCATTTATTTCAATTTTTTAAATAATTAGTTTTTCCAAGTATTTAAACTCAGCAACCCTTGCAAATCAGTATCCATTTATTTCAAGAAAAAAGTTAGTATTTTTCCCAGTTATTTCCATATAGTTAGATTTTGTTTCACCAATAGTCTGGCACATTTCTCTAGCTGCTGTGTGAAGGACAATAAATGTTTCAATAACAACTTGCCTAGTTCTTTCCATTTGAACATATATTAGAGTAGTAAATTGATTTCCTTTAATATATTTCAATGTCTAGAAACTAATCCTAATTCCTAGAAAATTAAATGATCTACGTAAAACTGAAACTGATGGATAACATTTTAATTATAATTTGAGATAGTGATATGCTGTGAAAATTATGTCAAATAATTTGCAGTTCTGATCTAGGTTGAGATTTAGTAAAAACAGAACATTAGTCTAAAATATTGGTCATAGTTCTTCAAAAGAAATTTGAGACTCAATAAATAATATTACAAATCTCAAAAGTCTCAGAGCAACAGCATTTTATCTTTCAAATATATATTTTTCTAGGAGGATATTGTCCTTTTTATAGACATATGGTCTATTCTATCCATAGGAATTTTCTTCTAGATGAATTTTAATTTCAAAACAAAGACCAAACTTTATAAAAACACCAAGCTAATCTATCTTATAAAAACATATCTTTGATAAAAATATTTAAAAGTAATCAAATCTGGCGTATTATAAAAATAATGATTTATTAATATACTTTTCAAATAAAAGCAGTGTAATTACTGTTTTATATTTGCTATTCAATGATTTTATAATTATACTCTGTTGAATGTAAATATTTAGGCTTAGAGTAAATTTATTCAAAAATGACATATGATGCTTTCTGTAAACCTGTCCAAATATGCTTACTAAATAACCGAAGGAATTTTGGTAAATTAGCTAACTTTCTTTAAAGTTTATAATTGGTTTCATATTTCTTATTTTTTAAAAGAAACTTTATAACAGTATGTAATATAAAAGTAACTCAACATGGAATAAAATACAAGTATATTTTATGCTATACATTGTATATCGATACCAAATATTGTCTTCTTTTAAACTATGTCTATGTTTAATATATTTTACATAATTAAGAAGGGATTGTTGTTAAAATTTTAATTTCTTTCTTTATTCCCAACATTAATATAATTTTAAAACAAAAAATTAACACAGATTAAATTTATCGAATTTTTTCTCTTTTATGTCATCTTTATGTTTAAAAATAATAAAATAATTTTTAAAAAAATGCTGTTAACTTTTAATAGAATTTTCTGGGTTATACAGATAATCCTTGAAATATGCAATAACAACGGTTTCACGTTACACTTAATTTATTTTATTTATTGAGAAAATATTTGAAGCTTAAGAGAATAAATTATTTTTTTTCTAAAATGTTCCGTGATGTGTATAAGATTATAGAGGGGATGAACAGAAAAGAACATAAGAACTATAGGGAAAATGTACATATTTAAAATAAACCCACGCTTATTCTTTTATTAATTCCAAGCAGTTAAAATGACAATTTTTAAATTATAAATACGAATTTCAAATTTTTATATGGATTTTCTCCGTCTTATTGGTAAACAAAAATAAAGTAAAAGATGTTTTCAAACAAGGTTTTTACTTTTCTCTGATATTTTTTAAAATTGCATGACATTTTTAACATGGATGTTTGAAATGTTTCATATATTCTGTTTTATATTTTTTATTATAAATTTATAGATAAATTGTGATGTATTTCATTTATAGAGACAATTTTAACGAATAAAAATCATCAATACCTATACCTACCTGTTTATTTACATGCTTTTCAAATGCTAAGGTATTTTTATGTATATAAAATTCTATACATGAATTCTATAACATATAGAATAAATAAGAAACAAAAATTAGCAAAAGAATTGAGAAAAGAATCAAGCAAAAGAAATTATCAAAAAGGTGGGTTTTTTTTTTACACAAACTCCAAAATCCGATTGCTTTTCCTTATACGATTGTGTTCTAAATTATAATTTTCAAGATATCTCATAATTCATATAAAGTGGTATGTAAAAGGCATGATGTAATCCAAAAGAAGTTGAAAAAGGAAAACATTAGACATATTTAAAAATTAAATGAAAACTAACGTTTAATGTTAAAATAAGGTAATGTTTAAAAATATATTAAATTTAATATTAGTTTTCAAATTACAAATATTGCAATGTTTACTTAATACTTAAGAATGAAAATACTTATTGGTCTAGGCTGCCTCAATAACACAAGTGACTGTTAAGAATCCTAGAAAATTGCCACACTAAGTTTCATTTCCAATCAAAGGTTAATTCAAAATTTGGACTAATGGACATTATACGTATTTAAAAATATAAATAAAAACTAACTTTGAATTTTAAAATAACGAAATGTTTAATGAGGTATTAACTTTAATATTAGTTTTAAAATTACAAAAATATTCTAATGTTTTCTGTAACACATGACAGTAAAAATACTTTAATTTGCACTCTGCCTCATTAACACAAGTGACTATTAAGAATCCTAGCAAATGGCTACACTAAGTTTCATTTACAATCAAAGTTTAATTCAAAATTTGGTCTAAGCGACATAAATACTACTAAAATAAACTTTGCTTTTAAATATTTCAATTCATGTAAAAACGTTACAAGTCAATTTTTAACACATTGAGTGACACGGACATTTTCAGAAATCTGGCTTAAAATGACAATTTGAATTTATTCACATTATATTATTAAATTTTACACATTAATATGCAATTTATTCACTTTTTTATAAATATATATATTTATATATATATATTATATATTTATATATATATATTATATATATATATAGATTTATATATATAAAATATTTATATGTGTGTGTGTGTGTGTGTGTGTGTGTGTGTAAAATTATAGGAATGATCGTACCTCAAATAACGCATTCGTGGCCATTCTGCTATTTCTTGACTGAGCTGAAATACAAGTAAGTGATACAAGTAAGTGATTTCAGCAACCTTTTGCTCCTGGCCTAGCTGGTCATGTCGCTTATGCCACGCCCACCCCTATGAAAGGGAGTAAAAAACTCAGGTCCGTTTGTCTCCTCCCCAATTAGCGGGTGATCACGGTAGATGAAGGATAAAAGAATATATATGTGTGTGTAAAATTATAGTCATATCTCAATAAACGTCTTTGATGCCATTTCTTTTTTTTTCTATACGGAACTGAAAGAATACATGTGATTATTTCACATCCTTTGCTAATTGCCTAGCTGAACATGTCACATATGCTACGACCACACGTCTGAGGGTGAGCAAAAACCTCAGGTGTGTTTGGCCCCTCCCAAAATAGCGGGGATCATGGTAGAAGAAAGATAAAAGAAAAATAATCAGCAACGTTATAGTAGTTTGCACCATATTTTAGCGGTTTCTGACAACCCTCATTTTGAACTTTTTTACATGCATTTCAATATTTATTCAAGAGCTCAACTTACGTGTATTGGCATAAGCTGCACTATGTTAAATAAAGATTTGTAATGTTTAATATTTTCAGTTAACTTTCAAAATAAGCTGTTTTCAACTTGTAAGTCTTCTTTCATTTTTATATTGTGAGAATTTTGCTTGACTTTCTCAACAGATCAGGCTTATAGTTTCCCTTGTTCCGATTAGCATTATTTTTAATCTTTTTAAATTTTTAAAATTTTTAATATTTTTTTAACCTCTAACACATCATGGTACAATAAAATTCCGCATTAATTATTATATTTTATTAATTTTCATTTCTATGTGTTAAATATTTCTAATTATTTTTACATTTTTGAAATATTTTAAAATATCTAGAATAGTTTTCAAACTAGAATATTCTGATAACAAATTAAAGTACATTTGTAAAATGAAAAATGTACATATTTCAGACAGATCATATTACGACTCCATCATAAGTAGATATAAATCTTGTTTCTAATGACCTTCTTTCAGAAAAGCAGTATTGTCATCTGTTGAAGAAATATCTCTAAAAAACTAAACTGTAAACATATCTAAATATAATATTAATACTATCTCGCAAACTAATTTATTCCGTACAAATATATTTATGTTACAAAAGATAAATCAAAAAGAGATAACATTAGTTTTTTTTTATTTGAATTTTCCTACTAATTTTGTAAAAATTATTTTGATTTATTGTAATGTATATATAATAATATGTTCACCATTACAATATTCTAAATATTGTTAAGTATATATTCTATTAAAAAATAATTATTAAATTTATATTTTAATTGTAATGTTTATATATATATTTAATGTCAGTATTATACATACATTATATATAATTTATATATATATATATATATATATAATATATTTTATATATATTTTATTTTTATATATATTAATATTTTTGTAATATATTATATTTTATATATTTCTTATATTTATATATATAATATATATATATATATATATATATAATGTTATATATATATTATATTATATAATTTTATATATTATAAAATATAGAAAACATTTAAGTTTTTAATATTTAATATAAAAATTAGAAAAATAAAATATTTTTTTCATCTTAATAAAGAATATAATTTAAATAATTAAAATATTAATAAAAATTGTTTATAATTATATATGTATATATATATATTATAATATATATATTATTTATTTTCATATATATATATATATATATATATATATATATATATATATTTATTATATATTTTATTGTAGCTTACATTTATAATGCATTAAATTTTTAAATTTTCTTCAAATTCACTTACTGATTTTCAAATCTCTTTTGTTATTTAATAAATTAATAAGAAATGTGTATTTAAGAAATTTGGAGAACGATGAAATATATTTAATCTAAGTTAAAGTGTTTATACTTTCTACGGTGCATTCATATGCTGAATTATTTTGTTTATTCTTTATAAAATTAATAAACAAATTTTAAATTTTTACAGCTCCTATAAAAAGTTTAATAACTCATCTTACTTTAGTAAAATGAAATATTTATAACAAATCATGTATTAGAATTTTGACAAAAGTGATATATTTTATAAATATTCAAACAACTTAAACTTTAGTAATTAGAAAACTGTATTACATAGTATAAATTAATAATATAATATTGTTTCTTATGTAAGAGAATTCAAAGCTGGTAAACTTTCAAGTAAATTAGAATGAAATTACAAATAAACAGCTATAGATAATAAGCTTTTGGACTATCTGTATTATATTATTTCATGCTATTGATGATAGAAATTGTAGCCTGAATTTAGCTCTTTGTATATAATTAGACCAGGATCTACTCTTTGAAGCCAATACAAAACAGCTGCAAACTCCTATCCGCTAACATTGAATTGACAAAGTCGGTGTAATAGGATTTTGGTTGTAGTATTGTGTTTTAAGCTTTTGTGTATGTAATTGTCAAACACCCAAACACAAATAGTACAATCGACAATCTCCAAACAGTGGGTGCAACTTGGGACAACAAAACTTCTCACTTTATAGGTGTATTTTATTGTATATTTCGTAATAAGGTATGTTCTAATATATGTATATATATATATATATATATATATATATATATATATATATATATATATATATATATATATATATATATATATATATATATATTATATGTATACATGTGTATATATATGTATATATATATGTATATTATATATATATATGTATGTATATATATCATATATATATAAATATATATATATATATATATATATATATATATATATGTAATCCATTTTTTATAAAACTCCTTCACAAGGAGAAAGTTCAACAGCTAGCATTCATAAAGTACAAAGATGCAGTCGGGTCTCATATTCAAGAGAACTCAGAAGTCTAATTTAAAACTTTATTTCAGAGCGGCAACACGACACATCTGTCCTTCTGGACAATACAGAATCAAAAGCCACAGAGTTCACTCTGCTTTCACACAAGTACACCCAAGAACGCTGACAACAAGAATTTTTCCCACAACAAAAACAACTTACTAAGCGAATTAACTGCAATATCAGCAAAACACGAACACATGTTCCGCCAACACCTGGGAAACTGCTGTATAGACAGAAAGTTTACAGTTTTATGACAGAAAGGAATGTTAAGTGGAAAATACTTCGTTGATTAAACCATTTAGAGGCTGATAAAGATATTTAGATGAATTAAACCGGAGAGAGGAGGTTTTTGAAGAAATATTAAAGTTAAATAATTTTGATATATTACAGATCCCCCCCGAAAAAAGAGAAAATCGTCTCGCTGATGGGTGACATTTTCACAACTTATAATAGTACAAATATATGATTATCAAAATTTTTTACAAGAAATTGTAACATTAAACGAATAAATTTAGTGTAGAAGAGTCAGAACTGTCTTTCTAGTGTGTCAGAATTGGAGACATCAGGGTTACAGAGTCAGAAGCTTGGTCTGTAACTCATCATAAGTAATTCCACACCATCACATCAAAATTTAAAACTATCAAGTTATACCGTTCCTCTGACTCTCCTGCACCATCACAAAATCTCTATACAGAATCAATAATAAACAACTAAACAATGAAAAGATAATATACAATGAATATAAACAGAAACATAATAATACACGCAAATGAAGGTTTACAGTAAACAAGTATTTAAGAAAGTTTATCATTATGAAATTCAATATTTTTCCTAAGCAAAACTTAACTCAAAATGTTCAAATTATGCTTTATTAAAATTTTACTGAAATAAACTTTGGAGAAGGAAAATGGCTGTCCTCTGTGGTGACCAACGTGAAAATTGTTAGTGACCCCGAGGGTGCTCACACAAAACGACAAAAGGTTCATCCCTCTGTGGGAGGCGACTACCTATTGCTTTTGTGACAGGGCTCTCCAACGTTATGACATTATATTTGTGAACAACATTTTGAAACCTTTTTTTTTCTCTACCAAAGATCAGAGGTATGCGGGTAACAGTTTCCCACATCTTGATCAGCTACAAACGTTACTCATCTTCAGTGTGAAAAACCGAAACATGAACTTCAAAAATATCTCGGAGAGTGGAAGGGGCTTGCCTCGAAGGCGATGACGGAATGACCGTTCATGACCTAGAGGAAGCTGAAGAGCAAAACGACAAAGGACTCGCCTAAGCTATCCCTTGACTTTGCAGAGGTCTCTCCGGAGTTAAATATTAGAAAAAATTTAATTCCACACTGAAAATCAAACTGAACTACTCTTCGAAACATTGTTCATTTGTAAGTTTTAACTATCCTGTATTTAATTCACATTAGGAATTTAGACGTAAAAACTGCATTATCTCTTAAATTTCAATCAAATTTTCATACTTAAAATGAAAACATTACCTATTCTATGAAAATTCTCTTAATTAATCAAATTAGATATTCCTTGTATTGTAAACATTCACTTACTATTTTTGAAATAACACACCATGAATTCAAAGAATAAAAACACATTTATAGTTATTATGAGAAACTACGAATATAAAAATGTAAAAATATAAAATACTTGAACACTTTAAATCAAATAATTTTTGCAATTCACTTTTAGAAAGCAGGATCTCAAAGTTACTATGTCCAAAATTTATATTATCAAGATTCTCAAAAAAACATATGTTTAGAAATAATAGTAAAATATGAAAGTCATAAAAATATTTCAAACTGATTATTTTTTAGATTCACTGCAATTAATAAAAAGCAAAACTCAAAAACGATGAATTGCAAATTGGCTAAATATAAAAAGTGAATACTATAATAAAATATAAAAAACACAGATATCTAGAATCGTCAAGTTCGTAATCATCAGAGCAGTCCTTCAAATCAAACCCGTAATCCCAAAACACACTCAACAAAAGTATCAAAACAACAATTCAACTGACGAGTGTCAACACATCTGTTTACTACTGTATAAATCCCGTTCACAATTGTACAGTCAAAACAACTCTTACATTTTGCGTCCCAACATCACATGAAAGCATTTTAAAACTCCTGTAATTCAGGTCGAACCGAAACTGCCACGTCATGATAATTTAGAGGTCACAATCAAAATTTTCAATGTTCAAGTGCTTTTTCGCTTTCCAATGTCTCTATTGACCAAGGTCACAGACACTCCATTCGTTGGACTGAAAGTTTTTCATTCTCTCGTGCTATCGAATTTTAATAACTTTATTTACTTCGTTCTTAAAAAATCGCACATCACAAAATACTATTTAAATTCACCTAAAATCAAAATTTTAAATTCCTAACCAAATTATTAAATTAACCTGGGAGTTAACACACAAAATTTTCAAACCACATTTAAAAATAAAAATGTTATTATATTTTAGAATAATTTATGTAAACAAAATTTTTAAATGAAACCACCGAACATCGTAAATCACTAATACAATATAAATATCAATTTCTAATTTAAATATTTTTCAAAATTTTCAATGAATTTCAACATGAATTTTAAAATCAAATGCAATCAATAATTATTAAAACAATTTCTCTTAGAAACGGTAAATAGAAAAATAATTGAAAGTCCTGCTGTTTGATTGTTCACAAAATTAAGTTTCTTGATTCTTGTTTACGCATAATTTGCACAGCAAAATAAACAAAAATTATTAAATTTTTACACTGTTAACATAAAAATAAACAAAATAATTCTTAAATCACTTCTTTAGTATTATCAATCAAATGAGAGAAACAATCATAAACATTTTTTTAAGAATTATTACATATC
>CM063500.1:40938095-40940595 GCA_032207245.1 Pardosa pseudoannulata
TATTCTTTATTTTAATATTAATTATTTAAATGATGATGTTTTAATCAAGAAATCAACTTCTTTATTGATTATTGAGAAATGTCAAAAATTAAAAATAACATAAACATTACAAAAATAACCACTACAAACAAGACTTGCACGATACGAAAGTCCCATCATGAAATAAAGAATGAAAAAGGAATAATTAACATAGAAGGTAAAACATTGGGCAAATATAAAGAATTTTATCTGCTACTCTATATTTTTATTCTTTATTTTAATATTAATTATTTAAATGATGATGTTTTAATCAAGAAATCAACTTCTTTATTGATTATTGAGAAATGTCAAAAATTAAAAATAACATAAACATTACAAAAATAACCACTACAAACCAAATTGCACGATGCGAAAGTCCCATCATGAAATAAAGAAGGAAAAAGTAATAATTAACATAGAAGGTAAAACATTGGGCAAATATAAAGAATTTTATCTGCTACTCTATATTTTTATTCTTTATTTTAATATTAATTATTTAAATAATGATGCTTTAATCAGTGAATCAACTTCTTTATTGATTATTGAGAAATGTCAAAAATTAAAAATAACATAAACATTACAAAAATAACCACTACAAACAAAACTTGCACGATGCGAAAGACCCATCATGAAATAAAGAAGGAAAAAGGAATAATTAACATAGAAGGTAAAACATTGGGCAAATATAAAGAATTTTATCTGCTACTCTATATTTTTATTCTTTATTTTAATATTAATTATTTAAATGATGATGTTTTAATCAAGAAATCAACTTCTTTATTGATTATTGAGAAATGTCAAAAATTAAAAATAACATAAACATTACAAAAATAACCACTACAAACAAAACTTGCACGATGCGAAAGACCCATCATGAAATAAAGAAGGAAAAAGGAATAATTAACATAGATAAAACATTGGGCAAATATAAAGAATTTTATCTGCTACTCTATATTTTTATTCTTTATTTTAATATTAATTATTTAAATAATGATGCTTTAATCAGTGAATCAACTTCTTTATTGATTATTGAGAAATGTCAAAAATTAAAAATAACATAAACATTACAAAAATAACCACTACAAAAAAGAATAGCAAGATTCGAAAGTCAAATCATCAAATAAATAATGGAAATTTAATAATTAACATAGAAGGAAAAACATTGAGCAAATATAAAGAATTTTATCTGCTACATTATATTTTTATTCTTTATTTTAATATTAACAATTTAAATGATGATGATTAACCCCTTCAGGACCAGCGCGCTGGGAAGGAAATGTAGTCACGTGACCGAATGCTCTGAAATCGTAGCGTTCCTACCGGCCTGCGCATTTTAAGGAGTTAAGCTTAGTTTCATAAACAAATTTCTATAAAATCAGCATTTTAATATAATGACTCCAATTTTATATATTATGCATATAAGCTGCTATTACTTAATATGTATCAATATAAATAATATTTCATCAATAGTAATGTACGATATGTGTAAAATACTAGAATCATAACTATTCGAAAGAAAACAAATACTATAGATTCAAAAATATAATTAAAAAAATATATATTTAGATGCCTTTTTGTTTTTGTTGTGTAATTTTACTTTTTTGTTTTTTAAAAAAAAGCCATGTAAAATTATTTAACTCATACATGCAGTGTTAAATGAGTCTTAGTTTGACATCAATAAATTTATCAAATCCAGATGTCCAAAGCAGAAACTAATGCCCGTACATGAAGATTAAAAGCTATATGAATCAACAGATGTGAAACCCGTTACCGTTTAACGCCTTCTTGTAGCATTTAAAAGTTCAAATAAAACGGTCGGATTTAAGATTATACATACGAGACTCTGGTCTCTCCATATCAATCGGAGCTCTCAACGTCGAAGCGAAGCTGGGCTCATAAGAGTGGAATCACTAAGCCGCTTCAACGATACTTTGGTCGCGAAGGGGTTAAATGATTAACACTAGATTGCCCGAGATTTCTTGTATACCTATATTGCCCCAAAACAATCAAAATGACTGCATTGTTAAAAAATAACAAATATGTAAAGAAATTTGTTTAAAATTAATTTTTAATATTTCTCATAATATTTACAATTAAACAACAAGTTATTAGTAAATATTAACAATAAAAAATTTACTTTAATTTAAAAAAAATAATTTATGCATTATTTTTTGTACATTTTATGCAAATGAAAGTGGAAATCTTTTTTATGTGTGCATCTTCTCAAACATACTTTTGACATTTTTCACATATATTATTTGTTTTGTTGTTGCAAAGTCGTTCTTGACAAAATTTGCGTTTGTGAGAATTTATTTGATGATGTTGCAGTTGATCTTTGCGGTCTTCCTGTTCTGATAAATGTTTCTGTTTTGCAACTATATTAGTTGGAAAGAAATTTCAGAATTTGTTGCATTTGATTCTATATCGGAGCACTCTTCACTTATGTTCATTAGCTTTTAAAATAACTCATTCCTGTTCGACA
>CM063500.1:40948095-40953095 GCA_032207245.1 Pardosa pseudoannulata
TAAGCTGCTATATACACAAGATCATAAAATAAGTTTTTTATAGCCTAGAATCAATGTTTAATGACTTCCGTATTTTATTTACAAATATATAAATGAAGAATTTGGTTCAAGAGGCTTGCGATTAGAGATCTAGCCAGATGTTATGACATAAATCTACGAACTATTTCCTTTCCAAAATTCTAAAGTGAAGGAAATCTGTTCATTATTTTTACGAGGCGTATCTGTAAGAACTGTTATATTAAAAATGCAATTGTATCATTTTATTTAAGACGGAACTTATTCGTACTTAGAACCATAAAGTGTCATTTAAAATTTAAAATTATAAAGTGTTACAAAATTTTAAAAAATAACCCATGTAATGAGGCGATTTAGATCAGCAATATAATTGATTAATTAATACGAGAAGTAAAATGCTTGGGATCTAAATCTGATATCCTCATATCTTTTGTAAAGAACAGAGAACCATAAAATATATTCAACCGATTTTTTCGTCTTGTGCGATAGTCTCAGGCGGGGTTCTGGTACTAGTCACAGATTAGAATAATGTCTCCGTACATTACACTAAATAAGAATGTACCTTTGTAGAGTTACTTATGAGTCCCTAAGGGTCAGTGCCCAATTTTAAGGGGCAAGGTTTTTCCAAGTTGGAGATTTCATAGCTAGGTCATGGAGACCAATTAGATTTTTACAACTATCCTGATTGGATGAACAGAAGGAAGAGGGGACAAAGATGAATTTAACATAAAATAAGAAAAGTCTAGAACGAAATGGGTGTTCGAGAGTGGAGAGCAGAGAGGTCAGAATTCGTAGGAGACGATTGTTACAGTGAGACACTACGAGAGTCCAAGGAAAATAGCCTTGAGTTCGACAAAAACACCAGAAATGTTTGGAACAGCTAGCGGCTACCATCAGTTTCCTGAGTCAACTATTATTCCGCATTTTAAAGGAAGTGAAAGATAAGATCCAATATCAAATCTTGATTAGTTTGCCTCAACCAGCAATGTTTCTGGCACACCATACTCACCCACAATGGTACCCCATTTTACATATATTTGAAATTGAGATTAGGTCCTCTCTCTTATATATATATTTATATATATATTATATATATATTTATATATATATATATAAATGTGTGTGTGTGGTGTGTGTGTGTGTGTGTGGACATGATGGATCACTGTTTACCTAATCAATGTGGCACCTAATTTGAAAGTGCTGATAAAGTAAATTTTATGAAGATAGAATCAGATTGTGTGTATATTGATGTATATATATATATATATATATATATATATATTTTATATATATATATAATATATAAATATATATAATATTATAATAAATTTACTTTTGTAAAGTGATTTCAGACTTTTTATTCAGCTTAGTTTTTCGTTTTTTTTAAGTGTGTAACCTCTCAGAACCTGTGGTTGAATTTAGTACTTAAATATTTTACACAACACAACCAAATAAAGCTTAGTCTTTGAAACTAACCAAAATAAATAACACTATACATTTGATCACAGGTTAATACCTAAATATACACGAGAGCTACACGACAACCCAACTAAATTAAACTAGTTTATAAAATGCTTAAATCCGTGAGACTGTAAACCAACTGTTAAATATTTTATAATTACCCAAAAAGTAAAAACTGATAACTCTATCTATGTGTATAGTATATTACGCTTATTCAATTATTTAATGCGTAGCGAATGTCTACGTAGTAATCCTGTTAATTTTCATAGTAATATCAATCTTTATTTATAATTAGCTTTGAATGCTAAGTATACCCTCTCTTTTTTTTTTTGAAACAATAAAAATTATGTTAAACTAGATTTGAAATAGATTAATGATTGTAAACGTTTCAGACCGAATGCTGGGTACGTTTAGAACCAGTCCTATAGATTAACGCATATATAAATAAATGAATCTTTGTCATTATCACTATATTTCTTAATACAAGTTATATAATTTAATAAACATTTTACAAAATGTTTCAATATTTAACGAAATGATCTGAAATCTTTGAAGGAGATTATACACAGTTTTTTAGAGCTTATTTCATTAAAATCGAATTGAAGAATTGGTTGATATATGCATAAGCCAAGTTATAATTGTCTGTAATATTTTTAGATTTTGAAATTTATAGGCTATTTTGTAGATCAATATTATATGTTTATTTTAACAGTTAAAATTATGTTAAACTCTTTTGAAATAGATTAATGGGTAATCGTTCGAAATACCGAATTTTTATGAACCATAATACCTAAAGATAAATATAATATATTTTCTTATTTGAAGGGATACATCACGTTTAAAAAACATTAAAAAGAATATATTTCTTATTTTCCACTTATCATATATATTATTAATTAATATTGCAAATAGATGGGATTTCGAATATTTAGTATTTTATTTATGAATCATTATTTATTACTTTATTAGTTTTTCATAATATCGATTGAAAGTAGGATTTTTTATGTGAATATTGTTTAATTTTTTTTAAATATTTTAAATGTTATAGTTATACCAACGCAAAATGATTATCATAAATATTTTTTTAACTTATTCTTTTCTTGCTTTTGAGAAATTAGTTATAATTCTTTACCTATTTAAAGGTCTGAAAAGCATCAGAAATATTACGCAATGCAATTTTTTTTTCAAAAAAGCTAAAATAATTATTAAATATTAAAAAGAAGATATTTCTTGTTTTCCACTTATCATATATTTTGTTAATTATTATTGCAAACACATGGGATTTCCATTATTTATTTTATTAGTTTTGATCAATGCATTTTCTCTCTAAAAAGTAAATCATATTTTTTTGATATGAGATATTGTTTCAATTTTTTTAAATATTTCTGGCCAACTGTGTACAGATTTATTCCAAAATGATTATCATAATTTTTTTTTACTTTTTCTTTTCTTGCTTTTGAGAAATTAGGTATAATTCTTTACCTCTTTAAACGTCTGAAAAGCATCAGAATTTATTACGCGATGCAATTGTTTTTCAAAAAAGATAAAATAATTAATAAACATTCCATTTTAAATACTATAAATACTAAATAAAATAAACACCAACAAGAAAAGTTAGGTTCATTTTAGGTCTAAAATGTATTTACTGAATACAATTGGCATCAATATGAGCATTAGTATTTTATTAAGATTGCATGCGAGTTAAAAAAGAACAATATTTTCATTAAAATGTATTTAAAATTTTTTTATTTTTACTATAACTTCCTTAAAAGCTATATTATTAAATGCAAGGATTGTATAGTTTTGCATGTTCTAATTCGAATACTTTAATAGGGTCGGTTTTAAATTAATCAAAAATCTCCAGAGATTTTAGAAATCTAAAAATCAAAAAATCGAATCATATAAGGTTTAAAGGTGATGAATAAATTTAAAAGTTTAATAAAAATGTACGAAAAAGTTTTTTAATTGTATTTATAAAGGATTTATAGGAAGTAATAAGGATTCAAATCTAGGCAGCTGGTTTAAATATACTAAAATGTTTTCATTTTTTTTATCATTTTTTTATTTGATTACTGTATTATTTTAACACATTACTTAACATATTAATTAACTGGTAGGTACATACAAAAATCTAATACTAATTTTCAGAAGATTTACTTTGAAACAATAAAACACATACAAAAAAAATTTAATTCTGTTTAAAAATAGGTATTCAAATGTAAGCAGCCATTTTCATTGTAACAAAATACACTGGACTCCGCTTAATGTGATAACTTTGGGACACCTTGATTTTGATAACAATAAACGATATACAAAATTAGATAAACTTACACCCCCTCTTTAATTCACATTTACCAAATTCCAAATTAAAATGAAGCCGAAAGATGGCCGATTGGTTAGGGTGCTGGCTTTCGGTACCGGAGTTTGTGGGTTCGAATTCCACTGTGGCATGGCTTTCGTAGCCGTTTGGAATCGGCTTTAAGCTGTTGAGGCCATGAATTTAACCTTATACCACACCGCCAGGGTCAAAGTACCTATTCACGAACGGCCATCACAACTGCCCTGTGCAGATATTGCTTCCCTCGAAAACACCTGCTCTCATGTCAGAAAAGTATCATGTAGTACACCGGACTTTTACCTGGGCAGGACACCTGCGGAGTATCCCCCGCACTTTCGAAAACTGCATTAATTGTACCTTTTAATCTAGATTCTCTACATTTATATGTTTACTTATATATATATATATATATATATATATATATATATATATATATATATATATATTATATATATATATATATATATATATATATATATATATATTCTTTTGTTATTTTAAATATCATGGGCTTGCTTGCTTGACTTAATGCTGACTTGGACCCTGCGTAACGCATTGTTGCCGGACGGCCAGACCGAACCAGCAATTCAACACCCTACACCCGACTTCGGGTTGGTGGCTGGTTACAGGTAGTACACAGCTTTAAGCTGTAGGTCCCGGTCTCATTAGCCCTCGTGTTGCAAAAAGTAAACCGGAGAACTCCAAACCAAACCAAATGAAAATAAAATGAAAAAATAACCTTATATTTATGTACTATATATTATCCTTTAAAACACAAGAATTATATACATAATTTAAAAACTGATCAATTGTTGAGTGTCTATACAAGTTTTTCTAAGAAGCTCGTTGATAAATTGTTCGTAATCATGATGTTTTTAAAGACATCAGAGAGGTGTTGTACTCTACGTTTCTACTCTTTCAATGCAATTCAGAAGCTGAGAAATGTTTAACTGCGCTGCAGCATTTCGCTGACTCATTTTTGGTAACCTGTCATAACGATTTAAAATTTCGATCTATTGTTTTAATGTTAAATCATTTCGCTTTCTGGCTTTCCTATCGACAAACTACATGTAAGCGAACAAGGCATAAATTATGAAGACGCTCCTTCTTAGTTCCTATAAGAATGTTTTGCTTTCTGCTTATATGGCAACCCTTGACTACCAGCAGGGTGTGCGTATTTCTGAAA
>CM063500.1:40960595-40963095 GCA_032207245.1 Pardosa pseudoannulata
TTTTTTTATGTCTTAAACATATACTGAAAATTAGATAATAATTTGATATGTCTTAATACAGTAAAATTATTTTCAATAAATGTTGTTACACAACCGTAACATTAAGAAAAAATTGTATCTTAATTATAAATATTTCCCTTCTGATATTGTTTATATATTTTGCTATTTATTTATGCCCATTGTAAGATTAATGATAAAAGCTGAATATTTTAAGCAGAGAGACCAGATCTGTTACCCATTTATAGTTAGAATAATTTTTATAATTAAATCACTTTTTAAATTTGGATTTTTAGGAACTTTTTCATATATTCATAATAAATTATTAAATC
Source organism: Pardosa pseudoannulata (assembly GCA_032207245.1). NCBI lineage: Eukaryota > Metazoa > Arthropoda > Arachnida > Araneae > Lycosidae > Pardosa > Pardosa pseudoannulata. The sequence continues at coordinate 40,960,925 of CM063500.1, forward strand.
CTCATGCAAATTGTTTTAAAACTAAAAAAATTATGTTTTTATGTCTTAAATATACTCTAAAAATTACATAATAATTCGATATTATGCAGTACAGCAAAATTATTGTCAATAAATGTTATTAAATAGTCGTAATATTAAGAAAAAATTATCTTAATTATAAATATTTCCTTGCTGATATTGTTTATATGTTTTTCCCTTTTTTATGTTCATAAGAATAATGATAAAAGTTTAATATTTTATCTAGAGAGTCCAGATTTTTTACCTATTTATAGTTACAATGGACTGTTTGTTACAAATATGAATTGATTTGCTTTAAATCAAACTCCTTGAAACATGATTATTATTAATACATATATGTAAACTTAGAGGAAATTTCAAGATTAATATGTTTAAAAATAATCATTAACTGTTATATAAGCAGTTTTACGTATAATATGGTCATTTTTTGTTTATAAAATATTTTTCACACCTAAAAATTATCTTAAACATTCACGAAAATATAACACAAAACAATAATTTAAACATCCATTTAACAACGGAAAAATATGTTTTAGTTTTTATTATTTTTTCTGAGTACTTTAAGTAAATATTCATGATAAATATTGTGCATACTTCTAAGGCCTGAAAGTTATCTTATAAATTTCAATAGCCATGTAATGTACAAAATGAATGCTTACTGAACTTTTTCAAGAAAGTAGATTTTAAAATAATCAGAACTTGAAATTTTTATAATTAAATCACTTTTTAAGTTTGGAATTTTAGGAAATTTTACATAAGTATATCACTAAATTATTAAAACCTCATGAAGATTGTTTTAAAACTCAAAATATGTTATGTTTTTATGTCTTAAACATATACTGAAATTTAAAAAATAATACGTTATTACGTATTACAGCAAAATTATTTTCAATAAATGTTGTTAAATAGCCTTAATACAAAGACAAAATGTATCTTAATTATAAATATTTTCTTGCTGATATTGTTTATATGTTTTGCTCTTTTTTATGCTCATTATAAGACTAATGATAAAAGATGAATATTTTAACCAGAGAGACCAGATCTTTTCCTAATTTTTAGCTACAATGGACTGCTTGTTACAAACAAAATGATTGTTTTTCTTTATATCAAACTGCTTGAAACAGGATTATTATTAAAACATATATGTAAACGTAGATGGAATTTCAAGACACTAGATTAACGTATTTAAAAATAATCATTGTCTGTTCTATAAGAGGCTTTCTTGAAATATAATTTTTTACTCATAATATGGTTGTTTTTTATTTATAAAATATTTTTTACAACGAAGAATTAAGTTAAACATTCACAAAACATATAACACAAAACAACAATTTAAACATCCATTTAACAACAGACAAACATGTTTTAGTTGTTATCATTTATTTCTGAGTACATTGCGTAAATACTCATGATAAATATTATGCATAATTCTAAGGTTTTTAAGTAATCTTATGAACGTCAAAAGCCATATAATGTGCAATAAGAATGATTACTGAAAATTTCCAAGAAATCGAATTTTTAATAATGAGAAATTGAAAATTTTTATATTAAATCACTTTTTAACCTGGGAGTTTTAGGAAATTTTGCATAAATATATCACTAATATATTATTAAAGCCTCAAGGAGATTGGTTAAAACTAAAAAAATGTTATGTTTTTATGTCTTAAACATATAATAAAAATTAGATACGAATTCGATATTATGTAGTACAGCAAAATTGTTTTCAACAAATTCTATTAAGCAGCCGTAATATTAAGAAAAAATTCTATTTTAATTATAAGTATTTCCTTGCTGATATTGTTTATATGGTTTGATCTTTATTTATGCTCTTATAAGAATAATGTTAAAATTTGAATATTTTAACAAGAGAGACCAGATCGTTTACCTGTTTATACCTACAATGGACTGCTTGTTACAGAAAATAATTGTTTTGCTTTAAATCAAGCTGCTTGAAAGTTTAACAGGATTATTACTAATATATATAAAAGTAGATAACATTTCAAAACAATATATTAATATACTTAGTATAATTATTGATTGTGCTATGAGAAGCTTTATTGAAAAATAATTTTAAGCAGAATATGGTCGTTTATCATTTATAAAATATTTTTCACACCGAAGAATAATGTTAAACATTCACAAAAATGTAACAC
>CM063500.1:40973095-40983095 GCA_032207245.1 Pardosa pseudoannulata
AAGGGAAACCATAAGCCTGGTCTGTTGAGAAAGTCAAGTAAAATTCTCACAATATAAAAAGGAAAGAAGACTTCCAAGTTAGCGACAGCTTATTTTGAAAGTTCACTTAAAATCTTAAACATTACAAATCTATTTTTAACATAGTGCAGCTTATGCCAATACACGTAAGGTGAGTTCTTGAATAAATATTGAAATGCATGTAAAAAATTTCAAAATGAGGGTTGTCAGAAACCGCTAAAATATGGTACAAACTACTATAGCTTAGCTGATTCTTTTTCTTTTATCTTTCTTCTACCATGATCCCCGCTAATTGGGGAGGGGACAAACACACCTGAGGTTTTTACTCCCTTTCATAGGGGTGGGCGTGGCATAAGCGACATGACGAGGTAGGCCAGAAGCAAAAGGTTACTGAAATCACTTAATTGTATTATTTCAGTTCCGTCCAGAAATAGTAGAATTGCCGCGAAGGCGTTTATTGAGGTACCATCATTACTATAATTTTACACACACACACATACATACATACATATATATATATATATATATATATATATATATATATATATATATATATATATATATATATATATATATAAATATATATATATATATATATATATATATATATATATATATATATATATATATAATATATATATATATATATATATATATATATATATATATATATATATATATATATATATATATATATATATATATATATATATATATATATATATAAAATATATATATATATATATATATATATATATATATGAATATATATATATATATATGAATATATATATATATGTATATATATATATATATATATATATATATATATATATATATATATATATATATATATATATATATATATATATATATATATATATATATATATATATATATATATATATATATATATATATATATATATATATATATATATATAATATATATATATATATATATATATATATATATATATATATATATATATATACATATATATACATATATATATACATATATATATATATATATATATATATACATATAATACATATATATATAATATATATATATATATATACATTTATATATATATATATAAATATATATATATATATATATATATCTTAAAATGTTTAAAATATTTTGTACTGACATTACTTTTGACTACAGATATCAAGATATCTATATTAACAAGTTGACTGCCGACTTCGAGATAACTCGTAGATTGCGTTCTTTTCTAGGACACCAACTACGAGTTATCTCGTATTGACTTTACTTGCGATTTTTGTGCAGCTACGAATAAACTCGTAGTATATTAGTACTAATATCGATTGACGGCTTCTGGGAAAAGAACAAAAAGCTTTTAGAAAATGAATATCTCAGTATTAGAATGTCTGTCCACAAGTTAGATTGTTTAATAATATAATGTGAATAAATTCAAATTGTCATTTTAGGCCAGATTTCTGAAAATTGCCGTGGCACTCAAAGTGTTAAAAATTCAATTGTAACGTTTTTACATAATTTGAAATATTTAAAAGCCAAAGTTTATTTTATTAGTATTTATGTCCATTAGACCAAATTTTGAATTAAACTTTGATTGTAAATGAAACTTAGTGTAGCTATTTGCTAGGATTCTTATAAATCACTTGTGTTAATGAGGGAGAGTGCATATTAAAGTATTTGTTTACTGTCATGTATTACAAAAAACATTACAATATTTTTGTAATTTGAAAACTAATATTTAAGTTAATAACTCATTAAGCATTTTATTATTTTTAAATTCAACGTTAGTTTTTATTTATATTTTTAAACACGCATAATGTCCATTAGACACAATTTTGAATTAAACTTTAATTGATTGGAAATTAAACTTCGTGTAGCCATTTTCTAGGATTCTTAAAAGTCACTTGTGTCAATAAGGCAGCCTAGACCATTAAGTATTTTCATTCTTAAGTATTAAGTAAACATTGCAATATTTGTAATTTGAAATCCAATATTAAATTTAATATATTTTTAAACATTACCTTATTTTAACATTAAACGTTAGTTTTAATTTAATTTTTTAAATATGTCTAATGTTTTCCCTTTACAATTTCTTTTGGATTACATCATTCCTTTTACATAACACTTTATATGAATTATGAGATATCTTGAAAATTATAATTTAGAACACAATCGTATAAAGAAAAGCAATTGGATTTTGGAGTTTGTGTAAAAGTAAATAAGCATCTTTTTGCTAATTTCTTATTCTTGATTCTTTTTTTAATTCTTTTGCTAATTTCTTTTTGTTTATTTATTCTGTATTTTATAGGATTCATTTATAGAATTTTACATACAGAAAAATACCTTAGCATTTGGAAAGCATGAAAACAAACAGGTAGGATTAGGTATTGATGATTTTTCTTTGTTAAAATTGGCTCGATAAATGAAGAATATCACAATTTATCTATAAGTTTATAATAAAAAATTAAAACAGAAGAGTATATGAAACATTTCAAACATCCATGTTAAAAAAAAATCATGTAATTTTAAAAACATATCAGAGAGAAGTAAAAACCTTGTTTGAAAACAACATCTTTTACTTTATTTTTGTTTACCAATAAAACGGAGAAAATCCATATAAAAATGTAAAACTCGTATTTATAACTTAAAAAATAGCATTTTAATGGCTTAGAATTCAAAACAGAATAATCCTGGGTTTATTTTAAATATGTACATTTTCCCTTATGTTCTACTGGTCATCCCTGTTCATCCCCTGTATATTCCTATATTAATCACGAAACATTTCAGAAAAAATAATTTATTTTTAATTTTATAATTTATTTTAAAAAAATAATTATTTATTAAGCTTCAAATATTTTCTCAACAAATAAAATAAATTAAGTATAACATGAAACCGTTGTTCTATCATATTTCAAGGATTATCTGTATAAGTAAGAAAATTCTATTAAAAGTTAACAGCATTTTTTAAAATTATGATCATGATATTTCTAAGCATAAAGAAGAGATAAAAGAGAAAAAATCAATAAATTTAATCTTCTTTATTTCTTTTGTTTTAAAATTATATTAATGTGGGGAATTAAGAAATAAATCAAAATTTTAACAACAATCCCTTCTTAATTATGTAAAATATATTAAACATAGACATAGTTTAAAAAAAGGTAGAATTTTATCTCTATATATAATGTACATCACAAAATATACTTGTATTTTATTCCATGTTGAGTTACTTTTATATTACATACTGTTATAAAGTTTCTTTTAAAAAATAAGAAATATGAAACCAATTATAAACTTTAAAGAAAGTTAGCTAATTTACCAAAATTCCTTCGGTTATTTAGTAAACATATTTGGACAGGTTTATAGAAAGCATCATATGTCATTTTTGAATAAATTTACTCTAAGCCTAAATATTTACATTCGACAGAGTATTATTATCAGATCATTGAGTAGCAAATATAAAACAGTAATTATACTGTTTTTATTTGAAAAGTATATTTAATAAATCATTATTTTTATAATAAGCCAGATTTCATTACCTTTAACTATTTTCATTAAATATATGTTATTTTAAGATAGATTAGCTTGGTGTTTTTATAAAGTTTGGTCTTTATTTTGAAATCAAAATTTAACTGGAGGAAGATGCCTATGGATCGAATCAAATATATGTCTATAAAAAGACAATATCCACGTAGAAAGATATATATTTGGAAGGCAAAATGCTGTTGCTGTGAGAAATTTCAGGTTTGTAATCTTATTGAGTCTCAAATTTCGTCTGAAGAATTATAACCAATATTTTAGACTAATTTTCTGTTTTTATTAAACATCAAACTAGATGTGATCTGCAAATTAGATGACGTAATTTTCACAGTATATCACTATCTCAAATTACAATTAAAATTTTATCCATAAATTTCAATTTTACATAGATCATTTAATTTTCTAGGAATTACGATTAGTTTCTAGACACAAATATATTAAAGGGAATCAATTTATACTAATATATTTTCAAATGGAAAGAACCAGTCATGTTGTTATTGAAGCGTCTATTGCCTTTCAGACAGCAGCTAGAGAAATGTTTCAGAATATTGGTGAAACAAAATCTAACTATTTGGAAATAACTGGGAAAAATACTAACTTGTTTCTTGAAATAAACTTATACTGCTTTGCAAGGGTTGCTGAGTTTAAATACTTAGGAATGCTAATTACTGAAAAAATTAAATAAATACTAAAATTTATAATCGTATCATGATCGCACTTCCTTTCTTTTCTGCTTTAAAAAATTTACTCAAAATAGGTTAAGTATGCCACAAAAATTAACATGTATAAAATCCTGATTCGATACTTAATATTGTATGACTGTGATTGTTGAACACTCAATAAGTTGGATAGTTTATTGATATTTATGAGGAAAATACTAAGAAAAATCTATGGAGGCTTACATAAAAATAATGTCTGGCCGATACGTTACAATCAGGAAATTTATGACAAATTTAATCTTATCGTATTAGATGGTTTGGACATCTATTCAGATTGGAAGATTCAAACTCAGTTAAAACATTAACAGTTAACAACCCTGAAGATGTGAGAGAAAGAAGCCGACCTAAATCTAGATGTTTTTACAACGTAGAGAAAGACCTTAGGATTTTGGACTGTGCGAACTGAAGGAAAACTGCTTGGGACGACGTTGCCCTAATACGGGCTGTAGCACCGAAGATGTTTACAAATATATTACAAAAGACGCGTAACTTTGTATACTGTTAATAATATTTTTCTACCTACAAAAATTATGTTTGTATCATAATTTAAAAAGATGGAATATTATAGATAGACTTAAATCTTTATAAATTCTTTAGAGAAATTTCTAATTCAAAAAATCGGATTTTAAAACAAATTTCCTTGGCACTAAATTATAAAAAATCATTTATAAGTGTTTCTATATTTTAATATTTTAACTGAAAAGGGCAATTTTAAATATTACATTTTTAATGGACAAAATACAATCTAATATATATTTTTGTATGGGATAGAATAAGTTCTAATTTGATGGCTATCACTTGTTTCTTTTGCTAAAAATCATTGGATTGTCATTTACATCCTTCGACTGATGACTATTTTCCAATTCAAAAAGGAACATTGTGTTTTCGTATTTTCTACAGTATCTGCATTTCCGACGTGAAATTACATATTTCATGTAGATACATTAGAAATGAAAAAATTTAAGGCAACAGATTATAGTACAACTTTCCACTTTTAACGAATAAATAATTCTATGCTGTGATTTAGTTTTAATAATTGTGGAATAATTTTATTTTCAACTAGATTCAATTCAAATTTTGGTTTTCTTTGTACACAATGGCGTGAGTTTCTGTTAATGATAGCTACTCACTATTCATAGATAGTTAGCCTGTTTATAGATATTTTGACTTAACATTTTGAAGACTGTAGACGTTTATTATTTTGATTAGATAATCATAAAACATTGTTTCTCACAAGTACGTTGATATCAAATAAATATTAACCCCCTTACTGCTAAATTTGTAAACCGAGATATCTTTAAAAATTGCCTATTTGTTTTGTTGCATTTTTTTAGTATATATATAAATTGGAGAATTGAAATACTAATTTTTGTTCTAGAAAAGATTTTTTATATTGACTTTTATCTTGAGAAACTAAACTTTCATAAAAACCCATTTCAAATGTTATCCCATAAAAAAAATTATTTTTTAATAAATTTCAATTGAAATACAATTAATTTCTATGTATAACATACTATTTATAATTCTAATATCTAATTTACCTATAGTTATAGTCATTTTTAATTATATTTATTACCTAATTAAATATCAAGTACTGTATATAACTTATTCCACTAGTTAAACAATGAAAAGGCTGAATATTCTTCTTAATAAAGGAAGAAAAATACATGCCCGTGGAAATCGCAGAATGAGCAGTCAGAGGGTTAATGTTTATTATTCAAATTAATATTAATGTTTATCTCTCTTATAATTATCTGATAATTTTTTTTACTGAGAGTAAATGGTTTAATAGCTTCCATCACTGAATATTTTATACTATTTTATTCACAAAATTAAAACTTGAGGAACTTTCTTTTTTTGGACTGCAGAAAAAGTAAATTTAGTCAGAGAGAGACCAAGATTTAAAAAAATATGACCATACTATAAGATCTATTATCTTCAATAAATAAACAATACAGATTAATCGTAACAAAATCTAGCTAAAAATATGTATTAGATAGAAAAGTTCATTATAATGCGATTAACTTCAGAATTATTGATTATTGTTTATTAATTAACTGTAAGTATATTCAGTTACAAACAATTCTGCCTGCTGATAAATAGAAAAACAAAAATACATTTGAAAGTTAATGCATATTTAATAAATAAAAAAACCCTAAAAAATTTATAAAAAAGTATATTTTTCTTCAATAGACTGATTAAGCTTTACCAAATCTAGCTTAAAACAAAATATTTATATCTGAAAGATTTACCAAATACAATTGTATTTGGTAAATCTTATGAAACTAATTTCTTGTGATTGGAACTGTGACTAGGAATCAGAAACTGAATTATCTGTAAATGATAGTAGCGAAAGTTTACCAGATGACCTGGATATGTATCAGATAGAAAACTGCATTATAATTTCAAATACTTTGTGATTAATTTCAGAATTATTGATTAATTTTTAGAGTTTATCTGTAAATATATTCGGTAATAGACAATTTCGCGTGATAAAAATAGAAAAACAAAAATACATTTGAAAGTCAATGCATATTTAATAAATAAAAAAACACTAAAAAAAGTATAAAAAAGTATATTTTTCTTCAATAGACAAATTAAGTTTTACCAAATCTAGCTTAAAACAAAATATTTATATCTCAAGGATTTATCAAATACAATTATGTATCAGATAGAAAACTGCATTATAATTTCAAATACTTTGTGATTAATTTCAGAATTATTGATTACTTTTTAGAGTTTATCTGTAAATATATTCGGTAATAGACAATTTCGCCTGATAAAAATAGAAAAACAAAAATATATTTGAAAGTAAATGAATATTTAATAAATAAAAAAAAAACCTAAAAAATTTATTAAAAAAATAATCTTTTTCTTCAACAGTACAGATTAACATTTATCAAATCTAGATTAAAACAAAATATTTGTATCTCAAAAATTTATCAAATACAATTACGTATTAAATAGAAAAGTGCATTATAATTGTAAATACTTTGCGATTAATTTAAGAATTATTGATTATTGTTTAGAGTTTAACTGTAAATATATTCAGTAATAAACAATTTTGCCTGGTAAAAAAATAGAAAAACAAAAATACATCTGAAAGTTAATGCATATTTAATAAATAAAAAAACCTAAAAAATGTATAAAAAATATATATTTTTCTTCAATAGATAGATTAAGCTACACCAAATCTAGATTAAAACAAAATATTTGTATCTCAAAAATTTATCAAATACAATTATGTATCAGATAGAAAAGTGCATTATGATTCTAAATAATTTGTGATTAATTTCAGAATTATTGATTATTGTTTAGAGTTTATCTGTAAATATATTCAGTAATAAACAATTCTGCCTGTTAAATAATAGAAAAACAAAAATACATTTGATAGTTAACGCATATTTAATAAATAAAATACCCTAAATAATTTATTAAAAAAAGAATCTTTTTCTTCAACAGTACAGATTAACATTTATCAAATCTAGATTAAAACAAAATATTTGTATCTCAAAAATTTATTGAATACAATTATGTATCAAATAGAAAAGGACATTATAATTCCAAATACTTTGTGATTAATTTCAGAATTATTGATTACTGTTTAGAGTTTATCTGTAAGTATATTCAGTAATAAATAATTTCGCCTGGTAAAAAAATAGAAAGACAAAAATATATTTGAAAGTTAATGCATATTTGATAAATAAAAAAAATACCTAAACAATGTATAATAAAAAGTCTCATTTTCTTTCTTTTTCTAAATGAATAACAAAAGAGTGTTTTTAATTTGTTAATATCTGATTCCAAAGTTAAAAATAAATAAATAAATAAAATTTAACTTCTCTGCTGCAAAACATCAAGTAAATAGTTGTAAATAAAACAATTAAAAATGCATGCAAAAAATCTCAGACAGCTTTATGTATTTGTATCGATAATTAAAATACTTTAACAAAATAGTTTCAATAATCAATATATCTTTGATTACAGGTTTTAAATCTAATGTTCAGGCATTTGAAAAATTATTCAAATGACTGGAGGAAATGCATATTTTGTTTTCTATTTATCACGATAGAAAATGTTTTGCGCTTTGAAATACACCCGAGTAGAAAATTATATGTTACGAAAATCAATAATCTAAGAATTGATGACATTTATACTTCTATCAATTCCTTTTGTTTTGTCCTGGAAATAATGCCTAGCATCGTGTAACTCATTTTTAATCAATTCTTTCATCCCCTACAGATAAACTTATTGTATTAAATTAAACTAACCAGATACCGATTTACAAGTCTCTATTATTTTAAGGTTTTCAAATGCTGCATTGATTTTCCAATACAATCTGAGATAAGACATTATAATGAAAATTGTTCGTAAACTAAGAAATGCGTACTAATGGTAGCATGATAAATACATTTTGCTTATGTCACTGCTTAAGTTTATATAAAATGATTCTTAATAGTATAAAAACTTTAAGATAAAATTTTCATTGATTTATCTTTATTGATAGGAAGACGAGGCTAACTATATTACATAACGAAATGCTTAAAAAAATTTATTAACAAGATCTCATCTTTATCTAAGAATAATAAAATATAAACAAAATATAGGAATTTATATAAAAGTTCAAACTAACTATTCAAATGATAACAATAAAAAGAAAGAAATTTTCGTTTGGTTGTGTACATATAGACGATGATAAAATTTAACAATTTTTAGAAATAAAAAGAGCCTCAACTATTTCAATTTATAAACCAAATGTTTTCAAATATTGTGGAATTTTGTGACAAAGTATTAAAACTAAACAAAATACATGATTCAATAAAAAAAAGATACGTTTAAGAAGAAATTAAAGTTATCGTTTTTAATAATAAATGATACAAATGATACAATTAGAAATAAAGAGCCTCAACTATTTCAATTTAAGTTTTAAATATTTTATAATAAAAATTTTTAAAATATTTACTTTTTAATTGCTAAATGATAGAAAAATATTTTTGTTTTAAATAAAAAAAAGAGAGGTTAAATAGGAAAATTAATAAAAAATTTTGAATTATTAAAATTTTCAAAAAGAAAAATAAGACAAAAGAGAAGGATAAAAAAATATATTATATTTTAAAAAATAAAAAATGATCTCCAGTACATGCTGATTTTGAAATTCAAAAAATGTGGAAAGAAAATTTGTAAACTAAATGCACGTATAATTTGTATTTATAGTTTAGATAATTATATGCGTGGGATAGGTACATATAAAGAGCTTTAACTACTGAAATTGAAATCAAACACATTTTGAAGAGTCAAATATACGAAAAACTTCGTGATAAAGAAATGAAAATTATCTCGAACTAAATACACTGATGATTTGGATATCTATTTTATATAATTATACGCGGTGAAAAGTTATAATTATAGAAAAACTAGCCACCACAGTATAGTAAAATGTAAACATAATTAAGCAAAGGACAAAAGAAAAACCAGTGGTGTATATATATATATATATATATATATATATATATATATATATATATAGATATATATATATATATATATATATATATATATATATATATTATAATATATTATATCTATATATATATATATATATATATATATATATATATATATATGTATGTATATATATTTATATATATATATATATATATATATATATATATATGTATATATATATATATTATATATATATATATATATATATATAT
>CM063500.1:40990595-40993095 GCA_032207245.1 Pardosa pseudoannulata
TAACAACGGTAATTAATATACGAACAGTACTTTTATAAAATGCTGTTGAGTGATAGAATATTCTGTAATTTTATAGCCATAAGAAGTTTTTTCTAATCAACGGTATGAATTCATATTTTTCTGCTTTACGTTAATTTAAGTAAACTTACACTAAGTTAAATCTGAGGAGAATCTGAGATAATGAAAAGACGTGAAGAAGAAATGCATAGTTGGGTAAGTAATTAAGCATTGCTAATTTAGAGTTTTTAAACAAGTCATTATGTTCTCCTAAAGTGTCTTTAGTTAAATTAGTAGCATGCATTCTTAGATGTTCAAAAACAAGGCAGCAATTATATAACTGGTACTGAATATCACAACGCTAATGTCGGCTGTGTATTATGTTAAAAACGTATAAGTCATAAAGCATAATTAAGTGCTTCAGGGGTGAGTTTATTTTATCTGGAGAAAGCTTAAGGTCTTCACAATAAATGTATCTAGTAACAATAATAAGGTATTTTACTATACGTATGTATATTAAAAATGTATTTCAATAGAATATATTTAGGATACTTTCATAATACTGTGTAACTGCCTTTTAGGAAATCCGTGTAGCAATTTATACATAGTATTGAATCTAGGAAAGAAAAGTTTTACATATGTTATCCTCTTTGAAATATATAAATGTTGGGAATTTTTTAGTATACAAAGACCAACTCTTACCAATGCAGCATTTTTTATAAACAGAAGAAAAGCCTTTTTCTAAATATTTTGTTAAATTTCATATTTTCAAGAAGTCAGAATGTATAAATCCGAAATATAAGAAAGGAAATCTGTATGTGATTAGAAATTAATGTTTAAATTTCTTAGCTTTTAACTAAAGATATTTTAAAGAAAAAATGTTGAATTACTGGGCAATATACTTATTGTAATTAATATATATATATATATATATATATGTATATATATATGTATATATATATATGTATATATATTATATATATATATGTATATATATGTATGTATATATATATGTATATATATATGTATATATATGTACATATATGTATATATATATATATATATATATATATATATATATATATATATATATATATATATATATATATATATATATATATGTATATATATATATAATATATATATTATATATATATATATATATATGTATATATATATATATATATATATATATATATATATATATATATATATATATATGTGTGTGTGTGTGTGTGTGTTTGTGTGTGTGTCTGTGTGAGTGTGTCTCTGTGTATAACCAGTGTTCTTAAAAGTGTACACGGAAACTTAGGCCTCTATTATATGATTATCCGGTGTTTGTTGGCATAAAGAACTCCTAATCGAAATGCAACTAACTATGAAGGTATCAAAGAAAACGAAGTTCAACATTGTGAAACTTGACATTAATTGCGGATGAAAATGCGTAGATACTACCTAAAAAAGGAAACATGATTGTGAACGTTGTAATTAATATACTTAGAAAATTCAAATTAACCTCAAAACTACATTTATTCAAGTTTCTAGAGGTGTTTAATATGTGTCCCTCTAGTGACACGACAAATATCTAAACGGTAATTAACACACTCGTCACACTCGTCATGGCATATTCCCTGTAATGGAGTCAACACTGCAGTTATCCTCTGCTTCAGTTCCTTTTCATTTTCAGATTTTGAAGCACACTAATCACGAATTCGTTCACCCACTTCGGGTTTTTGTTCTTGCAGAAGCAGCAGGTATCATGGAACTGCCTCTCCCACCTGCTTATGTTATGCCGATGCGGTGGTTCTTTATGGAATTTCGTGCGAAAATGTCTTTGCACAACAGTTACCGAGGAGATTTTGGCATATTCGAAAACGCAGTAAGCTTTCTTCTGCATGGACGACATTTTGTTTAACAGCACCTCTAGCGGCGAGTTCGTCATTCGACAATTTGTCCCTGTTGCCAAATAAAACTTGTATAATTGTAGTTGCAGAATAAATTTGTTTCGGCTGAATAAATCCATTATGGCAGTCACACTTCACTGTTCTTTCTGTCCCATTCAATATGAAACACCCTGTATTAACATTTAATACAGCGCTAGTTTTGAGATATGAGTAACTAAAATCAAGTCGGAGGGCAATCTTTTAACTGAAATTTTATGGCTGGAAATAAGATATAAAAAATAATAAAGGTAAAAAGGAGGAGACATTCTGATATCTATTTTAAATGTAATACTTTCGTTATATTACCCACGCACTAGCACACATTTATACACACTCACACACACACACACACACACACACACACACACACACACACATATATATATATATATATATATATATATATATATATATATATATATATATAGTGTGTGTGTGTGTCTATTTAGATAAAAAAATATATTTTTATTCATTACCATAACGGATATTTTTTTGTATACGGAATGTTTTTGGCATAAAAAAAACATGTAGGAAAATGTTTTATAAAATAAATGTTTAAA
>CM063500.1:40998095-41033095 GCA_032207245.1 Pardosa pseudoannulata
TTCTGGTACACAAAAGCTAGATTTAGTTCTATACACATAATACTATAATCTATTCTAATAAATAATCTAATAATCTAATCTATTCTATGCAATATTGTTGCAAAATTTGCATTTTCGGAAAGGAAGACCATATTCCTTATTAATTTATCTTGAAACTTTCCAAAACGTTCTAAGAGTAATTTTTATTATCATAAATTATCATATATTCTTATCTTTTAGCTTAAGATAAATTTTTGCATTAAAAGATAATACTGAATCTGGAATAAAAATGAGGCTGGAGAAAATAATGATCTTGTGTAAATTCCATGTTCTTTTCTGCAAAATTATGTAAATTTTTTGGGTTTTCATAAATATTTCTTTAATTTTTGTCACACATTGTAAAGAACTAAATAACTTTATTTAGAAATACTTCAAAATCACATACAATTATAAAAATTTTAAAATAGCAAGGATAGAAATATCAAATAAATACACAAACACTAAATTCGACATCTGGTACACAGACGTTAGATTTAGTACTATACACTTAATATCTAATCTATTCTAATAAATAATCTAATAATCTAATATATTCTTGCAATATTGTTGCAAAGTTTGCATTTTCGGAAAGGAAGACCATATTCCTTATTAATTTATCTTGAAACTTTCCAAAACGTTCTAAGAGGAATTTTTATTATCCTAAATTATCATATATTCCTATCTTTTAACTTAAGATAAATTTTTGCATTAAAAGATAATACTGAATTTTGAATAAAAATAATGCAAGCGAAAATAATGATCTCGCGCAAGTTTCATCTTCTTTTTTGCAAAATGTAAATCTTTTGAGTTTTCACAAATATTTCTTTAATTTTTATTATCTTAAATTATCATACATTTTTATCTTTTTTCTTAAGATAAATTTTTGCATTAAAAGATAATACTGAATCTTTAATAAAGTTGATGCAGGAGAAAATAATGATCTTGAGCAAATTCTATGTTGTTTTTTGCGAAATTATGTAAATCTTTTGAGTTATCCTAACTGTTTCTTTAATTTTTCTCGCCAGTGATTTTATGCGAGATTCTTAAACCTAATTACAAGGCTTAATGTCTTAAAGTTTCTGTCTGTTACTGGTTTTAATTGGGAGTAATCACGTATTCTACAGAACTAATTAACTTTATTTAGAAATTCTTCAAAATTATATATGATACAAAAAGTTTTAAAATAGCATTAATATAAACATCAAATAAATACACAAACACTAAATTCAAGTTCTGATACATTTCTGGTTAGATTTAGTACTATACATTTAGTAGACAATTAAATTATCGACTATGTGAAACCTGATTGTGTATGGGGAAGACACTTGCATACCAAACTGTACTGACTGACAGACGGTTCATATTCTATCTATAACAGATCTAAACTCATCCGGATAGTTTAACAAGTCCAGTGAGTCTGTTTATAACTTTACACGTAGATGTAGTGAGCGTTATGGAAGATAATTGTTTATGCCATTTCTCGATATTTACGTACAATTTTAATTTCGACTATTACCTAAGTCACCAAAATGAAATACAGTCTGTCCCATAAGAGCGTTTTGTCTATTTCTCTGAAAATACAAACGAATTAGTTAAAAATACATTTGCTCCATGTAGTATACATATTAAACTAAAATGCATTTCCCCTAATAGGTTGTTCAATCCCCATTATTATCGATTATGCCAGAATCACTTTATCATTCGATTTTGACGTTTAGCGGCGTTTACCCCGTTCCAGTAGGTCGTCAACATTTTGTACCGCTTTATAAAATAAAAGCAAGCTGATTATCACCCCAAATATCTGATTATTTTCCCTTTAATTTTTTTTTAAATTCTGATATCTTTGAAAAAGATTTTATAGATTTGATTTTCGTACTTATCTTCTTGATGTAGCATTTCAAATGAATACAACTGACTGTAATGCTTATGGTATTAGTAAGTAATAAAGCAGTCTAAATGAAAGCTAAATAAATATCAGTCACTGTTTATACATACATTCATTCATTATTCAAAGTACATAAATTACGGAAAATATAGAAATAAACTTACTGCTGTTTATCTATTAGCTCTGTAAATGAGATTAAAACAAAATAAATTTTCTTGTAACGCTATCTTATTTGCATACTATATGTACTCCATAAGATTAGAAAAATCAATAAACGTACTGCTGTTTATCTATTAGCTCTGTAAATGAGATTAAAATAATTAAATTTTCTTGTAACGCTCTCTTATTTGCATACTATATGTACTTCATAAGATTAGTAAAATCAATAAACGTACTGCTGTTTATCTATTAGCTCTGTAAATGAGATTAAAATAAATTAAATTTTCTTGTAACGCTATCTTATTTGCATACTATATGTACTTCATAAGATTAGAAAAATCAATAAACGTACTGCTGTTTATCTATTAGCTCTGTAAATGAGATTAAAATAAATTAAATTTTCTTGTAACGCTATCTTATTTGCATACTATATGTACTCCATAAGATTAGAAAAATCAATAAACGTACTGCTGTTTATCTATTAGCTCTGTAAATGAGATTAAAATAATTAAATTTTCTTGTAACGCTATCTTATTTGCATACTATATGTACTTCATAAGATTAGAAAAATCAATAAACGTACTGCTGTTTATCTATTAGCTCTGTAAATGAGATTAAAATAAATTAAATTTTCTTGTAACGCTATCTTATTTGCATACTATATGTACTTCATAAGATTAGAAAAATCAATAAACGTACTGCTGTTTATCTATTAGCTCTGTAAATGAGATTAAAATAAATTAAATTTTCTTGTAACGCTATCTTATTTGCATACTATATGTACTTCATAAGATTAGAAAAATCAATAAACGTACTGCTGTTTATCTATTAGCTCTGTAAATGAGATTAAAATAATTAAATTTTCTTGTAACGCTCTCTTATTTGCATACTATATGTACTTCATAAGATTAGTAAAATCAATAAACGTACTGCTGTTTATCTATTAGCTCTGTAAATGAGATTAAAATAAATTAAATTTTCTTGTAACGCTATCTTATTTGCATAAGATTAGAAAAATCAATAAACGTACTGCTGTTTATCTATTAGCTCTGTAAATGAGATTAAAATAAATTAAATTTTCTTGTAACGCTATCTTATTTGCATACTATATGTACTTCATAAGATTAGAAAAATCAATCTTAGGATCGTACGAGACTTAAGAAAATAAGAATTGAAATAAAATGATACAAAACAGAATATATTGGCTTTTCTTTGAGGTAGTTATAATTTATTTGAGCTGATTACTCAGTCTAACATTTTACAGTCTGTTCCGTAAGTGCGTGTAGTCTATTTCCCTGAAAATACAAACGAATAAGTTAACCCTCCGAGTGGAACACACCTACGAAAAAAAAGTCTCCAAAAATATGATAAAGGTTTATTGTGTCAATGGCTAAAGCGTTCTATGATTTTTTACTTCTCCCTTTGTCGACGAGAATGGAATACGGGAAACCCACTCTCGCTACTGTCCCTTTACTTCCAGTTATAATTAGATATATAAATAGATATTATAGATTGTTAATTTTTAATACACATAAATCTCGTTAAGTCTCGAAGATCATCCCATAAAAAATAATGGATTCGAAAAGTACGAATAAAAATATTCTTTAAGAAAATTATTTATATTTTTTACGAAAATCATATAAGATATTTAAGTGGTGCAATTAGAGATACATCTATTACCGCAAACGAAATACTTCGAAATAGAGATTTACAAAGCCATGAAAAGCTATCAGCGTCTTTGTGCCTCAGGCAGAAGGTGAGCATCCCTCAATAAATGTCAGTCAAAGAGGGAAGCTGTTTCTAAACAATCGACTGGACCCTCCTACCTCAAACACTGGCAGAAATGTACATTACATCCATTTTCGGAACGTTTTTGGATGTCGAAAATTGTACCTTACAACCGCTTTGAAGACATCATCGGTTTGGCGGAATTGTACGAGCGAACAGCTTAGAGGGTTAAAAATACATTTGCACCGTGTAGTATACATATTAAACTGAAATGCATTTCAACTAATAGGTTGTCCAATCCTCATTATTATCGATTATGCAAGAATAACTTTATAATACGATTTTGACGTTGAGCGCATTTTACCCAGTTCCGGTAGGTCGTCAACATTTTTTACCAGTGTATCACGTACTACTCACTTCTTGACGAACGACTCCGACTTTCTCATCTACCGGGGCTGCAGCTGCACAAGACATTTTTGGTCCTTTTGGATGATTACACAGAAAAACTACCTCAATACGGATCGCATACTAGACACTGATTTTGTAACTGTTGATTTAAACACAGCAAAACAAATCGAATAAAGAATATTCTCTAACGTTTGAAGCACACATGCTGGTATCAAGCCGATATCTGCGTGATATCTATTGATGATGTTATGAGCTACACGTTCTTATGGAACAGAGTGTATATCAGCATAACAGAGTGTATATGCTGTTTTATTTAATTCCCACATAACAACATACAATTACTATTCTGAAGTAATGCCTTTTCAAATGCACTATGTAAAATATTATATACAGGGTTTAAATTAAAGAGGTAAATTTAACTATATAGATCGCACATTTTGGAACATCATCAGGAATATAAAGAAAATACTCTTTGGTGGCAACCTGTGTATCTTTGACAAATATTGTAAGTGATTTAATGATTATAAAAGAAGTATGTGAAGACTGTTAGAATATAGACATATATAAAGAATTTGTTTAATGGAGCATTTGAGCAAATCTTCTAAATTCAGTTCATTTTTCAGAAATTAAAAAGAAATATTTAACTAGTACAAGATATTTTACCTTTTAAAATACGCAGAATACTATTATTTTTAATTATTTTTAATGCCCAAACCAAATTTGAAATTTTTAGAAGATGACAAAAGTTGTTTTCTTTAATTAGCAGAGAAGTGTTTTTAAATGTCATCTATACTTACAAACATGTCACCTTGCAAAAGTAATTCTATGTTTAACTAAATAATTACTTAGAATGTGTCATTTTTACATTCCGTTTCAGGTGAAACAGAAGAACAAGAATCTCATTTGTTTTCATTTCGGTACTTTTACATGATAATTATACAGTAACGACGCACATTATTTCCTGGATGACATCAACATATTTCATAACAACATTTAAATGCACTTGTTAACATAAACGTTGCTAATAAATATTTATTTTACAAATTTCTTTATAAGTAACAGAGGTATTTTGAGAAATCAGAACAAAAATAATTTCATAAACAAAATAGTATATTTTTGATCGCATATTAGAAAATTTTTGATTGGCAAAAACTTACATTTATATAAAATACACTATATGCAGTATATTGTAGTTAAAACATTATTTTATTTAAGCATTGTAGATAGGTTTCTTCAATATTATAAGAAACTTATAGTATATTCCCAATGCTTTATATTCATATAAAATAAAATAATTTTTATAAAGTATTTGTTCAAATGAGCACCTGATCAAAAATTTTGAAATTCAGTACATTTTTTCAGATATTAAAAAGAAACATTTAACTAGTATTCTTTAAGTATTTGTACCTTTTTAAAATACGTAATATTCTATCAATTTTATTTACTTTTAGTGCTCAAACCAAATTTGAAATTTTTAGAAAATGACATAAGCTGTATTCTGTAATTAACAGAGAAATGTTTTTAAATGTCATCTATACTTACAAACATGTCACCTTGCAAAAGTAATTCTATGTTTAACTAAATAATTACTTAGAATGTGTCATTTTTACATTCCGTTTCAGATGAAACAGAAGAACAAGGAGCTCATTTGTTTACATTTCGGTACTTTTACACGATAATTATACAGTAACGACGCACATTATTTCCTTTATATTTTTTGATCAAAAATTTACATCTATAAATATACTTTATACAGTATATTGTAGTTAACATATTATTTTATTTAAGCATTGTAGATAGGTTTCTTCAATATTATAAGAAACTTATAGTATATTCCCAATGCTTTATATTCATATAAAATAAAATAATTTTTTATAAAGAATTTGTTTTAAGGAGCCCTTGAGCAAAAATTTTGAAATTTAGTACATTTTTCAGAAATTAAAAAGAAACATTTAACTAGTATTCTTTTAAGTATTTTTACCTTTTTAAAATACGCAGTATGCTATCAATTTTATTTATTTTTAGCACTCAAACCAAATTTGAAATTTTTAGAAAATTACATAAGCTGTATTCTGTAATTAACAGAGAAATGTTTTTAAATGTCATCTATACTTACAAACATGTCACCTTGCAAAAGTAATTCTATGTTTAACTAAATAATTACTTAGAATGTGTCATTTTTACATTCCGCTTCAGGTGAAACAGAAGAACAAGGAGCTCATTTGTTTCCATTTCAGTACTTTTAATGATAATTATAAAGTAACGACGCACATTATTTCCTCTATGACATCAAGATATTTGATAACAATATTTAAATGCACTTGTTAACATAAACTTTGCTAATAAATATTACTTTCAGATATTTCTTTATAAGTAAAAGAGGTATTTTGAAAAAGCAGAGTACAAATAATTTCATAAACTAAATAATATATTTTTGATCGCATATTAGAAAATTTTTGATTGGCAAAATTTTACATGTATATAAAATACACTATATGCAGTATATTGTAGTTAAAACATTATTTTATTTAAGGATTGTAGATTAGTTTCTTTAATATTATAAGAATCGTATAGTATATTCCCAATGTTTTATATTCATATCAAATAAAATAAATTCTTATAAAGAATTTGTTCAATGGAGCATTTGAGTAAAATTTCGGAATTCAGTACACTTTACAGATATTAAAATGAAACATTTAACTAGTATTATTTCAAGTATTTTTACCTTCTTAAAATACTGAGTATAACATCAATTTTATTTATTTTTAGGGGAAATTTTTAGAAAATGAGAAATGTTTGGGGAAATGGGAAATTTTTAGAAAATGACATAAGCCGTTTTTTGTAATTAACAGAGAAATGTTTTAAAATGTCCTGTGTACTTACAAACATGTCACCTTCTAAAAGTAATTCTATGTTTAACTAAATAATTACTTAGAATGTGTCAATTTTACATTCCGTTTCAGATGAAACAGAAGAAAAAGGAGCCATTTGTTTTCATTTCGGTACTTTTACGCGATAATTATACAGTAACATGCACATTATTTCCTTTATATTTTTTTTTTGACTGGCAAAGAATTTACATCTATATAAAATACACTTTATGCAGTATATTGTAGGTAAAACATTATTTTATTTAAGCATTGTAGACAGGTTTCTTCAATATTATAAGAAACATATAGTATATTCCCAATGCTTTATATTCATATAAAATAATAAATTTTTATATGAATTTGTTCAATACACTTAAAAATTTCGAAATTCAGTACATTTTTCAGAAATTAAATAACATTTAACTAGTATTCTTAAGTATTTTATACATTTTTAAAATACCAGTATGCTGTCAATTTTTATTTATTTTCTATACCAAATTTATTTTTAGAAAATGACATAAGCTTATTCTGTAATTAACAAGAAATGTTTTTAAATGTCATCTATACTAAAACATGTCACCTTGCAAAAGTAATTCTATGTTTAACTAAATAATTACTTAGAATGTGTCATTTTTACATTCCGTTTCAGATGAAACAGAAGAACAAGGAGCTCATTTGTTTACATTTCGGTACTTTTACACGATAATTATACAGTAACGACGCACATTATTTCGTCTATGACATCAAGATATTTGATAACAATATTTAAAAGCACTTGTTAACACAAACTTTGCTAATATATATATTGATTTTACAAATTTCTTTATGGATAACAAAGGCATTTTGACAAAGCAGAACATAAATAATTTTATAAATAAAATAATATATTTTTGATCGTATATCAGAAAATTCTTAATTGGCAAAAATTTACATTCATATAAAATACACTTTATATAGTGTATTGTAGTTAAAACATATTATTATCTTCTATTGATTTAAACTAAAGAAATTGTGTATTAAATTATTAAGACTAGGTTACAAAAAAGAAAACAAAAAACAACAAAATTATAATTAAACTGTATTCGAAATTATAAATTACTAAAAAATATTGTATAAGTATTATCATAATTAGAGAATTGTTATCACACATTCGTCGAAAAAATAGGTTATCAGATTGAACATATTTAAAAAAAAAAGAATTTTTTAGAACAAAATTCAAAATTTTCAAAAATAATCAAACATAACTGTAGAACACTTAAAATTTAGATTTTAGAAATATTTCGAATTTAAAAATACAAGAAAAGAATATTTTTTACAAAAAAAAAAATTATACTGGAAGGTATATATCTTCAACCAATTGTTGTGGAGAAATAGGTAGATCGATGATTTTAACATGCACTCATTAGAATTTTATTAATGTTGGTTTTCCCATAAGGCTGTAATATGTAAGAAACTGGTTTTTTTTTGTTTCGAGTGAAACGAAAGATTCGTTTAAAGTTCTATGAAATCTTAAACATAATTACAAATTGAAATAAACAGTATAGGTACTTATTATTACTTATTATTCTATTAAGATCTGTTGATATGTTCATTCAATATTATAAGAAATAAATGGAATATTTCAGCGAATTTAAATGGATATGAAATAAAATTAACTTTTACAAAATCTCTACCTGACGTAAGAAATATTTAACATGTTAAATTTCTGATAATGTTAACTACTGCTGTTTTTTTTTTGTTTCGTTTTATTTGTATGGAATTACCAGTAAATTTCTACCCACCAGTAAATCTGAAATATAAAAGATAATTAGTAAAAAGAAGTGTAGTTTTTTACTACTGATTATTTCAGTGCTCTATAGAAGCATTGTAAAAGGGTTTTTATATCTTATTTATAGTATTTTTCTAGCTTTATATTCATATAAAATATTGCTTTTTAAAAATCTAATCAGTAGAGTTTAGACATGAAGTTTAATAAATAAAAAGCTATGAAAAAATAAAATTTATTTAAATTATAATAGTTCCCTTTTTACAAAAGAAAAGGTTAAAAACTATCCAAAAATTGGTTAACGTCTGATTATAAAACAATCGTATTCTCCTAACAATAGTTGACATTATTGCAGCTCAGAACAAATGATATCATGTATGAAATGAAGGATTTTGTAATAACTACATATAATAATCTGAAAATTAGTAATTAGTGTCTCGATGTTTAAGTTAATGTTCTTCAACTTGATTAATTTTCCATCATTTTAGATTAATCCTATCAAGCGAATGTCAACTTTGGGAAATGAGAATTGAGTTTGTTATATGAAAGCTACGTCCATTTATTCTTTAATGTACTTAGGTTTATTACACGGTATTAAAATACAAAAAAAATATGGTATATATTTATTTTAGTTCTATACATATTTTATTAAATATTATTTCTTTTACATTTTTAATATTTAAATAAATATATGTATATATAAATATATATATATATATATATATATATATATATATACAAATATATTACAAATATATTATTAAGTTTATTTATTTTTGTGTTAATTCAATCTAAATTTATTTTAAACAAGTAAGAAAATTTAATGTTAAGTTCTGTAAATATTATTATATTTCTGTATATATTATTCTTTATCTATAATTGAAGATATATTTATTTCTTGTATAATATATATATGTCTAATAAATATATATCTCATTTATTATATAGATATATAGTATAATACGACGAATTTGTGTATATAACGTTCAAACATTATATATATATTATATTTACATATTAATATATAACTTACGAATTTCTATATATTATATAATATATTTACATATATTATATATTATATTAAATTATTATATTATATATCTTGTATATAATATATAGTTAATATTTATTCATGTAATTGTATAAAATTTAAGATTTTATATGTAATTATACATTATATTCTATATATATTAATAATTATATATATATGTATATATTAAATATTATATATTAATATATATATATATATATATATATATATATAATAATAATTTTTTATATATATATATAATATATATATATATTATATATACATATATATATATTGTTTGTATATATAAAATATATATTTTATGTATATATATATAATTTTATATATATATATATTTCCTTGGTATATTATATAGATATATATAATATGTATATATATATATATATATATAATACAATTATATTTTAAGATATATATATATATATATATATATATGTATATAATTAAATGCAATATTATATATATATATATATGTATATATATATTATATATATAATGTATATATAATATTTGTATATATATATAATATATATATGTATTATATATATATATATATATATATATATTATATATATATTCTGATATATATATATATATTTCATATATATTTTAAAATAATATTAAAGTTGTTTTAAGGATATATATAATTTTTAGAAGCATATAGATTTTTTTTTACATTTATGTGAATTTAATATGTGCTTATAGAAAATGATGAGCAATTTTTATATGATTTTTTATACATTTTTCTATTAATTATAGAAATACATCTTATTTAAAAAAATGAATAGTTCTTTGCTACATTTGCTAATTTTTTTTGTACAATATATGAAATTTAATTTTAACTAATTTTATTAATATTGTATTTATTTAACAATGGACTTAAAAGGTTACTATATCGAATGTCGCTCCTATCAAAAAAAGGCAAACTTCTTCTACCATAGTTACATCAAATTTCGAAATGATAATGCCAAAAAATCAAGAGACACAAATAGTGTTTAAAATCACTTATTTATGCTTTCATTTATTATGTCTTAACAATTTCTCACATTAAGGCTGTCAATTTATATATTTTTAGAATACTAAAAATTATCATTTTTATTTTTAGATAATACAATATATGTGCTTCTAGCTTTTAAAATATAGACACGACATGTGTACAATTTATGAAAAGCGATACAAGATTTTGCTGAGTTTCCTTTATTTACTACACTATATTCTTATTCCCATATTTCTCCCAGATAATTTGGAAATATTTTACTTGAAACAATAAACTAGAAATTTTCTCCTATTCTCTACGACCTCCACAAATTTGAATAATTATTAAATCCCTCAAATAGATAATTTTAACTGTATCATGAAGCTAAATTCCACAAGACAGCTAGATTTGTTTAATGTTGTTATATATCAGTTATATAAGCGGCTAAGAGTCCCATTTCCTCTAATCTAATTTTAGGTTTCGAAGACACAGCTATGATACTGCTCCGATGCAGTGGAAATTCAAATTTGTCAGATATTGTCCCGTGCATCGTATTTAACATCACTAGTGAACAGAAGTTCTCATTAACGGAAATTCGTCATTCCGAATTGAATACTTCGTTAATCCATTTCTTGTAATCACGATATAATTAATAGTTGTTTCGATGACTGGCATTACATAAGAATTGAATTTGTGTATTAGAAATGATTATAAATCTGGTGTCTAAATTTTATAATATGTAAATTTTATAATAAAATAAACCGCCATTGGGTTAGAGAAGCTCACTTAAAAATTCATTTGTAATTCGAAAAAAAATTATTCATAATTCATTAGATTTAAAAACTCAATTGTAAATAATAAAATCCTTCATATAATGAACACGTCATTCTTAATAATTGTCTAATAAATGCTAGATTACAATCTGCATCGAAATTTGTCTAATCTAGTATTAATTCAGAATCTAATAATTAAATTATAGTTGAAACAGCTGCAACTAAGTATTTCAGTTATGGAGTCAAATGTGTAATACTTTAGTTTTTATTTTATCAATCCATATCTTTGATAATAATTTTTCAGGACTACAATTTTAAATAAAAATGAAGTAATATGTAAAAAAACATTTAATGTCAATTCCTACCTAGGTCAACAAAGAAAATTTTATTTAAGTTACTTGGACATACTATAAAAATCTCGTGTAATCTAGTGTAATCATATGAAATCGTGTTTATTATTTACTGAAAACTTAATGCGAACGTATTGGCGAAATTGGAAAACCAAAAGCTTAGGGTGAGTCTTATGATAAAACTAAATGATAAAACTTTATGATAAAACTAAACCTAATTAATTAAATATAATTAACAACAACAGAATAATAACGACAAATATTAATCAACAACAGTATTAGCATATATTTCCAGACAATGATGTTTAAAACGATTGCAGTGCATATCACCAATAAAGGCAAATATTAATCAACAAGCAGTATTTGCATATTTTTCCAGACAATGATGTTTAAAATGATTGCAGGGCATATCGGCAATAACGGCAAATATTAATCAACAACAGTATTAGCATATCTTTCCAGACAATGATGTTTAAAACGATTGCAGGGCATATCGGGAATAACTGCAAATATTAATCAACAACAGTATTTGCATATCTTTCCAGACTATAATTTTTAAAATTATTGCAGGGCATATCGGCAATAACGGCAAATATTAATCAACAACAGTATTTGCATATCTTTCCAGACAATGATGTTTAAAATGATTGCAGGGCACATCGGCAATATCGGCAAATATTAATCAACAACAGTATTTGCATATCTTTCCAGACAATGATGTTTAAAACGATTGCAGGGCATATCGGCAATAACGGCAAATATTAATCAACAACAGTATTTGCATATCTTTCCAGACAATGATGTTTAAAACGATTGCAGGGCATATCGGCAATAACGGCAAATATTAATCAACAACAGTATTTGCATATCTTTCCAGACAATGATGTTTAAAATGATTGCAGGGCATATCGGCAATAACGGCAAATATTAATCAACAACAGTATTAGCATATCTTTCCAGACAATGATGTTTAAAAACGATTGCAGGGCATATCGGGAATAACGGCAAATATTAATCAACAACAGTATTTGCATATCTTTCCAGACAATGATGTTTAAAACGATTGCAGGGCATATCGGCAATAACGGCAAATATTAATCAACAACAGTATTTGCATATCTTTCCAGACAATGATGTTTAAAACGATTGCAGGGCATATCGGCAATATCGGCAAATATTAATCAACAACAGTATTTGCATATCTTTCCAGACAATGATGTTTAAAACGATTGCAGGGCATATCGACAATAACGGCAAATATTAATCAACAACAGTATTTGCACTTACCAGACAATGATGTTTAAAACGATTGCAGGGCATATCAACAATAACGGCAAATATTAATCAACAACAGTATTTGCATATCTTTCCAGACAATGATGTTTAAAATGATTGCAGGGCATATCGGCAATAACGGCAAATATTAATCAACAACAGTATTAGCATATCTTTCCAGACAATGATGTAAAACGATTGCAGGGCATATCGGCAATAACGGCAAATATTAATCAACAACAGTATTTGCATATCTTTCCAGACAATGATGTTTAAAACGATTGCAGGGCATATCGGCAATAACGGCAAATATTAATCAACAACAGTATTTGCACTTTCCAGACAATGATGTTTAAAATTATTGCAGGGCATATCGGCAATATCGGCAAATATTAATCAACAACAGTATTTAGCATATCTTTCCAGACAATGATGTTTAAAACGAATGTAGGGCATATCGGCAATAACGGCAAATATTAATCAACAACAGTATTAGCACTTTCCAGACAATGATGTTTAAAAATGATTGCAGGACATATCGGGAATAACTGCAAATATTAATCAACAAGCAGTATTTGCATATCTTTCCAGACAATGATGTTTAAAACGATTGCAGGACATATCGGGAATAACGGCAAATATTAATCAACAACAGTATTGCATATCTTTACCAGACAATGATGTTTAAAACGATTGCAGGGCATATCGGCAATAACGGCAAATATTAATCAACAACAGTATTTGCATATCTTTCCAGACAATGATGTTTAAAATGATTTGCAGGGCATATCGGCAATAACGGCAAATATTAATCAACAACAGTATTTGCATATCTTTCCAGACAATGATGTTTTAAAATGATTGCAGGGCATATCGGGAATAACTGCAAATATTAATCACAACTATTTTTTAATCTTTCCAGACAATGATTTAAAACGATTGCAGCATATCGGCAATAACGGCAAATGTTAATCAACAACATATTAGCACTTTGACAATGATGTTTAAAACGATTGCAGGGCATACAATAACGGCAAATATTAATCAACAATAGTATTAGCACTTTCCAGACAATGATGTTTAAAACGATTGCAGGGCATATCGACAATATCGAAAATATTAATCAACAACAGTATTTGCATATCTTTCCAGACAATTATGTTTAAAATGATTTCATATCGCGTCATGCATGTAATATGGAATGTCGTTAATTGAACTGGTATTTAAAATGCTTCATCTTGTAGATACCGGTATCTTCGTATGGTGGCCATGTATTGTGTTCGTGACTATAGCGACATGTATGATGTACGGACGATGTAATAATGCCTTATGTTTTTCGTATTTATCTCGTAAACTATGGATCATACAGGAACGCTTCTTTGGGTAGTTTTTATGTACTCCCAACGTAATTGCTGTAAAGTTTTGGAACAATATACATTTAAAGCATTAAGAAAATATATCCAATATGGTATTTCACATTTGGAAAATTCGTAAAATAACTTTAAAAATTACATGATAGTTTCAAAGTAATTCTCTTAACCTACGGTACAAATATTTAAAAACTTCATTTCATGAGACAGCAATTTCGCCCTTATTCTGCAATACAAATAAGCCAATAAATATGTGGAATACTTTTTGCTAGCTCAGTTCTATAATTAGAAAATTTTTAATTTTCTCTACTTAAATAGAAAAAAAAAATAATTTTGAGTTTAATCCAACATTGCACAAATTTTCTGACTTTACAAATACTTTGAAAATAAATATTTTAATAAATAATTAAAATTAATAAATAAAAATAGTGAATAAATAAAAAGGATAATAAAAAATATAATTGAAAATTAAAATTCATAGTAAAAATATGCGAGTAATTTTATTTTAAAAACAATATTTATTAAGATATATTTATGTTATAAAAATAATATATAATTAAAAATATGTTGTGTTCAATACAAGTATGGAGGAATATTAAATATAAGAAATATTTAAAAAGTAGTAAATTTAAAAATTAACTAAATAATTCATTCCGTTCAATATTTCACATTTTCTACGGTCAAAATACATTTAATGCATAATTTCACTAAGCATTAATATATTATAAGTGTATTGAGCTACGAAAAGTTCATATATTTTAGAAACTTGATATTAATTTCAATTAAAAAAATTAATTTTGAGTTTAATCCAACATTGCACAAATTTTCTGACTTTACAAATACTTTGAAAATAAATATTTTAATAAATAATTAAAATTAATAAATAAAAATAGTGAATAAATAAAAAGGATAATAAAAAATATAATTGAAAATTAAAATTCATAGTAAAAATATGCGAGTAATTTTATTTTAAAAACAATATTTATTAAGATATATTTATGTTATAAAAATAATATATAATTAAAAATATGTTGTGTTCAATACAAGTATGGAGGAATATTAAATATAAGAAATATTTAAAAAGTAGTAAATTTAAAAATTAACTAAATAATTCATTCCGTTCAATATTTCACATTTTCTACGGTCAAAATACATTTAATGCATAATTTCACTAAGCATTAATATATTATAAGTGTATTGAGCTACGAAAAGTTCATATATTTTAGAAACTTGATATTAATTTCAATTAAGAAATTTAAAGAAAAAAAATACCTGATTATCTGAGTTATTTACTATAAATCTAATTTCAATAAATACTGACGATTTTAAGTTTCATGTTGTTTAATCTTATCTATTCATAATAAGTTTTGCAAAATTTATCTTTACAATTTAAAATACCATTTATTGCATTGTAATATAAATCTTTTATTAACAGGGACATTTTGGTTAATTAAAAATTATTATATAAGTAACAAATATATTTATTATCATTATTGACTGCTTTTTATGTTCCACATGGTTAGAAATATGTAAATTTAGATAAAAACAAATTATTTTTGTGTTACCTCTTATTTTTTTTATTTACTACTGTCAAAATACATTTAATGCGTAATTTAACTAAATACTAATATAATATCAGTGTATAGATCTATGAAAAGATCATACATTTTAGAAACTTAATATTAATTTCAATTAAGAAATTTAAAGAAAAAAAAGATCATTTTAATTATTCACTGTGCATCAAATTTCAATAAATGCTGACAATTTTAACTTACACGTTGTTTAATGTTATCTACCAAACTATGATTTACATAATATAATTTACAATTAAAAAAGTCATTTATTGCAGTGTAATATAAATTTTAACAGTACATTTTGGTTAATTAAAAATTATTATATAAGTAACTAATATATTTATTATTGAGTGAATTTTATATTCCACATGATTAGAAACATGTAAATTTAGAAAAAACAATTTTCTTTTAACCTCTTATTTTTTTATTTTCTACTGTCAAAATATATTTAATGCATAATTTAACTGAACACTAATATATTTTAAGTGTATTCATATATGAAAAGTTCATATGTTTTAGAAACTTGATATTAATTTCAATTAAGAAATTTAAAAAAAACACCCGATCATTTGAAATATTCACTGTACATCAAATTTCAATAAATACTAACAATTTTAAGTTACATGTTGTTTAATGTTATGCACCCTACTATGTTTTACATAATATACTTTACAGTTTAAAAAGTCGTTTATTGCAGTGTAATATAAACTTTAACAGTACATTTTGGTTAATTAAAAATTATTATATAAATAGCAAATATCATATTTATTATTGAGTGTATTTAATTTTCCACATGGTTAGAAACATGCAAAATTAGAAAAATCAATTTTTTTTTGTTTGAATTCTTATTTTTTGTTTCCTACTGTAAATATATTTAATGCATAATTTAACACTAATATGTGCATTAATTTAAAAAAAATTCATATATTTTAGAAACAGCTGATATTAATTTCAATTAAGAAATTCCTGATCATCTGAATTGTTTACTTTAAATAAAAATTTCAATAAAGAATTCAATTCATGTTGTTTAATCTTATCTATTTATACTGTGCTTTACAGAATTTAGCTTTACAATTTAAAATATCATTTATTGCATTCTATTATTAATTTTTAAAGGGACAATATGATTAATTAAAAATTATTTTATAAGTAACAAATATATTTATTATTATTATCATTGAGATTTTTTACATTCTACATAATTAGAAACATGTAAGTATAGAAAAAAATTTATTTTGTTGTTTCACCTCTTATTTGTTTTCATTTTCCACTATCAAAATATATTTAATGCATAATTTAACAAAACACTAATGTAAAATACTTTCCTTCCCGGACAATAAAGATAATATTGGTTATGACTTATTAAGATTTTAATTATGATAAACCGCAGTTACGGTATTAAATGAAAGTAAATTTTGGGCAGAAAAATAGCCTTCATTAAATCCATTATCTAATTTTGAAAACTTTTAGGAAATTTCCTTATCAAAGAGAAGCATGCATTGTTTGAAATCTTCAAAATTCTCTGGAATTTTTTTTTTTATTCAACAATGAATTTTTATTATTAGAAAGTTTATCATTGCCTGTTTATTATTACAGGACATATGTTATATTGCTTAATTTTCATTATTATTAATTATTTTATTATTTTTCATTAATCTTATATCTTTCATTATATATATATATATATATATATATATATATATATATATATATATATATATATATATATGTATATATATATATATATATACATATGTATGTATGTATATATATATATACATATATATTCATATATATATATATATATAAATAATAAATGAAATAAATAATTTTTTAGCGATTCTATTCATTTTTTGGCATTTTTTGTAAAAACCTTGTTGAACTCTGCAGATATGCCGACTTCACTCAACTACCCGCTACATAAATAAATTAAAATAGATCCTGTTGGTTAAACTACGTTACAGCTGTCCCCCCGTGACTTGTAATCAAACTCTGATTAGTTGGTTCAGACAACATTTTACCAGAGATTTACATGTTTTGCCGAAGGTGTTTGTTTCGTCTATAAGTTTCTCCTGACACCAAGCTGAGTGAGGAGCTACAAACTTCCCTTTTTGATGAGAAAAATTATATCACACTTACACTCACAGATATGTATATATATACATATATATATATATATATATATATATATATATATATATATATATATATATATATATATATATATATATATATATATATATATATATATATATATATATATATATATATATATATATATATATATATATATATATATATACATATATATATATATATATATATATATATATATATATATATATATATATATAATATATAAATATATATATATATATATATATATATATATATATATATATATATATATATAAATATATATATATATATATTATATATATATATATGTATATATATATATATATATATATATATATATATATATATATGTATATATATATATATATATATATATATATATATATATATATATATATATATATATATATTTATATATATATATATATATATATATATATATATATATATATATATATATATATATATATATATATATATATATATATATATATATATATATATATATATATATATATATATATATATATATATATATATATATATATATATTATATATATATAAATATATATATATATATATATATATATATATATATATATATATATATATATATATATATATATATATATATATATATGTATATATATATATATATATATATATATATATGTATATATATATATATATATATATACATATATATATACATATATATATACATATATATATACATATATATATATATATATATATATATATATATATATATATATATATATATATATATATATATATATATATATATATATATATATATATATATATATATATATATATATATATATATATATATATATATATATATATATATATATATATATATATATATATATAATATATATATATATATATATATATATATATGTATATATATATATATATATATATATATATATATATATATATATATATATATATATATATATATATATATATATATATATATATATATATATATATATATATATATATATATATATATATATATATATATATATATATATATATATATATATATATATATATATATATATATTTATATATATATATTTATATTATATATATATATATATATATATATATATATATATATATTTATTGGTCATGTCAACAACAGTATTTTCATATCTTTCCAGACGATAATCTTTAAAACGTTATACGTACCGCATATAGTGTCATGCATGCTCGTGCGCCGCCTTTGAACTAATATTTAAAAGGCATCTTGCAGTTTCGGTAGTTTTTTTATGGTGGCCATGTATTCCGTTCGTGACAGGTGTGACATGTACCTGATGTAAGGCCGATGTAATGGAAATGCCTTACGGACTGTTAGAGAGTATGCCTGTGCATAAACTACTGTTGATATTTTCAGTAAAGTGTTTTTTCTTTCACCTGAAGTGTACTATGTTTTTCGTACTATGGATCATACTGGAACGCTTCTTTGGGCAGTTTTTACCTACTCCCAACGATTAGTCTAGCTGTGCTGAGTTTATAGACACAGCGTTTTGTGACACCCTCTATATATAATTTACGTATATATAATTTAGAAAATATAGAAATAAACCAGTTCCTCCATTGGCTTTCTCGATTCCATCAACAGAAAACATTACTTGCTAATATTATCTTAGACAAAACTCTGAAAGCTTAATAACATTCTTTGAGTTATTTTGTTATGAAAATTCCAGTGAATTAAAATAAAAGAAATAATATCGAACTATATGGCAAACAAGTAAAATGTGACTTAAATACTAGGATAATATATTCTAGGAGTGGATAGCCTTCAGGAAAACATTATAAGATAAGAATTTTCTTTTTTTATGCTGGTGTATTAAGAAATGTATCTCACAGGAATCCATTAACACTGATGTTTCTTAATAAATATGATCAATGGTGATAATTTACAACCAAATGTGGAACATTATTATTTTTATGTCTGAATGCGATAAACTATCATATAATACATTTAAACATTGAATCGTCGTTATTACAACGTATCAAAATATTAAAAAGAATATTTTCTGTGATAAGTTCTCTTGAAAGTGAGATTATTCATATTGCTACAGCAGTTTTCAATCTATATCTCGTGTGTAATTTGATAACTTCAAATAAATTCCTCACTATGTACTCATTCATTTTCTCACTCTTTCTCTCTGGGGTCCATGACAGAATAGTTATTATATCTTCCTTCGACTGTATACATTTTCTATTTCCTGATCAGCAATGTTTGATATTCAATTTGACAGAAAGATATATAATTTACAATCAATTTGTGTAATATGTAAAAATTTACTTGCAAAGAATATTTTTCAAAATTTTGGATTTAGAACTCATTCAGTTACTATTCTTGTACGTTAGCAATTCCCTAATCTTCTCTTCCGTATGTTAGAATGTTAACATTTTTGATAACATATAACTTGACGATTTGCTAGGTTAATGCTGTAGCCTTAATAAATGATAGGTTCTTTTACTTCCATTTTTATCTCCTAATCTGTAACTCCTACTTCTTCCTATTGTTACATTGTTGATACAAATTATGCAAACAGTCTCAGAGTCAAACAGATTTTGATTTATTTTTTCCGAAGATTTATATATATATATATATATATATATAATATATATATATATATATATATATATATATATATATATATATATATATATATATATATATATATATATATATATACATATATATATATATATATATATACATATATATATATATATATATATATATATATATATATATATATATATATATATATATATATATATATATATATATATATATATATATATATATATATATATATATATATATATATATATATATATATATATATATATATATATATATATATATATATATATATAAAACGTACAAATATATATATATATATATAAATCAAAATCTAAGAGACTGTATATATATATGTATATATATATTATATATATATATATATATATATATATATATATACATATATGTATATATATATAATATATATAAAATATATATATATATATATATATAAATATATAATGTATAAAAAATATATATATATATATATATATATATATATATATATATATATATATATATATATATGTTTATATATATTTAAATATATATATTAAAAACTATATAACTATATATAATATATATATCTATAAAAATAAAAGAAATACATATAAAATTGTATATAGGTATCTAGAGTTACGATTTTTTTTTAAAATATATGTTTTATATTTATATTATATATATATGTTGTTTTACCCACATATGTTCCTCTTTATTAAACTGAAGTTTAATGTCTCAAATTCCAATTTCAAACCTGTACATATACTTACCGCATATGTAGAATAACCTTTTAATTAATAAAGTTCTTATGCAATTCATAGATTTACTAATTTGAAATATTCCGTCATTGATCTTCGGTATGACGCAAGAAAGAATATATACATATTTTCTTTTTAATTTACTTGTATACAAAAAGTACTTGTTTAGGAAACCAAATTGCCTCCGAAGCCCCGTTTAAGAATAGAATGACTCTATTTTTTTCAAGAGATTCGTTTTCAAACATGTCTACACATGAAAGGCGGTGATAATACATGAAAAATAATATCAAGTTATTCTTCTGAAAATGAGTTTTTTTTCGTCTTGTAATAACTTCTGGGGTTGCTTAGAAGGTCGTTTAGATGCAAGAGGTTCTAAATATACCCTGAGATTCCTTTATTATTCGAATATCACTATAGTTGGAAAGAAATGGTTATTGCTTCTATGACCTTATCGGTAAGTTGTTTATAGCATAATGTTTTTAGAAATATAATGTACAGATAGCACAAAATCTGAAGTCAAAAATCTAAAATTCTCAATATGTAAAATTGTTACTCTCTATACTATAAAAAACAAGGATTAGTTTTAATATGAAATATAATAGTAATATTATAATAGTAAAAAAGACAGATTTTGAGGAAATTATTAGTATTATTATTTTGCATTTTTTTTTGCATTTATGCAGGTGTTTCTTTTGCTTTGTATGAAATTATAATAGATCGTTTCAAAGAGTTCGAAATATTTTAGTTGCTTAAAAGTTGAAATATATAAACTCCTTTGTAAATTCTATAATTAATTATTTTTTTATCAATTAATTATTAATTATTCTTATAATCATTGTTATTTTTTTAATATAAAGGTGAGATTTCAGATATAGTTATTCTCAGTAGATTTTGTAGCTACAAAAAGGATTAATATTGAAAAGAAAATGTTTAAGTAATAAATTTTATAAATTTGTTTAAATCAGTTAGTTTAAATACCTGCATATAAAATATATAAATTAAACATGCAACTTTGAACTAAATATCTAATGTATAATCTTTATCATATTTCTGGTCTTACAACTAGAAAGATCCATTTAGTTATTTAGTAATAAAACATTTCCATAATCACCCCAACACACTGGTTTTTGAATTATATTTAGCAGAATGATGGCCGATTCGTTTGGGTACTAACCTTTGGTACCGGAGTTAATGGATACGCATCCCACGGTGGTATGGATGTTCGTATCTGCTCGAATCGGCTTTAAGCTGTAGGTACAGGTCTCAAAAGCCCTCGTGTTGCAAAACATAGACCGTAGCACTCCAAACCAAACATTACATTTAATTATTAGTGTCTTTTATTACTTCAGTCACCTAAAACTCTTCAAATTTGCTTTCGTTTTAGGAATGTTTGACAGTAAAATATTGACTTTATCACTCCACAGATTTAGGTAACACCTAGAATATTTTCTTTACTTCTCATGAAGGTTTTTCAATTCTCTGTGACCGCTCATAACTCTAAAGTCCGGAATGTCGTCACATTTTAGCTTGAAAAATCCTTTTATGTAGCATTCTTATATCAGGAATCCTTAACTGATGATCATCGGAAACTTTTAAACACATCGTGATCAATTTCTATGTTAGTCTGAGACAATAAACAGTTTTCCAGAATGGCCTGTAGTAACCATACGTTAAATTCGGTGTTTCAACGCTTTTTTTTCATCTCTTCTTTTAAGTCTTCATCAAAGAGGTACAGGATAGGACCGGTTTGAAGTAAGAAGAAACTTCGGGAATCTCCCAACAATGGAAGGGCCCTTTGGTTTGGTGGGATTCTGACCCCTCCGTTCTTGAGTGGACCCCAGTTTTTTCTCCGGGGACTGTCTGATTTTTTTAGAATATGGATTGCTACTAGAGGAAAGAAGAAAGTAAAAATGCTGTTGGTATCTTCTGATTGCAAGATAGACATTTTGGAGCGACACGAGACAAAGGAAGAGCGACACCGTGTCCAGATGAGTCTTTGATATCTACTAATGATAAGCTGTATTCCAGTTGTACTACTTAGGTATTTAATTGTATAAAATCATTTAATCAAGACATATTTGTCTAGGTGTATTTATTAATGAGCATTAATTTATTCTTTCTCAAACATTAAACCAACATAACATTATTTCTACACCTGTTTTCGCAGAAGGAGGAGTAAATTAAGCCTTTTACATACAAGTCAAGTTTTGGTCATCATTTAATTGAAGTGCTAATGGTCAAAATTTACCTCGCCAAGTACTGATGTCGGCTTTTTCGGTGACATGCATTATATTATTTCATTGCTCAGTTTCTTCTCTCGTGCGTTGATTCTCGCCTGTTTACAATGTTCAAAATACCCATCCCCCAACCTATTCAACACTGCAAATTACAAAGTTGCAAAATTCTAAAACTAGTTTAAACATACAAGTTGTAATGTAAAAAGTATTTAGAAAGTGCTTAAGACATATCAAATTTGAGTAAATAAGAAATTCATGGTTAATTATAACCTTTACTGCATATTATCATACTGTGAAATTCATTCTCTTATATATTAAAAGCCTAAGTTATCTATCCTTCTGTCCTCGAATTTATGAGGCCGTTTTACCTGGAATGGATACAGGTTTCCATATTAGACTCTTAATGAGCTAGGGTTAGCAAAGTTCAAAATCCACCCCTTCCCCCTTTTCAAGCATTTAATACTATTATTTCAAGCCCTATTTTCAGATGATAAAAGCAAGTAATTAAATTTGTCAATTTGTCACATAATAAATAGATAATAATAACATATTTATCTACCATTATGACGTCATTCCTTTAACCATCTCATTTAATTATTTGTAATTTTAATTATTTAAAATAAAAAAAAATATGCATTATTTTCATAAGTTTTATCACTGAAATTAGATATTACGTAACTAATTTTATTTCATATTAGGCTTAAATAATAGATTAGGTACATATGTGATAATTTAAAATTTAATCAAAAATAATTTTTGTTGAAAAGAGAATTTTATCACACATACAAACAACAAATTTTGTTTACCGCAGGGTGTAGTACAAAATATATTTTCATTTCTTTACTTCTGTTAATTACTGTTGCAAAAAAATTAAGAAGAATTTAACGATAATTTCAACGTAGCTAAGAAAACTTTCAATTATCTTTCTGAATTAATTCAACGTGATTCTAAACTGCAGTTACAGTATCGGAAGACTTTAGAGGAATATGAAGATAAACAAATTATAAAGTATGAACCAAATAACTCTCAGCCGAAAAACAAACCATTTTTTTTACCTACTCATAAAGTACTTTACAATTCTGGAGAATTAAATATTTTTACTAATCGCTTCATATGACGAGCTAGTTTGATATAGTTTCAAAATAACACCATATAAATATAGATTCATTCCACTACCACATTTCGTGCTTCTGTGACCACATTTCACAAGGAGGATTTTCCAATCAATCAACAATTTAATGCGACTGTTGTTTATCATCCAACAATTTGAGATTATTCTGACAGTAAACGTATACAAAATTAGAAATGAGGATAAAATAGCAATAAGTGTGATGAGACATTTCAAATATGCCTGTTATTTTGATACGTAAAATAAAAACTATCAGAGAAATCTCAGCGTATAAAGAAACTGTGATGAATTAGGAAAAAGTAAATAAATGTCTGAAAGAAAATGTCACCAGGAAAAATGTATCATACAGATTACGCATTCATAAAGAAGAAAAAAATTAATTCCAAAGTACTGCAATGATTGATCAGAGTTAACAGAATAGTAATGTGAATTATGCATTATGTTGAATAATAAAGAATATAAGTATTTCCAATATATGCATTAAATGGTATTTGTTATTAGGGACGAAATAACAGATGGAATATTAAAAGATACTATTATCCCTAAGAGGTATTGTGGAAATCCTATAGCAGAAAATATGGAAATCCATAGGATTCTTATACAATTCATGACAGGCACAAAATGAATTTTTGTATATGAAATGTATTTTATCTTCTGTATAAATAAATATAAAAGTTATTCCTTTTTAATAAGTCGCATTCACATTAGGAGGACTGTAAAATATAGAATTAAAAAAATAAATTTAATGATGTAAATATAGATTTTTAATATATTTAACAAAATAGTATGTTATCTTATCAGTGTGTGGATGCAGTGCATCCAACAAGTAAAGATATACTTGTTCGGAGATAACTGAATTTATTGACAAACATAACAAATATATATTTAAAAATTTTTAATTAAAATAGTGGTAAATACAAATGAAATTTCTTTCCTTACTGTTGTAAGATAGTGAAACAGAAATAGTGGTAGAGTTGTGTCGCCACAAGTGCATTTGTATAATAAACTGAATCTTCCAAATTGTGTATTATATACTTTAAAATTATATTTATTTAATTTTATTAAGTTTATATTTAAAAGAGTCAGACATTGATGCTTTACGCCGAAAGATGGCCGAATGGTTAGGGAACTAATCCTCTGTACCATAGTTTGTTGGTTTGAATCCCACTGGGGTATACATATTTGTAGCCGTTCCCAATTGGATATAACCAATAGGACCCAGATGTCTCATAATCCATCGTATTGCAAAACAAGTAGACCGTAGAGTTCAAAACCATACCCAAATCCATGATCACTCGCGAGTTATTTTCTCTTTATCAAACGTAATACAACCGCAAAAGATGTAGCATCGGGTAGCTTGATTTAGTGTTTCCCAAATAATTATGTCAGACCCGTGTCGACAAATCGACTCTCCTCTTTACACTCTGGTAAGTTTTATCCATATTCACATCACGGCATTTCACCTTCAAGCAATTGAATCAGTAGAATCTTGTTATAATAGTGCTAAGACTATCTTAATTGTTTGCCTTCCTGAATGATCAATGGGCATGCTCCCATTAGTCATATTAGAATTTAGTTCTGGTATTAAAGGAGGATTGCAATCTACTATTTCTGAACTCCTCAAAGTCAGTTGAGATTACCCGAAGCATTCTTTCAGCCTAAAAACTTCTTGCGAGTTCTTCATACATTATTAAAAAATTTGCTACTTCGTAATTTACAAATTAAATAGCATCAACAAGTTATAATTCAAACTGTAATAAATTTTGTGCCATTTGATTTGCTCCCAATTAGATTAAAAGACAATCGGTCTAACCACTTTTATGTTGTCTATGAGATGATCCATGTTTAGTTCTTACTCTACCTAATATTTTGTTTTAAGTACTCCTGAATGGTAGATAAAATGTAGTAATTTAACCCCTTGAACCTTGTGATGCCCGAACTCAGTTCGGGAAATGCAAATGCTGTAATTTTGGGCTGATTGACCAGAGTTCGAGCAAAATAAAAAAAACGATATTTTAATTCCATGAAGCCCGAAATCTCTTCCTCTAACGCATATTTAATTTGTTTATTTTTCCATTAGAAACCATTTCCATAGATACATAAAGCTTTTCCATATCATTTCCATAGATACTCTCCAGCAAAATGTTCGACAGTTTGGCGCCATTTGTCGCTATTTCTCGGATTCTGTAAAGGATTTTTAAAATTCAAAGGAATCTGAGGAAAATGAAATTGCTCACAGTTGATATAGATGATAATATTGTGTAAGATTATTGTATTTAGCCAGATAATTATGTTATTTGATTTATTTTGCTGTCATTTGAGCAAAAATTGCTGTAATCCGTTAACATTTCCAATGTTTGGAAATATAATGAAAATAGTAGTTATTTCGTTTAATTTTTTTTTTCAAAAAAGTCTAATTCTAACATTTTGATGATAATAAGAAACAAATTTAAACAGAAAAAATTCCATTTTTGACACATTTGTTCTTAAATATATTCCACAAGCAAGGGGTTAAAGCCTCCATGCAGTCTCCAGGACAATGTTCCGTTGTTGCTTGATAGAAACTCGTTTAACATGTACGATATCGACACTTCTACCAAACGAGCAATTTCTGATCTGAATATAAAAGCAAATTTCCTGTAAGATGAAAATTTCATTAAAAGTTGTAGAGTGTACATCGGAGTGAATGATAATAATGCAGTCATATGGCAATAGAAGAAAAACGATTTAAACCCCAATATTATTACTGGTAAGGTATGTGGGATTGATAACAGGTATGTACACAGTGGCGTTCATGATCGGGATGAAGTCTTAGGGTAAGAGAAAAAGAACAATGTGAACGCTAATTTTATTTCTGGTAAAGTGTGGGAGAATATGAACTAGTAGGGTGTATATCAGCGTCCTTGATTGTGATGAAGAGTTATTACAAGAGAAGAAGAACGATATGAACACCAATGTTAATTACTACGAAGTTGGGTGAGAATGGGAACTGGCAGGGTACAAATCGGCGTCCCGGATTTTTATGAAGACTGATTGCAATAATTGAAGAACGATGTAAAAACTTATGTTATTTACTGGTAAAGTGTGTGGGGATGTAAAATGCGGGGTGCACATCGGTGTCCGTGATCTTGATGAAGTCTCATGGCAAGACATGAAAAACGATGTGAACATCTATGTAATGTGCTAGTAAAGTGTGTGGGGATGTAAACTGACAGGCTGCACATGGGAGTCCATGATCGTGATGAAGTCTTTTGGCAAGATATAAAGAACGATGTGAACACCAGTTTTACTTACTGCTAAGGTGTGCGGGGCGTGTGAACTGGCATAGTACACAGCGGCGACCATGATCGTGATGAAGTCTTATGCTAAGAGAAGAAGAACGATCTGAACGCTAATGTTATTCACCGGTAAAGTGTGTGGGGATGTGAACTAGCAGGGTGTACATTACCGTCTTTGATTGTGATGAAGAGTTATTGCTAAAGAAGAAGAAAGATATGAACACCAATGTTATTTACTGCCAAGTTGGGTGGGAATGGGAACTGGTAGGGGGCACATCGACGTCCTTTATCTTCATGAAGTGTCATGACTAGAGATGAAGAACGATGTGAACACCAATGTTATTTACTGGTAAAGTGTGTGAGAATGTAAACTGACAGCTTGCACATGGGCTTCCATGATCTTGATGAATTCTTATGGCAAGAGAAGAAGAACGATATTAACAACACAATGTTAATCTCATCACTTTGGTGACCATGTGGATTTTCGTATAAAAGTTTGAAGAACCATCAATTCGAAGGCTTTTTCTACCTCCATATATTTTGCACTAACCTACAAAATGAAATATATGTTGAATTCTATGTAACACTCAGAAATAACTTATTAAATCATTTTCATCATCGTATATACTGGCTCAAAGTCTCTACAAATATATTTATTTTATGATACTTATATTGCATACACATGATTTTTTAGGAATAAGACACACATTCTGTGTAAAACTGTTTCGTAATTCTTCTGTATTCTTATTTATAGATTTCGTTTGTACAAAATATGAATTTACAATAAAGTTTTGAACATTAATGAAATGTTTCGCAACACATATTTTGTCAAATTTAGCAAACACAATTAGTGTTAGGTTTGAACCAGATACCAAAATTCATTTCTAACAGTATAGTCTATAATCTGTACTGTCATAGACATAAATAAAAATATAGAGAGA
The DNA here is from genome assembly GCA_032207245.1 of Pardosa pseudoannulata. NCBI lineage: Eukaryota > Metazoa > Arthropoda > Arachnida > Araneae > Lycosidae > Pardosa > Pardosa pseudoannulata. The sequence goes on from CM063500.1 coordinate 41,027,422, forward strand.
CATACCAAAATTGTATTTATTACCACTTTATATAAGGAAATATTTTTCTTTAAAATTTCAAAATTGATTTTAGGAAGAATACAATGTGATTTGAAATTGATTTTCACAAATAAAAAAATAATAAAAGATAAGTCTGATTCTAAACTGTAGTATTTGATCGATAGAGATTAAAAAAGGGAAAATTGACTGTGTGATGAAAGATAATGAAAAAAAAAGAATAAAGTAAGAAGAGAGAAGGATTAAGTGACAGCAGATTGAAATAAATTTATTAAGAAACCGAATAAAAGAATATCTTTCTTACTTAGACATCTTCATGAAATAGAAATAATGAAACTTCAAAATTCATATTCATATGATACATATTAATAAAAAATATACTTCATTAATTATTTAATTATTTTCTAAAGTGAATTATGATCTAGAAATATTTTGAAATTCATTCTCAAAAATTATATTTACATTGTTTTAAATTATTGATAATTTCTATTCAAATATACGTAGGATATTTATTTAATTGTCATTAATTTCTCATTCCTTAGCATTTATATATCGTTATTGTACACGCAAACATGAAATATTAATAGGACAGACAAATAAAATTTTTCTTATTAACCTCTGTAAAAATTGAGTTTTCTTGAAAATATCTATATAAATATTTTTTATTAAACTCAGTAGTGTAAACGGCAAAATTTCTAGTGAAATTTGAATATTTAATTTACTATTCATTGAGCATAATTTTGGATATTATATTTATAAAATATAATAAAACATTCAAATTTACCATTTGATTTCTTGCAAATAAATATACATTAGCATTCAGAGAAAAAATATTGTTATAAGAATTAAATTTTCTGACAAAATCTACTTGAAATAAAATTAAGTGAAATTAATTTAAATTAATTAATTTTATTTCTACAATTAACAAAAATTTTCAATTTTGTTAATAACCATATGTTTTAAATATTATGAAAAATGTATTATGATTTTTCAAGGAAATATTGTTGTTTACTTTTAAAATTTACTTCATCATACAATAAACTAGTAAAAATTATAATGTTTGAATAGAAGATATAATCTTTAGAGAGTTTTTTTATACTTACAGTTTTTAAAACTTTGAAACTGTTTAAAGAGAAGCGATTTTATAACTAATAAGACTTAAGGGCCCTGCAATTATAAGAATTTATGCAGATCTCTATTCTATTCTGAAAATCATATACAAATTCAATGTTTTATAAAGGTGCTGATACTCATGAAAAAAAAAGAAAAAGGAACGAACTAAATTCAGATCGCTATAGTTATTATATTTATCTAAATAATTTAATAAATAGTGTTTGTGATGTCACCAACTGTGACAACCCCGTTTCTATTGACTGTGATATAATGTTTTAGAAATAATCGAAATTTCGAAGTACATACAACGATAATACGTAAATATATAGGTATATTCATACATACATATATATATATATATATATATATATATATATATATATATATATATATATAATTTATGATTTATTACAAAAGGAATAAAATATTAAATAAGATTAAAAAAGACTAAATAAAAAATCATTAGCAATTCTGATGCGCTATGCCACTATCAAGAAAAGCTAAATTAAATATCAATTAAAAGGAATCAAAAAATAAAAAATATAAAGAATTGGAATTGGAACGAATATGGAGTTGTTTACTTGAAACGGTGGGGGGGAACATTTTGGTTAATGGCCATTTTAATCATATTAAACGCTCCCGGTCACCATAAGTACATCAATAAAAGCAGACTAAAGTCTAAAATCAATCTATACGAAAAGCAATACCATAAAAAATGAAATTTAAACCTATTACAACAAACCAATGTATAAATTAAAATTATAAAATTCACTAAATATACTAAAATGACTTATAACTATAAACCAATGTATACATTAAAAATATAAAATTCATTTGAGGATTTATTTAACAATATCGATACTTTGGTGGTGTACAATGTTATGGAATTTTATGGTAGATATGATTTAATGGATTTCATTTCCATAAAAAAATATAAAAATTTACTCAAAATAGTTCTTTTTAAAAATTATTTACATGATGGCTCTAAGTTTTATCAACAAATTTATGGTGTTTCTATGGGGGAGGTTGTTCATTGGCTATTGCAGATCTGTATTTACACTTTTATGAAACTAAATCTTCTATTCTTAAAAATGTTTATTTCTATCGATATGTAGACGTCGTCATTATCGGTTTTAAAGATAATAGAGATTTTATATTAAATTTGTATCCTGAAAATATAACTTTAAAGGAAATATCTAATAGACCCGAAAGATTTTTAAACTTTTTAGATTTGGCTGTAAAAGTTGTTAATAAGCATATAGAGTATCAAATGTATGATAAACGTGAAACGTATAATTTTAGGATTAATGGTATAACAAATTGACAAAGTAACTTAAACTTTAACGTAAAACGTAATATCATTTTAGATTTTATGATACGGTGTATAAGACTAAACACTTCAAATTCAAATAGAGAAAATATCATTAAGGAATACGTCAGCCAGATTTTAACTGCGGGTTACCTACGTTTTTTTATACTTAGAGTTATGCAGTCGTGTCTTAGTTCTGGTAAAGAGGATGTTATGCGTCTTGTGGGTTGGATATGAGTATGTGTATTCTTACTTTGGTATTCTTAGTGGTTTTTATAATCCATTTTAGTATTTTTTAGGGAATTTTATAATTTTAATTTATACATTGGTTTGTTGTAATAGGTTTAAATTTCATTTTGTTTATCATATTGCTTTTCGTACAGATTGATTTTAAACTTTAGTCTGCTTTTATTGATGTACTTATGGTGACCGGGAGCGTTTCATATGATTAAAATGGCCATTTAACCGGAATGTAGGGGTCGTAATTCACCCCCACCGCTTCAAGTACACCAATTCCATATTCGTTCCAATATTCTTTCCAATTCTTTATATTTTTTATTTTTTGATTCCTTTTAATTGATATATATATATATATATATATATATATATATAATGTGATCCAGTGTTAAGGCGAATGGAATAATTAGTCCTTCTCAGTACCATTTGCTTTTATTCGTGGCGAAGTCACGCTTGAGTGTGTTGACAGCTCCATGGCCACGAGATAACTGATCATTATCGCTTGATTAGTTATCAACTTTCTGTGAAATATCTCTGATCGTGACTGCATTACTCGAAAGTGTTACGCAAGCGTGGTTCCTTTTCATTTATTTTATTATTATAAATGAGTTCTCTTTTAAAATCATTTATAACTAACGTAATTTCCAACTACCCTCTTTTTTAGACTGACATAAACACAATATCCAACATTTATTAATACAGAACAAAAATTTTACTAATTAGTGTAAATAAAAAAGTATTGTGGGTCATTTTTTTATTCAACTGAAGGTGATTTAAACCCATTTGGTTTTAGTGGATTATCCCATATAACACCATTTATTAATGCAACATTAAATTTATTTTTCAACTTAATGTAGAAAGTAAGTTAAATGAGAAGGTATTTGTCAGTAGCTACAGATGCTGCATTGAGATCCGGTAATGTATTATTTCGTAAAGATATAACGGTAATAATCTAGTCCCTTAATGACTGAGAAATTTCACGAGGCCTGAGACGATGAATTACAAAATATTTCCTGAGTGATAAGGGAAAACTCATATTATCTGACAGTTAAATTAGCAAGATTTATGGTAAATATTTGAACTGACATCCTGTCTCCAAAACAAAATGGGATTTGCAGTGTGTAAAGTATCTAATTTAATAACAAAGGTTCTCTTATATTATTTTGATAAAGGTAACTGTTTCAAATATATAAGGCAGTATTTATTCGAAAAATTTAATTTTTGCTTTCAACACGTTATTGGTAATAACTATTAATAATAACTATTATCTAATATAATAGTAGATAATATATATTATCTACAATTAAATATGTTTGGAATAAAGACTATAAAAGTTATTTATCAAGATCCATTTAGATATTTTATTAACATGTTATCGTGTCATAAAGTAGTATACTTTTAGGTGGCATGCTGCTTTAGAAGATATAAAAGCTAAGTAATATGAAATTAACATGCAGCATGACAGCTATTGGTAAATGAAATTCAAAATGCACAATATATTTAATTTAAAAAATCTTCTTTGGAAAAATCATTGAATATATGGGGGTAATAAAGTAGTATACTTTTAGCTGGCATGCTGCGTTAGAAGATATGAAAGCTAAGTAATATGAAATTAACATGCAGCATGACAGCTATTGGTAAATGAAATTCAAAATGCACAATATATATAATTTAAAAAATCTTCTTTGGAAAAATCATTGAATATATGGGGTTAAATTAATTTGCTTTTGTGTTTACCTTGGTATTAGGATATTTAAGATAGCCATTTGTAAATTTGTGTATTTCAGGTAAATGGGGCATTCAAGTAATTTTATATGTTTATTGAAAATAATTTTTTAATATTTTAAAGTATTGATAGAACTTATTAGATTTTACTCTCTTCCAAATGCAATATAAATTGCTGAAGTACTGCTTTTTTTATTTGCTTATCAATAACATTTTTCTTCTCTTGTTTCAAAAAGTGTAATCTTTTTATAGTCAAGTTAGCAAAACTGCAAGCAATTAAGAATGGAAATATGGCAAAAGTATATATTAGAAATACTGTAGACATAAGCATTTATAGATTTCAAAATTTATTGATTATATACAAAGGAAACTAAAAATTGTGGACTAAATATAAATGCATTGCTTATAAGCACTGCAAACTAATAGGCTGCAAATAGACAGTAATAGACTACAAAATTCTTTTGTAAAATTCACTATAGACAAGTTACTGAAAGAAAAACAATTCGTTAGAAACTATGAAAATTAAGACCGTGTAAATTGTAGAAACCACTGTAGAAAAAAAGTATGTGCATACTCTACAAAAGTCATGTGTAGAAACTACTGTAGATTAAAAGTAGTGATCCTAATACAAAAGCCTTTCGTTAAAATCGCATAAAATTAAGGAGGTTAAAGACTTCAAAAGTCCTTAATGGAAAAATACTACGAACAAGTATGAGTGGGTGGAATACCAAAGGTATTTTTTAATTACTACGAACTAAACAGGATTGATATAATATGAAATACCCTGCACAATACAAGTGTAGATAAGAAACTATAGCCATAGCTTGAAAATTCTGCAAAGAAAAAATAGTTTATGGAAAGTAAAAAACATATTTGAAACACCAAGAAGTAAAAATGGTGGATGTAATATAAAATAATGTGCACCATTAAAAGTGTGGATAAGCTACTGAAGCCATTTCTTGAAAATACTGCAAAGAAATATAAGTGAATGAGATGCAAAAGTCATTTGTTAGAAACACTGAAAATAAGTTTAAAAAAGAACAAATTGCATTTTTGAAATTCACTGCACACTGATATGTGGAAATAGACTGTAAAATCAATCTACCGCATTTAAGAATAGAAGTCAAGTATTATGAATAACACGTAAATGAAATGTAGAAAAATAGGGCAAAATCCTTGAAATTGGGTTTTTAATTGAAATACTTGATTGCTATGAGGGCAATTCAAAGATCTCATGTACTCGAATTGTGTATGAGCATAACATAGCTTACATAAAAAACAATGTAACTTATT
>CM063500.1:41038095-41058095 GCA_032207245.1 Pardosa pseudoannulata
GGCGATATCTGCAGCTACCGAAGATTACATATGAGTGTACTGTACGCCCGGGTACCCCGAGTTTGTGTTTTTCTATCCACCCAGTCAAGAGGTGCACGATTAAATTAGTGCCGGGATCATGTCAATTGGACTGTGTATGAGTGGGGCAATGTCATGTTTACTGATGACTCACGATTTGCTCTGAAGCCAGATAAAAAGCGTATAAGGATATGGATTGTACAAGGAACACGCAATCAGCCCAGAAACATCATCGAACATTACGCATTTCGAGGCGGATGCATTATGGTGTGGGTAGGGATTCCATTAGGATACCGAACCGACCTGCACATTTTTAAACATGGTTCTGTGATGGCTGTCAGGTATCGAGATGAAGTCCTAAAACACATTGTGAGATTTTACGCTGCAGCAGTTTTCCCTAATTATGTTTTATTGGACGATAACTCACGTCCCCATAGAGCTCACACCGTCGATGACTACCTGGAGAGTTAAGGGATTCCGTGAATGTCGTGGCCAGCATATTCAAGCAACCTTAATCCCACTGAAAATCTTTGGAATGCTCTCGGTAGTTCTGTATCTTCACGTTTGTCACCCCCAGCCACTCTTATTGAAATTGCTGTACAAGAAGAATGGTGATTGCTTAATTCTCCGGTAGTTGACCACCTAATTGAAACATGGTCACAAGGTGTGAAGTTTGTATACACGTGAGGGAAATCACATAACCTATTAGTGTCCTTTATTTAATTTTGTTCTGTTTATTTTTACTTTATACACAATTCTGTTTAAGTCTTCAGTATGTCATTATCTGATAATTTACAAAAATTTAATTTAATAATGTTTTCATTTCTGTATATAGTTCTTGATTTTGTTTTATGCCTAAGTATATATGCTTCTTTCTTGCCGAATTTTTGTGTCAATCAATGCAGTATTTGTTGATTTTTTTCATTTTATAACTTCTTGCTTAATTTTTGGAAATGAGTGTACATTTGTAATATCCTGAAACTGAATTGTACATTAACAATATTCATTCTATTACCAAAAATATATTAAATCAGTATTTTTGTAAGACAGCTAATACTTTTGGAAACATGGCGGAAACATTTATATTTTTTATCCCAGGGGCTTTAATATACGGAGAAATATAATTTTCTTTGTAGTGAAGTATATTTTAATGAAAATAAGCACCATAAAAAGTTGTTATGCGTTAATCTTCTTTCTTCTCTATTTAAGGTAAAACAGGATTATTAGAGAAGATTTTGTAAAAATGTGCATTGTGTATATGCAAAGAAGGTTTAAATTTCATAAAGGGATTTTCACTTACAAGAAACCGTTTTTTATCTTTACAGCTAGTATTTTTTGCGAATGACTATATTTAATTCCACAGCGTATATGTAAAGGCTGCGTTAGCTTGAAACAGTATTAGTTTATTGCTATAAATTTTATTATAAAGCTCTGGATTAAACTAAAGGAATTTTAAAAATTATCTTTTAATTAATTTCGTATCATTCTTATTTAGTTTATTATATTGCACAATAAATAGTGCTTAATGCAACCTATAATTTTTAACTGCGATAATTCAACTCTAGATAACATTATGGTTTCATTATAAAGTCTGTGGTTATAATTACGTTTATAAACACTTAAAGAATCTTTGTATATGAAGTACATTTACGTTGCATACCTGTAATCCACCTACAGTTTCTTGAATATACCTCAATAGAAAGTAAATAAATATGGAATTAAAAGTAAAATAACTTACTCTAGGCTGTTCAAAAATGTTCTATCAAAACTATTAATAACTACTACTCTTATATATATATATATATATATATAATATATATATATATATATATATATATATATATATATATATATATATATATATATATATATATATATATATATATATATATATATATATATATATATAATATATATATATATATATATATATATATATATATATATATATATATATATATATATATATATATATATATATATATATATATATATATATATATATATATATATATATGTATATATATATATATATATATATATATATATATATATATATATATATATATATATATATATATATATATATATATATATATATATATATATATATATATATATATATATATATATATATATATATATATATATATATGTATATATATATATATATGTGTGTGTGTATATATATATATATATATATATATATATATATATGCGTATATATATGTATGTATATATATGTATATATATGTATATGTATATATATGTATATATATATATATATGTATATGTATATATATATTTATATATATATATATATATATATATATATATATATATATATATATATATATATATATATATATATATATATATATATATATATATATATATATATATATATATATATATATGTATATATATATATATATATATATATATATATATATATATATATATATATATATATATATATATATATATATATATATATATATATATATATATATATATATATATATATATATATATATATATATATATATATATATATATATATATATATATATATATATATATATATATATATATATATATATATATATATATATATATATATATATATATATATATATGTGTGTGTATATATATGTGTACATGTGTGTGTGTGTGTGTGTGTGTGTGTCATGTCGTGATCCAGAGTTAAGGCAGATGGAAAACAGTCTTCTTGATAATAATAAGTTTATTAAACCTTGACAGCTCTGTGTTGTTGACAACTCCATGTCCAAGCTCTCACTGAAAACTTATTTGTTTTCAAGCTCCTTAAATTGTTTCTAAATGCTTCCACCTGACCAGATTATCCTAAAAGCTTACGTGAACGTGAGTGTTTTTCATTTATTTTATTATTAGAAAATAGTGAACTTTTAAAATTGGTTTTAACTCAAGTAATTTACAACTACCCCTTTTTTAGACCTGACATATATATGTGTGTGTGTGTTTAATCTGGCGCAATTATTCCGCCCGTTAGACTCAAAATTAAGCCTCTATTATTTTTATTTACACAGGCTTACTGAGAAATATTTCTCTGGCGTTATCAGAATAATGAATTATACATTTCAAACACCTTCAATTACAAGGTTGTCCCCACAGTTGGGAGAATGAGTATATTCGTAGTAGAGAAGAGATTAGTCAACGAATAAAATGTCAGAAATTAACTTAGATGATTAAAAAAGTTAACCTTTCGCCTGGTACTGTTAGAAAATTTCGCAAGGGCACAGAAAATTTACATTTATTTCAGAATTACCTTTAAAATATGGGTAAAGAGATTTTTAAGTCCGCGTACACACACACACACACACACACACACATATATATATATATAATATATATAATATATATATATATATATATATATATAATATTTGCAATTACATTTCAAATGCTATAAATACTAAATGATATAAACAACTATGAAAAAAGTAGGTAAAGTTTCATCGTAGGTTTATAATGTATTCAATGTGAAAATTTGAAATTCATTTCTGCAATACTTTTTTATTCATAAATTTAAAAGATTAATAGTAGACATAATATAATATTATATTATAATATTATATGTAATATAATATATTATAATATAATAGTACAAAATATTGTACCATTTATAAACTTTCAAATTGTGTCACTTGTTTAAATAAAAAGAAAAGCAGGTGTGTTTTTGTTTCTTGATTAATTCATCTGAAACAGGACCATTAATTAAGTAATAAGATGTTTCTGCCAGTTTGGGCATATTTTACCAATTTTGAATGCAATATAATGCTTAAAAGTGAGACAAAAATTGCATTATTTTCAAGAGTATGTTTGATGAAGTAAGTTCTTCCATTTCACATATTTCACTTTAAAAATATAAATTATGTAAAAGTTATTACGTAATGTCAAACATATGTTAATGTTATATTCATTAATTTAAAAGATATATGTTATTACTTTAAAATAATATTCAATAAGTAAAATTTGTACGAGGAAACTTTCAAATAATTTAATTTGCCTTTATCAAGAGAAAAACAGGGCTTGTACCTTACATTTTCTTATAAGTTCATACGGAAGATGAGCATTAATCAAGGAATAAGATTATTTCACAAGTTTGTGCACATTTCACTAATTTTGAATACAATATAACACTCAAAACTAAGAAAGAAATCTCTATCTCGAAGAGATAGTCCGATGAAGTAAGTTTTTCTATTCCATATATTTCGCTTGAAAGTATACGATATGGAAAAGGTATTACGTAAAGGTAAAAATATGAAACTCTTCTATTCATTACTTTAAAAGATTGTAAAATATATGTAAAATATGTACCATGAGTAAACTGTTAAATAATACCCTTTGTCTTAAAAGAAAAACAGGGGGCGTCCCTTATGTTTTCGTATTAGTTCATCCAGAAATATCATTAAATAAATATGAAGGTTTTTTTTTACCAGTTTGGGTACATTTTACCAATTTTGAAAGCAATATAACATTTAAAAAGAAAAAAAGTTTAAAAAAAAACTTACTTAATCTCTTCATCACACTTATTCTTGAAAATAAATAATATTTTCAAGAGTAAGTCTGATGAAGTACGTTTTCTATTCCTTGTATTTCATTTGAAAGATATAGATTTTGGGAAAGATATAACGTAATGTTTAAAATATGAAAATATTATATTCACATAGATGATTTAAATTCATGGTGATTACTTAAAAATGTAAATGTTTAACAGCAATAAGCACTTCAAAAGATTGAAAGATTATTTGAAACGGTATATTATGAATTCCTGTAAAAATAATCTCTTTCACTTCAATTTGGTTATCTGTCTCACATCATTTTCCTCAAAACTTAAAATACATCAAGTAATACTTTAGGATGTGGAACAATCACGAAATTTCGATATATATAATCATTTCATTCTTGAATTCGTATGAGCTTGCAGCTCATACACTATTGCATTTAAATTTTCTTTATAAATTTATTTCTTAAATATAAAAGATGCGGTAAAAATACTTTATCTTACGGAAAGAACTAGTCATTTGCATATTTTTCAGTTACTGAAAGATTTACAGAATTGCTTCTTGGATTTAGGTTTGATAAAAATGTAGCGTGATATAAAAAAGGGAAAAACTTTTAAATCCAATCTTTGGAAGCGTATGATTTTTGCGCCTGAACTCAATGAAGTCTTATACATCTGACTGATGGTTTTGTTCTTTTTTTTTAACTGTACACATTTCTTTGATTTAAAATATGTTTCTGTTTCTCATACGAAGCATAACTCACTTCAACGCTGTGGAAAATTTTCTAAATGTAACGAAAAAAAGATAAAAAATCACAGCCTTTTTCCGTATTTGAAGTAAGAATATTTGAATTCTTTAAATTGAATCTATGAAAATTTTGTCATTCTATTGTTCTATCGGGAAAACACTTTTTTGTGTATCTCATTTATTTAAGAGAAAAATTTAATACGATTTCTCTTATTTATAACTTAACTGAATTTGTTGTAAAAAAAGAATATTAAAATAATAAAAATTTGACCTATTTTAAATGAATTAATATAAATGAATTTTACATATGTAGTTAAGACATAAATTTCATGGTGGAATATAGAAAGAATAGTTAAATGTATAGTTTATTAACTTTCTAAAGAAAATATGAAGATATTTGAGTTCTACAAAATATGTACTGTATGTGCATCTTGTTCTATTTATACAAAAAATCATAAGATATAATATTATCAAGCTATAATTATTACTTAAATTAGTAAGACTGAACCTTAATGTATAATTATCATTTTAAAACAATTTATACAATGACATAATCTATAGTTAAAACATAAATTCGTTGGAGAAAAATAGAAATAATAGTTAAATGAATAGTTTATTAAATCTCTAAAGAAAATATGAAGATATTTGAGTTCTAAAAAATGTGTACTATATGTACATCTTGTACTATTTATACTAAAAATCATAAGAAGCAATATCATAAAGTTATAATTATTGCTAAAATTAGTAAGACAAAACCTTATCGTGTAATTATCATTTTAAACTATTTATACAATATTATTACTCCTTTCGAACTACTTTAATGTGCAATCACACTCTTTGCTTTATTTTTTTCATACTGCAGTTTACTTCTATGTTTGAGTGCCAAAATAACATCAGCCCAGAGATCAGGAAGAGAATTGATGCGGCCAACCGATGTCTATGTATACTCAGAAGTCAATTGATGAGCCTTTTTATTAAAAGAAGAACGAAAATCTTGTTGTACAAAGCTCTCATAAGACCAGTGCTAACTTATGCCTCTGAGACTTGGTCACTTACTTCAAAAGAAGACAAATGCTTGCACTAGAGTGTTGTGGACCATTTTTGGCGGTGTTTTTGACAGGAGAGCCTGGCGGAGAAGATTTAACTTTGAACTGTACAAGCTTTAGAAAGAGGATGACGTCAACAAATTTATTAGGCTGAATAGAATGAGATGGGCTGGACATCTATTGCGAATGAACGCAGATGGGGCAGCTTTAAAAGTTTTTAATGCAGTCCCTTTCGGACAACGACCAAGGGGCAGAAAAAACGACGGAGGATCGACTGCCTGGAGTCGGACTTTTTTCTCACAAAGATTAGATGCTGGAGGTTTCAAGCACAAAACAGAGCAGAATGGGAAAAAATTCTTAAGAAGGCGAAAGCATACAACGGGGTGTCGGGCCTACTATGAAGATAATGATGACTTTACTTCTATGTATGGCTTTCGGAAATTAAACCAAACAATAATATTAACGGTATATTTGATAGCAGTTTGCATGTAGAGATAATTTTATATCAATAATTTTAGTAAATTTTAATGCAAGCTTCTAAATTAATGTTTGGAAAGTGTCTTACTATTATTTTTTACAGATATCAATGTGTCTTAGGAAACTTGTCTTCATTAAGACAGTAATATTATAAAATTCACATATATTTTTACGTGCAACTTAACTAACAAACTGAAAAATGAAGACTGCGAAAAAACTGTTCATTTGAAATTTATGAAGCTTAATGTGTGATAATTTTGTTGCCGTTACTGTAATTGTGTGTAGGTAATTATCCTATCTAAAAAAGCCTATCTAAATTATATATTTACATTTTTTTAATGAGTAATCAATCTTGAATGGCTCTTCTTATATACAAAAGCAGGATATACTAATTTTGGATTATCATATTACTTGAAAATCTTGATTTAAAATTTTAGGAATGCAAAGATTTACAAAGTGCATTTTGTTGAAAACAACAAACTTATTTCGATTCTTTATTAACTGCTATCTTTCTACACCCTAATGTTTTGCACTAATTTGCTAAATATTTAAAACCAATGTTAATATCATACTATATTTACATTGCTTTTAGACAGAAACAGAAAAGTTGTACGGAGATATCTCTAGGATCAACTTACCTAACATACCAGTTTTAAAGATATATTTCTAAGATGTATAATATATTAAATTAAAATATATTAAGTTTAATTAAATTAGTGGTCGCTATTACTGTGGTAGTGTTGTAATTTACTTACAACACAAACAAAAGTGTTTGTTCTCAAAGGGTAAAATATTCGCTATAGAATTAAAGGTAAATGCCTTATATTTAAACTAAAACATTTATTATGTACAATATTTAGAAATTAATACATTATTTTATTAATATTTGACATGCCCTGTATTTATTTAGTTTTGCTATTTATCAATATTTTTAAAATGATATTCCTTATCAAAATGTTATGATACCCAGGTAATAATCATGAATATAAAGTTGATTTTACCTTCAGTAATTATATGGAAGTTGGCCGGGGCTGTAAGCAGGATGGAAGTCGGTGCGAGCGTGCGGGTGTAAAAGTCTTTTGCTGGACGTCGGTACTGGCGTGAAGATCGTATGGATGCGGTATCGAGAATATATTGCTGGCCCGGGCTCTCTGGCTTGCTCACGGATCTGTATGTACCCGTTTTCTGTGCACCTCCAACCTCGACACCTTTTTCCACTTTTCTTCCACAACTTTACACCTCGGTTCAACGCCCCTTTGTTTTCTCTCTCACAATCAATGAAAATTTCCCACATATGCACATCCTTCGGGGGTGCAGGTGGACTCATTAAAATGGCCTCTTTGGTGAAAGTTGACATTATTGCCTATCCCCTGACCCCATATCTTATGGTTGAATCCCTGTCTGGGCTTGATCATTACACTTGTGCCACTCCATCAGATATAAATCCTCCTCATGGATTACCATTAAAATTCCAAGTCAACAGCTACATCTATATTCTTCTTAGAAATTTAGTCCACAGCTGTGTCCACGTGCTGATCATTGTGGTAAAGTACATCATTACAGGTAGACACATAGTATTTCTGTTTTCGTTTCGAGATATGATTCGATATGATGACACCTTAATACTTTATATTGTTAATCTAGTTATTTATCGTTGACATGTGATGATTTATAAGACGGTAAAGGTATCCAAAATTAGATGAAGTATGGTAAATCTTACTAAAGCCCAAATCAACAACAAATCTTCCCTCCTTCCCGAAAGAATATATTAAATAAAAATAATCCATGAAAATTGGTTGACAATTCAAAGTCCTTTCGTAGGCGAGACATCTCTATATTAATAGAATATTCGTCCAAAATTAGATGAACAATGGTAAATCTTCCTACATTTCAAATCAACAACAGATCTTCCCTCCTTCCCAAAAGAATATAATAAATAAAAGTAATCCATGGAAAATGGCAGAAAATTCAAAGTACTTTCGTAGGCGAGATATCTCTATATTAATAGAATATCCTTCGACATCTAGAAATTTTAAAAAAATATTATTTACACATCTACTGAGATTAACGCCTTCATTCAGGATAAAATATCTGAATCCAAAAATCTATACTTAATAAATAAATGAAACAAAATTTCACTAATACATGAATATGAACGAAATATATAAAATTAATTTTACAACGGTTGTTATGTGTTATACCTACCTGAAGTAATATCAATATAATCCAAAAACTAATAAATATATATTAAAAATTTATCACTTGATTAACTAAAATTGATTCAAATAATTCACCCTTTTATCTATCATGTTGACACAAGAAATATATGGAATAAAGATAAGCAGAAATGAGAAATAATAAATTTTAATTTTCGTTATTTCTTACACTTTTCATACATAAACAGTCGATCACCTGCTGCTGACTTAATACCGATTCCAAGAACATTTTATGCATTTATGAAAAGAACTCCCGCATTTTTGTCAGATATTTATGTGGGCTGAAACTAGGTAAGATATTAGGTAAACACAGTAGCTTTCAAGGGAAAATATTTTTTATCATGAATAACTATTTTTGAATCAGTATTAAATAAAATGATCTGCAATGTTTAGAATACAAAATTTCCTACATAATTACTCAAAGTTTAGCATTTTAAAAATGATTTAATCTTTTTATATAAAGCAGTACATTTTTAAAAAGCATGAAATTTATTCAACATGTAAAAAAAGGAATATATATTAAAAATCAAACATTTGATTAATTAAAATAGATTTAATTAAATCAACCAATTATCTATTATGTTACAAAAGAAGTAAATCGAATAAAAATAGTGAGAAATGAGAAGTAATAAACTTTCATTTTAGTTATTTATTACAATTTTCATACCTAGAGAGTCGGTCAGCTTTTGCTGACTTAATACAGATGTAAGGAACACTCTATACATTTTTGACAAATAACTAATGCCATTTTTCTTAGATATTTATGTGAATTGAAATTAGGTAAGATATTAGGTAAACACAATACATGTCAAAGGAAAATATCTTTATCATAAATAACTATTTTTGATTCGGTATAAAGTAAAATGTTCTTCTATGTTTAGAATAAACATTTTCCTACATAATTAATAAGTTTAACTTTTTAAAAATGATTTTATCTTTTTATATAAAGCAGTACATTTTTAAAAAGCATGAAATTTATTCACCAAATAAAAAAAGTAAAGAAAAAAAGAAATATATATTAAAAATTGATCATTTGATTAATTAAAACTGATTGAATTAAATCAATGAATTAAATGTTATCTTGACACAATTAGTAGATCGAACAAAAATAATGAGTTAATGAGAAATAATAACTTTTAATTTTAGTTATTTCTTACAATTTTCATACATAAACAGTCGGTCACCTGTGGACTTAATAATGATTCCAGGAACATTTATTAATTTTTGACAAATGACTCCTCCTCTTTTTCTTAGATGTTTATGTAAACTGAAACTAGGTAAATTTTAGGTAAACACAGTACATGTCAAAGGAAAGTATCTTTATCATAAATAACTATTTATGATTCTGTATAAAGTAAAATCTTCTGCTATGTTTAAAATAAAAATTTCCTACATAATTAATAAGTTTAACTTTTTAAAAATGATTTTTTATATAAAACTGTACGTTTTTAAAAAGCATGAAATGTATACACCAAGTAAAATCGATCATTTGATTAATTAAAATTTATTGAATTAAACCAACCAATTATATGTTATCTTGACACAATTAGTAGATCGAATAAAAATAATGAGTTAATGAGAAGTAATAATTTTTAATTTTAATTATTTTTTACAATTTTCATACATAAACAGTCGGTCATCTTCTGCTGACTTAATTCCGATTCCAGGAACATTTTATTCATTTATGAAAAGGACTCCCGCATTTTGTGTTAGATATTTATGTAGACTGAAACTAGGTAAGATATTAGGTAAACACAGTATATTTCAAAGGAAAGTATCTTTATCATAAATAACTATTTTTATTCGGTATAAAGTAAAATGTTCTTCTATGTTTAGAATAAACATTTTCCTACATAATTAATAAGTTTAACTTTTTAAAAATGATTTTATCTTTTTATATAAAGCAGTACATTTTTAAAAAGCATGAAATTTATTCACCAAATAAAAAAAGTAAAGAAAAAAAGAAATATATATTAAAAATTGATCATTTGATTAATTAAAACTGATTGAATTAAATCAATGAATTAAATGTTATCTTGACACAATTAGTAGATCGAACAAAAATAATGAGTTAATGAGAAATAATAACTTTTAATTTTAGTTATTTCTTACAATTTTCATACATAAACAGTCGGTCACCTGTGGACTTAATACCGATTCAAGGAACATTTTATACATTTTTGACAAATGACTCCTCCACTTTTTCTTAGGTATTTATGTGGACTGAAAATATTGAAGATATTAGGTGAACACAGTACATTTCAAAGGAAAATATCTTTATCATAAATAATTATTTTTGATTCTGTATAAAGTAAAATCTTCTGCTATGTTTAAAATAAAAATTTCCTACATAATTAATAAGTTTAACTTTTTAAAAATGATTTTTTATATAAAACTGTACGTTTTTAAAAAGCATGAAATGTATACACCAAGTAAAATCGATCATTTGATTAATTAAAATTTATTGAATTAAACCAACCAATTATCTATTGTGTTGACACAAGTAGTACATCGAATAAAAATAATGAGAAATCAGAAGTAATAAACCTTAATTTTAATTATTTATTATAGATTTTACACATGAACAGTAGGTCAGATTCTGCTGACTTAAGACCGATTCCAGGAACATTTTATACCTTTTTGACAAAGTACTTCTGCACATTTTCTTAGATATTTATGTGGACTGAAACTATTTAAGATATTAGGTAAACACAGTACATTTCAAAGGAAAAGTATTGTTACGAATTTGCGAAAATTGCTTGAGTTTAGCATGGGACTCTATGGATATCTCGCCAAATTGGCGAGATATCGGCTCGTTGGCGACGGATTTGGCAACCTATTTTTGTCGCCAATTTCATCGCCAAGTTCGTCGCCAAGTATCGCCAAGTGTCGCCAAATGTCGCCAAGTGTGGCGTCACGTGGCCACTTCCGGTTCCGGCTTCTAGAGTGTTCTGGCAGTTTCTGTGGGTCTATATAAGGCAGACGGAGTCCCATGCAAGAAGAGTCGTTAAGAGAATATCTCGGTCTAAGAGGAGTACGCACGGTGTGTTGTGCTTGATGCGGAAAGTCTTGCGTGAGCCGACGGCTTTGGGCTCAAAATTGTTCCGCGGAGATTTTGACGTTGTATTTCTTCCAATAAAGTATTTGTCTTCGTGCTGCAGTCTTGCTTGCTTGCTTAAAGTCCATTCAATCCCCGAACCCAGCAGTTTTTAGTTTTGAAAGTTCGTAACAGTATCTTTATCATAAATAACTATTTTTTGATTCGGTATAAAATAAAATATTTTGCTGTGTTTAGAGTAAAAATGTTCTTGTATTATTAATAAAAGTTTAACTTTTTAAAAATGATCTTTTTATATACAGCAGTACATTTTTAAAAATTGATTATTGAATATTGCATGACTAAACGTAACGAAATTTATAATACATAATATGAAACTTATTATGTAGTTGTTTGTATCTCTAATTAACACATTGTTTACGGGACAAGTACTAGTATCTTTTCTGACGATTGATACTTGAGCGCGAGTCACGTACTAGTACCGGTTAGTGTAACAACATGGTTTGTTTGTGGGTTCAAAAATAACGGTATATACAGGAAAACAAAGCTGAATGTTCTTGTCTACTACATAAATTCTGGGAAAATTTAGACAAATAAAAACTATTTTTTTTACGTCAGTTGATGAGGAACCACAGAACTGGAAAATATTAAAACTATATTATTATATTTATATTTGATTTTTCATATGTACGATACTATTATACATTTATTCACTAAAAATATGTATTTTTTGTTTACAAAAATCTGATGGTTGTTATTAATATATTTCTATTCATAAATTTTTTTATATATATTTCAATATAAAATATGAAACGTTGGTTAAAAAAGTAAATAATTTTCGATCTATTGAGATTTAACTGAATAACTAAATTTACCCGCAAAACACCAGCTTCCGGTACAATTCCGTTGCGAAATGAACCCACACACAATGTGTTAAGTTTTAAGATTGACTTACTGAAAGTAATTTTTTGAGATGATGTAGAAATAATTTTTTGATTAAAATTTTGAATTCAATCCGATTTAACATTTTTTAAGAATTTTGCGGTGTACTTGTAATAAAAGAAATAAATAGTACATGATGCAATTGTAAAAAATTTTGGGAACAGTTTCGTACTTGTTTAATACAGTTAGTCTTTTGTCCTGACCATACTTCTGCTTTTTAATTTGGTTCTGTTATTTTGCCTTTAGTCTTTATTAAACTACCTTAGAATTTGTAATGAACATTAACTTTGTGATAGTTTTTAAAAAACATAACCTCTTCTACCGAAATTAAATTCTTTGCAACGTTGCTCGATACCCAACCATGGATTGGTTGGATATCGGTTGATAAATCTCATCAGTCTCTATAACTTTATTTGAGATGTTAAAATCATCTTGATTACTTTCAACACAGAGAGTAGGGCGTTAACACTCCTAACTGAGGAATCAATCATCAGAAAAAACTACAGCACTAGTTAGTAATATATCGAGCATTTTTCAAGAATTCAAGAAGAATTACCGCATAGTGAAGAAAATTTCAAAAATCAAAGAGAGACTCATACTTTGTTCATTATATATGATTTATAAGATATCTGACGTTCCTAGAAAAGTATAAATCATCAATAATCGTTAAAAGGAAACATCTGGAAAAGTATTTGTTCGTTACATGGATTATGGTATAAAGGGGATCTAAATTATGTATAAAATGAAGATTCAGCATTCCTTGAAAAATCAAACTGAAATAATTTCTCTCCTTTTAGAATTAACTCATAAAGCCAAATTATAGTCGATAAATGTTCTAATTAAGTCTCTTAATGCGTTAAAATTGACACGATTAAAATTGATATATGGATGATTTTAATTCCGATCATTAAGTCATACGTTCATAAATATGCAATGCTTTTTGCATTAATCCCGATATCAGTAAAATAGTTAAAATTCATATTTATACGTTGAGCCTAGTTAAAAATATGATAATTTCTGATAGATTAATAGTCAGGAATAATTTAGTACTTTTCAGTTGGGTATTGTAACTATAAAGACAAATCTATTTAATATATTGTATTACTTTAACTTCACATATATTAACACAATGATATGATATTACGAGATAATTATTTTACTAGAAATTAACTTAAGAAAATAAACAAAATTTCCAAATAACTTTGTTAATAAACAACTTAGATTTAATATTCTGCATGCATAAACAAGGGGTGATTAAATAGTAGAGCTGCAAAGCTGATATTCATGCATTTTAATACTTTTTAGATAAATTAATAGTGTGTTATTATTCTAAAACATGCGCTCGTCAACTGCACAAAACTTCAGCCCTCTACAACCTACAGATAGTTGTTAGGTTAATTCAAAGTGTGACTCATTTGCAAAATTTATGTTATGGTGATATGAGCTCCGTTATTCGGTTTATGCGTTAATGTGAAGAATATAACCGCGTCGAACATTAACTGGCGAATGATTACTGAGACACTATAAACTTTCGTGAGTAGGTCTTAGAAGGTATTCTAACATTTGTTTCCGGTTAAGGAAAGGTCTTAGACGATTGTTAAGATACATACAATCAACCTACCTGCAACACAGACTTTCCTTCAAGAGACTTTCCCTCATTTACTTACTTAAATAGCTCAAGCATGCCAATGATTCACTTTTGACGAGCAGAAAAAATAGTTTTACGGCAACATGGCTGAATAGGTGAAAATATGATTTTTACTTTGGGAGATTACTTAGACTCACCGATAAGCAACGATAATTGTCTAAATTGTTTGGTACTTGAAAACCAATAAGTAACTCAAGCTGACAAGGTGAAATAGTTCGTCAAAATATGGCTGAGAAGAGAAAAAGGACATTTTTATTAGGAGGGAATATTCAAACACATGAACATGAAGTAATATGTGTCTAAAATTTTTCCTTATTTGAAGGATCAACTAGAGAGGAAAGGAAACAGTTCGCAACAATGTGGCAAGAACAGGATTTTTTGAAGGAGAGATATTGCAAACTTATTCAACACAAAAAGAAATACCAAAACTAATTCGAAAGTTATGTCGAAAAATAACATTACGTCTTTACTATCAGTTAGCAGTATTGGTTGTATTAAATAAAATGTACCCAGTTACCCGGGGGATTTATTATCTTACATTTTTATCACTCCCAGTATATTGAAATATAAACGAATTTATGTAACTAAAATTTTTTGTGTCAATTTTTTCTTTCTTTTTTAAAATGAATTTTTACAAAGAAATATTTACCTACCTTTAAAACTTGTTTAAATGAATATGTGTATTAAATATTAATTTTATCTATATTGTTACTATTAAAATACAAATTAAAAAAAGTTACTTTCGAAACATTGAGTAATACTTTAAGTATAGTTATATAAGCATTTCATATTAGTTAATTATTCAACGAGTTAGCAAAACATCTCTCAGAGAAAACGATATGATTAATACCACATTTATTGGAGTACATACTGCATGCTTTTGTATAATGTGAAACCATGCTTTTTATAAAAAAAATGTTGTAAATTCATGTGTCATACGTGAATCTATTTTCTAACACACATGTGACTTTCCATTTTGTAAACTAGCTACTGTAATATTGGCGCAGAGTCCAAGAAGTAAAGTTCTAAGGCGTTTTATAACCTTCTAAAGATGACATTTCACTTTTAGATTTGTTTACCCCCCCAGAGATCAGTGAAACGGTTATAGTTGTCTCTGACCATTGATTCTCAAATTGAAAGATCTCGTTTACCTTTTTTATCTATAGGTAAATGTACGAAGATTTGTATTTCTTTCATATTTTCCTCCTATCAACATATTTGTTCTCATTAGTCCAGTGTAGCAAAACAGTAGATTGTAGCTCTCCAAAGAAACAATCCTATTCTTTCTATAACACCAAAATATTTTGTATCAATGTGAAAATAAGATAAAGAAAAAAATCAAGTTAAACTTAGCTATTCAACAATATGCAGTTTTAAATAGAAAACGTGTTTCAAATACAAATTTCGAGTTCAAAATAATTAATTAGGGTTGCTAGAACTTTTGCATTATAGAAGTATTATAGGAAGGCAATATACCTGGAGAAAATTTTAATTTACAAATGTCTAATACGATCAGTTTTAACTTACTCATGTGATACCTGCGAAACAGCTTTGTCAGATGAAAATATACTGGCGATTTATGAAAGAAAAATCCTTAGAAGTATATTTGGAGTAATACAAAAATATAGTATATGGGTCAAGAGATGAAGTTCAGATATATATAATTTATAGAATTAACCTTATATAATAAATTTCATCAAATTGCAAAGAATAAAGTGGGTAGGCCACATAATCAGAATGGACAATGACCGAACAACAAAAACTGTATTCGATGTAAATCTTACAGGAACTCGAAGGCGAGGAAGACCCAACCTGAGATGAACAGACTGCCTGGAAAGATAACTTCAGGTACTTACAGTAAAAAACTGGAAGAATTTGGGGTCCACAAGGATGTCTTAGAAAAAGATTATTGACAAGGCCAGGACCCATCCTGGGCTGTCATACCACTGAAGAAGAAAACGAATATACATGCAGACCCAACCTGAGATGGACAGACTGCCCGAAAAGAAACCTTCAGGTACTTAAAGTAATAAACTAGAAGACTTTTGCTTCTAGAAGGATGACTTGGATAAATCTTATTGAGAAAACCAGGGCCCATCCTGGGCTGTCATACCAATGAAGAAGAAAAAGAATATACCTGCAGACCCAACCTGAGATGCACAGACTGCCCGAAAAAAGATATCTTCAATAACTTAAAGTAAAAAACTGAAAGAATTTGGCCTCTAGAAGGATGTCTTGGAAACGCTTATTGAGAAGGCCAGGGTCCCATCCTGGCTGTCATACCACTGAAGAAGAAAATGAATAGACCTACAGACCCAACCTGAGATGAGCAGACTGCCTGGAAAGAGAACTTCAGGTACCTAAAGTAAAAAACTAGAAGAATTTGGCCTCTAGAAGGATGTCTTGGAAAAAGCTTATTGAGAAGACCAGGGCCCATCCTGGTCTGCCATGCCACTGTAGAAGAAAAAGAATATACCTGCCGACTCAACCTGAGAAGGACAGACTGTCCGAAAAGAGACCTTCAGGTACTGAATGTAAAAATCTGGAAGAATATAGCCTCTAGAAGGATGTCTTGGAAAACGCTTATTGAGAATGCCAGTGCACATCCGGGACTGCCATGTCATTGAAGAAGGAGAAGAATATACCTGCAGAATTACTCTTATTCAGTACGATACTTGCTTTTTTGTCCTTTCGTAAATGCCTGACTATATTAAAAGTATATCGTGTTACTACAGAAAGTTGTAGAAACTATTCAGTAAATAAAGTGCACTTTCTAAAAACGCATATTAACAATATGTGCGATTTACACAAGTAAATACGGAAATAAATTATCTAAATCTAACTAAATAAACAAAAAGAGTTATTTTATTTAAAATTTCGATTTCTTCTTAGTAATTCATTTTCTTTTATGGTATCGTCAGTTTATTAGTGTAAGAAATTCTTTGGAATAATATTAAAATACTATACAAGGTAGAAGGTCAGGACTAACCTGGACTGCCATGCCACTGAAGAAAATGAAGAATATACCTGCAGCATTACTCTTATTCAGTAAGGATACTTGCTATTTTGTCCTTTCGTTAAATGCCTGACTGTATTAGAAAGTATATCGTGTTACTACAAGAGTTGTAGAAACTATCCGTATATAAAGTGTACTTTCTGCAAACGCACATTAACGATATTGTGATTTGCACTAATAAATACGGAAATACATTATCTAAATGTAACTAAATAAAAAAAGAGTTATTTTATTGAGGATTTCGATTTTTTTCTTAGTATTTCATTTTCTTTAATAGTATCATCATGTTTATTAGCTTAAGACATTCTTTGGAATAATATTAAATACTTTACAGCGAGAAGGCCATGGCCCATCCTGAGCTGTCATGCCACTGAAGAACAAGAAGAATATACCTGCAGAATTACTCTTATTCAGTAAGATACTTGGTGTTTTGTACTTTCTTAAATGCCTGACTATATTAGAAGTATATCGTGTTACTACAGAAAGTTGTAGAAACTATTCTGTAAATAAAGTGCACTTTCTAAAAACGCATATTAACAATATGTGCGATTTACACAAATAAATTATGTAAATGTAGCTAAATAAAAAAAAAGGTTTATTTTATGTAGAACTTCGATTTCTGCTTAGTATTTCATTTTCTTTTATAATATAATACATGTTTATTAGCTTAAGAAATTCTTTGGAATAATATTAAATTCTTTACAGCGAGAAGGCCAGGGCCCATCCTGGGCTGTCATGCCACTGAAGAACAAGAAGAATATACCTGCAGAATTACTCTTATTCAGTAAGATACTTGGTGCTTTGGTTTTTCGTAAATGCCTGACTATATTAGAAGTATATCGTGCTACTACAGAAAGTTCTAGAAACTATAAATAAAGATATATAAACTATATATAAAGTGTACTTTCTAAAAGCGCCCATTAACGATATGTGCGATTTACACAAATAAATACGGGAATACATTTTCTGAATCTAACTAAATAAATATAAATTAAGAATTATTTTATTTAAAATTTCGATTTCTTCTTAGTATTTCATTTTCTTTTATAGTATCAACATATTTATTAGCGTAAGAAATTCTTTGGGATAATATTAAATACTTTACAGCGAGAAGGCCATGGCCCATCCTGAGCTGTCATGCCACTGAAGAAGAAGAATATACCTGCAGAATTACTCTTATTCAGTACGATACTTGCTTTTTTGTCCTTTCGTAAATGCCTGACTATATTAGAAGTATATCGTGCTACTACAGAAAGTTGTAGAAACTATAAATAAAGATATATAAACTATATATAAAGTGTACTTTCTAAAAACGCACATTAATGATATGTGCGATTTACACAAATAAATACGGGAGTACATTTTCTGAATTTAAATAAATAAACATAAATTTGGAATTATTTCATTTAAAATTTCGATTTCTTCTTAGTATTTCATTTTCTTTTATAGTATCAACATATTTATTAGCGTAAGAAATTCTTTGGAATAATATTAAATATTTTACAACGAATAAGTTTTAAGGTTTTGAACCCAAACAGCTTTAATCATTTAACGTGATAAGCTAATACAAATTCATTCGCTTTGGAGACCATTTGCATTATATGAAGAGATTTCTCTCATTCTCTTTGCCTATTGAAGCCAATTAGATGATTAACGGGATCTGTTCTGATTTTAAATCATGCACTAAGCTAACATTCAATATTGATGAAGGATAAAGAGGTGGAGGGGAAAGTGTCAAAGATATTCAATGTTTGGTAGCCTAATAATGAAGTAAAACTTAACACCATTTAGTAGAACCCGTATTTTGCTTTGGAAATCATATATTATTCAAATACATTGCAAAAATTAATTATGTAAATATATTACTTTATAAATGGGAAGATAATCATTTATGCAGACTCTACGCTGAAATCAAATATTTTGTTTATGTAAGTATATATACAGTAATTGCCAAAAGTGTGGAAACCCTTAGGAAAAAGTTTGAGTTTTGAGGCCAAATTTATATATCCTTTTCTAGTACTATTTAACACTACATATGAGGGGCAATATAATTTCATTATGATTACAATAAAATGAAATGCGTTAGCTAATAAAATGTGTGTTTATCTGCACGTTATTAGACATTAAAGAAAAATTATACGGTAAATTAAGAATAACTTTATTTCCTTCATTTATTCCTTCAATATTTTTCCTTCATTAAAACTTAGCAAATAATCTCGATTGTTCAGAGAGTTAATCAATTGGTATCTTATTTTGCAAAAAACCTAATCAGGTTACAAGTATTC
>CM063500.1:41063095-41090595 GCA_032207245.1 Pardosa pseudoannulata
AAAACATACGTTTTACTTCTGACATATTATTATAGAAAAATCATTCAAAATTATGTACCTGATAAAAGTCTGCATTAAAAATAGTTATCACCTACAAAATCTTTTGGATAAAACAGCGTTTAAATATAAAGATACTTTATATAATCTTGTTTCTGAATATAAAACTAAAACACTAAAGGCTAATTCTATACACTGTTTCTTACATATATAATATGAAATATTTTTCTCTTTAATGTAAAAGACCTACCTGATTTACCATTTTTCTTTACATAAAAATAAACATATGAAAAAAAAATAGAAAAAGACTCTAGCGTAGATATCCTAAATAAATTGCGATATAGTAAGGATATAATTTTAAATTTCTTACGTATGTATAAAACGGTTGCAATTATAAATTTTGCTGATAAAATCATTTCAATATTTTCATCATAATTTTGGTATTGTAATCCCCTTATAATTAATATACCTCAAAACATTTTTACAATAATGTCATTTTGACTAATGCACTTAAAAAAACCACATTTTCTAGGTTTAAACTGGGTTGAAAGTAAAAGGTTGAGATTTTATACACCCTCGTTTTCTAATTTACTTTTTATCTAACATGTACACTTTCTGTAAATTTTTTAGGCTTTAGTTGCATCTTCCGCTACTCAGTTTTTTAATAATCATATGTAAATAAAGTAAAAAGATAAAAATTCACTGCCAAAGTAGATATAGTAAAGAAACATTAAAAAATCCCGAATGTTAAACAATATGCTCAGCATTAACAAACATGCATTTCTATCCTCGAAAGAGCGATAAAAACGTGTGACAATGTAAACAAGCAATGAAGCAGAAGTACCCTTTCTCTTTATGTACTGAAAATAATAATAAAATGTCATGTATATCACATGGCTTATGCTAGTAAAACACATAAATTTTAAAGCTTATCCCCTGTATACTCTTTCAAAAACAGAAACAAATAATTTCTCCTTTTAAAGCCATCCCGTTAAGCTTCAATATAACATAAAATATTCTATACTATTTTGAATAAAATTATTATTAGATTATAAATAAGCGTCAAATTATATGAAAATTATTTATCGGTAGGAAATATATTTTTAAAAATATATAAAGTATAACAACCAAGAGAAAAAAAGTACATCTACCTGCGAAATAAATTTTGAAATATATAATTTAGAGACTGATTTCTAATATCAGAAAGATGATTAATTTTTTTATATTCTGTGAATATTTTTATATATAAAATTCTTCTGTCCGTGTGTTTGTATGAGAACTCCTCCTACACGGCTGGTCTGTATTTTGATGAAATGTTGTGTATGTAATTAAATTGATTCGAGAATGGCTTAGATTCACAATTTGATCGGATACAAAATGCTTTTTTTCATCAAAAATCCAGAATTACTTGCTTATTGAGATTATTATAATGCCACTCGAAAGCCTGTACTGCTAACGTAACTGTGGCGCAGTGATCAGCGCAACTGTCTTCAGTAAGAGGAATTCCATATTCGAATCCCCAAAGACTGACGAAATAATTTTAGTTTGATCTAATTACTTTTGTAATGACTATATGCGTGGTGGGGGTCAAGTATTTTTAAAATATTTTTTCCTTACACCCAAATCTATCAAAACACCCAATCTATAATTTATTTAAAAACATTTTGCAATTTTTGGAACTTCTGTCGGGTCATTTAGCAATATAAAAGCACAAAAATGTACAGAAAGGCAACATTATAAATCCAATCTTCATGTTTAAATTTTTCGTTTCTTCGGGAATACATACAAAATTTATGCTCTTTATATATGCAATTTCCTTCAAAAAGGTCTAACTTAAATATCGGGCATCTGGTATGAGTCAAATTCACTTTAGTATATTCAAATGACGGAAACATATTTGACACATTACTAAATACATTTACGAGTGAATTATTCAGTGGAGAATTTCCCTTCATCATCAGTCAAAGCACTATGGTAAATTATGTACATTATCTATATACATCAAATCCACTATACCTATCAATTTATGCATGTGAAAGTGTTTATTTTTGTGTCTTTGTACATTATGCATTCCAAAATGGATAGATGAATCTGACAATCGTTATTAGTTTATAGTGGGGCTCTTTTAAAGGCTGCTAATTATCTGGAGACAAATATGATGAGATTAACAGTTTTAGCCCTGCATCTGGTTAAAGGTCGCCTTTGAAACTAAAATTTTGAAAACCTAAGAGAAACTCTATTCATCTGATAATATTTAATTTATGTTTTAACAATAAAATAAATCTTGCAACCTTTTGTTTAGATTAAATAGGAGGACTTTATCTTTATATATTTTTATTTCATATATGTTTCTTCCTTAAAATCAATTTTGACATTTACAAGAATTTATTTTCAAAGAAAGCATATAAAAATAAAATATATGTATACATATGTATATATATATATATATAAACATTTCAAAGTTATTGACATACTTTATTTGATAAAATGAAAGATAATAACTTTTAATGACTAACGTAATACGCAGATATTCCTAGAGACTAAAAAAAAAAAATCAAAATCATCAATTTTAACTCAATCATTAAAAACCACAACATAAAACTTTTAATGCATTTCTTTACTAAAAAATGCCATCAAAACAAAGCCTATCTTTTACGTATAAGATATAATTAGATAAAAATATAACGTTCAAAATTATATACGGGATAATAGCAGCAATTAAAAAAATATAATCATCTAGAAAATGTTTTCGGTAAAACAGCGTTTAAATATAAAAATACTTTATATAATCTTTTTTCAAAACATAAAACTTAAAAAAAGGCCAATTCCCTGTGCTGTTGTTTGCATACGTAATATAAAATAATTTTCTCTTTATATAAAAAAAATAGTTTTACTATTTTTTTTAAAAAAAAGTAGATATAATGAAAAAATATAGAAAAAGCTTCTGACGAAGATATACTAAACTAATTGCGAAATTTTGATGATATAATTTTAAATTTTCTTATGTGTGTATAAACTGTAGCAACTATTAATTTTTCTCATATTTATTTTTAATATTTTCATCATAATTTTGGTTTTGTGTACCCTTATAATAAATACACTTCAAAACGTTTTGTTAAAATAACGCCTTTTTTATTAATCCATTTAAAAAAAATTATATTTTCTAGGTTTAAATTTGGTTTATAATGAACTTGATTTTATACAGGCATATTTAATTCTATACACAAAGCTATATCCAAGATATTTAATGTATTTTTTAATATAAAAATTTTATATATCTATCTACTTCTCCAGGAGAAAACATATTTAAAATTGAAGTAAATATTTTCAAAATATTTCAAACCTGATCGTGAGTACTCTTTCTTTTTTATGCCATAACAAAAGAATAAACTTTTAAAGTGAAATCTCTGTAGCATGTATTCGTCAACCTGTAATGTACTGTTAAGTGAATTTTGCATACTTCTTAGTGCAAAACTTCTG
Source organism: Pardosa pseudoannulata (assembly GCA_032207245.1). Taxonomy (NCBI): domain Eukaryota; kingdom Metazoa; phylum Arthropoda; class Arachnida; order Araneae; family Lycosidae; genus Pardosa; species Pardosa pseudoannulata. The sequence continues at coordinate 41,066,573 of CM063500.1, forward strand.
CTTTGTAGTCTAAAATAATTTGAACTTTTATAGCGAACATTCTTGAACTTTCAAATTTATCTAACATTTGCTGTTAATTTGCATCACAACATAGCAGTTTGAGATCTTTAATTTGATATCTTAAAAGGAATCGCAAAGCAAATTTTAATAAATTAATTGTTAAATCTCAAGAATTTCTTTACACAGCTGAAAAATGTGAGACCATATTAGGTTTCCATGTAAAGAATTGATATTTATTCCGTTCTTTAATAGCTTGATCCTGACTACTCTTTCTTTTTTATGTCATAACAAAAGAATAAACTTTTAAAGTGAAATCTTTGTAGCTTTTATTCGTCTACCTGTAACGTGCTGTTAAGTTATTTTTGCATAATTCTTAGGGCAAAATTTCTGCTTTGTAGTCTAAAATAATTTGAACTTTTATAGCAAACATTCTCGACCTTTTCTCGTCAAATTTATATAATGTTTGCTCTTAATTTGCATCACAACCAGTTTGAAATCTTTAGTTTGATCTCTTAAAAGGAACTGTAAAGCAAATTTTAAACAATTAATTGGGTTAAATCTCAATTTGCTTACAGGGCTGAAAAATGTGAGACCATATTAGGTTTCCATGTGAAGAATTGATATTTATTCCGTTCTTTAATAGTTTGATCCTGAGTACTTATTCTTTTTATGTCATAACAAAAGAATAAACTTTTACAGAGAAAACTCTGTAGCATGTATTCGTCAACCTGTAACTTGTAGTTAAATTAAGTTTGCATATTTCTTAGGGAAAAACTTCTGCTTTTTAGTCTAAAATAATTTGAACTTTTATAGCAAACATTCTCGACCTGTCCTCGTCAAATTTATTTAACGTTTGCTGTTAATTTGCAGCACAACATACCAGATTGAAATCTTTAATTTGATCTCTTAAAAGGAATTGTAAAGCAAATTTTAAGGAATTAATTGTGTGAAATCTCAAGAATTTGCTTACAGAGCTGAAAAATGTGAGACCATATTAGGTTTCGACGTAAATAATTGATATTTATTCCGTTCTTTAATATTTTTAATAAAATAAAAAAAATAAGTGTATATTTTATTAATAGTACCTTGAAATGGAATATTTTGGTTGTATATTTAACATCATGTATACTGGATATTCACTTATTTTTTATTGTATCGAACAGCGTCCTAATTAAATTCTAAAGGTGGCAAAGTATTACAGAAAAACCAACGGCTTAGGCCAAACTTATGCAATAAATATATTTCAATTTTAATGCAGTGAATATTTATCTGTGCGTAAAATAAATATTACAAATATTATTATTAAGATTGATTATTTTTAAAAGAAATGAAGATCAAAACAAATTCTGTCAAAGTGAATATAAAATACATATAAACTGTGTTATAACACATTTATAAATATGATTTTATCAATATTGAAGAAGTGATTAATTAATAACTTACAAATGCTTAAATTGTATATAACTATTAATGACACCCTTAAACCTGCGTAGTGTACTTAAGACAGAAGTATAGATTCAACCGATCAATGAATCCGATTGATATTTTATACTCAATATTTTTATGTATTATTATTAATATTTAAAGTTTCAATTAAATTCAAACTATACTTTAAACGTCCAACATTTAAAAATACGTTTTTATAGTATGCGAAATGTGGCAACATTGGAAAATATCATTGAAAATTTTGTTGTAAAAAAGGAAAGATATAGAAGCTTTGACATTCTTCACAGTTGACAGTTTTAATTTATAAATATTAAAAATTATTTTCTCTAACTACATACCATTTAAATGAACAAAGATCATTATAAATAAAAAAAATTAAATGTAAATAAACTTCTTATTTTCTGCTATCAAAATATGAAGCTATGCATATGATTAAATAGGATATTGCATTTTCAAATACATGTATTTCTGATATATTCACACTTTTTTTAACTTACGCATGATAATATCCATATCTCATTGTATTTGTAACTTCTTTATTTTCCAAGTACATTATGTGTTATCCAGTTACGTGTTCTCTCTTTAATTTTATGACATTTTACAGCTTGCTATTTCTAAAACTTGCTATGATATTTCAAAATGTAAAAAATATCTTGGGTTAAAAACCATGAAACAACGAAATAATATCTTAAATTATGTATAATTATAAAAAATAGTTTATATAAATTGTACATTGCAAAAGCAAAAATATTATTGTGATTCGTGTCTATATTAGTGTTATTTAACTTTATATATAAAATTCTTTTGTCCGTGTGTTTGCAATAGAACTCCTCCTAAACGGCTGGATTGATTTTGAAGAAATTTGGTTATGTACGAGGGTTGCTATTTATATTTCTGGACTAATAATGAAAAAACAGATATTTAGGATCGAAATTGGTTTTATTGTTTTTCAAAATTTTCTCCATGATGATAAATACACTTTTGCATGCGTTTGAACCAATTTTCAAAGCACATTTTCCAGTCCGATTGAAGTAACTCCTAAACATGCGTTTTGAATGCATCAAATGCTTCTTCGGAGGTCGAAAATCGTTGTCCACGTAATTTATTTTTGATGTGTGGGAATAAGAAGAATTCATTTTGTGCCAAATAAGGGCTGTACGGCGGATGACCCATCAGTTCGATCTTTCGCTCCGTCAGAAATGCCTTTGTTTGAGTCGATGTGTGAGAGCTCGCATTGTGCTTCTTCCTCGAACAACTTTTCCTGATTTTGCCTCGTCTTGGAAGACCCATACAGTTGATTGCTGCTTTGTTTCCGGCTCATATGCATAGATCATGATTCGTCACCTGTGTAAATGTTATACACAGCCTTTAATGTACCTAGAACGTATTTTTCCAACATTTCCTTGGACCAATCGACACGAGCCTTTTTTTAGCGTTTGTCAGATTATGCGGGATCCAACGTGAACAAATTTTTTACTCTCAAATTTTCATGCAATATTTTATTGTTGCTAGTCTTATTAATGTCCAAAGACGCCTTTATCTGACGGTATGTCACATTACGATCTTGCTTTATCAATTCATGCACAGCATCGATCTTTTTTGGCGCAACAACGGATTTTGGATGACCTGCACGGGATTCGTCCTGGATCGAACATCGACCACGATTAAATTCGTTATACCAATTTTTTTAAAGTGCTGGAGAATTTCACTTTATCGCTATATAAAGAATTAAGTTCATCGAATCACTCTTGTCTTGACAATCCACGTCGAAAGTTATGAAAAATAATGCCACTAAAATGTTCACTATTCAATTCCATTTTTTGAAAGAGAAGAACTTTTCAATTTACTATCAACAACACAAATAAAACTATAATGGTAAATCGTCTGCTGAATTTATGTTTAAAAATATCAAACTTTCGATTAAAATGATCTGCGGTCGCCTAGCAACACTTACTGTTGCCAAGGCCAGAAATATAAATAGCAACCCTTGTAATTCAATTGAGTCGAGAATGGTTTACATTCACAATTTGATCAGATAGATAAGTTTTTTATTAAAAACCAAAATTGACGGCTTATTGAGATCATTATAACGCCTCGTGAAACCCTTCACTGACAACGTATCTATAGCGCAGTGGGCAGTGCAACACTTCAGTACGAGAAGTCCCAGGATTGAATCCTCGTACAGGTGATGTGGGAATTTTAATTTAATCTAATCATGTTTGTGAGGACTGTAGGCGTGGTGTCGTCACGTATTTTTGAAATTTTTTACCTTACTTGTCCATCAAAAAGCTCGAATTTATAATTTTTTTTAAATATGTTTCACAATTTTGGGATTTACAGTGTTAAAACAAAACAATGCCTGTCGGGTCGTCTAGTGTATTTATAAAACCTGAGATTGTCAACACAAAACGACATATTATAATGTTCAAATATTTGCACTTATTTTAATTATTTTAACCCTTTAGCGGACAGTGGTTTCGTAGCGAAATCACCTATTAAACATATTTCTTTTAAACTTTACTTTTTCGAGTACTTTACTTTCTCTTTTTACAATTACTTACAGCTCCAATCCCATACATCTGTAATGTATGGAAGCCAATAATGTAGAATCAAGAGCTTCTGCAATTAAAAAAAATGGATGATTTTTCGATTTTTTTAATGTTTTTGACATTTTAAATTTAAACCAGATGATAGCTCTACATTTAATTTATTTTTTCCTTTGAAATATATGTATTTAAACTTGCTGTACCTGAGAAGTCAGTAATTCAATTTATCCTTCTTATTACCCCAAATAAAAGTATCTATAGAAACCCCACTTATAAATTGTTAATCTATTTATTTATTATATCTTTTTAAGTATTAATATTTCTTGCTCTTCTAGTATAGTTAAAAAGTATAATGTTCAAGCTGTACAAGGGGAGGGGTTAGTCAGTTAAACAACTCCTCAAAACCTCCTTGCCTAACGATGGTCGATTGGTTAGGTTGCTGGCCTTAGGGACCGGAGTTCGTGGGTTCGAATCCCACTGGGGCATGGATGTTCGTAGCCGTCCGGAATCGGCTTTAAGCAGTAGGTCCCGGTCTTATTAGCCCTCGTCTTACAAAGAGTAGATCGTAGCACTCCAAAATAAACCCTTCTTAGGTATTCTCTGAAGCAAACCCTCATAAGGAATGTAAAGAAAACTTAACATATATTTTACATTTACAAGGTTAATAGATAACATTTATAAATTAATTACACTAAATTCCAATGAATTTATTTTGGTGGCCTTTAAAGGGTTAATATGAGATACCATTCTAAAGTTCAAAGTAGAGAGAGACACAGTTGCTCATATTTATACATATTTGAACATATATATAATTCATGTCTTAGCATCACATCATGTATATAAGATTCCCCTATTCTTGGCATGATTAAAGAATATTAATTCAAGAACAAGTAGTATACATTATATAAGCAATAATTAGAGCTGCTAAAAGGGTATCCTTTGGCTGGAATCTGTAAAATTAAGGCATGTTATATTGATTTCTATTATGATTACCTATTTCATTGGAGTGTAGAATTAGATGTCCATCAGTCCAAGGTAGACAATTTCAAAGCCTGAGTCTGAGAGTCTAAGAAAAGGTTAAACAAGTAGTATACATTATATAAGCAATAATTAGAGCTGCTAAAAGGGTATCCTTTGGCTGGAATCTGTAAAATTAAGGCATGTTATATTGATTTCTATTATGATTACCTATTTCATTTAAAAATAGGAGTGTAGAATTAGATGTCCATCAGTCCAAGGTAGACAATTTCAAAGCCTGAGTCTGAGAGTCTTTGAGTAGAAAAGGTAAAACAAGTAGTATACATCATATAAGCAATAATTAGAGTTAAAAGGATATCGTTTGGCTGGAATCTGTAAAATTAAGACATGTTATATTGATTTCTATTATGATTACCTATTGCATTTAAAAATAGGAGTGTAGAATTAGATGTTCCATCAGTCCTACGTAGGCAATTTCAAAGCCTGAGTCTGAGAGTAATTGAGTAGAACAGGTAAAATAAGTAGTATACATTATATAAGCAATAATTAGAGTTAAAAGGATATCCTTTGGTTGGAATCTGTAAAATTAAGACATGTTATATTGATTTCTATTATGATTACCTATTACATTTAAAAATAGGAGTGTAGAATTAGATGCTCCATCAGTCCTAAGTAGGCGATTTGAAAGCCTGAGTCTGAGAGTCTTTGAGTAGAACAGGTAACATATTTACGTACGTATGTATAGAAACTAGAAAAAGAAAATGTATGACAATCTGACAGACTCAGATTTTGTTAATGTGGAAGCTACTGGAATGTTTTGATCTACTTTTACCCATGACTCGAACTCTTCAGAGGCCATATCCGAAGTATTTTCTATCATTTCATGAGATTTCTGGTAATTTTTTTTCTCAACATCAAGGTATAAAATGTGAATACTCTCCTTCTCAGTTCCGATAAGAATGTGATGCCTTCTGCTTATCTGACCATTGACTGCCAGCAGGGTGTGCGTATTTCTGAATAATTCCAGGAATGTGTAATGTCCCACTCCTTTGTTCATCCCCCATTTCCCTAAGTGGATGAGGGAGAATTAACAGAAATTCAAACAACAGCGACAGGAAAGAAAAAATGGGTTCCTTCTGAATACATTATGAACATTCCTTTGCCAGTTAAAATGAGGTTCGAAAACTGATAACATTAACCGATGTAACGATCACATAAGGAGATAATTTCAACATACAAATTAATAGAGAAATTCGAGACCAAGCGATTTTAATAATAATAAGCAATTGATAACATTAACCGCGATCAAATTAAGCACTGTTCCCTATATCTCCATTTCATAAAAATATATATTTGTGACCAATACATCATTTGGTTACTTTTTTTTATAATATTAATTTTCAATGTTAAGCTTAAATACCTCTAAAATGAAATTATTTTTTCATTGGCAATCTAACAAATATTTAAAAATACATCCTATTTAATATTGAAAATAATAAAATTTTTTGATTAAAAAAACAGAATTCCTCTGTGGAAAAATTTTATTTTAACCAACAAAAATCATTTACAAGTATAATTAAATTATTGTTATGGAATTGATAGTTTTTATGACATTTCTGGTGGTAACAGATTTTCTACTGTACAAAGTATGACGATTAGTGAATTACAGTTTCGGATATTAACAAAAATTACAAAATCTGGATATAGATTATAATAGTTTATCAGCATCTAAGTCGAAAGAATAATTGAAAAGAATTTAGTTGAAGTGTTTAGATTAAATTCTATAGTGTTTCGATATAAAGTTAAGTAGAATTTATGATAAAATTGTACATATATATATATATATATATATATATATATATATATATATATATATATATATATATATATATATACATAAAAACAAAATTATTAATTTATTACGTAATCTTATTTGTATTAATTAGCTGTACTAAATTCCATGTGCTCGTTTAAATAAGGAACTATTTATAATTTTTTACTTGTCTAACTTGACTAAAAGTCTAAAACATGTTTGATGAACTATTTTTTTAATAATCGCTACGCCTCTTAATGCAGTAATGGAGGAATATAATAAATAAAGAACATAAAGCTCAGTTTTTTTTATTTAATTTTTACCATATTATGCCATTAAAATTTTGTAATATGCTGGTTTATGACATATTGCTAAAAAGGACTTCCAGCTGTTATTTTATTGTGCCAGAAATTCTTATTCTAGTTTAAGCATATATTTAGAACAATTTCATTCTAAAGACAGACGAGCAATTTTAAAATTATGTAGTTTTGAACTCCGAATGTTTGAGGAAAATATTGATTTAAAATATTACACATACGAAACCGTATTAATAAATAACGTACCATTTGGTGTTTATTTATTTATTTATTTATTTTTACTATTTAAATAAAATTTACACTGATCAATATAAATTCCTGTCTCGTAATTTTTGTCTTACTCAGATTGTTTAACCTTTAACCAGTTTTCAATGCATTACATTTATATACACTTTAACGCATCCGAGAACAGAAAACAATTAAATTTACGACATACTGAGTGATTCAGAAGCACGGAAATATTAAAAAATTACTAACAAAGGAACGAAAAACAATAGAAAGATGTGTTTCATAATAATGGGATAGATAAATGAAATCGGATTTTTAATGAATAAAGAAAATAAATATTTCTAAAGCATTTATATTGGCAATCAAAAATTGGTACTAAGTTCCTATAATAGATGATTTAAATTTGAAAATTTCTTCTCTGTTACCTTATCAATTTTCGGTATTCTTTTTGTTAAGATGAATCATGACTGACTACATTTACTTTTATAAACATTTATTTACGCAAATGGAAATACAAATAAAAATGTAATAAGAATGAGAGTGTTACACGAAATCTTCTCTGTCCGAACTGTCAAACCCTTTATATATATCCTCAGTTTGGAGCACGTTAGATTTGTATTGTCCAATCTGCTAGAGATTCGTGGGATATGGTGGCTTATCCTGAATTCGCAAAGTATGAACACTATACTTTCATTAGCATGGCTTTGAAACTAGGCGTCACATAAGTAAGCAGTATTTCTTTTATGGTATGTATAAAGCTGAGGGACGTTTACTTGCATGTAACACCAAGAAATATGTTACTTAAAATGTCTAAATAAGTCATTATGAGGGAGCGCATATAATTTACCCATTTCAGATATATCTCCAAAACGCTTGCACGGATGTACAGTTTCACGAATTTACAGTGTCACATATGTACAAAATTAAGATCTTTACTAAGGGAATAGATACTAAGCATACTCCATCTACCGACATTATCTCTTGTAGATGCTATTTCACATTATTTACTTCATTATTGGATAACAGGAAACCAGTAACGCCATCTACTTATATAAGAGAACTAATCAAAATATTTTTTTTCTTACGTTGCAAAACATAGGGTCCAATATGACCTCATTTCTATATATTTGATACACACCATTATTTAAAAATTTTATTTAGTGACAAAAATTAATTCTGGTTTTTAAATATTAGGGATATATTTTTAAACGTATTTTTTTTATTTTAAAGTGATAGTTTGATATAAATTTCTTGAACATATTCTGAAAAATTCTAAGAATAAGTATCCTTTTATAGAAATGTATAACAAAAATTGAAAATAATCTTATAAAAATTATACCGTAGAGGTGGTTGATAGTAACACAGTATTATCTTTCTTGCAATTAAAGTTGATAATTATTTTAGGTTAATTAGTTTTTGAAGAAAACATCTAACTCGATATGAAGGGTTCTAATCCACAGCTGGCATGGGTGTTCGTGGCTGCTCGTAATGGCTTAAAGCAGTAAACCCCGGTCTCATTAGCCTTCTTAGGTAAAATCGGTAGACCGCTTTTATACAAACCAAACGAAACTAATTCGATCAAGACCTTATCCTACAGCTCCTTACGTTTGCGAGCATTAATATCAAAAGCATAATAATATATCAATTCTAATACATAATGCCTTGCTTATTCTTCGGCCATTAGTCTAAATTCCATATGGAGAACCACGAGCCGCTGTAGCTCTGTTGGCGAAAGAAGTAATCTCTTAACTATAGCGTTGCAGGTCTGGAACCAGAGCCGGCCTAAGATCAACCGTTTTAATTAATGGTGACTGAGGCACATAAAATATGTTCATTGTCAAAATATCATAAGTTCTCAAATGATACCTCTGCGGGTGTCAGGTTTAGCCGACCTAAGATCCGCCATTTTCCTCATTGGTGACTGGGACACAAAATATTTTCATTGTCAAAATATCCTCAAAATTCTCAAATGATAATTCCGCGGGTGTCAGGTTGAGCCGTCCTAAGATCCGACATTTTCCTCATTGGTGACTGGGACACATAAAATATTTTCATTGTCAAAATATCCTCAAAATTCTCAAATGATAATTCCGCGTGTGTCAAGTTGAGCCGTCCTAAGATCCGACATTTTCCTCATTGGTGACTGGGACACATAAAATATGTTCATGGTCAAAATATCCTCCAAGTTCTCAAACGATACCTGTGGGGGTGTCAGGATGAGCCGGCCTAAGATCCGCCATTGTCATCAATGGTGACTCGGACACATAAAATATATTCATGGTCACAATATCCTCCAAGTTCTCAAATGATACTTCTGGGGATGTCAGGTCGAGCTGGCATAAAATCCACGGTTTTCATTAATGGTGACTGAGGCACATAAAATATATTCATAGTCACACAATCCTCCAATTTCTGAAATGATACCTCTGGGGTTGTCAGGTTGAGCCAGACTAAGGACCGCCGTTTCATTAATGGTGACTGGGGCACATAATATATGTTCACAGTCATAATATCCTGAAAGTTCGCAAATGATATCTCTGGGGGTGCCAGATCAAGCCGGCCTAAGATCCGCCATTTTCATTAATGGTGACTGGGGAACATAAAATATGTTCATGGTCACAATATCCTCCAAGTTCTCAAATGATATTTCTGGGGGTGTCAGGTCAAGCTTAAGGATCGCTCCTTGGTGCTTGGTTCTAAATTACGATGTACTTGAACTAAGGAGTTATTTCAACCTAGTGGTGTTCATCAAACGAAAGGAGTAAGTTATTTTCGCCTTAATTCGTGTAGTCTCTTTCTCACATGCTTGGGTCGTCTAAGTCGGATTTACCATCTATTTTTTTAATTTTTTTAAAATATTTTTTCTATTTTACAAATTTATGGGATATTCTGATTATATCATTCAGTTTTGTTGAATTTATAAGAATAAAATTATAAATTGATAACACTTGGATTTTTGCACGGTTTATGTTATTATATTGTATTATCTGCCAATTAATAATTACTTCTCTGCAGTAAAAGTAATACTCGTGATTGATTTTTTATAGCACAAATCCAGGACGATGAATTTATTATATTTTTCATACAAATGACTATTAAAATTTAAATCTTTACGTGTAATTACTGACACATTTATGATATGTTTCAGGTTTGCATAATTAAATAAAATATATTTTATTCGACATATCTAAAACTTTCACAGCAATTTAATGGTCGTTTCAGATATGTCATATTAATTTGTAATTTAAAATATCAAAAAGAAACGTTAAATTTCATTTCTACATTTTGAATAATGTATTTAGTAATTGAAAAGTGGGAATAAATTCAAATTCTTCTTGAGGTACTTATTGCAATTGGAATATTACTTTGAGAGGTAATATCAAAAATGAAATTAATGTCTATACTAAGAAATTTTACCAATGACTTCAAAAAGATGAAATGCTAATGATTTTTTAGTAAATTTTTTATTCACATTTGATGAAATGAAGTGTTTAATATTTGACAGTTATATTTAATAATTTCTGCATAAAGAATAAAATTGTAAATTAAATGAATGTGTTTGAATCTATTTGATGGATTGTAACATCATCCAATTACTATATATATTTTTATATTAGTTAGATAAAATTGATTTTAAAATATGAAGACGAATTTAAAATATATACTTCAAAATAATCAAAATAATATATAAAATCCTTTAATATTTTACAAAAGAAATAACTTTAGATAATTGCACTAATAAATTTCCTTTAGTTCTCTGTATATTATAAAAGATTCAAATTTTCATTCTCCTTCAAAACTTCAATTTTAAAGTATAATTCTCCAAGAATGGAAATAATCATTGAGAATTAATTTGCCAAATGGCCCACTTTCATTATGTAAGTATCCGTATCGTTTGCACTTTTAGGATCGTAATGAAATTTTTATGTTCTGGAACTAAACATAAATGAGAGTTAACTACACAAAAATAACAGTAAAAGTGAGATGAGATAAAACGTCCGTGTGTTAGGACTATAAAATAGGAAGGTTTTAAATAAGCGGATTTGCTTTTAAACTGTTAAATTACAATTTTTCCATAATGTAATTCATTTATAAGATAAAGTTACCATGAACGCTTCCTATTTCTGTAGAGGAAATTTTAATTTTAAAATGTAAATATTACAAAATATTTTGATTGAATTTTAGCTCAAGAATCTAAAGAAATATTTCATGAAAAAATTTGTTTACATGATCTAAATCTTTTTCTGTTAGGGTTAAAAGTTTGTTTCATATTCTAAATTCTTTTAAGAGTAAATTGAGTTACTTTATGGACCCTATATGTTGGTGGGTATAGGTTACACCTATAAATTAGTATTTGCTTATAGGTGCTCCGGATTCAAATAACAAGCATTTATAATTGAATTCATTTAAAGATGTCTTGGGTAAGAGAAATTTTATTTTAATAATATAAATATAAATTTTAATAAATCTTACAGTGATAATATAATGAATATTTTATATATATCTATATATATATATATATATATATATATATATATATATATATATATATATATATATATATATATATAATTTTATTGTTGATATTTTATATATGTCAAATATGTATCTTTTGTTATCAATTTCTGCAGTACGCTACGTTGTTTTAAATATTTTGTTACCCCGTCTGTCCTCAAATTTATGAAACGGTTGAACCTGGAATTGATAGGGGCATCCATATTAGATTCTTGATGATTTAGGTTTTGCAAAATTTAAAGCGAGTTCAAAAACGTTCGAAATCCACACATTCCAACATTTTTAGATCATTTAATGCCATTATATTAAGCCCTATTTACCGCGGTTAAGAGCAGGAGTTTAAATTCATCAATTTATCACATTATAAGCATATCAAAATAACATTTGTTTTAGCAATATGACGTCATTCTTTAACCATCTCATTTAATCATTTCTTATTTTTAATTATTTAAATATCGTCTGCATTATTTTCATACGTTTAATCATTGAACTTAGATAGTACGTAAGGGAAATCCTCTGCTGACTTAGCTAAAAGTCATGCAGCACACAAGACATTACGTAAATAATTTTAGTTTATATTTGGATTAAATAATAGATTAGGTACATATGGGATAATTTTAAATTTAATGATCGATTATTTTTTGTTTCAATGATAATTTTATCTCCGGTATTAACAACAAATTCTTTTCACAAAAATCTAGGAGTCTATTTCACGTACTAATAAATATCTAGAATTTTAGCTATATATCTTTGAAAATTAAGAAGTTTGTTGATTTGTGTGTTTGTTTTTCATACATAACCACACGATTTGCAATCGATTCGCTAAATTTTGGACATCATTCATATATACCGCCAAATAATCACTGTCCATATTAAAACCTCTGTTGTCCATCCTATCATGTAATATGACAAGATAAATAAAAGTTGGGAACGAACATGCTGTCATTATTGATAAATAAATTATTCAGAGTGTATCAGATAATTCTCAGTCAAAAAACCAATTAATTTTTACCTGCCTCATAGGGTACTTTACAATTCTGGAATATTAAAAATGTTAAAGATCCCGTCATATAACGAGCTAGTTAAGATATAGTGATATTCAATAAATTGTATAAAACACAAATTATTAAATATCATGTTTAATTGAAACACAAAATAATTTTCTATACCTTGAGATGTCTATGCATAATATTTAAAATTTTTCTACTCCACATTATTATGGTAAATTCTTTTTATTTCTTTATTTTCAGAAAGGAAAAGACTATTTGTTTCAAAATTTCAATTTTTAAAAAGAGATTTAACCTTAGTTCTCAATTTTTGAATAATCTGAATTACGCTACAATTTTCCGATGACTTCTAAATATTTTACAGCACTGTCTTCAAGAATGAAAGTAAGTCTTGAAATTTAATATTTATGCAATCTATTAATTGCGAATACTTTCAAAATTAGTTTTTTACAGGAAATACACATTTCACCATGTCTAAATAAACAGACGAATGATGGAACTGATGAGTCAGAGGAAAAATGTCTTGATACTGAGTCACCCCCTACTAGTGATGAAATGAGAAATGAATTGAAAGTGTTGAAACATGGAGTATAACACCGCTCTGATGACTTTATAAAACAGTATGATTATGCAAAATTTATCAATGAGCTTCTTGGAAAAAATTGTAGACAGACAACAATTGATGAATTATTTTTAGTTATACAATTTTTTTGTTTTAAAGGATAATATACAGTAAATAGATATAAGGTGAGTTTTTTCATTTTATTTCAAAATTTATTATGTGTGAATTAAAGTTGGGTAAATTTATCTAATTTTGCATATCGTTTATTGTTATCAATCTGTTATTGTTATCAAATTTACGGTGGCCCAAACTGATCACAATAAGCTGAGTCCACTGTATTTATATTTAATTTATTATGAGTAAATTATATTTAATTTATTTCAAATCCTTTTATTTTTATTTTTTAATAATGCATATTTATTAACGATTTATGCATAGCTATTGCATTAGTATGAACGTTTGAATGTTCTAGCCTTAAGGGAAGTAGATTATCTTGTAGATTTTAGAGGTCTATCTATTTCTTGCAATACTGTTGTCTATTTTCCTATTATAACTATATTTAACAGTTGGATATGCAAAATTTATCTAATTTTGCATATCGTTTATTGTTATCAATCGGTTATTGTTATCAAATTTACGGTTGCCCAAACTGATCACATTAAGCGGAGTCCACTGTATTTATATTTAATTTATTATGATTAAATTATATTTCATTTATTTCAAATCCTTTTATTTTTATTTTTTAATAATGCATATTTATTAACGATTTATGCATAGCTATTGCATTAGTATGAACGTTTGAATGTTCTAGCCTTAAGGGAAGTGGATAATGTTATTATCTTGTAGATTTTAGAGGTATATCTATTTCTTGCAATACTGTTGTCTATTTTCTTATTATATTTATATTTAACAGTTGGATATGCAAAATTTATCTAATTTTGCATATCGTTTATTGTTATCAATCGGTTATTGTTGTCAAATTTACGGTGTCCCAAACTGATCACATTAAGCGGAGTCCACTGTATTTATATTTAATTTATTATAAGTAAATTATATTTAATTTATTTCAAATCCTTTTATTTTTATTTTTTAATAATGCATATTTATTAACGATTTATGCATAGCTATTGCATTAGTATGAAAGTTTGAATGTTCTAGCCTTAAGGGAAGTAGATTATCTTGTAGATTTTAGAGGTCTATCTATTTCTTGCAATACTGTTGTCTATTTTTCTATTATAACTATACTTAACAGTTGGATATGCAAAATTTATCTAATTTTGCATATCGTTTATTGTTATCAATCGGTTATTGTTGTCAAATTTACAGTGGTCCAAACTGATCACATTAAGCGGAGTCCACTGTATTTATATTTAATTTATTATAAGTAAATTATATTTCATTTATTTCAAGTCCTTTTATTTTTATTTTTTAATAATGCATATTTATTAACGATTTATGCATAGCTATTGCATTAGTATGAACGTTTGAATGTTCTAGCCTTTAGGGAAGTGGATAATGTTATTATCTTGTAGATTTTAGAGGTATATCTATTTCTTGCAATACTGTTGTCTATTTTCTTATTATATTTATATTTAACAGTTGGATATGCAAAATTTATCTAATTTTGCATATCGTTTATTGTTATCAATCGGTTATTGTTATCAAATTTACAGTGGTCCAAACTGATCACATTAAGCGGAGTCCACTGTATTTATATTTAATTTATTATAAGTAAATTATATTTCATTTATTTCAAGTCCTTTTATTTTTATTTTTTAATAATGCATATTTATTAACGATTTATGCATAGCTATTGCATTAGTATGAACGTTTGAATGTTCTAGCCTTTAGGGAAGTGGATAATGTTATTATCTTGTAGATTTTAGAGGTCTAACTATTTCTTGCAATACTGTTATCTATTTTCCTATTATAACTATATTTAACAGTTGGATATGCAAAATTTATCTAATTTTGCATATCGTTTATTGTTATCAATCGGTTATTGTTATCAAATTTACGGTGGCCCAAACTGATCACATTAATTTGTCCACTCTATTTATATTTAATTTATTATAAGTAAATTATATTTAATTTATTTCAAATCCTTTTATTTTTATTTTTAATAATGCATATTTATTAACGATTTATGCATAGCTATTGCATTAGTATGAAAGTTTGAAAGTTCTAGCCTTAAGGGAAGTGGAAAATGTTATTATCTTGTAGATTTTAGAGGTCTATCTATTTCTTGCAATACTGTTGTCTATTTTTCTATTATAACTATACTTAACAGTTATATGCAAAATTCATCTAATTTTGCATTTTATTGTTATAAGTTTATTGTTTATCAAATACTTACAGTGGTCCAAAAAAATGATCACATTAAAGGAGCCACTGTATAATATTTAATTTAATAAGTAAATTATATTTCATTTATTTCAAGTTTTTTTTTTATTTTTTTATAATGCATATTATTAACGATTTATGCAAGAGCTATTGCTTTTAGTATAACGTTTGAATGTTCTAGAACTGAAGTGTAATGTTATTATCTTTTTAGATTTTAGAGTCTAACTATTTCTTTCAATACTGATCTATTTTCTATTATATTTATATTTAACAGTTGGATATGCAAAATTCTTTAATTTTGCATATCTTTATTGTTATCAATCGGTTTATTGTTATCAAACTTACATTGGTAAACTGATCACATTAAACAGTCCACTGTATTTATATTTATTTATTATAATAAATTTATATTTCATTTATTTCATATTTTTTTTTTATTTTTTTTATAATATATTTATTAAATTTATAAAGCTCTTTTCTTTATATAACGTTTGAATGTTTATAGTTAAATATATGTTTTATCTTGTAGATTTTAGATTAATTTATTTTCTTTCAAATTACTGTTATCTATTTTTCTATATAACTATATTTAACAGTTATATGCAAAAATTTATCTAATTATATCCTTTATTGTTATCAATTTATTGTTTCAAATTTTAAAGTGGTCCAAAAAGATCACATTAAGCATCCACGGTATTTTATATTTAATTTTTTTATAAGTATTATATTTCATTTATATTCAGTTTTTTTTTTATTTTTTAATTAATATATTTATTAACGATTTATATAGCTATTGCATTAGTATTGAATTTTAATATCTAGCTTTTAAAGTGATAAGTTATTATTTGTAAGTTTTTAATATATCTATTTCTTGCAAATTACTGTTGTCATTTCTTATTCTATTTTATATTTAAAAAAGTTTGATATTAATTTATCTAATTTTATATCGTTTTTTTTATCAATTATTGTTTAATTAAATTTACATGTCCAAAAATGATACATTTAAGCTACACTGTATTTATATTTAATTTATTATAATAAAAATTTATATTTCATTTATTTAAGTCTTTTATTTTTATTTTTTATTAATGTATATTTATTAAATTTATGCATACTGTTATTATATGACAACGTATTAATGATAGCCTCAAAATAGATAAAGATTTTATTTTAAATTTAATATTCTATTTACTTGCAATAGCTATGCATTTTATCTTATTATATTTATATTTAAAATTGATTTGAAATAAATAAAATCTAATTTTGCATATCGTTTATTGTTATCATATGGTTATTGTTGTAAATTTACGTTAAAAAAATTGATCACATTATATATTTTCATGTATTTATATTTAATTTATTATAATAAAAAGTATATCATTTATTTCAAGTCCTTTTATTATTTTTTTAATAATGCATATTTATAACGATTTATCATAGCTATTAATAGTATGAAAAAATTTGAATGTTCTTGCATAAAAAATTAAAAATGATTATCTTGTAGATTTTAAATATATCTATTTCTTTCAATTAATTGTTTCTATTTTTTCTTTTATAATTTATACTTAACATTGATATTCAAAAATTTATCTAAATTTTGTATCCTTGCTTTTAATTCAATGGTTATTTTTTTAAAAATACATGTAAAATGATCACTTAAGCGGAGTCCACTGTATTATATATTTTAATTGTTTATTATAAAAATTATATTTTTTTATTTTCAAATCCTTTTATTTTTATTTTTTAATAATACATATTTATTAACGATTTATGAATAGCTACTGCATTAGTATGAAAGTTTGAATGTTCTAGCCTTAAGGGAAGCAGATTATCTTGTAGATTTTAGAGGTCTATCTATTTCTTGCAATACTGTTGTCTATTTTTCTATTATAACTATACTTAACAGTTGAATATTTAAATAAAGTAATAAAATAAAGCAATTAAACAAAATGATGTCTATAGAATCCAATATAATTATGAAATATACAATAGATTTAAAGAACCAGATATTGTGTTTAATCCCATTAGATTTACACCTTTTTAGATATGAAACTACAATTGTAATAACATTGAATATTATAAATGTAATAAAATTAAAAACTTCAGAATTATGTTAAAATCCAATATTTTCATTATCGTAAATATACAGTATCAAGAATTTTTACTGAATCAGATATTGTCTGTTTATTATGCTAGAGCAATTAGTGTACTGAACCTTTTTTATGAGATTCTAATCCAACTAAAACTAGAGATGAAAAAATTCAAGGCAAGACATAAAAAAAGAATACCACTCAGTAATAGATACAGTAAGAATAAGAAAAACTGGAAGTCCATCATTGGTGATCTATTGTCTTTGATTGAGCTCATGGTGACTGCCTTGTCCTGTATCAGGCTGTAGTGCTGACGTAGAAGTAGAAGGAAATAAATTTAATAAAATAATCACTTTTAATCCTTTAAAGGTCACCAAAATAAATTCAAGGTAATTTAAAAGTAATTCTATAAAATTCTATTATGTGAAATGTAAAATATTTAAAAATACCAAGATACATTTTCTTTACATCTTCCTTAATACTAATCAATGGTTTACTATAAAACCCATTCCTTGTTACAGTTAATAATGCCTCTAAACGTAACTATACTGGAAGAACAATAATTGAATAATCCTAAAAATGGTACAATAAATAAAACAGCTTAACAATTATATTTGTTTGTTATGGATACATTTATTGTTATGAATAAATTGAAATGCTGATTTTCTACTGTACAGTAAGTAAATTAATTATTTAAAAGAAAAAATAAATAAATATGTTAAATGTAGAAATACATCTATTATAAATTTAAAATAAAAAAAAGATATGTATATATATATAATATTATATTTATATATATATATATTTATATATATATTATATTATATATATATTTATATATTATATATATATATATATATTATATAATATATATATATATATATATATATATAATTATATATATATATATATATATATATATATAATATATATATATATATATATATATATATATATATATATATATATAAATATATACACACACATACATGTATATATATATATATATATATATATATTTATATTTACATATATATATATATATACATTTATATATACATATATATATTATATTTATACATATATATAATATATATATATATTATATATATAACATATATATATAACATATACATATATACATATATATATATATATATAACATATATTATATATATATATATATATATATATATATATATATATATTATATAATATTATATATATATATATATATATATATATATATATATATATATATATATATATATATATATATATATATATATATATATATGTATATATATATATATATAACCGAAAAATCTTCCATGTCTCCAAGATATTTTTAATTGCAGAAGTTCTTGATTCCACATCATTGGCTTCCATACATCACAGAAGTATGAGATTGGAGCCGTAAATAATTATAAAAAGATAAAGTAAAGTAGTCCAAAAAGTAAAGTTTAAAAATAAAGATTTTTAATAGGTGGTTTTGCTACGAAACCACTGTTCGATAAAGACTTTAAGCTGATTCTGAACGGCTGTTCATATTCAAAGATTGCACTGGAACACCATTTAAGTAACATCCTAATTGTTCATCCATTTTCTAACTATCAATAGTTTGATTTACACAAAAGCCATCAGAAACGATTTACTCTACCTGAACAAGCTATAGGGAAATTCCTAAAAAGTTAGTTTTATTCGCTTAAACATTAAATATACTGATATTCCCTTTCACAGCAAAATATCAAAGTGAGAAAATCTATTATTTATGTGGAATCTCAAATTACCTTTAAATAACAGATGTTTGCAGAACTTTAGTCTAAATACTACTATTGCATGGTTTTGAAATTTACTATGAAACATATGGAGGGAGAATGAATTTCACATTGTCATAAAGGAAATTGTACCTGGATTTAAACATGACAAGGGCACAGACTGAGTTGCCAATGTCATAAACGATTGCAGCCATGCATAAATACTCTAATAATTGCATTATTTAGAAACAATGTAGCAGATGAACCGAAAATGTTTATTAAAAGCACCTAATGTTAAGTTATTCATTAAATTAATTAAGCTAATGCTAATAGTGTGATGTACATTTGATGCTTTTTTGCATAAAGTTATTGTAACTCAAACAATTATAGTTTTTATCTAATCCCTTTTGAAAATTTCAGTCTAAAGAATGCACGAATGAGAGTCAGGATAAAATTAATTATATCCGATATTAAGCATTATGTGACATTTTAAAACTGAACCTGTAGAGTCCATTATCAGGGTGAATCTACGTATTTCATTTCCTGGAAGAGAATAAAAAAAGGCAGGTCAGGTGATACATACCTAACATTCAGAAAAATGAGAAGGTATGCCATTTGTAGGAAAACCATAGCCCACTAGTACTATACTAGATAGCTTAATTGAAAGTTTTCATGAAATATCACTAAAATGTACCGGAAACTTTAAAGTATACTAAGATACTGTATTAAATTAAAGTCATAAAAATATAAAATTATATATCTTTTATTTTCTTCTATTAATTACTAAATCCTTAGCTGTAAAAATATACACGGTCATTTTTTTCTGTATGTACCTTTGTATCTAAATAGTGTTTGGTAATAGAAATTTTATACATGTTTCCTAAAATAATATAAAATATTAAGCACCATACCATGCTGAAAATAACAGTATAATATTTAATAAAAAAGCACCTGTAAAGATAAATCATGAAAACTATTTATGTATTAACGTTAAGAATATCAGAAAAAGCAAAAGTAATAAGATTTTAGGTATAATTTTCACCGTTGGACTAATGCTCCTACATGAAAAGAATGATTAATGATGGGGATACAAAATTTCTCTGTTCCGAAAAGGGAAGTGCAAAAGGTCATTTCAGAACAAGAACTTGCTGACAGTGTACTTTTTCCTCTTGCTGTCATACGTTAGAAAAGCAGTAGTTCGCAGATATATTTTCATTGATGTATTAGTGAAAGGTAAACGAAAACTGCATTAAGACACACTTTAAGATATTACCATCCATCTAACTACCATTAACTCTTTGTGGAATATATATATATATATATATATATATATATATATATATATATATATATATATATATATATATATATTAGAAGTGTGCATTATTCAATAAAAATTCAATCGGATTTAGTGTAAATTTTTATTTATTTTACTCATTAAGAAATAAAAATAATTGCATATTTGTAACCAGTGAACTTTTAGCAACCCTTTCTTATATGACACATTTGACTGGAACTAGTTTTCAAATTTGGTGATTGAGTAACTGTTGACATGGAATGACCGATATATATATATATATATATATATATATATATATATATATATATATATATATATATATATATATATATATATATATATATATATATATATATATATATATATATATATATATATATATATATATATATATATATATATATATATCATTTCCTATTATAAGATAATTACTATAATGCGTAATATAAACAATTCTGACACATATTCCTTATGTAAATCAAATTTAAAATTTATCTAAAGAGAAAATAAAACTTTATTTCATGCACGTTTACATTTTTTTTTAAAAAAAAAGGCTGCAATTTGTTTCAGTTTGATCTGTAGTCTTCGTACTCCTTGAAATTAAAATTATTTTCTTTAATGACTTTGTTGATTTCCTTTCTTCCGCAGTTAAATAATTTAGCTCACTTTCTGGCCGATTTGCCATTCTCTCATTCACGCAGACCTTCAATGCTCTGCTCGAGATTTGGAAAAACTCATTTTGACTTCGTTGCAACTCAGATCACTGACCAACTAATGAAATGAAACTGGCGTGGATGAAATTTTTGCTGACAGATAATATATATATATATATATATATATATATATATATATATATATATATATATATATATATATATATATATATATATATATATATATATATATATATATATATATATATATATATGTGTGTGTGTGTGTGTGTGTGTGTGTGTGTGTGTGTACATATATACAGTGAAATACGTTTAACACGAAAACTCTTAACTTGAAAAATCGGTTAACACGAAATAACAACACGGTTCGGACTGTAAAATAGGGAATTTAATGCATTTTTGTTCTTTTAAAACTTCGTTTTTTTTTTAAACTGGCTTGTTTTACCGCTGCTTACCTAATAAAACTTTATCGTTTAAAGGACAGTCGTGCTCTGGAGGAAAAATTTCGAAAGAAAGAATCACTGACTTGGTTGGATGCAATTCGGTTGGGTCTGAAAAAATACCTTTGTTCGTGATAGGAAAAAGTTTAAAATCGTTTTAAAAATATGAGAACCTTACCTGTTGAATACACAGCTAACAAAAAAGCATGGATGATGGCCTCTGTGTTCAGTGATTGGTTGATCAATTTGGATAAGCGATTTTCACGAGAAAAGTGTAAAGTCGTACTTATTATTGATAATTGCCCAGCACACCCAAACATTGAATTAAAAGCTATGAAGCTTGTATTTTTACCTCCTAATACTACTAGTGTTTTACAACCATGTGATCAAGGCATTATTCAAAATTTGAAATTCAATTATCGAAAGCAATTGCTTAAAAATATTTAGTAGCAATAGAAGAATTCTCCATTTGTTTATTGGATGCTTTACACATGTTGCTCTCAGCCTGGAATTCAGTGAAACCTGCGATCATCGAAAATTACTTTCGCCATGCAGGATTCTCCAAAATAGGAAATTCTTTATCATCTCAAGAATCAGCCGACATTCAGAGTGAGCCGACATTTAACGAAAGATTTGGGAAAGTCTCAGAATTACTAGACTGCCCAACAGTATCGATAAATGAATATGTTTCAATAGATAATGATGTATCTACAGCACCAATTTGACAGAAAAAGAGATGTTGTAGATGGTTAAAAATCCAAAAGGTTCTGCAGATTCCGATGACGAATTTGACAACGGATTCAATGATACAGTTCCCGTGCCCTCGATATCAGAAGTGCGAAAAATGATTAACAGTATGCGCTGTTATTTGGACACGAATTCAAATGGGGAGATGAGTAAAACGGTCGACGATCTCGAACAATTTGTGAAAAATATCACGCTGAAAAATACATTTCAGAAAAAAATAACTGTTTTTTTTCTCAACCAAAATAATATTTTTTGTATTTGCTTTTCATCTCAACAATAAAGTCGAAATAATAGGAAGTCGAAATAAAATATAAGAACATAGAAGATATTGGTGAGTTTAGTTCTTTTTTTTTACGATTCTTTTAACGCGAAATTCTTTTAACACGAAAAAATATTTTGGTCCTTTCAGTTTCGTGTTAAACGATTTTCACTGTATATATATATATATATATATATATATATATATATATATATATACACACACACATATATATATATATATATATATATATATATATATATATATATATTTGCAGAGAGGGGATTATGTAAGTGTATATACAACGATCCTGATTTACCAACGTTACTAGTAATATGGCTCATGAAATCTCTTGTAATGCATCAAGTATTATGTACACATATGCTCATGCATATTTAGAACTAACATCTGGATCTGACAAGTACCCCTTCGAGTTCGTATCCCTTCATTTACGATTTAATATAGGCTGCATTTAGTTCAAGCTGATCATTAATAACTTATAAATTATTAAACATAGTATTATTACTAATAAAACATGATATTACCTCAGGGATCATAGACAGAATTAATATAGGCTTTTTATTACTTTCCATTTCTCTGTATTGTAATTGCTTGCAATTGTGGAGAAATATGCATAGTAATTGTGAAAAACTATTTAATTTACTTGAATGCAGATACTTTATTCTTTAATATTTTAATTACCTAAAAGTACTTTGCAATCAACAGTTTAATTTAATCATTTTTACTAAGATTTTTACAAATTTTTAATATTTGTCTATACACAAACACACACATACACACACACACACACATATATATATATATATATATATATATATATATAATGTATATGTATATATATATATATATAATGCACAAATCATAATACTTAAATAGGTTTTCTTGTCTTACTTTTTTAAATGATCAATTTTTCTTATATTTCTAAAAAGCTTTTATCATAGAATTAATTTTTTTTTATTTGATCTAAAGATTAATAGTAA
>CM063500.1:41095595-41103095 GCA_032207245.1 Pardosa pseudoannulata
TAAAATATATATATCTTAAAATGGGTTGTAAATATGAGAATAGCGATTCTAGTTTTGAAAAATTCTCCCACAAATGTTTGTAAATGAGGGAACATCTATTTATCCAAATTATAATTGTAGTTTCATAACCAGAGCTATTTTATAAAGTGAGTATAATAACTTGTTTCGGAACTTTATATTTTAATATAGATGTAAGTTGTTTATAATATGTACATACACACACACACACACACACACAAAATTTATATAAAACATGGGCTTAATATATTTGAACAAAGTAAACACTTATTTAAAATCTTCCATTTTATGTAATATGTGTTAATGATATCACTGTTATATTTGCTAATTGTGAGAGATGTGTGTAATTGCATATAATTTCAGAACTTAAGTTTTAAATCCGTGTATGGTATACCATGATGGTAAACTTTTAGAACAAATAATGCCTATTAGTCTTTCATATACTGGTACTCCTTGTACAGGAATTGAACAAAAATTTTATAATAAGTCGTAAAATGCTTGATCACACATGTTGATTCTAGCCAAGCATGTAGTTTCGCAGTTATATTTGCCCTATAAAATCATCTGTGAAATGCCTTCATAAGCTTACAAAAACCAATAATTTTCAGGACAGTGTTCTGTGTACCTTGTTTTTCTGGTAAGAGAATTCAAACTTCGGTATGTTGTTGGAGATCTTATGCTGGGTGTGTTCATAAGTGTTTCAAATGTTTCTGTATCTAAGATTTATACCTCATAGTTGAACATCATGCGCTGCATCACAACATGAACGAAGTGTATGTTAATCCTAACAGATGATCATTGAAGAGAATTGGGATGAATGTTAAGAGGGCAACAGCTACTACATTCCCTACTTAACTGAATGTCTGGCTTACAAATTCTAGCGATATCAAAAGAATAAAAAAGGGTTCCCAATAAGAATTTCAGAGCGATCTGCAATTTAATGATATTACTGAATCATGCAAATGAATGTATAAAAAAACATGCAGCCAAAGCCATTAAACTTGGACAATGGAAGAGAGTACGTGATCAAATGATTCTTGTTTCATATTGTTTATATTTTCTCACACAGCTCTATCTGCCCTTCTTAAAACTCCTAAGCATCGAATACAAACTTCCTGTGAAATATTAAACAAGGTGGTAAATTGGTTTATGGTTTGAGTAGAAATATTCTGGTATCTCATGGTCTCCAAAGGTATTCGGCAGTGGTGCATGACCGACGAGCATTATATGATTTTTTGACCAATCATATCCTTCCAATGGTGCAATATTTGTTTAAAAATAATAATACATTTGACAAGAGTATAAAGCTCTTGTTCAATCTCCTTGCACCATCCAGGACAAATTTTGATCATGAGGATGATATTCGGCATCTATCATTGACACCATAATCAGCTGGTGCTTGTAATCTGTTTCGAAAGGTTCACAATCATTCGATACCTTCATCATTGTTACATGGGTACTCACTATTTTGCAAAATTTTCATTAGATACTATGCAAGATGAGAAGTATATAAGCTGATATGAATGCCAGTGCAATGCATACATAGTATAGGCATGGTAATACTTGTTTTAGGCGTTCCATATTTTCACTCAACAAGTGTATATTACCACCTCGATTGCTTCTTTTTCTAGTTTTACAAGTTAATATTGTAAACTATGGAGATGGGATATATTTGAGTTTAAAAGTATTATTTTACTTTTTTCGATAATATACTAAAAGAGCTCATTTTTACTAGTTTCGGTTTAAAAGACATCTTCAAACACGTTTTTATACTTAACTGTATCTATCGGTCAATCTTCTCCATGAGATCAAAAGTTGGAAAGAAAAAGTAATAAATATAAAATCAAATCTCTGATTCTGTCAACATTAAATATATATGTTGGTTTTCAATGCGAAGTCAATCTTTTAAGAATAAAATGACCTAATATTTATAATAGTGGAAATCTCGATATGTTGTATTTGTGCTTTGTAATCAAACTGAAGATATTCTTGTACACTAGCAGAACGTACAGGATCAATAGGTGTGTCTAGCGGTCGGAAAGAAGAAATAGGTAGTAAATTAAGGAAGATAAGTCTTCACTTGCGATAACGATTTAAGTAAGGGGGTTTTCTGGCATCAGAATCGCAAATTACGTGTGATGATATGTAGTCGAGAATTAAGATAAAAAATAAAAATAGTATCAAGTTATGCAGTGCAAAAGTTGTGGACTCTATGGCAAACAGTGACAATACTATTTCTTACTTCAGCCATATGAACATAGATACACTTTGTGTTTTAGTTTTAGAAGAAATGAAATAAAAAAAACTGTACTAAAAAGAACAATATATTTAGAATAGGGATGGTAGAAAATCTTTTTTTTTTCATACACGTTATTATTGCTAACATTGATGTAACATTAAAGACTTAAAATACCTTTTATGAGAAATTTTGTGGTTTAATTTTTAAACAGCTCCATTAGTTTATGCAGTACTTAGGTTAATTAGTGGGGAATCTACATTTAACTGTTTCTAGACTATTCCACAATCTCCTCAGTTATTGCTATTAAACAGAGCTCTGAGCTTCCATGATAAATTTCAAATGTTATGTTCTCACTCACTAAGTCTTATTTAGATTAAAAATAGTTTTTCCTGATTTGTCGCTTTTAAATAGAGCACTGATTTCATGAGCACTTGAACTTCACCAAGTTTTGGAGAATTGTGTTTGGTCTCCAGGAGGCGATTCAGGACCATCCTTGGATTCCCTGTTCTTCTGGGCAGAGCCGGAAAAGGACGCATTGTAAAAACTACAATGGAACAACGAACAGGATAATGGAAAAAGTGTAGGGTTGCCTGAGTCGAAAGAAGGAAGGAAAGGAATGCAGCGTTCTCTTGGACATTGGCAATTTTTTTTAGGTGTAGCACATGGAGTGCTCCTTTTCCTTTTTACATTTTATATATTTTTTTGCATATTTTCTTGTCGTTTCTTCTAATTTACAACATTGTAATATAGAACAGTAGTACTATACTATAATTAAAAACAATGTAAAGAAACTTGGGGTTATCAATGTCTTCGAAATGACAATGCAATGTACTACACAACAACACTTATAATTTTGGGGTATTTGAAATTGAAATTTCATGTCCATAATTAAATGAATAATTATGAACACTATTAAATAATTTTTAAAAATGTATTATTTTATCCGTTTAAACACAGAATTAAGAAGGAATAGTCCCAATGATTTGGCATTTTGTTATTATACTAATTAAGAGTATATATATACAATAAAGATTTAAAATTAGAGGAAAAAAAATGAGGGTTTTTTTTTTTTTGCCATGTTTTATTATTGGAACATTGAATTGTTCCATGATTATTTTTGCATATTTTTAAAAGCTTATGAAATTAGTTAATTAAAGTCTAATAATCGTAACACCTTTTTAATATTAACTGTTTTATTTATTTATCTTTAAATAATGTACAATTAATAAATATTATGACAATATAGAATTTATACAATTTTGGTACCGGCTTTTCCAATTCTGTTGGATTATCGAATTTCACTTTATTTTCATTTTACTACAGGGATTTCAGTTTTTTGTTTCTTCTTGGCCCTTGGACCCGGTTTATGAAATTTGTCTTCATCTAAAGTACTTACATCATTTTTTTCTTTTTAACTAACGTCGGTCATTCCACAAATATTGAACAGCGTAACAGCATCTAAATTGTTTTCATCAATATATTATTCTTCGATTATATTACCAGGTACATTGGTCTCTAACTGGCAAATACTTACATCTTCCAAATCAGAATCCGAGAGAGTTTCCAGAAGGGCCAGAGCATCTTGTATTGTAAGGCGTATTTCAGACATGGTGTTAAATTTATGAAAACTTTATAAATTAAACACATAGTAAGCACATATATACATTTTTCAATGCCTCCAGCAAAACAAATAAGAAAAACTCTATCTCAAGGGAAACTGATAAAGGCATATGATTTCAGCAATCATATGCAATAAGACACCTTTTATGTGAAACTGCTCTTGTCTCCAAAGGCACAGGTGAAAGCCCCTCCCCCCACACATGTTCAGCCACCTTATCAAAAAGTATTTTTTTCTATTGTTCAGATTTTACTAAAGTGAACATCAATGTCAAGTGCCAATATTATATTCCTTTCGAAGTATTGCTGTTTTATCAATTTTTTTTCCTTTAGAAAAGTTGCTATTCTTATCTGAATACAAAAGAAAATAATGTTTGCAACATCGTACAATGCTTTGCACATAAATGAAAAATGAACCCTTGAATCGCCAATGTTCCAATAATGGAACAGCGACATAAAAACGTAAATTTTACCTTAAAAATTAATAAATAAAATTTTGCTTTTGGTTTATTCTTGTAGGATATGTTTCTAATAATATATTTTAAAGTATTGTGTTTTTTCCATTTAAACGGTAATTTGGTAAATTTAATTGTAACGGAGAGTAGAATTGACAAAATTATAGTAAAAGTCAAAAAGTCGTGAAAAAATAAATAATTATTTGAACAAAATAAAACATATTTTAAAAAATATATTTTATAATGTCGTGTTCCGTTGTATGTAAAAGCAACATTGATAACATTTTTTTACATGTCAATTTTTTATTTTAAAAATCATGTGCCATTATTGCAACATTGGCGGGTAAATGGTTAAAATATTAGCTAGGCAATGCAAAATAATGTAGCCTAGTAGAACCAAAAGAATTTTTCAAAAGAATACCACGGTGGATCTGAATAGCGAGAAATTTAAAGAATAGATTAATGAATCAGGTTAAAGATGTCTTAAAGAATTGAGGAATATCTAACTGAAAACTAAAGGCATCTAGTCAGGTGGAATGGAGAAAACTATCTTAAGAGGTCACACTACTATTAAAAGTAAAAAAAAAATATCATGTTCGACAACTCATACCTTGAAAACAACCAGATTTACAAAAATAATTATTTAATTATGGTTAAAAAAATTATGTTTGCACACATATCTCATTCAATTTTGAAACATACTAAAATATATCTAGGTTTAAGACAAACTTAAGGTTTTAAAACCTACTACAATAACTGAAAATAACTTTGAACCTAAATTTGTATGTATTTAATATATATATATATATATATATATATATATATATATATATATATATATATATATATATATATATATATATATATATATATATATATATATATATATATATATATATATATATATATATATATATATATATATATATATATATATATATATATATATATATATATATATATATATATATATATATATATATATATATATATATACATATATGTATATATATATTAATTTATACATGCATATATATATATATATATATATATATATATATATAATATATATATATATATGTGTGTGTGTGTGTATATACATATATATATATATATATATATATATATATATATATATATATATATATATATATATATATATATTTATATATATATATATATATACATATATGTATATATATATTAATTTATACATGCATATATATATATATATATATATATATATATATATATATATATATATGTATATATATATATATATTAATAATATTTGAAAAAATATATATATATATATACATATATGTATATATATATTAATTTATACATGCATATATATACATATATACATATATATATATATATATATATATATATATATATATATATGCGCGTGTGTGTGTGTATATACATATATACATATATACATACATATATATATATATATATATATATATATATATACATATACATACATATATATATACATATATATATATATATATTAATTTATACATGCATATATATATATATATATATATATATATATATATATATATATATATATATATATATATATATATATATATTAATAATATTTGAAAAATTAATTTTTTCTTAAAAATGTACTATTGAAAAAAAATCGTAAATATAAAAGAAAATTAATTTTCAAATGAATGAAAAGGGTATTGCACACAACTTGTAAAAATTTCGCAAAAGAAATATTGAAAACGTTTTGAGATAACATGCGCGTTACATGAAAAAAAACCGAGAATTTGAAAAAAAATATAATTAAAGTTTTGCAATATATGTGTTTACAAAAAACAACTGATACTCTTTAATTGATAATTCTTCTCAATTTTTGAATTTTTAAAGCGGATTCTTTAGAACTGAATTTCTTTTCACCCATATTTTTCCTGTATAGCCACAAATTTTTGTCGATTTAATAGTCGTATGACCTCTTAAAGGAGGCCTGAACCCTTCAAGGGCGGTTGTCACAATTATCATGATGATGACGATGTTATCTCTTTTCAAATAAAACTGCATTTTTTTCTTCAAAACTCTGTAAATTCATTGTTAACAGTATGTTTCCGAAATTAGTTTCGATTTAACAGCCGTATGACCCTTCAAAAAAGCCCAAGACCCTTCAAGAACTGTGGTCACAAAGATGATGATGATAACTTTTTAAAAGTAAAAGTGCGTTTTTTGTCTGCAAAACTCATTGAAACAATTTTTTAATTAAGTTTACTAGAGGATATTTTATCAATATATTATTGTTAAGGAAACATTTCGTATGAAAGGGACAAATTAAATGGCATTATGTTTACACCTCTGGCATTATGGCTCGGGGAAAATCCCGAATACTTATTATGATATGAAAGTTTTTTACTTTCATATCATAAGGCTATTCTTATAGTGGTTAAATATTTCCAAAAAAAAAGAGGAGAAAGCAATTACCGTACTACACTCAAAGTTATACCAGGTAACCAAAAAGTCCATATAAACTTCATAATAACCTGAAAAATAACCAAAATAAAGAACGGTTTAAAGGGTTAGTATCTCTAGGGCATGGTTTTTTAAACAGAAAAAAAAAACTCAAAAAGCGTCGATAGAGTGCGCTGATGTACATAAGTCAAAGAAAAAGAAACTCAAATAACAAACAGAATGTTTCCAAATCTTTTATTACGACAGTATGTGTTCCACGTGACCACCACAGCAGGGGATAACACACAGCAAGCGAGTCACAAATCCAGCAACGTCAGAGTGCAGCAAGTCCGGTTGTATGCATGACACCTCTCGGCGGATTGCATCTTTCTGTTCAGAGAGATTGGATGGATTGAATCGATACACACGAAATTTCAAATATCCCCACAACCAAAAGTCTGCTGGGATCATTCTGGAGACAGAGGAGGCCATGGAATCCTGAAGCACATGCTAATGATTTTATCTTCCCTGATCAGGAAATCCTTCAAAGAATTAGCAGTGGGACTAGTTGCTCCATCTTGCATAAACGTGACGGTAGATAGCGCATATCTCTCACGCAAAAAATTTTTAACAAATCTTGCACTGCGATAGCGCGTTAAGCCCATTAGCATTAAACTCGCCAATTTGTGTAACCCCTTCACAGTAAGACTTGATGCTCAAACAGCTGTG
>CM063500.1:41108095-41120595 GCA_032207245.1 Pardosa pseudoannulata
TCATGTTAATTTTTGAAAATTTTTTTTTTAATTTGTACTATTTTCTGTATGTATAATATTTTAGAAACATTTCTGAGAAAGAGAACTTTTACAAAGCAATTATAATTTTTAAAATGTTAACTTTGTGTCCCTGAAATCCTTAACGTTGCATTGAAATTAACATAAAAGTAGACTGACATCTTTTAAACTGGCAGCTTTCGAATGGTATGACACATTCCGACTAGAATTAATTAAAAGAAAAAAAAAGGGGGAGAGTGGTTAGTGGATGTGTTAACTGCAAAATTAGTAAATGTAACTAAAGTGGCAGTTTATGAACTCAATAATATACAACAAACTATGACTTTCAAATTGAAATGACGTATGATGACCTCCAGTGAGAATCAATAATGTGTCAATGGAAATACATTTAGTAAATATTTTTAATATTTATCCGAGGGTTGGTGGAAAAATCATGGATTTTGGATATGACTTTGCATGGGTTACGTGTAAGGAGCAGGTATGGAGACGAAATAATCAGCCGTAAAGGATTCAACTTAACAATGTTGATTTATTACAACAAAAAAACATTTAAATAAATATTAAGATATATGCGGATGAAACCTATTGTTCAGAGAGGAGATCATATTAGATCAACCTGCTCTATTCGAAGTTCAGCCGGGAATCCTTTTCGCTTCTCTCTCTCAAACGGGAAACCTCGGTTTTAGGTTAAGTTAACACACCCCCCCCCCCTAAAAGTATTCTCCTCCAGCATCAATGCTCTTTTGTAGACGAATTTTTCACAGATGAAATTCCTCAAGCCTTTCATTTCTTGGAATAGATGAAAAAGGAATTTATAGCCACATCAATCACTTCTTCTGAATGAAAACGATGCCTACGTGAGTTGTTTTTTAGATTAAAGAATAACCAAAAGTCACAAATAGCTAAACCAGGTGGTAACTGCGGAAGTTCTATCACTTTAATTTATTTTATCTTAATAAAATCAACTGTTAATTCGGCTGTATGTGAAGATGCATTGTCATGGTAAAGAATTAGTTCCCTAACATTCACTTCTTGTAGAATTTGCGAAAGACATTCAATGGTATGCCAGTTTGCTGCTATTGTCTTCTGTCTTTCCAACTTGATGGTTTTTACCAATCCCTTACTTCTGAAGAAAACGACACATTTCCCTTTTACAGCAGTGCACGTTGTCTTTTCACCATTGTCGACGTGGGATCATCTTCAAAGACCCATAATTCGCTTTCTTGACGTGTTGGAACGGCAAAAAACGGTATGTACATTTCATCTCCCGTTACAATTTTAGAAATTATGCTGTAGCCACCTTCATTTAGCAATTTAAAATTTCCTTTACTGATTCTGACAGGCTCCCCTTTTTGGTGCTCAGTTAGATTATGGGGAACCCAACGGCAAACTACTTTTTTTATATGTAATTCTTCATTAATAATTTTGTGTATGGCTGCGGATCCAATGTTAAGTTCCTTCTGTATAATTTGATAGGTACAACGATTATCATCCATTAACAGTTTTCGTATGGCAGACACATTATCCGGAATTACTGCCGATGGCAGCCTTCCTGTGTATTCTTCTTCCTGAAGAAAATTGCGAACTCTTCTAAATTCTTTAAACCATATGAATACAGTAGCAAGGGCTGGAGGTTCATCACTAAATGTCAATTGCAACCGTTGAAAGCATTCTTCTTGATTTAATCCAGCCGTAAAATCGTAGAAAATTATACAAATCAACTCCATTTTCTCTTCTGTTTAAAATTTATTCTACGCTAAACAAATTGAAGTAAGCCAGTAAAAAATCGTCTCCTCTGTTAAAATACTCTGTATTTTAAAATTAAACCAATATTTATATATAGTAAATTATCATCTGCGTGTATCTCAAAAATTTTAGAGTAACCCTGGTATATTCATTTTGAAAGAAAACAAATAACAAATATAACAATTCAAGCATAGTCAAAAAGTGAATGTTATTCGACTCTTTCAAAGGCATTAATTATGGAAGTAAAATACTTGACTGTTTTTTAATATACAAACTGGTATTCAGCTGTATATTTATATTGTAAAAACCTATTAATATCAAAATAATTATTTAAGTAATCTCAATTATTAATTGTGTTATTATTTTCTCCAGTGTGGGGCACTTGCCTCTATAAATAGCTTTCACCTTATAAAGCCGTATTATATTTGTTGGTAGTTTATATGTGAAAGCATCCTAAAGGTAGGCAAACTTCATAACTAAGATCGGGTAACACTAAACATCAAAACTGTACTCGGAAATCGAAGCCATGTGAATCGGATAACACACAATTTTTTAATTACTTTACAATCGTTTGAGAGTAGTTTAATTTTCAGAGTCTTTAAGCAATCACGCTAATATTATTTGATTCTATGAAATAATTTTCCTCAATATTTCAGACAGACTTGACTCTAGACACGAATTGATAAAGTGTTGTTTGTCTAACCTTTGTCATCATTCATATTGTCAGCTTGTGAGTAATATGTGTATGAAAATTTGAAAGTTATGCATGCAATATTTCTTTAAATATTATGCACTACTGTAATGTAATCTTGTTTAAGTAATACCAATTTGAAATTTGTTGTCAATAGAGGTATAGTATTCGATTAGATATAGATTTGCCTTTAATTAAATCTGAGATTTTTTGGAATATTTTATGTGGTTTGTGGAATAAAAGAATTGACTTCTGATTAACTAATCCCTTCAACGTTGTTAGATGCTACCTTAAAGCAATATTGATTAGAATTAATTGATTCTATCAAATATTTTTTATCAAAATTCAGACTTTGAAAATGACATGATAAAATGAATCTGTTGTTACATTTTGTTAATTTTCTAATCTTTGCCATATTGTTAGCTTGTGAGTAATATTTGTACAAACTCGAAATTTATACAGATATTTGTTTCGATATCATGCGAATAGGTTGAGAAATGTTTAGAATCAATATAGATTTTTATTTAAAATTTTAAATATGAGATTTTTGGAATATCTTATATAGTTTGTGGAATAAAAGAATTGATTTCTGATAACTAATCATGTCGACGTTGTTGAATGCTATTTTCAAGAAATAACACTTACAATTAAATGATTCTATCAAATACTTTTAATCCCAATTACTGACAGATTTTAAACATTACTTAATAGAACGAAAATGTTGTTACTTTTTGTTATATTTCTAAACTTTGTCGACATCTATATTGTCAGCTTTGAGTAAGATTTGTACAAATCTGACAACTTGAAATTTATACAGGTTTTTATACAAATTAGAAATGTATACAGGTATTTGTTTCGATACCATGAAAATAGGTTGTGGAATTTTTCTTTGTATTACACCTATATTTATACGCTTTTAAATGATGAAATACTATATAGATTTTTAATTAACTAGATTTCAGATTTTGGAATATTTTTAAGTGGTTTGTAGCAAAACGAATTAACTTCATATCAACTTCTGAATTACCTAATAAAAGAATATACTAAATTTAAATAAATATGTTAATTTAGGGCTTAAAAGTTATGTGCATCCTGAAAAACAAAAATACTTCGCAAATTTTACGGCTTTAAGTTAAACAGAGCTAATTTAAACATTAGTAATCTGATATACCGTTCTCAGTCTTAATAGACTGTCGTTGGAAAAGTAATCAGGTATTTAACAGAGAGAAAACTGGTCGTTAAAACATCATTAAGTGTAATGCCTTCACAAAAAATTTTCAGCCATCTTTAATGATAAATAAATTGCAAAAATGACAAAGGTTAATCACCTCCATCGTTACGTCCAAAAGTGAATGAAAAAGGAAGAATTTTCAAATTATCTTCAGTATTGAAGATTAAGAATACCAGAGCAAAATAAATACACGATTCTAGCATTCTAACACATGGCTATCAACGGAACTAAAAGATTTTGTTCAAAGACATTATTTTAAAAGTAATAGTATGTCAATGAATAAATAAATTTGTCATTAGAATTAAAACGTGTAGATTTTTCTACCAAGTAAATATTTTTTAGAACATGCCATCTGAAATAAAATTTTCAAAACCACATACCTTAAAATTTGTTCGTAAATTTAGCCTTAACTTAACGAAAAATCTAAATTACAAAATCAATAT
Source organism: Pardosa pseudoannulata (assembly GCA_032207245.1). Lineage (NCBI taxonomy): Eukaryota > Metazoa > Arthropoda > Arachnida > Araneae > Lycosidae > Pardosa > Pardosa pseudoannulata. The sequence continues at coordinate 41,112,225 of CM063500.1, forward strand.
TATGTCAATGAATAGATGTAATTTTAAAATAAAAACATTTCTAGTAATTTAAATGTTCGCCATATTTTAGCAGAGTAAAATCTCATCTTTTCTTTAGCTATGATTGTGCTTGTTATGTCTATAAGTTTCCGCAAATTCAGGCACTACCCTCATGATGTAAAGTTCCACATCTCATTGCATAACAACCGTATATATGTATATATATATATATATAGTCGTATGTTTTCCATTTATGTTAAGTTTTTTTTTTTCTTATGTTACCCCAAAAATCGATACAATATTAAGAATAAAATGCTGTTTTACTTTAACTGATACAGGAAGTAACAAGAAACAAGCTCTGGCACTCTGGTCATAAATAATGTTTTTTTTTTTTTGTAAAAAATTTTAATGTTGATATTTTTTTAAAACATTGGACGCAATGTTTGTCTATTAATCTACAGACAAACATTTTTATTGTATCTTTATTTAGAAGGATTTTATTTTTATCCAAAAATTATTATCACATCATATGTTTTCTATTTATGTCAAATTTTTTTTTTTGTTATGTTATCTTAAAAACCGATACAATATTTAGAATAAAATGCGATTGCACATTAACTAATATAGGAAGTACTTTAGAAAACAACTCTGGTACTCTATTAATAAAAAAAAATTATTTGTAAAAAATTTAATGATGATATTTTTTTCTAAAAATTGGAAGCAATGTTTGTCTATTGACCAACAGACAAACAATTTTATTGTATCTTTGTTTAGAATAATTCTATTTTTTATACAAAAACTATTACCACATGTCGTATGTTTTCTATTTATGTTAAGTTTCTTTTTTGTTATGTTACCTCAAAAATCTATACAATAATAGGTATAAAATTCGGTTTTACATTAACAAATATAGGAAGTACGTTAGAAAAATACACTGACACTCTGGTCATAAATAAAAATTTTATTTGTAAATATATTCTTTTGAATACCCATATTATTTAAATAAATATATGAGTAAAAAGTATTTAAAAAATTATATTGTAACTAACTTTTGTTAGACATAACAACCATCTATCGCAGCTTTTAAATAAAATCTAATGCCTTTATTGCATCTAATATTATTGTATCTTTGTGTAGAATAATTTTATTTTTTATCCAAAATTTGTTACCACATTTCGTATGTTTTCTATTTATGTTAAGTTTTTTTTATGTTGCTCAGAAAAAGGTACAATAATAGGTATAAAATTCGGTTGTACGTTAACAGATATAGGAAGTAGTTTAGAAAAATAAACTGACACTCTAGTCATAAATAAAAATTTTATTTGTAAAATATTTTAATAATGATATTTTTTTCAAAAAACCTAGACGCAATGTTTGTCTATTGATCTACAGACAGACATTTTTATTGTGTCTTTGTTTAGAAGGATTTTATTTTTTATCCAAAAATTTACCATGTCGTATGTTTTCTATTTATGTTAAGTTTCTTTTTTGTTATGTTACCTCAAAAATCTATACAATATTAATAAAAATATGAGGTTCCACTTTAACTGATACAGGAAGTACGTTAAAAACAAACACTAGCACTCTGGTCATAAATAAAAATTTTATTTGTAAAATATGTTAATGTTGATATGACACTGAACACAATGTTTGTCTATTTATCTACATACAAGCTTTTTTATGTGTCTTTGTTTAGAAGAATTTTATTATTTATCCAAAATTTATTACCAGATTCCGTATATTTTTTATATATGTTAAGTTTTTTTTGTTATGTTATCTCAAAAACCGATAAAATATTAAGTGTAAAATTCGGTTTTACATTAACAAATATAGGAAGTACGTTAGAAAAATACACTGACACTCTGGTCATAAATAAAAATTTTATTTGTAAAAAAAAAGTTTAATTATGATATTTTTTTTTTTAAATGTGGACGCAATGTTTCTCTACTGATCTACAGACAAACATTTTAATTGTATCTGTGTTTAGAAGAATTTTATTATTTATCCAAAATTTATTACCAGATTCCGTATATTTTTTATATATGTTAAGTTTTTTTTGTTATGTTATCTCAAAAACCGATAAAATATTAAGTGTAAAATTCGGTTTTACATTAACAAATATAGGAAGTACGTTAGAAAAATAAACTGACACTCTAGTCATAAATAAAAATTTTATTTGTAAACACATTCTTCTGAATTTACATATTATTTAAATAAATATATGAGTAAAAAGTATTTACAAAATTATATCGTAAGTAACTTTTGTTAGACATGACAACCATTTATCGCAGCTTTTAAATAAAATCTAATACATTTAAATAACAGATAGCATATGATAACACTGGATCAATTCTCACTTTCTTAAATTCATATTTCACAACAGACACAGTTAGCTTACAGGAATTGGCACATCACCTTAAATGAATTTATCTTCGCTCACATTTAAATACATTTGAAAACATATTTGGCACTGACACATCACTGTTAACATTAATATGATTCAATTATTTAGAATACAATATAATAAAATGAGTTTCGCTGACAGAAACTGACAATGTGCTTTCTATGAGATGAAATGCAAGTGCTTCTTTAATAAAGTGCTCAGGTAGAAAGTCTTCAAAAATAACGATTTGGATTAAATGAGCATTACATTTAATTTTATGGTAGGCGAGAAGGTAAATGTTAAGTACTTAATACTGTATATTTATATTGGGTACAACAATTATCGGAATGTAAAGTACCCTTTCACGTTGGATACAAGTATAGGTAAACTATACATTTAAATGCTCTGAGGTATAGAAATCAATATTTATGCTTATATATGTGAATATATATATATATATATATATATGTACAGCTTGTGATTATAATTACAGTCCTACTTTAAAAAAAAAGCTGTGAAAGGTAAACCACAAATCATAATGACTTATGAATTAGTTATTTCTAATTAGGACTTATTATTACCCTATTTACTAATTTTTATCAAAATATACTGGAAGAAAAGGGAAATGGTATAACATAAGAAAATGTTCAAATTGTATCAACAGATGGCGTTGTAAATTCCATGATAAAAGTGGTTACATTTCAAGTTACATTTCAATTCAAATTCAAGAGTTTCAATAGAAAACCAATTGTACTGTTCAATGTGCATGTGTTTCGGTTGAGAAAAAAAATGACTTCTGACAAAAAAAAAATGAGTTTTATTTTGTCAGAAAACAGGTGAGCACTGTTAATGAAAAGTCCATACAGCAAGCAAGATCATGCCACATTGAAAGGGAAAACTGGATTTCAATTGTTTAACTTTTTTTCTCTTACCATTTTCCTTTATTTTCCAGCATATTCAGTTCAAATTTGAAATCATTCTGACCAATGGTATTTTTATCACAGCCTTTTGAAAGTCCGACATTAATTATAGCCAACCTATACACATTTTACAGTCGTATTTTAACTTACGAATGCGTCACATTCAAACTATTGCTCAGCAGTTTTTGATCTTTAAGTTACCAATAAAATTCAAGATACAAAGAAGGTAAAATGTCGAAAAAACTAAAAAACAGTGACAGAAAATAAAAGAAAATGACATAAAAGACATTTTAACGCAGTTGAAATATTTCTTTTAAATCAGTTTATGTCTTTAGAAACTTTCTAATAGATTTTATCATAATCGTGTGCTTTATTTATATAATTACTACTTTCTTACGCCTGTTACTAAATATATTAAGGTTTTGTGTAACAAACTCACAGGGGATTACTTAACATTAACAAATATAACGTTATTTGAGATTTTGTTATTCAGTTTAGATTTTCTCTTTCATTTTCTTAAAGATCTCCTAGACAAATTTTATATATAGTACGGGAATTTACCAGATAATTATAGTAATTTTTATTTTATAATATAAGATAATTTTGAAATATTTAAGACAACTAAATATACAAAATACAGCAAACAGATAATTTCAACCAATCTTTCCTTCCATCTGACTGTGATTTTGATTCACTGGTAACACTCTAAAGGACTTATAAAACGTTTTTCTTTTTGCCAATTGAACAATTCGAGTATTTCTCGTGTGTTGGAGAATAGCTTTCATCAAATTCATTTTTGTAGAGGTTGACCTGTAACTAGTCCTAGAATCGGTTGAATATTTTCCAATAACACATCTGATATCCACATATTTTTCCTTCCAGAAAATTGTTAGAAAACTGTATTTCTGGCTTTTATTGTCTGTATATGGGAACATGTCACGTGGCCTATGCTCATATCTGTTAACGATTTTTAACGATAAGTTTTGTTTCTTCTACTTATGGGGATTATAAATTTTTAGTTTTAGGATGTGTGATCAGAACTAACTAATTGCAATTACATATCCATTTAAAAAAATTGAATGTAACTCCAATATTTTTTAAAATTTAAATTGGTTTTACTTTAACGTAATCGTATTAGCATCACGCTGACCCATACCCGAAATCCATACAGAAGTCACATTCATGTAATATTAGTTAGATTTCTGTCCGAAAAAGAATTAAACTCGCAAGTCAACGTACTACACTACGTCAAAAAAGGATTAAACTGAAATTGGGTATTTATAAATATATGTATTGTATTCATTTTTATTCATTATAAAAATACTAAATTAAACTCAATATAACATAATACATATAAGGATAATATTACTAGACTAAAACTCTAGTTTTATGAAATATTATATGCTTTTCAAATACATTTATCATGACACAACATAAAATATTTCCTTTGTAATATATTGTTAGTTCTGAATTTTTCAGTAAGTTTGAATGCTCTGTAATGAAGCATATTGATATTTACATACTAGAAAAAGTAAATGATGATAAATATAACATAAATTTATAAAGATATTTTATTTCTATATATTTATTTTCATTAAACGTATAAAATAATGTTATATGAATAAATTTCCATGCACGGGACAGTACTTTAAATATAAATTTAAAAGAAAACTTATAGAGGAACTTGAGCTTGTTTGATTTACATTTTATACATTTTTAAAATTATTATGCGTTGGCACCTCACCGCACGGGGATATTTTTTAATATGTTAAAAGCACTTTCTAAATCATATTTGGCACTGACACATGATAAACTAAACTAGCTCATGTGAAAATATTAGGTGTGGCTGTTATTAAAATGTGAATTTTTGACAGGGATGGGAGTGTTTTACCACCAGATGACTTCCCTGTTTTAAAATATTAATCTTACACTGCGTAAATTGAAATAAATAGATTTCATTAAAGAATTGCTGTATATAAATATAGCATTCTGTTGCATTTGACCATTACATAGAAATAAATTTTACTTAAATTTTACGAAAATATACTTGGAATGTAACGAAGTGTGTTGGATGAAACATTGTATTTTCATATCTGATACGGCATAAAAAGAAAAAACAATGGTCAATTACTAAATAATTTGTATTAAATTACTAAATTAATTCGTATATTTAAAGATACCATAGCATAAATTTCTTTTTTCAAAGTTTTTATGACAGAAATTCAATATGAGAAGCATAATATAAATTTATTTAAATTAAGTTTAGTAAAAATGTGGATTATAAAATGCAAACAAAAAATAATCGGTAATTTTATGTTAATACTTTGCTTATAATTTGTTCAATACACCGAAATTTTCAGTTATTTTCTAATATTTGAAGTACATATTTTGTTAAATCTCCTACACAAATAATGAAATTGTCCAATTTACTACTTAATTTATGTATGATTGTTGCTAAACTTTAAAAAAATTATAAGATATATATATATATATATATATATATATATATATATATATATATATATATATATATATATATATATATATATATATATATATATATATATATATATATATATATATATATATATATATTGCTTTCTATTATTCTAAATAACATTTTTAAAACACCTGTTATAAAAGTAATTTCATTATTTAGCTTTACTAAGCAAACAGCATACTATATCATTATAAAAACTAGAAAATAAAGTTTAGATATATATTCTAAGGAATAAATTAGCTTTTCATATCGTATCATGTATAAAAATTGGAAATATAATCTGAAATACCTTCAGTAAAAACAGTAAATTATGGAATATATTTTTTTTCTCTAATAGGAATACTATTAGGACAACAATTGTCAAATATTAAGAGACTATTATCATTAAACTTAAAAAGATTCCCACAATCCCTTTAATCAGTACTTTCTATTTTAAAAAAATCATATTAACAACAAAGCTTCAGATGGCAAAATGCTTTCACAGTTTAGATACCTGTAGATTACATGGTAATATGCAAACTTGATTTTACGCTATACACATAACAAAGAAAAATACTGAAGCAGTATATTGTATATGAAGGGGTAATGAATAACAACCAGCGATACACCAAAAGTTATGATTGAGACAATCTTCAAATAACTGAATATTTTTGGTATTTTTGGATGATTTCTAAAATTACCTCACATTCAAGAAACAGTCAGGATCATGTAGTCATAGGTGAATATCCTCTATCATAATAGGTGTCTCTGGAGATTTTAAGTGAGATAATGGAACTTCATCTCTCACCACTTGTCGAAATCTCGACCTGTGCGCTTGTCTTCCTCGTATGTGTTTAGGACAACATGAACACAGAAGCTTAGTAAAAGCTCTTCGAAAATCTCTGCTCCACAGAGCGTATATAACTGGATTCATTCCAGAGTTAGTCCATCCTAGCCATGTAACAATCGAGAAAACCAGCTTTGAATTCATCACACAACTGTCCCCACAAATTCCCATTAGGACATTTGTAACAAAAAATGGCAACCAACAAAGAATGAAGACACCCATCACGATTCCAAGAGTTTTTGCCGCTTTTCGCTCTTTGGCGAGTTTGCTAATTTTTCTGCTGAGAGAAAAGCTTTTCATATGCCGCGATGGAACTCTTAATGATTGGCCTTCTGAATAGTTATGATTTCTGTGGTTTCCATTAGTGAGGTTTGGCTCATATTTCGGCGAAAGCATTCCACCTCGATGGATTCTTAGTGTAAGAGATGGGCAGTTTTCACCATTGGCGTGAACTTGTTTCGTGCCAAGTTTTAAGCTCCGTTTTTGTTCCATTGCTGCTCTGTATATCCTATAATAGGTAAATAGCATTACGACTAATGGGGCATAGAAAGAAACTGTAGATGAAAATACTAAATATCCAACATCATCTGTGAAAAGACATTGGTATTCAGGTGGAGGATCGGTAGATACGGCTCTCCACCAAGCGATGGCTGGAAAAGATATTAGAGCAGAACAAACCCAAACGAGAGCAATTAGTATTCCAGCTCTAGTGGGGCTCATCTTTCTTGGATATGACATGGAATCTGTAATAGCCCAATATCTGTCTAAGGATATAACACAGAGGTTCAGAATTGACGCAGTGCTTGCAAGAACATCAATCGATCGCCAAACGTCACACCAATCCTGTCCAAATGGCCAAAAGCCATTTCTAACCTCAAGGATTACGCAAAATGGCATTACTACTGCGCCAACGATACAGTCAGCTGTGGCTAATGATGCAATGAAATAATTTGTCACAGTATGTAGATAAGGTTCACGTACAACAGCCACCATTACTAGCACATTACCGAAAATTGTTGCAATGCAGAAAAATGATAATACTGTAGCCAGCAAGTTGCTATTCAGATTTGGCTCGAATGCTGTGACTATATTTTCTTTCACGAAAATGTCATTGGATTTGTTAATATAAACCCCTGCTTCCTCAATAGGATACAGTGTATTGTTGAAAAGAATATTCGTGAATACATTGATACTGTTTGTTACGGTCACAGAAATGTCACCATAATCAGAATTCATTATTTCATTATCACTTATTTTATAGTCTATTGAATCTTGCAAGCTGTTATTGTCTGAGAAATCTGCTGATATATTTACCAAGTTGTCAGTTGCATTTATTATCATTTTGAATGTATGGTTCATGTCATAAGTTATAACTTGTGCGTGTAAAAGATCACATTATATCTCTATTTAAATGCAATACTTTTAATTCAAAATTTAATATATAACACAAGACTGTCTAATTTTGAAGATTCTACCATTTTGCTTTCTTTATTGCTGAAGTTTTTCGCTGTATTTTATCGTTTGCAACAAAATTTAGCAATCCGTTACTTTCATTTTTCTTTCTTCATTCTTGGTAAGCTGTAGAATTTCCTGCTTGATGTTTTCTTCATTATTCACAGAACTCGGTGTTAACTTTCCGGAAATACTTTCTGAAATATACAAAGGAAAAAGGCTTATTTTTCATATATTCATATATTTTTCATATATAAAAATAAGTAATGCATACAGTACATTATTTATGCAATTAAAAATAAATTTAAAGC
>CM063500.1:41123095-41125595 GCA_032207245.1 Pardosa pseudoannulata
CATTCAGGTAATTCTTATCTCATATTTATAACTACTATATGTATACTGCAAACACTGTTCCTTAAATATGATTTTTTTTAAACGAAGTAAGCTTATTAGTTTGTTTTCGTGATGTATTAGATATCACTTTTTTCTGGGAAATGAAGAAATATTACTCAATATTATAGGTTATACATACGAATGTGTATTTGGGTCTGATTACTCATTTAGGTAACTCTTATTCCTCTCATATTTGTAACTAGTATAGTTATAATTACAATTATATCTATATTTATAACCATATTTATAACTATATTTATACCGCAAACTATTTCTTAAATATAATTTTTGTATTTGAAAAAGAGATAGGTTTGCTAATTTATTTAAGGGATGTAAAATATATCACTTTTTGTTTCTGAGAGGTAAAGAAAGTTTACTCAATATTATCGGTTATACACACATGTGTATTTGTGTCTGATTACTCATTTAGGTAATTCTTATTCCTCTCATATTTATAATTACTATTTTTATACTGCAAACTGTTCCTTAAATATGATTTTTCCAGTACGCTTGTTAATTTATTTGAGTTATATATCATATATCACTTTTTCTTCCTGGAGATAAAAAAAGATTACTCAATATTATAGGTTATACATACACATGTGTATTTGTGTCTGATTACTCATTTAGGTAACTCTTATTCCTCTTATGTTTTGACTACTATATTTGTAACTCTATTTATAACTATATTTATAACTTTAATTTTAACCATATTTGCAGCTATATTTATACCGCAAACTGTTTCTTAAATATAATTTTTGTATTTGAAAAAAAGATAAGATTGTTAATTTTTTTACGTGATATATAAGATATCACTTTTTGTTTACGAGAGTTAAAGGAATATTACTCAATATTATAGGTTATACACACATGTTGTATTTGTGTCTGATTACTCATTTAGGTACTTCTAATCTCATATTTATAACTACTATATTTATACTGCAAACTGTCTCTTAAATATGATCTTTTTTTGAACAAGATACGCTTATTAATTTGTTTTCGTTCTGTATCAGACATTACTTTTATTCCGAGAGATAAAGAAAGATTACTCAATATTATAGGTTATACATGTGTATTTGTGTCTGATTACTCATTTAGGTAATTCTTTTTCATCTCATATTTGTAACTAGTATAGTTATAATTATAATTATAACTATATTTATAACCATATATATAACTATATTTATACCGTAAACTGTTCCTGAGATATGATTTTTGTTTTTGAAAACGAGATACGCTTGTTAATTTATTTACATGGTATATAAGATATCACTTTTTGTGTCCGAGAGGTAAAGAAAGTTTGCTCAATATTATAGGTTATACATACACGTGTGTGTAAAACCTATAATATTTATTATTATAGGTTACCTGTAATATTGATTGTGTCTTATTACTTATTTAGGTAATTATTATTCATTTCATATTTGGAACTAATATAATTAAAATTATAACTATAACTATATTTATAACCATATTTATAAGTATATTTATACCGCAAACTCTTCCTGAGATATGAGTTTTGTTTTTGAAGACCAGATACGCGTGTTAATTTATTTAAGTGGTATATAAGGTATCACTTTTTGTTTCCGAGAGGTAAAGAAAGATTACTCAATATTATAGTTTATACGCACACGAGTGTTTTTGTCTGATTACTCATTTAGGTAATTCTTATTTCTCTCATATTTATCACTACTATATTTATACCTCAAACCGTTTCTTAAATATGATTTTTCTCTTTGAAAACAAAATACACTTGCTAATTTAGTTGCTTGATATATCAAATATCAGTTTTTTTCCGGGAGATAAAGAAAGATTACTCAATAATCCCGAATTGTCTTCCACTGCCAAAACTGGTTGCTCTCGGAGCCAAAACATAATACTCTTTGACAGTCAAACATCCTGAAATACACTTCAGCTGGCAAACACTAACGAAGGAAGAGGAGAAGAAATAAAAAAAGCAAAATGCAAAAAATTGTCTGAAAGCCATGAAAAACTCTTTCTTCACTTTCCTCGTTAAGATTCATACAATATCTCTAAGCAAAACATAAAAACTTATTATAAAAATCCGGTGGAAAGGAATTTCTTTTAACGAGCATCCCGGAGAAACAGAGTTTTATAAATGATGTTTTAGAACTGTTAACGCTTGGAATATTGTTAAAATCATCTTTTAAATTCAAAGAGTTATATCTTATTTTAGATCTCCAAAACGATGAGTCATAGCACAGTATCAGATATATAAATTTCGAAAGTAGATTTTCGCTGCTTAGGCATATTAAACAAGGTTAAACAAACATTATATAATATGCATATTATAACGAGACTCGAGTTTATAGAGATTTAAATCGTTTATAAGAAATCAGTCTATATTTAGTTAACAGGAAATAGATTCAGTAAAATTAATTACTGCCTTACACCTTCATTACCCGCTTGTCGTTACATAATAGAATGACATAGATTCTAC
>CM063500.1:41130595-41145595 GCA_032207245.1 Pardosa pseudoannulata
TTAATGTAATAGGAAAAATAAGTATATAATATATTTACACATTGCGATAAAACACAAAAGCAATTATTCGTAGAATGTTTATATATTATATGTAGAGAATTGTGACTTCTATATGTAAGCCCACCTTAGTTTTTATTGCACTGTGCACTCTATATAACAAAACCTCTCAATATAATGTATACAAAAACTTTGTAGTATATAACTGAATGACTTTGATTTGTAGAGTATTTAACATTAACATTTAATCCTTCTATAACGTCTATTTGTGTAACCCTCCCCCTTTTTCGTAGAATTTTTTGCTATACAAGCAAAATGTTCTGTATAAAGTATGCAAAAATTGTGGATCCTAACACAAATATATTGTGATTTTAATATAAACGATTTACCGTGAATAATTGAAATCACGAATTTAGGATTATAATATTTTTTGGCTTCTCTCTTTTTACAATCTGCAGTACCCATACTTCTTAAATCTTTCATATAAAATATATTATTGCAGCATGGTATAATTTGTAAAGGGATAGATGATAAGTTATGAACATTTTGCATTTAGGAATTTCATAATATTTTACTTTAACTTCAGATTACAAAGTTCTCATTTTACAAAGAAAAATCTCAATTTAAAAGGCACTAAAAATATCGATTTATAATAATACTCCAGTGGATATCCGTATATTTTACCCTCGAAGCCACGTGTCGGATCTTTTGAGGACTAAGCGTTATAAAAAAATTCACCACAAAATAACCCAATGGAAAAAAATTCCCAGATTTTTAGAAGTTGTCTGATAGATCTGATAGGTAAGTATAGTACAAAAGATATTTGTTTACTGTTATTTACATCACTTACAGGAAGGTAGATTCTATCTTGCGCTGTTCTTATTTGTTTATTCCATGATGATATGTTATATTGAATTGAATTGATAAAATAAATTTATCACCTTGTACATTTTAGTTTTATACATTTAAATACTGAAGCTAGAAAAAAAATTCTAGTGAATTCCTCTTTAATTAAAAAACTTACATTATTTATTATCATGCTCCAAACTAGGAATGCAAGGAATAGTAAAAGATAAAATTAAATCCAAGTCTTGGAAACAAACTAATTAATCTTACATTTTTCGAGTAAAAATCTCACCTAATGCACATTACAGGATTAATTCCAATGTCTTTTTTTTTTTTTTTTTTTTTTTTTCTTTTTTTTTTTTTTTTTTTTTTTTTTTTTTTTTTTTTTTTTTTTTTTATTTTTTTTTTTTTTTTTTTTTTTTTAATTTTTATAACTGTTGAGTACAATAAGAAAGCTATTTAAAAGATAAGAAATCATATAAAAAGTTTTGTTTGAGTAAAACACTATATACGTTTTATTTTTGTTCGCTCTTATTGTCTCTGTGGTTTACCGGAAGATAAATTAACTGTTCTTCGTTTTAGTCTTTATTATTCGGTTTCTCTCAAAGGAATACAGACATTTCGTTTAGATTTGTTCTTTAAGTGCCAAGCGTATCAGACTTATATTTTATTTCTTACCTTCTGTTCTTTTGAACAGAAGGATTTGCTTTATTCCCTTGCTTTGGAGAAAGTTAATGGCTGTAGGGAATTTTCGCTGACTGTGATAAGTGTTATATTTCTTAGAGGGAACTTTTATATAAGTAAGGAAAATATTATCCACTTACAATCAGACTTTTAAGTACTGAAGTTACACGATTTTAATTATTGTAATTACATACTATATTTTATCTCTATTTCAGTATGTTATTTAAGAATATTACAAAATAAATTTATCTCAAAATTGAAATGCAGATATAGTAAGTCATTTTATTGTTTAAAGTATAATTCAAATAAAGAGTAGTAAGATACTTTTATACTCTTTAGGAAAACATTATACAGATCACCTATAATATATATATATATATATATATATATATATATATATATATATATATATATATATGTGTGTGTGTGTGTGTGTGTGTTTGTGTTTGTGTATATGTGTGTGTGTGACTGTGTGTATTATAGATATATTACCAATAAATTATTTTGTGACTACTGAATTAAAATAATGTATAATGCTAAAATGTATAGTAAAAAAGTTATATATCTAATGTTATTTCCATGACTTACAGGAAGGTACATTATATCTTGTACTAATATTATTTATTTCATAATGAAATGTTATTTTGATTTGCATTTAGAAATTAAATTTATCACCTTGTACGTTATATTTTTAAACGTTTCAATACTGAAACCAGAAAATAAAAACTAATGAATTTCCCTTTAATTAAAAAACTTACATTATTTATCATTTTTCTCCAAGCTAAGTTTACAAGGACTAGTAAAATATAAAATGAAATTCCAGTCTTGAAAACAAACTAATTATTCTTTTATTTTTCTAGAAAAATCTCAGCTAAATCCCCTTACAAGATTAATTCAAAGTTTAATGTTGAATACAATAGTTAAGCTATTTAAAAGATAAGAAATCATATAAAAAGTTTTGTTTGGATAAAACATTGTATATTTCTTACTTTTGTTCGCTTTTATAGTCTCTGTGGTTTAGCTGAAGATAAATTATCTGTTCTTTGTTTTAGTCTTTATTATTCGGTTTCTCTCAAAGGAATACAGACATTTCGTTTAGATTTGTTCTTTAAGTGCCAAGCGAATCAGACTTATATTTTATTTCTTACCTTCTGTTCTTTTGAAAAGAAGGATTTGCTTTATTTCCTTGCTTTGGAGAAAGTTAATGGACGTAGAGAATTTTTACTGACTGTGATAAGTGTTATATTTTTTAAAAGGAACTTTTATATAAGTAAAGAAAATATAATACACTTACGATCAGACTATTAAGTACTGAAGTTACACAATTTTAATTATTGTAATTACATACTATATTTTATTTCTATTTCAGTATGTTATTTAAGAATATTACAAAATAATTTTAACTCAAAATTGAAATGCCGATAGAGTAAGTCATTTTATAGTTTAAAGTATAATTCAAATAAAGAGTATTAAGATACTTTTTTACTCTTTAGGAAAACATTATACCGATCACCTATAATTTATATGTATGTATGTATGTATGTATATGTATATATATATATATACATATGTATGTATTACAAAATAAGTGAAATGGAGATTTAGTAAATCATTTTAAGGTGTAAACTATAAATCAAATAAAGAGTATAAATATACTTTTATAATATTTATCATGGAAATAAATAGATCACCTATAACAATTAATTAAATTACTGAAGTTGCTAATTTCTAATTTCTTACTGCATTTTAAACACATTTTTATCTACATTTCATAAAAATTTACTTAATATTTTCATAAAAATTTACTTAATGATATCAATGAAGGCAATTCACTGTAAACTTTTGTCTATTAAACAGTTTTCCAAAAAATAAAAATCTTTAAAAATTTTCATAACATTGTTAACATGCATTTACATAGTTAATGAAATTTCAATTACAGTTAATTAGGAATATTTATGATTACTGGTAAGTCACTAAACAAAATCTCTAATATTTAGATAAAAATTTGGACTGCATTATTATAAAAAAACTATTTTATCTAACTCTTTATCCATTACCCGTGGAATATATTTGATAATAATATGCACAAATTTTTTTTCTCTTTTATTTTGTACGTTTTTATCATCAAAATGTTAGAAATAGGTTGATTTTTGTTTGGAGCGCAACGGTCTACTTTTTGCAACACGGGTGCAAATGAGAGCTGGTTTTGTTTGTTTGTTTTGGAGTGCTATTGTCTACGTTTTGCAACACGAGGGCAAATGAGAGCTGGGTTGGTTTGTTTGTTTGTTTTGGAGCGCTACGGTCTAATTTTTGCAACACGAGGGCTAATTAGAGTTAGTTTGGTTTGTTTGTTTTGGAGCGCTATGGTTTACTTTTTGCAACACGAGGGCAAATGAGAGCTTTTTTGTTTTGGAGCGCTACGGTCTACTTTTTGCAACACGAGGGCAAATGAGAGCTGGTTTGATTTGTTTGGTTTGGAGCGCTACGGTCTACTTTTTGCAAATCGAGGGCAAATGAGAGCTGGTTTGGTTTGTTTGTTTTGGAGCGCTACGGTCTACTTTTTGAAACACGAGGGCAAATGGGAGCTGGTTTGGTTTGTTTGTTTTGGAGCACTACGGTCTAGTTTTGCAACACGAGGGCAAATGAGAGCTGGTTTGCTTTGTTTGGTTTGGAGTGCTACGGTCTACGTTTTGCAACACGAGGGCAAATGAGAGCTGGTTTGGTTTGTTTGTTTGTTTTGGAGCGCTACGGTCTACTTTTTGCAACACAAGGGCTAATGAGACCGTGACCTACTGCTTATAGGCGATTCCGAACGGCTACGAACATCCATGCCACAGTGGGATTCGAACAACGAACTCCGGTTCCGAAGGCCAGCACCCTAACCATTCGGCAATCGTTCAGCCAAATGAAAGCTGGACCTACAGCCATCGTTGGTCAGGTTGATTTAAAAAAAAGATAAATCAAATAACTACCATTTTCAATAATTTCACATACAGGGGAAATGTTAATAAATAACAGTAATTTTTGCTCAAATTACAGCAAAATAAATTCAATGACATAATTTTCTGGATTGATACAATAAACTAATACTGCAATATTTTCATCTATATCAACTATCATGGATTCCATGTCCCTTAGATTCCTTTGAATTTCACAAATCCTCAGTATCCGAGAAATGGTGACAAATCACGCGAAGCTGCCAAACTTTTCGCGGAAAAGTATCTGTAACTATCGGGAAAATAGCGAATTAAATGTTGTGCATTGGGAGAACCAATTTCGGACTTCACAGAAATGAATTCATGGATTTTCCCTTGTCCTAACACAGTTCGGGCATTCCAAAATTTGAGATTTGTGTTGCCCAAACTGACTACGGGCGATGCAGGCGAGAGGTTAAAAACAGTTCCGTTATAAAAATTAATTTATTTAATATGCTAAAAAACATATAATGATTGAATGATTGAATGAACATATACATATATTTTTAATCATTCAAATACAAACCCTTAAATATCAGTAAGTGATATAAAATGAACAAAAAATATTTTCATAGAAAACGGCTCCATTATGAGACTGATTTTTAAATCTTTTGTTTGATGTACTTGTTGAAAGCAAAGTACATAATGCAACGGACAATCATTGTAAAAATATATTTGACTTCTATTTTAAAGAAACATGTGTTCAGGTTTGTGTACTTCTTTATTATTATATTTTCATTTTAAACAAAATAAATGCTTATACTTTGCACGAGCTTCACAATTTCATACCTAGGTACATCTAGAATATTACTTTCCAAGCTTTGAAATTTATCGTCTAAATGGGTTAAAATGTACAGATTCCATTAAAAAGAACTTTGTTTTAAATTTATATTATTTCTACAAGTTTCGTTTGAATATGCTTCATATATTATATCATTTTTAAATATCATTTAATAAAATAACAAGGAGCCTTAATAATTCATGTAAGAGTTTATCCATGATAACCAATAGAAATAAACTATTTATAAATATTTAAATAAATTACAACAATATAGAATTATGAAAGTGGATTTTGATTTTAACGGGTAATAATTAGATTATAAATGAAAAAATTGGATAAAAAAGTAATATATATATATATATATATATATATATATATATATATATATATATAGAATATATAAATATATATATATATTATTATATATTTTTTATATATTATATATATATATAAATAATATATATATATATATATATATACATATACATATATATATATATACATATATATATATACATATATACATATACATATATATATAGCACACATTCAAACACATATATATTAAAAATATATATATATGCCTTTTTTTTTTTATTCAAGTTTTTCAATTATAATCTAATTATTATTAATTCTAATAATTATTATATATATATATATATATATATTATATATATATAAGTGTGCGCGTATGTATCCGATTGTATGTCTGTAGAATCATCTATAAAATTTTTATATAATATCAATTCAAAGAAGATTAAAATATCCTATATAATAATATTCTAAGTTATGTGTTCTTCTGTCCTCGAATTTATGAATCGGTTGGACCTGGAATAGATAGGATAATTCCATATTGCATTCTTGTTCAGTTAGGGTTAGCAAACTTCAAAGCAAATCTTTAAAAAGTTCGAAATCCAACCCTCCCTTATTTTTCGAGCTTTTAATGCCATTATTTCAAGCCCTATATTCCCCAGCGAAGAGAAGGCAATTAAGTTTATCATATAATAAGTAGGTAAAAATAGCATTTTTTTCTAACATTATGACGTCATTTATTTAACTATCTCATTTAACTTTTCTTATTTTAAATTATTTAAATATCGTCTGCATTATTTTTATACGTTTTATCACTGAACTGAGACATTACGTAAAGAAATTTATATCATATTTAGCAATAATAATAGATTAGGTACATATGAGATAATTTTAAATTTAACCATCGATTATTTTTTGTTGTTGCAATCACAATTTTATCATAATTTTATTATTATTAATAACATACTAGTTCCAAAAAAGTATATGTGCCTATTTCACGGTCTAATAAATATCTATCGTTTAAGTTCTATTCATCTAAAAATTAAGAAGATAGTTCGTATGAGTGTTTGTTTTTTATACATAACCACATGGTTTGACTAAATGAAATCCACATGATTTTAAACTTCATTAACAATATCAGGATACATTAGAAGAGTATGAAGATAAAAAGATTATTGAGCTTGTACCAGTTAATTCTCACTTAAGAAATAAACTATTTTTTCCTTCTTATAGGGTACTTTACAATTCAGGAAATTTAAAAATTTTACTAATCCTGTCATATTACGGGCTATATGAATGTAAAAAATATTTTTAGAAATATTTTCTTAGTAATAAAAGTGATAAATTCCAACTGACAACTACTGTGGTAACTTATTCAATTACTCTGGTAATAAAATTACCAGTATAGACAAACCAATTAGTCATAAAAGCACTACAAACAATTCTTAATAATTCATTACTTAGTATTAGACAATATTCTACCTCACCCATCTATCAGCAAACAAAATCTACAGCTATCAAAAATAAGAAGCAACTTTCTATGACGCTTAAAAAACAACTTTTTAAGAAGAGAACTTCAGTAGAAAGTAATGCATGAGACAAAAGAAAACAAAACAAAATTATGTCTAGGTTCTTGCAGAGATAAAGGTATGACTATAGTTGTTTTCCAGGAAGATAATTTAATGGCACCGCTTGAAATGCCGAGTAAAACTTTTAGAGTGTTAGCCTTTGGCGTAATACTTGCAGCAGTACTACAACTTTTTTTTCTCGTGAAAACAGTTTCATATTTGTTTTCATCTGTCTTAAACTGTGTAGTTGTTTTCGACTAATTGAAGGACAAGACTTTTCCGTAACATTTGGAGATGTATAGATATATTGTTTGAAGTGTAATTTCTCATACTTACCATTTCTTTTTACGTCTGTCTTAAATATTTAATCTTCCTATTTAGAAAATTTTATTTACTTGTACGAAGTAAAATAAATGTTTTATTTGAAAGAATTTTTAGTATATATATTTAAAGAGAAATACACATTATGGTGAAGCCTGAATCTGTTTAACAATTGTGAATTAACGTACACCGAACATTAATTTTAAAAATTAATAACTTATAGCATTTTTTCTACCATTATGCTGACAGTTCTTTAAATATCTTATTTAATCATTTTCTATTTTAAACTTTTTAAATATCGTCTGGATTATTTTCATTTGTTTTATCACTGAACTGAGTTATTACGTAAATAAATTTCTTTCATATTTGACAAGAAAATATAGATTACGTACATATGCAATAATCTTAAATTTAATCATCGATTAATTGTTGTTGCTATCAAAATTTTATCAGCGTTTTTAACAAGTTATTTTCATAAAAGTCTAAGTATCTATTTCATAGACTAATAAATATAAGCTATATATCTTTGAAAATTAAGAACTTTGTTTGTTTCTGTGTTTATTTTTTATACAAAAAAAACACGGTTTGACTAAATGAAATCCGCATTATTGTAAACAGCATTCACAATATGAGGAGGTATTAGAGGAGTATGAAGACAAATAAATTATTGATGTGTACCAGTTAATTCTCACTTAAGACATAAACTATATCTTTTGCTGCCTTTAGAGTATTTCACAGTTCTTGAATTTAAAAAAAATTACTAATACCTTCAAATGACAGACTATGTGCAAAAAAATTTTTTTTTGCAATATTTCTTAATTAATAAAAGATTATAAATTCCATCTGAATCTTACTGTGGAATCTTATTTAATTACTCTGGAAATAAAAATACCGGTTTAGCCAAATCATTTTGCCTTAAAAACAATAAATTTAATTCTTAATAATTCTTTACTTAGTATTAGACAATATTATACCCCACCCATTTATCAGCAAACAGAATCTACAGCTTTCAAAAATAAGAAGCAACATTCTGTGACGCTTAAAAAACAACTTTTTAAGAAGAGAACTTCAAGTAGAAAGTAATACATGAGACCAAAGAAAACAAAACAAAATTATGTCTAGGTTCTTGAAGAGATAAAGGTATGACTATAGTTGTTTTCTTGGAAGATAATTTAATGGCACCGCTTGAAATGCCGAGTAAAACTTTTAGAGTGTTAGCCTTTGGCGTAATAGTTGCAGAAGTACTACAGCTTTTATTTCTCGTGAAAACAGTTTCATATTTCTTTTCATCTGTCTTAAACTGTGTAACTCTTTTGGACTAATTGAAGGACAAGACTTTTTCGTAACATTTGGAGATATATAGATATTTTTTAGAAGTATAATTTCTCATACTTACCATTTCTTTTTACGTCTCTCTTAAATATTTTATCTTGCTTTTTAGAAATTTTGTATTTACTTGTAGGTAGTAAAGTCAATGTTTCATTTGAAAGAATTAATTTTCAGTATATATATTTCCACAGAAATACACTTTATGATCCAGCCTGAATCTGTTCATCAATTGTCGGTACGGCTAATTAATGTACACCGAACTTTACTTTTAATAATCAATAACTTATAGGATTTTGTTGTTTTATCATTATGGTGTCATTTCTTTAACTATCTTATTTAATCATTTTCTATTTTAAATTATTTAAATATAGTATTCATTAGTTTCATACGTTTTATAACTGAACTGAGGTATTACGTAAATAAATTTTTTTCGTATTTAGCAAGAAAAAATAGATTACGTATATATGCAATAATCTTAAATTTAATCATCAATAATTTTATGTAGCAATGAAAATTTTATCAACTCTATTAACAACACATTATTGTCATAAAATTCAAAGGTCTATTTGATAGACTAATAATTATTAAGTTATATATCTTTGAAAATTAAGAAGTTTGTTTGTTTCTGTGTTTGTGTTTTATACGTAACCACATGGTTCGACTAAATGAAATCCACATGATTGTAAACTTCATTTACAAGGCAGGAGGCATTAGAGGAGTATGAAGATAAACAAATTATTGAGCGTATATTAGATAATTTTCAGCCAAAAAATAAACTATTTTTTAACTTGCATGTAAGGTATTTTACAATTCTGGAAATTTAAAATTTTTCTAATCCCGTCATATTACGGGCTATATGCAAGTAAAAAATATTTAAAAAAATATTTCCGTAGTAATAAAACATGATAAATTCGAACTCACAATTAAAGTGGTAACTTATTCACCTACTCTGGTAATAAAAATATCGAATTGGCCAAATCATTTTACCATAAACGTAATACAAACAATTAATAATAATTTATTACTTAATATTAGACAATATTCTACCTAACCCATTTATCAGAAAACAGAATCTACAGCTTTCAAAAATAAGAAGCAACTTCCTATAACGCTTAAAAAACAACTTTTAAGAAAACTTCAGCAGAAAATAAAACATGAGAGTATAGACAAAACAAAACTAAAACAAAATATATGTCTAGGTTCTTGAAGAGATAGAGGTATGACTATAGTTGTTTTGTAGGAAGATAATTTAATGGCACCGCTTGAAATGCCGAATAAAACTTTTAGAGTGTTAGCCTTTGGCGTAATAGTTGCAACAATCCTACAACTTTTGTTTCCCGTGAAAACAGTTTCATATTTCTTTTCATCTGTCCTAAACTCTGTAGTTCTTTTCGGCTAATTGAAAGACAAGACTTTTCCGTAACATTTGGAGATGTATAGATATATTGTTTGAAGTGTAATTTCTCATACTTATCATTTCTTTTTACGTCAGACTTTAATATTTAATCTTTCGCTTTAGAAATGTTTTATTTACTTGTACGAAGAAAAGTAAATATTTCATTAGAGATATTTTCATTATATATATTTCAACATAAATACACTTTATGGTCAAGCCTGAATCTGTTCAGCAATTGTGAATTAACGTACACCGATCTTTAATTTTAAAAATTAATAAATTATAGCAAATTTTTCTACCATTACGTTTACATTTCTAAAACTATCCTATTTAATCATTTTCTATTTTAAATTATATAAATATAGTCTGCATTATTTCATAAGTTTTATCACTGAACTGAATTATTACGTAAATAATTTTCTTCCATATTTGGCAATGAAAAATAGATTACGTATATATGGATAAATCTTAAATTTAATCATCGATTATTTTCTGTTCAAATAAAACTTTTAGCACCGGTAATAACAACAAATTATTTTCATAAATGTCTAAGTGTCTATTTCATAGCCTAATTAATATTAAGTTATAAAGATTTCAAAATTAAGAAGTTTGTTTCTGTGTTTGCGTTTTATACATAACCACACAGTTTGACTAAATGAAATCCATATGATTCTAAACTGCATTCACAATATCAGGAGTCATTATAGGAGGATGAAGATAAAGAAATTGTTGAGTGTGTATCAGATGATTTTCAGCCAAAACATAAACTATTTTTTGCCTGCATATAATGTATTTTACGATTCTGGAAATTTAAAAATTTTACTAATCCCGTCATATGAAGGGTTATATGTAAGTGATAAATATTTTTAGAAATATTTCCTTAGTAATAAAAAATGATAAATTCAAACTCACAACTAGTATGCTAACTTATTCAACTACTCTGGTAATGAAAATATCCGTATGGCCAAATCATTTTGCCCTAAAAGCAGTACAAACAATTTCTAATAATTCATTACTTATTGTTAGACAATATTCTACCCCACCCATTTATCAGAAAATAGAATGTACAGCTTTCAAAAATAAGAAGCAACTTTCTATGACGCTTAAAAAGTTTTAAGAAGAAAACTTAAGCAGAAAGTAAAACATGAGAGTAGAAACAAAATAAAACCAAAAAAAAATTATGTCTATGTTTGTATAGAGATAAAGGTATGACTATAGTTGTTTTCCAGGAAGATAATTTAATGACACCGCTTGAAATGCCGAATAAAACTTTTAGAGTGTTAGCCTTTGGCGTAATAGTTGCAGCAGTACTACAACTTTTTTTTCTCATGAAAACAGTTTCATATTTCTTTTCATCTGTCTTAAAGTATGTAGTTCCTTTCGGCTAATTGAAGGACAAGACTTTTCCGTAATATTTGGAGATGTATTATAAGAAGTATAAATTCTCATACTTACAATTTCTTTTTACGTTTGCCTTAAATATTTAATCTTCCTCTTTAGAAATTTTTTTATTTACTTGTACGAAGTAAAGTAAATGTTTCATCTGAAATAATTTTCAGTATATATATTTCAACAGAAATACACATTATGGACAAGTCTGAATCTGTTCAACAATTGTCGGTATTAACGTAAAACAAAGTTTAATTTTAAAAATCAATAAATTATTACAGTTTTTTCTATCACTATGGTGACATTTCTTAATTAATCATTTTCTATTTTAAATTATTTAAATAACCTGTGCATTATTTCCATACGTTTTATCACTAAACTGAGTTATTACGTACATAAATTTCTTTCATACTTGGCCAGAAAAAATAGAAAAAGTAGATAAGGTACATATGCAATACTCTTAAATTTAATTATCCATTATTTTTTGTTGCTATGAAAATTTTATCACCGTTATTAACAACAAATTATTTTCATAAAAGTCTAAGTGGCTATTTCATAGACTAATAAATATTAAGTTATATATCTTTGAAAATTAAGAAGTTTGTTCGTTTCTGTGTTTGTGTTTTAAACATAAACACACGTTTGATAAATGAAATCCAAATGATTCTAAACTGCATTCACATTATCTGGAGTCATTAGAGGAGTATGAAGATAAACAAATTATTGAGCGTGTACCAGTTATTTCTAAGTTAAAAAATAAACCATTTCTTTACCTGCCTATAGTTTATTTTACAATTCTTGAAATTAAAAAAAATACTAATCCTTTCATTTGACGGGTTATATGCTAAAAAATATATTTTTAGAAATATTTCCTTAGTAATAAATGATTATAAATTCCAACTGACAACTACTGCGGTATCTTATTCAATTACTCTGGTAATAAAATTACCAGTATAGACAAATCATTTAGCCGTAAAAGCACTACAAAAAAAATTTTTAATAATTCATTACTTAGTATTAGACAATATTCTACCATTTATCAGCAAACAAAATCTATAGCTATCAAAAATAAGAAGCAACTTCATATGACGCTTAAAAAACAACTTTTTAAGAAGAGAATTTCAGCAGAAAGTAAAACATGAGACAAAACAAAACAAAACAAAATTATGTCTATGTTCTTGCAGAGATAAAGGTATGACTATAGTTGTTCTCCAGGAAGATAATTTAATGGCACCGCTTGAAATGCCGAGCTAAACTTTTAGAGTGTTAGCCTTTGGCGTAATAGTTGCAGCAGTATTACAACTTTTGTTTCTCATGAAAACAGTTTCATATTTCTTTTCATCTGTCTTAAAATGTGTAGTTCTTTTCAGCTAATTGAGGGACAAGACTTTTCCGTAAAATTTGGAGATGTATAGATATATTGTTTGAAGTATAATTTCTCATACTACAATTTCTTTTTACGTCTGTCTTCAATATTTAATCTTGCTTTTTAGAAAAGTTTTATTTACATGTACGAAGTAAAGAAAATGTTTCATTTGAAAGAATTTTCAGTATATATATTTCAACAGAAATACACATTATAGTCAAGCCTGAATCTGTTCAACAATTCTCTGTATTGCGAATTAACGCACACTAAATTTATTTAAAAAATAAGAAATAATAGCTTTTTTTTCTATCATTATGGTGACATTACTTTAATTATCTTATTTAATCATTTTCTACTTTAAATTATTTAATTATCGTCTGCATTATTTTCATATGTTTAATCACTGAACTGAAGTATTACGTAAATAAATTTCTTTCATATTTGGCAAGAAAAAAATAGATTAGTTACCTATGCAATAATCTTAAATTTAATCATCGATTATTTTTTGTTGAATGAAATTTTTATCACCGGTATTAACAACAAATTATTTTCATAAAAGTCTAAGTGTCTATTTCATAGACTGATAAATAATAAGTTATATATATATATTTCAAAATTAAGAAGTTTGTTTGTTTCTGTTTTCTTGTTTTATACATTTCCACACGGTTTGACTAAATGAAATCCACATCATTGTAAAGTCCATTCACAATATCAGCAGACATTAGAAGAATATGAAAATAAACAAATTATTTGGCGTGTACCAGTTAATTCTCAGTTAAGAAATATAGTTAAGACTATTTCTTTGCCTCCCTATATGGTATTTTACAGTTCTTGAAATTTGAAAATTTTACTGAACCCATTATATGACGGGCTATATGTAAGTAAAAAATATTTTTAGAAATATCTCCTTAGTAATAAAAGATGATAAATTAAATCTGACAACTACTGTGGTACCTTATTCAATTACTCTGGTAATAGAAATATGGGTCTAGCTAAATACTTTTGCCATAAAACCTCTACAAACAATTCTTTATAATTCATTACTTAGTATTAGACAATATTCTACCCCACCCATTTATCAGCAAACAGAATCTACAGCTTTCAAAAATAAGAAGCAACTTTCTATGACGCTTAAAAAACAACTTTTAAGAACACAACTTCAGCAGAAAATAAAACATGAGAGTAGAGACAAAACAAAACAAAAAAAAATTATGTCTAGATTCTTGCAGAGATAAAGGTATGACTATAGTTGTTTTCCAGGAAGATAATTTAATGGCACCGCTTGAAATGCCGAGTAAAACTTTTAGAGTGTTAGCCTTTGGCGTAATAGTTGCAGCAGTACTACAACTTTTGTTTCTCGTGAAAACAGTTTCATATTTCTTTTCATCTGTCTTAAACTGTGTAGTTCTTTTCGACTAATTGAAGGACAAGTCTTTTAGTAACATTTTGAGATGTATTGTTAGAAATATAATTTCTCATACTTACCATTTCTTTTTACGTCTGTCTTAAATATTTAATCTTGCTTTTTAGAAAACTTTTATTTACTTGTACGCAGTAAAATAAATGTTTCATTTAAAATAATTTCAGTTTATAGAATTCAACAGAAATACACATTATGGTTAAACCTGATTCTGTTATATAATTGTCGGTATTGTGAATTCACATAACCTAACTTCAATTTTAAATATTAATAACTAGCTTATAGCCCGTCATATGACGGGATCCGTAAAATTTTTACTTTTCCAGAATTGTAAATTACCTTAAGAAGAAGGTAAGAAAATAGTTTGTTTTTTGGGCTAGAATTATGTGGTACACGCTTAATAATTTGTTTATCTTCATACTTTTCTAAAGTATCCCGATACTCTGAATGCAGTTTAGAATCACGTTGATTTCATTTAGAAACATAATTCAATATTTTCTTAGATACGTCGAAAGCATCGTTAATTTCTTCCCAATTTTTTTACCACATGTATTAATGGAAGTAAGAGAATAAAACTGTCATTTCCACCGCACCCTGAAGGTAGATATAATTCGTT
>CM063500.1:41150595-41153095 GCA_032207245.1 Pardosa pseudoannulata
AATTTCGTTATGTTTATGAATATGACTTATATGTCAGATATAACGATTGATATATGAAAATATATTATAAAGATATTGACAAAAATATGAAAATATATTATAAAGATATTGACAAAAATATGTATTGCATAATCACAAGCAGAGATGAAAAATAATCAAGTGTAATTAAAAAGAGAAAAGATTCATAAACATGCATAAAAACATTAAAAGCGCTTGATAACAGAAAAGAATGACTGTAATAAGAAAAGTGTGAGTAATTTTTATTTATAGTGTATGTTAAATAAATAAAATTTCAAAACTATTTTAATTGCTTAAAATAAAAACTTGATATTTAAAAAAATAATATGGGAACCACAGAAATTTTTTAACATATTGTAATGTATACAAAATTTTATTCTAAGTTCACGTTTATATATATTTACTTTCACAAAAACTTTCAAACATCCAAAATGTTTATCAGAAAAAAATTTTTTTACTATCTGTTGCGTTTTACATTTTAAAAGGCATTTTTCTGGAAACCATACATATATTTCTGAGTTGAAAGTGCTAAACTCTTTGAGAAATATGAACTTACATTTATATTTTTATATATATTAAATTTTCATTGAATGTTTAAGAGTCTTAAAAGGTTACTTTTTCAATAAATGTCTCAAGAATGTGTTCAAAGTAATATATATGAGATTGAATAAATATTTTGTCAAAATTTATTATACAGTAAGGAATATATACCTTTTCGAGAATTCAGATTTCTAGTTAAAAAATCTCTTTCTAATTTTATGGCATGCAAAGATATTAAAAAATATAAATTGTGAAATATAGGTAAATTTAGAAAAGGAGTATTAACTTTAAGTATTAAGTATATAAAATTAGAAAAATACATAAATAACTCATTATAATAAAATGTTTACCTATGGAAAATTCATTTTTTTAATTTGTTGTTACTGATAAATATATGAATAAATATTATATAAATAAATTTTCTTAAAAGCAAATTTTTTTTCTGATGGAGCTTCTTTAATTCTTTACCTTCTCTGTGAATTCATTAAAAATGCTATAGATATCTAATGCTTTATACACTTGCATATCATGTATGCTTTAGATAATGCTTTTTACACCAGGAAATATACTATAAGCTGAAAAAATTGATGTAACGTCTTAGATTTTTTGTTATATTTTTCCATCAGACGTATATTTAGCACGTATATGACACGTCTGTTTTAAACGTATGTGATACATTAAAACGTATGGGATTCTTTCATTTGCATTTAGACAAAAGTTGAAAATATATTACTATTTTGATATTTACATAATGAAATATCTATTAAATGACTCTAAACCGTAGTCGCCAAAACCAATGTTGAAAAAAGTGGCCAATTGACTAACATTACATGACATGCCTATGTCCTCTGGACATGCTTGATCAGTTCCCATCATTTTTCCAATATCATTCTTACCATTTCGGAATAGATAAAATGCATAAATATATATGTAGATACAACGGTAAAACGATATAGGCCATGGTTTTCCTGGCCCGACATCTAGAATCCAGAGATTTCTTACAATAAGCAGAAAAATTGACAACGAGCAGAGCATTAAAACAATTAAAATATAAAAGAGCTGGATAGTATGGAGGATTTTTGGGTCAATAACACAGTCATATATATGCAGATACATTGGAAGGAATTAATATAATAATTTCTAATGAATGAAAGTATTGGTGTGTTTCATTTATTTAATTTAACATTTCTTTGCATGATTTTATTTTTCATTTCCATGAAATAAATCTGGATTATATAATTCATGCTCTAGATTAAAGGAAAATGTTTAAAAAATATTAATATTAACTTTTTACAGTCCATTGTTCCCAAAAGGGAACATAATATTAATAAAATTATTTAAAATTAAATTTCATCAATATTGATACAAAAAAAAATTAGCTAATGTAGAAAAAGGACTACTCAATTTTTTTTAAATAAAAGCTATATTTCTATGATTAATAGTAAAATGTATAAAATATCATAAAAAATTACCCTTTTCATCATTTTCTATAGAGCACAAGTTAAAAATTCACATAAATGTAAAAAAAATCTAATGCTTCTAAAATCCGATAGGTATTTTTAAAACAACTTTAATTTATTTAAAAAATATGAAATTCGACATTAATAATCAGAAACGTACCTGGAATAATTTATTACTGACTGATGTTCCGAATTGGGAACTATAGACTGTCGCCGCTATACTCGACCTAATTTTATGAAAGGGCATCTCAATTCTATTAGCAGTCTAGTGCGTTCGCTTCTCAGATATCATTTTGAAAGGTGTTAAATGTATTTTGTCTGTGAACTACAAGTTACAACCGCCCTTCTAAAAATTGCAGCAAGGAAAGTTGGGCCTCAATCTGGACCCAAAGTTTACAGCCGTATATCAAAGAGAAAAGGTTATGGCCATTTTATTGTACAAACAACTCAAGGTAGATGTGCACAGTGCGTATTAAATGCAA
>CM063500.1:41170595-41178095 GCA_032207245.1 Pardosa pseudoannulata
TCCTATTGTGTGTTCATTGGTTGTGTTTGATTAGTTTTTTGCTTATTATTGTTTAAGTAATAGCTTTCTCGGTTGTACGAGGTTTTCTTGAGTTGATCCTATTGTGTGTTCATTGGTTGTGTTTGATTAGTTTTTTGCTTATTATTGTTTAAGTAATAGCTTTCTCGGTTGTACGAGGTTTTCTTGAGTTGATCCTATTGTGTGTTCATTGGTTGTGTTTGATTAGTTTTTTGCTTATTATTGTTTAAGTAATAGCTTTCTCGTTGTACGAGGTTTTCTTGAGTTGATCCTATTGTGTGTTCATTGGTTGTGCTTGATTAGTTTTTTGCTTATTATTGTTTAAGTAATAGCTTTCTCGGTTGTACGAGGTTTTCTTGAGTTGATCCTATTTGTGTTCATTGGTTGTGCTTGATTAGTTTTTTTGCTTATTATTGTTTAAGTAATAGCTTTCTCGGTTGTACGAGGTTTTCTTGAGTTGATCCTATTGTGTGTTCATTGGTTGTGTTTGATTAGTTTTTTGCTTATTATTGTTTAAGTAAATTTCTCGGTTGTACGAGGTTTTCTTGAGTTGATCCTATTGTGTTATTGGTTGTGCTTGATTAGTTTTTTGCTTATTATTGTTAAGTAATAGCTTCTCTGTACGAGGTTTTCTTGAGTTGATCCTATTGTTGTTCATTTGTGTTTGATTAGTTTTTGCTTATTATTGTTTAAGTAATTCTTTCTCGGTAGTACGAGGTTTTCTTGAGTTGATCCTATTGTGTGTTCATTGGTTGTGCTTGAATATTTTTGCTTATTATTGTAAGTAATAGCTTTCTCGGTTTACGAGGTTTTCTTGAGTTGATCTAAGTGTTCATTGTTGTGTTTATAGTTTTTTTCTGGTGCTTGTAGATTATTGGCTGCTCTCAGGAACGTTATAAAATTATAAAAGCCCAATGTACCTCGTATTTTTATTATTATCATTATTATTATTACTATTTTAGTATCTTTAATAAAAGATGTTTTGTGATCTGCGGCTCTTAATTTAGGCTTAACAGATGTATTTTCTGCTGCATACCACACTATTCCAAATTTAAATGCTGAAGTATAACTAGATATATTCTACATTTATTCCTACTTTTCCAAAAAATATTCTTTTTATATAGAATCAAGAAAAGTAAATAAAATACAATCTATTGTACAACACCTGAAGTAAAATTCTAGGACTGTAAAGAATCTTTAATTTTAGCTCTCAAGGGTTATCTCGTGTTAGCTGAAACGAACACTGCTTCTTCTAGAAATGATATCAGGACGAGGTTCTACCAAATGGTAACAATTATGAACACATTTGTTGCGAATAAAATTAATTTATGGTATGAAAAATAGAATGTTTAATTGTGTTGGAAATCTTCTTTTACAATATTGAAAATAATGTTAGGTGGCACGTTATACATGTATAAATAGTTATAATGTGCAAGAAGTCTTTTAATAAATGAACAGCTAATTATATTAATCTCCATTATAAATTATTTCTATATCAAATAATCACATCTTGCCATATGCTATCTCTTTATTAAGCATGAAAATAACAAAAGAGTATGAATACTATATGCCTTATTTACGTGTGTAATGCTCATTTATGTTTCAAAATTATACTTAAAACTCAAGTTTCACTTAATAACGGAATAACGTTTACTCCTGTTTTACTGGTATATTATAGATATGAAAAAGACAAACATTTAAGGAATAAAATTAAAATATATAAATATAATTGTTTATCTAGATTTTTTTTGCTTGTGCCTTCTTATAGAATGATATAACATAGTCATTGACTCATACTTCTGAATATTTAATGAAGCTGAAAAATTAAACTGCTGAATTTTGATTTGATTTATTTTGTGCTTCATACTACACTATTCCAAATTTAAATACTGACATATAACTGGATATACTCTCCATTTTTTTTTGTACTTTTTCAAAAATTTTCTATTTATATCAATGAAGAAAAGTAAATAAAATACTATCATTCTACAACACCTGAAGTAAAGGGTAAGACTGTAATGCATCGTTAATTTTAGTTCCCATGGTTAGCTCGTGTTAGCTGAAATAACATTGCTTCTTCTAGAAATGATATCAGACCAGGTTCTACCAATGATATCACTGGTAATAATTATAAACGAATTTGTTGCTAATAAAACCATTTATGGCATGAAAGAGAATGTTTCTTTGTGTTCGAATAAATCTTTTACAGTTACAAAAATAATGCTAGGTATACGTTATACATGGATAAATAGTTATATGTGCATGGAGTCTTTTTATAAATGGACAGCTAATTATATTAACAATCATTATAAATTATTTCTGCCATATAATCACTTCTTGCCATATCATAACTCTATTATTACAAGGGTTGGAACTTAAGTAGTGGCAACACAGCTGTAAAAATGCTACCTAACAAAACCACGTATACCAAACATGAGCTACATACCTTCCTTACCTCTCAGTAAAAAGACTCTCCTACCTACATCAAGCGCATGCGGAGTGACGGGAAGAACTGTTTCTTGTATTAGTAAGTGTAGTGTAAATGTGTCAGGATGTTTTCAAAACAAGAACAATGAAATCGGATAAAAACTGAATGTGTCATAGGTCGGACAGCACGACATTTATCATCTAGGACTTCAAGAGGTTTACAGAACTGTAAGAAGATGGGTAAAATCCTTTAATGAAGGACCCCAAAATGGACAGACATGCAACGGCCAGGTCGTCCTAATGTCAGAGAAGCAGAAGTGCATGCTGTTGCCTCACTAATGAACTGTGATGACACCAAACGATCCTTGAGCTGGTCCGATAGCTAGGATTCTTACATAGAACTGTGCTGCACATTCTGAAAGAACTAATGGGCATGAGAAAAAACTGCTTCACGATGTTTTTCATCTCTTTGACGGAAGTGCAGAAATGGCTAAGATATGTTTCTGCTCGAAACTACCTTGAATACCAAAAGGCGAAAGAGAGGATTTTTTACGCTGGATGAAACTTAGGCCAGATCTAAGACCTTACGACTTTGACTTAATTCATAAGATGAAGGAATCACAGCGTGGCATTCACTTCAGAACTGTTCCACACATTCTTTCGTCAATAGACCAGTTCATTCGAATTATCAACAAAACAGGCGCTGGTACAGGTGTTCTGCCACTTCCACATCGTTGGCAACTGTCTATACACAATGCTGATGACTGTATTGAATAACTAACTATAAAACATTGTGACAGGGATCACTTTTCTATTCCATGTAAATAAATAGTTGTCACTATCTGAGTTCTAACCCTCGTAAAAATGACATAAACGTAGGTGAATCGTAATTGAAAGATATATAACTTATAATAAAATATTTATATCTCAAATGTGCTCTACTGAAAGAGGTATCAGTCAGATAATTGAATGAAAATCTTCAGCAGCATTATTTGCTTCAGCTTTATCTGCTTTGGTATTGTCTGAAAGTGTTGCAAATTCCAGGATGGAAATCAATCTTATTTTCCGATTCTATACTACAAAATTATTTCTCAAAAACAAAGACTATTTTGATGTTTTGACTATCTAGCCTTTTTGTATGTATGTAAAGTAAAATCTCACAAGAGCATTCGATATCCGTAACAAAACTAACATTCTCATTAAACACAACACAAAAAAACCTGTAAATAATTTCCCCACAATTCTTACAAATTTGTCATTTCAAATACGCTGAATTGACAGGAAAGAAGATCTCGGAAAGGGTAATATTAATTTTTCCAGAGGACATTCTTTTTCACGTTTTCACTTTTTAATCGTATTATGTTGGAACGGATACGATCTGTATAATTTTTTACTGGATTTTTGGAGTAAATGACTCTTCTAAACGACATGCGGAAATGTTTCAAGTTCTTCCTTACTTAAGTAAGATTCATAAATGAAAAGAAGATACATGACAAAAACTTTATATGGAAACGAGGAACTGCTTTCAAGCCTTTTTTGGCTTTGGAATTCAGGCAAGAGAATAATATTAAAGTGTAATTATTATATGTTGTATTTTTTGAGTGAAATACTAATTTTATTTTAAAAAATAGGTTACAGCTATGTTTTCACTACATACGGAAAATAAATTACTAATTTTTTGTAATTATGTGATGCATATAAGAAAGGGCACATATTTGAGAAATAAAATAAGATTATACACTGTCTACCAATAAATATTTGTTCACCTATACAAATGAGGATATCTGGAATCCTGAGGTACATCACGGCCTCCGCCTGTATACATCGTGTAGGAAACAGCATCGGCATTAGTAGGATGCAAGGTGAAGTGCAGTTCGGAGCTCTCTAATTTCTAGAAAGGTATAACTATCTATCACAAATGTGACCGATCCTTAAGGAGCATATCTAGCGATCTGAAGTACCCAAAATTGACAGTGGCCTATATGATTAAGAAGTGAAGGGTGAGCGGAGAATCTCGGAATGTTCCCCGAGTCGGATCAATGAAACTGGGAGATAGAGACAGACTAGTGCTGTCCAGAGAAATTTTGAAGTACCGCACCCAACCGCGAGGAGTTTCAACAGTATTGTTTCAATGTTCCATCCGTAAGGAAGCACATCTGCTTGGTTTTCATGGTCATGCTGCTGCCCATAAACCTTTGATCACAAAGTCCAACCGTGGTGCTCAGTTAATGTGGTGCAAAGCACATCAATATTGGACCGTAGATCAGTGGAAACGGGTTCGCTGGAGCGAAGAATCAAGGTTCACCCTTTACCATTCGGATGGCAGGGTCTAGGTCAGGCGTCTGCTTGGAGAACGTCTCCTGTATAGAAGTACTTCTCCTATATAGAAGTATTCCTGTATATAAGAGTAAAGGAGAAAGTATGCCCCGGAGGTTTCATGCTGTAATTGCCTCTCGTGGAGGCTCTACCAACTATTGATTTTAAATAAAACTAGTTTTTCTTTTCTTTCACATATGTCTGAAATACTTATTGGTAAACAGTGTACAAACCTAAATATAGCTCAATCTACATTTCATTTCTTTTGTATTTATTTTATGCAAACAGACAGCAAATCTGGATTTGGAATTCAAGCAAGAAAATAATATTAGAATATAATTATTATAGTCTAATATTCTTACCTACACAGCTATTTTTGTTAAATTATATTACAGCTCAGTTTTTACTTCAAAAAGAAAATCAATTACTACTTTTTGTAATTATATAATGCATATAAGAAATTGTAAACATACGAGAAATAAAATAAGTTAATATAAACGTAAACATAACTCAATCTACATTTCATTTCTTTTGTATTTATTGTATGCAAAGAGACAGCAAATCAAGGCATTGATTCTAAATGCGGAATTTTTGACTTGAATCATGGTTCCCTTTATGAGCTGTGTAACAAAGATTTATAGTTCAACAACGCCAGAACGAAACTGACCTTGAGGCGAAAGCGAAGTGAGTGACTCTCCTTCGATTTAAGCATGAAACAATTACTCATTGAAATATGATTCAATATAGTACTTTAGAATCTTATAGTTTTCGATCAAAGAATATTTACGAAGAATTTTACTTTTTATTAAGTGAAATAATTATTCAGTATTGCTGTATACTTTTCAGAGGAATAGTAAAATTTAAACTTATGAATATTCTTTGATCGAAAAATGTAAGTTTCTAAATTGTTATACAGAATAACATTTTTTCAGAACAATGTATTATCTTTAAAAATCAGGTTGTGTACTGCCCATTATATACATTTTGAGGTATAACGTTTATAATTTAAAAACTGATTTTAAAAAAATAAAAAAAATAAAAAAGATTAAAAAATTGACAGATAAAAATAAAAATCAATTTTAAAAATTATTAAAAATGTAAAAAAAAAACAATAATAGAAATGAATATTAGAAATAAAATAAAATATTATAATATGAAAATAATAATAAATATTAAAATTAATACATTTATTAAAATCGAATATTAGAAATACTAGCACTTCTCAAGCTCATTTCTTAGCAAAAACTAATTTTCTAAACTAAAAACTAACAAAAGTAAAAATAAAAAAAAAGGTTATAATTCAGGTAACAAAAATTAAAAAGCAGAAAATAGAAAATTGACTGAAAATATTGTCAAAAATGTAAATAAAATAATAAAAAAAAACTGCCCAATTAATTGAGTAGTTTTAGTGAAAATATTAGTTAATAGATGGCGCTTGTGCATGAAGCAATTTTCTACCGGAAGTGTAGGACCAAAATTGGCTGTCCTGATTAACTCGTTGGAGTAGCCCTCTTCAGCCAAGGCAACGCTGCCCAATGAACTTTTCCAGAGATCTGCAGAACCCCCTCGGAGAGAGAGCAAGGAAGAAGGAGTGTAGAGCCTAATTTCTTCTGTACCAGTTTTTACACCATTTCTTTTTTTTGGCACAGTTTGTCCCTTGAGGAATTAGCAACACTAAATTTCAAACAACCAACCAAAAAACACCATATCTTTTTCACACCAAAATGCCATGTTTGACACATCTTCGACTGAATGTGGTCCCATTGGCATAATGGCCTAAATAGAATTTTTTTTCCTATTTACACCTTTATTTATATTCAAAATAAACAAAATTCAGCAGAATTAGTTTTTTTTTATTTTGTATTTTTTTTCGAGTACTCCACATTACACGTGGGGCTGGCCTAGACACTCTGTCCGCCTCATCTTAACAGGCTGCATACTGCACTATTGATAGTTTAACTGCTGAGGTATAACTAGAAATATTCTCCTATCTAGTATGCACTTTTTCTCAAAATATTCTTTACTTATAGAATGAAGAATATTAAATAAAATATATTCTATACTACACACACACCGTAAGAAAATTGGAGGCTACAAGAAATCTTTAATCTCGGGCAAAGCGAAACCATTGCTTGCTCTCCTACAAATGATATCAGATGACGGGAAAAAATATGCAACGCTCAAATGGCATGAGTTCCAAATAGCACAGTTGTTTTCATTGTGACTAAGTCTCGTTTTAAAATCATAAAAGCAGCTTCTTTTTGAAGCAAATTTTCCGAATATATAGATAGATAGAATATATAGAATATATATATATATATATATATATATATATATATATATGTATATATATGTATATATATATATGTATATATATGTATATATATATGTATATATCTATATATATCTATATATATATATATATATATATATATATATATATATGTATATATCTATATATATATATGTATATATATATATATATAATATGTATATATATATATATATATATGTATATATATATATATATATATATATATATATATATATATATATATATATATATATATATACATATATATGTATATATATGTATATATATGTATATATATATGTATATATATGTATATATATGTATATATATGTATATATATATGTATATATATATGTATATATATGTATACATATATATACATATATATATATATATATATATATATATATATATATATATATATA
>CM063500.1:41183095-41228095 GCA_032207245.1 Pardosa pseudoannulata
TTAGACGACTATTAAAGCGAAAAAAATTCGATTGTCAGAAATAATATTTGTTAACAGAAATTCATTTCTGAACATTTTAAAATATTCCGCGTAAAAATAATTCCGATATTGAGAGGAGTTATGAATAAAAACATTTCAGTTGTTTACTGTAAACAAACTTAAACTTACAAGAATTTAACTTGATTTTTCTCAAATTGTGTTCTTTTCATGTAACGTGCATGTTATTTTTTTGTGTATTTAAAATTTTTTTTAAATTTTTTTCCAAAATAAATTTTTAATTTTTAAAGAATTTTTTTCTTTTTTTTAAATAGACATGTATCTCAAATATATACAAATTTAACTTCTAAATATTTTTAGACACTGTAGTACATTTTAAAACAATAAGTTTGCATTAAATTTAATTATATTATTATCATTCACATTAGCCTTGATATATTATAAATATATGTTTATTATAAAGTGTCATTTATTTGAAACTTTCTAACAAAAATAATTTTTAATGTTTCAAAGATTAATGAAATAGTTTCTAAAGATAATAATTTTTCTAACGATGTTAAGAAAATTAACTTTATTAGTTTTTAAGATATGAGAAATCGAAAATCGTATTATTTTACATTTGTTCGAATTTTAAGAGTCTTAAAACGTTTTAATCAAAATATTAACTAAAACTACTATTTTTAAAAATTGCTGCATTTTCTTATAAATTTTGTTGAAACTAACGGATTAAATTCATATTGCGTATCTATGTATTTGAAAATATTAATTTTTAAGACTTCCTTTTGAAGAGGAATTACGGTTATTTTCAAAGTAAAAATGCAATATTACAAGCATTTATCCCTTTAGTAGCTATCTTCTGCATATATCACAGAGTCTCTTAAAAATTATTTCATAAAATCTTTGAAATGTAATTATTTCGAAAGTAGCATAGTTTTGTTATGAAATATATCTTGATATTTGAAATCAGTGTAATATATTCTCATTGAAATACTAAATTTTGATATAAATTTTTAATACCTAAATTTAAAACAAAATAAATTTCTTTTTTTTCACATTTATATGGAATTATTAAAAAGAATCCTCTTTTGAACTTTTACAATTATATATGAATGGTTGATATGTTTCTAATTAAAATAAGTTTTATTTCTTGATTTATATTTTCCCAGGGAAATATGCTCTTAATCTCCACAGAAATGCATTTGGATTTAGTGTTGTGTATTTTATTTATTGAAAATAAAATTTATATATTTTTCAGTTTGTGCTTCATACTTTTGCAGTAAAGCAGAAAGAAAAAATTAAATCATACTACATAGAATTGAAATATATATATATATATATATATATATATATATATATATATATATATATATATATATATATATATATATATATATATATATATATATATATATATATATATATATAACTTTTTTTAAAATATCAGTAGGGAGATTTAGTAATGTTTCAATTGAGCTATAAGCCATTTTCAAGAGCAGTAGGTTTTTAGCTATTTTTTTATTCCTGTCAATTTTGGTTCTGTACATAAAGCCAATTCTAAATAAACCACTACTTAGGCATTTAATTTAAAGTTTACTCCTTTGTGAGATGGAAAAGGCAATTACAAAAATTTAAATAATTATTCATTCTGGTACATCATTACTAATTACATTACTGAAGAGTAATTACTAATTAAATTAATTAAATACTCTACAGGAATGCTAAAACCTTTTATTAGCTCACAATCACGTGAAAGATAAAAAACTTCGCTAAGATGTCGAAAGGTAAAAAGTAGAATTACCCCATTTGAGAGCTTATACACACACGCACACACACACACACACACACACACATACATATATATATATATATATATATATATATATATATATATATATATATATATATATATATATATATATATATATATATATATATATTATTGTTATTATTATTCGAGTTAGGAGACTTGTAGCTGTAAGATATTTTCAGAAGATTTGGTTTGAAGCACTACGGTCTACTTTTTCAAAACGAGGGCTAATGAGACCAGGACCTACTGCTTAAAGCTGATTCCGAATGACTACGAACATCCATGTCACAGTGGGATTCGAACCCATGAACTCTGGTTCCAAAGGTCAGCACCCTGACCAATCGGCCATCGTTCGGCTTTTTTCAGAAGGAATAGTAGATGTAAATTATTTCTAATTACCACTCCCTGTTCTACAGTAACATAGAAAAGATATAACTTTTGTTAAAATTTCTGTTGAAAGATTTAGTAATTTTTAATTTCAGCTATACGCCATTTGCAGAAAGAGCAGTAGGTTTTAGCTATTTTTTGTTTCCTATCAATTCCTGTCCAGATTCTGTAATATATATAAAGTCAATTCAAAATAAACCACTACTACTCAGGCACTTAATTTAAATTTTATTTCTTTGTGTGAGAGAAGGAAAATGCTATCACAAAAATTTAAATTAATTATTTACTCTGTTACATCATTACTAATACATTATTAAAGAGTAAATACTAATTAAACAAATTAAATGCGCTATAGGTATTTTAAAACTCCATCACGATTACAAGAAACTCTTTCTGATCACGATTACAAGAAAAAATAACTTCGCTCAGATGCCGATAGGTGAAAAGGAGAATTACTCCAATATATATATATATATATATATATATATATATATATATATATATATATATATATATATATATATATATATATATATATATATATATATATATATATGTATGTGTACTGAAACACAAATTGATATCTTAATTACAATTACCTAGATTGCATTCTGGATATGTTGTGATGCTGAAATCATTTACTATATCGACACACAAGTATATGTTCTAAACATAATTCTCTGAGGTGCTGGTATGTAGAAAGGTAACTACGGCGTTTAAGGAACTTATATGTATTTTTTTTTAGTTCCTGCTATGAAACTTGTTTAGTTTCATAGCAGTAAGCCGTTTTCAGAGATAATAGTGAACGTAATTTATTTTCAGCTACCAGCCAGTATTCTAAAGTAACACAGATAAAGTCAAATCTAAATAACTCTCTTCGAGAATCTGGAATAGTTTTTATGAATAAAATTTGATATGACTTCTTTAAACAGAAGAAATATTCTATTGCTATTAATTACACTTTAAACATTATTCTTTAATTATTCTTTAAGGAGCTTATATATATTTTTTAATTTCTGTATGAGACGTTTTAACTTTCCCAGTGCATATGTAAGTCATTTTCAGAGGTAGTAATAAATAAGTTATATTTCATATCCAGTCAGTATTCTACAGTAATATAGATAAAGTCAAGTCTAAATAACCCTTTATCAAAAAATTTGGTATAATTTTTGATGATTAAAAGAAATGTTACATTATTAATTATTATAGTTTTATAAAAATCTAAGTATATTTGGACAGAGATATAAATCGATACCGTAGTTGCAATTATCTAGATTACATTCTTTATACGTAATGGTGCTAAAATCATTACCAATACCGGCACACAAACTTATGTGTTACATATACTTCTCTGAGAGGTTGATACGTAGAAAAAGAATTAGGCCTTTAAGAAGCTTATATTTATTTAATTTTAATTTCTGTAAGAGACGTTTTAACTTTCCCAGTGGAAGTGGAAGCCATTTTCAGAGATTGTAATATATGTAAGTTATTTTTCATTACAAGCCAGTAT
Source organism: Pardosa pseudoannulata (assembly GCA_032207245.1). NCBI lineage: Eukaryota > Metazoa > Arthropoda > Arachnida > Araneae > Lycosidae > Pardosa > Pardosa pseudoannulata. The sequence continues at coordinate 41,186,797 of CM063500.1, forward strand.
TGTACAGTAACATAGATATAGTTAAGTATAATAAACCTGTATTAAATAATTTGGAATAATTTTTGACGAATAAAAGGAATGTTATATTATTAAGTATTATAATATTATAAAAATTTAAATATATTTGGACACAGATATAAACCGATACCACATTTTCAACTAAAACTAACACATTAGTTAACACATTAGTTTCTGTTGAAACTAATGTGTTAACTTTACTTCTCTTACAGGTTGATAGATAGAAAAGAAATTACCCCTTTAAGGAACTTAAATCTATTTTTGTCATTTCTGTATGAGACTTTTAAACTTTCCCAGTGAATTTCAGTGGTTGTAAGAAACGTAACTTATTTTTCATAACCATTTAGTATTCTACAGTAACATAGATAAAGTCAAGTCTAAATAAACCTTTATTATATAATTTGGTATAAGTTTTGAGGAATAGAAGAAATATTACATTATTAAGTATTATAGTTTTATAAAAATCTAAATATATTTGCACAGAGATATAAATCGATACCACAGTTTCAAGTACCTTGATTACATACTTAATACGTGATGATGCTAAAATCATTACCCATACCGCCCCACAAATTTATGTTTTAAATATACTTCTTTCGGAGTTAAATATGTAGAAAAGGAATTTAAGAGCTTATACTTATTTTTTTTTATTTCTCTATGAGACTTTTTAACTTCCCAGTAGAGGAGTAGGCCATTTTCAGAGATTGTAATAAATGTAACTTATTTTTCATAACCATTTAGTATTCTACAGTAACATAGATAAAGTCAAGTCTAAATAAACCTGTATTATATAATTTGGTATAATTTTTGAGGAATAGAAGAAATATTATATTATTAAGTATTATAGTTTTATAAAAATCTAAATATATTTGCCCAGAGATATAAATCAATAACATAGTTTCAAGTACCCTGATTACATTTTTAATACGTGATGATGTTAAAATCATTACCCGTACCGCCACACAAATTTATATTTTAAATATACTTCTTTCGAAGTTAAATATGTAGAAAAGGAATTTAAGAGCTTATATTTATTTTTTTTTATTTCTCTATGAGGCTTTTTAACTTCCCAGTAGAGGTGTAAGCCATTTTCAGAGATTGTAATAAATGTAACTTATTTTTCCTTACCATTTAGTATTCTACAATAACGTAGATAAAACCAAGTCTAAATAAACCTGTATTAAATAATTTGGTATAATTTTTGAGGAATAGAAGAAATTTTACATTGTTAAGTATTATAGTTTTATAAAAATCTAAATATATTTGCACAGAGATATAAATCGATACCATAGTTTCAAGTACCTGGATTACATACTTAGTACGTGATGATACTAAAGTCATTACCCATACCGCCACACAAATTTATGTTTTAAATATACTTCTTTCGGAGTTAAATATGTAGAAAAGTAATTTAAGAGCTTATATTTATTTTTTTTTTCTATTCTCTATGAGACTTTTTAACTTCCCAGTAGAGGTGTAGGCCATTTTCAGATATTGTAATAAATGTAACTTATTTTTTCTAACCATTTAGTATTCTACAGTAACATAGATAAATCAAGTCTAAATAAACCTGTATTATATAATTTGGTATAATTTTTGAGGAATAGAAGAAATATTACATTGTAAGTATTATTTTTTATAAAAATTTAAATATATTTAACAATTATATAAATCATAACAGTTTCAAGTACCTAGATTACACTTAATACGTGATGCTAAAATCATTCCCATTCCGCCACACAAATATGTTTAAAATACTCTTCTTTCGATGCTTAAATATGTAGAAAAGGAATTTAAGAGCTTATATTATTTTTTTTTTATTTCTCTATGAGCTTTTTAACTTCCCATAGAGGATATTTTCAGAGATTGTAATAAATGTAACTTATTTTTCCTTACCATTTAGTATTCTACAATAACGTAGATAAAACCAAGTCTAAATAAACCTGTATTAAATAATTTGGTATAATTTTGAGGAATAGAAGAAATTTTACATTGTTAAGTATTATAGTTTTATAAAAAAACTAAATATATTTGCACAGAGATATAAATCGATACCATAGTTTCAAGTACCTGGATTACATACTTAGTACGTGATGATACTAGTCATTACCCATACCGCCACAATTTATGTTTTATACTTCTTTCGGAGTTAAATATGTAGAAAAGTAATTTAAGAGCTATATATTTATTTTTTTTCTATTTCTCTATGAGACTTTTTAACTTCCCAGTAGAGGTGTACATTTTCAGATATTGTAATAAATGTAACTTATTTTTTCTAACCATTTAGTATCTACAGTAACATAGATAAAATCAAGTCTAATAAACCTGTATTAAATAATTTTGTATAATTTTTAAGGAATAGATGAAATATTACATTGTTAAGTATTATTTTTTTATAAAAATTGTAAATATATATTAACAATTATATAAATCTATAATACAGTGTCAATTACCTAGATTACACTCTTAATACGCAATGATGCTAAAATAATTTTCTATTCCGGCACATAAGCATATGTGTCAAACATACTCTTCTCAGATGCTGATTGGTAGAAAAGTTACTTCATTTATGGAGCTTTTAACATATATAATTATTGATGGAATTTTTTTATTTTTTCAAGTGAAGGTATTTCCAAAAATCATTTTTAGTAATAGTAGATATAAACTATTTTTGTTGTCTAGTAATTTGTTACTGTAGCATTGATAAAACCAATTCTAAATAAACAGCTATTTGCACCCAGTTCTAATAAGGCCGAAATTTACATCAGGTTAGATACATTTACTTTTATTAGAGTTCTATCAAATGAAATAATTTGTGTTATCTCCATGTTTTATTTCTATTTTTTTCCATGTTTATGCTTTATTCCTATTTTCCCTATTTATGTTTTATTCTATGTTTTTCTCTATTATTATGTTTTATTTCTAATTTCTATTAATAAAAATTCACTTTATATATACAATGAAAAGGAGATAAGTACTAAAAAAACTCACCAGTTTAAATGAACAGAATTATTTCGTTCTTATGAGTTATTGTAATATTAAAAATCTAAATACATTTTGATGGAGATACAAATCGATATCATAATTATAATTCCCTGGATTGCATTCTCTATACGTGGTGATACAAGCACACGTAAAACGAAATTCTTTCAGATGCCCGAGAGGGAGAGAAGGAATTATTTCGTTTAAAGAGCTTATATATCTATTTTTATTTTTGTTCGGAGACTTGTTAATTTTCCAGAGCAGCTGCAAGCCATTTACAGATAGTAAATATAAGCTATTTTTGGTTTCCTGCCAGTTTGCTCCAGTAACATGGATAAAGCCAATTCTAAATGAATCGCTTTTCAAATATAATTATTTGTAATTTCTTTCTGCAATGAAAGTAAAATATAATCATGAAAAATTTCAGCTGTCAGATTACAATGCTTATAAAATTTTGACCTCACGAGTTGTGGGTATTTTCAGTATTTAGATATACAGTAAAACCTCTTTTAAACGACCCCACGATACAACGACTCCTTCGTTAGAACGACCAACTTAAAGAGCCCCAATTATTTTACCATAGGAATAGTGTTAATTTTGAATCATTACAACGATCCCAAGCGTTTTACTTTTCGTTACAGCGACCGCTTATTTTAATCTGCAGAACTCGTGAGCAAGTGGGCTATTTCTAAATTATTGTACTGTGTAACTTAAAAACCTCATTTTTAAAAAAAAATATTAATAAAAATAGAGAAATGGGAGACACAACAATGTTTCATTATTTTTTACAGATATTTAAAATAGCATATTCCTAAGAGATACTTGAAATATATAATATATATATATATATATATATATATAATATATATATATATATAGATATATATATATATATAAAAATAAAAATAGATATTTAAATTATTTTAATATAGATATTTAATATAATAAAAATATTTTCATTAATTTATATGTATATATATATATATAAATATATATATAAATTATATACAATATTTATATTATAAATATAAATATCTTTAAATTAAAATATTTATTAATTTATTTAATATATATATTTTATGTGTGTTGATTTTGTGTATTATCTATCACACTCTTTATATATATATATATCTTATATATATATTATTTATATAAATATATATAAATATATATTATTTATATATATTATATATATATATATATAATATATAATATAAAAAAAAAAAAAAAAAAATCTTTAAAAAATATAAACCATTATAATATATATTATATAATATATATATATAAATATATTATAATATACATTATATATAATATATATATGTATAAACATAATATATATATACAATTTTATTAAATATAAATATAAATATGAAAAATTTATATATTATTTATAATATTTTTTTATAATGTAAATATAAAGGTTTGTAAATTATATATATATTTTTCTTAATTTAATTTTTTATATATTTATATTCTATATATTTTTTTTTATCTTCCAAATATAGTGGTTTTGCTTTTAAATTTTTTAACATAGAATAGTTATTTAACATATAAATAAATAACATAAAAGTTAAATAAAATTATCAATATTCTACAAAAGACAGAAAAAAAAGGTCCACGATTATAATTGACGATCAAAATACTTCAATTCCCATGTTTTGGAAATTTTCAAAATGCCCTTAATAAAAAAAGATCTTTAAACGCACTGAAATCTCTGTTAATTTGAAATATACTCCTATTTGTTTTTATAAGATGGCGTGAAAATTACAGTAGAGAAGAGCACATTGAAGGCATTTCCGAGAAATGAGTTGTAAGAACGGACATTCTTCTCGTTCCCAATTGGCCGGAGACTGCCTGTCTGTTAACATGAAGTGGGGGGGATGAAGAGGGGACGTCTGTCACTAACTTCTCTCTTTTCTAAGTTTGAGAAATTCATATTGCACTGTTCACTCTAGTTAAAATGGTTGAGAGAAATCAAATTTCTATAGATGTTAGGTGCAAAATTTTGGCCCTCGGTCGAAGAGAATAAATGTCCGAAAGGTGAAATTGAGAGACAGTTTGGTATCCAAAAAAGCACGTTATTGATGATCCTCAAAAACAGAGATAAAAGTTTAGCAGAGAATGATGCCGGTGTCTCAAAATCCAGAATGGGAACTTGCACGAGAGGAAAAATTCCCGCTTTTAGAGAAGGCCTTAGTGGAATGGCACCAATTTATGCGGTCATGCAATACTCCAATAGACGGAAATGTCTTAAAAGAACAAGCTAATACTTTTTCTGAAAAAAATGGATGTTGAAATAGAGTTCAAAAGCTTCAAGTAGATGATTTGAGAAGTTCAAGGAAAGGCACGGACTCTCTTTTAAAAAGGTATGCTGTGAGAGTGTGGAAGTCGATGCTGCAACAGTCAACGTATGGAGGACAGAACATTTGAAAAATTTACTAGAAAAATATAAGCCGGACGACATATTTAAAGCAGATGAAACGACTCTCGACTACAAGCTGTTGCCTGATAAATGTCTGGTACTTAAAGATAAAGAAAATGCACATGGAGGAAAATGTTCAAAGCAGCCGTTGACAGTTATTGAGGTAAACGTGACGGGAACTGAGAAGTTTCCTTTTTTATTATTCAGAAAGTCTGCAAACCCGAGGTTCTTTAACGACTTTAATGAGGAAAAAACTTTACCATGATGTGGGGGGGGCAATGTCTCTCGCGTCCGCGTTCACGAGCTTCAAGCCGCACGTGCCCTCCGAGTAGTGGTAAATGAGAGACAACCTCAAGGGTATACCTCCTTTAGGTGTACACGGGTGTAACGAGCCCGATGATCTTTATTCTTCGTCTTCCCTAGTAGTCTAGAACTTTCCTCTGTAGAGCTTGTTCCTTACTAGGGTTGACCACATTAATCCTCGAGCCAAGACGGAACTTAACGTAGGTCAGCAGCAACTGTATAGTTGTTGTGATTGCTGTCTTGGCAACTTGTTCATTCAGTGGCTGTATGTCTTCGGATGGGTCAGTGCAAGAATTCTCCTTACCGATGAATACAAAAACAACAAAAAGGCAGGGATGACTAGTGAATTATTTGAAGAATGGATTTGAAACCTTGTCCGGAAGATGGTCTCCAGTAAAAGAAAGATTTTGCTGATTGTTGACAACTGCACTGCTTATCCTGCAATCGGCAAATTATAAGACATAAAATTGGAATTTCTCCCTCCTAATGTCACCGAATCCTTCAACCCTTAGATCAAGAAGTTATCCATTGCTTCAAATCCAACTATCGAAAATTGATAGTCTGAAGAATGACTGCCGCTATGGAAAACAAGAAGACGTACGACATTGATGTCCCAGGTGCTATGCCTCTAGCCAAATCAGCATGGAATGATGTTCGGCAAAACACAATAGCACATTGTCTTCGTCATGCCGTCTTTAAGACGAAAGAAGAATCTCAGAAAGTGTTAGAAAATCATCATTCAGCTGAATTTCGACCTTTGACGGGACCCTTTTCGTCCAGTGCTCCTATAGATGACACTCCAGGCACTCATGATATGAACCAGCTCTTCGATGTCAAATTTCCGGATCTTCAATTAGCTTTTGATGAGTCTGTTGAGGTAGACGAATCTTTAAAGTGCTGCGAAGAAAATTTGATTGAGGGCGCTTTTATTGCATGTATTACCGAAATGAAGAAATCTGAGATTCCGACAAAGGAGAAGAAATCATCCAAGCTTTTGAAAAAGTGAACGAAAAAGAAGCCTTCAATGCAATCAATGCCTTCAATATTTTGAGGGACAATTTTATTCTGAAGATTTACTTCAAAATCTAACAGATGCGGAATCAGTGATAATGAAAAATTCCCAAATGAACTTGAAACAGGCGTCAATCAAAGACTTTTTTTCAAAAATTCAGTAATGTAAAAAAAAAAATAGAAGTGTTCTCTAGGTATGTACTGTAGCATCATTTCTTTGCTCCCAATTTTTTAATATTTTTTCAATTCGTTATAACGACCATATGATGTTGGTCGCACAGGGTCTCGTTATACGGAGGTTCTAATGTACTTGTTTGGATAGCATGGTTTGTTACTGTCACTATATCTAAAAACAAGCATTTACATCGGATAAACTTATATTTAATCAACTATACAGATGTTTGTCCCACATCTGTATACATGGTCCTAATCCCAATCCTCTGAAAGACATGTTTTTAAGTTTAATAATATGTTTATACAATATTATGTACTAGAGTAGAACTCGAGTGCAGTTCAATAGAAAAACCCATGTATTTAAAGTAGTAGGTGGATATCATATTTATCATTTGTGAACATAATGCCAAAGATACATCGAAATCTGGACACAAATCCATGAAAATCAGTGCATATATTAGATTTAAGACTGAATTTAAAGCCCACATATACTGAGATTTCGTAAATTTTTATTTCTCTCTTTACAAATTTTATACATTTACTCCAACGTGCATGAAAATTTGTAACGTGTAAAAATTCAAAATAAGTAACAAAGTCTTGATTAAACAATTATCTTATTTTAAAATGTATGTTTTTGTATTATTTTACAGTAAAAATGTTATGTTAAAAAATAATTGTATAAATGGTCACCAAAAATATTCTTATAGTGATTATGTAATATATAGTTATGGTAAAAAATTGTAACTTCTAATAAGACTACAAACATACTTTATTAGATTAAAGGTAACTATACATTGAAAAAAAATAAACTCTATAGTATTAAATTAGAACATAAAAAATGAAATTAAACATTAAAAAATTAACTATTAATCAAAACACTGAAAAGTTAAATATATATTATCAATTATAAAAGAAATAAAATATGTTAATTAAAATAATGATTACCATAAAGCTAATTATGCATTTTTTTCTTTTTTCAGGTGGATAATTTTTTTACAACCGTAAGTAATAGTTGAAAATACACTTTTTGGAAAAATATCAAAATATATAAAATATTGCAGATACATATATTTTTTTTTATTTCTTTATCCCAATTAAAATCAGTTTAGGTTCTTAAATACACAAAATCTATAATGTTTTTGGGATGAAGAAAAAAAATCTAATTTTCAATATAAACGTTGACATTTGATATTTTCAAAGCTTACATAGCCGTGGCTTTATTTAGATTATGCATTTTTATGCCATTAGTTTTTCTCATATAATGCTATAAATTCTCTTAAGATGATTTACTGTCTAATTTTTATCAATTAATACATCTTTTTTCTTTTTCCTAAAAATAAACCCTTGCTAAATTTTATAATCTTCTATACTTTTCTACAGAAAAAAAAGCAGTAACTGTGGTAAAAATTCTTGACAAAGAAAATATGATTTTTGTCTTTTTTATTAATGTAATTATTTGGAAAAATTTAAATAACTTAATTATTCTTGGATGTAACTCTGAAATACTCCTTATTTTGATTGCAGTTGTTCAGGATTATTTACCAGAAAAAGGCTGGCAATTTTAAAATTAAAGACTTGGTGTCACTGTCAAAATATTTCTACAATTTCTTTGAAACTTAAAAGGCGAAGCTTAAATTTTCAAGAGCAGGTTTCACTCGATGATAAACCTCAATGAATTTAATAATAAAATACGTTACTGAAATCGTGAAACTTTAAAACCTAGAAAAAGATTCTCTTTTAGTGTATGGTTTCATATAAATGTAAGTAGAATACCTTTAGAATTTTTACTCCTACAAAGTTTATACTTTATATAACACCGGAAGGTATGTTAAACACACACACACACACACACACACACGTGTGTGTGTGTATGTATGTATATATATATATATATATATATATATATATATATATATATATATATATATATATATATATGTAATTTAAAAATTTAATACTTTAGTCTTAAAATAAAATTACTAACTCCTATATTAAAAAACGACCAAATCGACGATTGCATCATCTTCTTAATAGCTTCTGCCGAACGATGGCCGATAGGTTAGGGGGCTGGCTTTCTTTACCGGAGTTCGTGGGTTCGTATCCCACTATGGTAGGGCTTTTCGCAGCCGTTCAGAATCTGCTTTAAGTAGTAGGTCCTGGTCTCATTAGCCCTCGTGTTCCAAAAAGTAGACTGTAGAGCTCCAAACCAATCTGGATTATTTAGTTATTCTTTAGAATGCTAATGTTTGAAAATGAATGTCAAGACATAAATAATTCTTGCTTTAAAGTAGGTTTAACTTCTTACAAATCAGTTTTCAAATTGTGTCTATTATTAAACAATATGTGCCTCAATATTACGATATATACCTTCTAGATTAGAGGTGAGAAAAAGCCGGCCCGTTGGAAAATCCTGCAGGCATTTTTTTTAATCTCTTATATAATTTACTAAATAATAAGTTGAGTTTTGTATAAATAAAAATTGAGTTCTGTAATTTACTAAAAAAAATTTCACTCAAACGATTTGAGTGTTTTTTAGGGTACTTTGAATACAGAACATTCCAAACATTTTTTGAACTATGTTCAAAAATACCTAGTTTTATTTGGTTCAACATATATTTGTGAAAGAACTTTTTCGTTAATGATTTACACGAAAAATAAATATATCACAAATTACTGACGAAAATCTACACTCGGTATTAAGGATTTCTACAAGTGATTTTGATCTAAATTTTGAAGAAATACTATCAAATGATCTTTCCAGATTTCACGTTTCGCATTAACTAAAACTATTCTATTTTAAAGTTTGATATTTGTCTTCTCTTTCTATAATTCTATTTACTATTATATTTACAAACTGTAATATAAATATAAAAAATGTTATAACTATGATCAAAATAAAATAATTTGTATCTTTAAGATGTAAATAAATATGAAAATAAAATCTTTCATTAACTGATTTATTTAATGATCATTAATTTAATATAATGAATTATATTTCTTTAAAAATTACGTGGCATATTTTACTGGGCACAAATTTTTCGCATATACACTTAAGTACGACAATTTATTATTACTATTATCTTTTATTAACTGTCAAATTTCTCTGTCAAAATGCTTTAAAATGATACTTATAGTGTTTTGTGAAAAAAATGTCTTGGGCATGGAAAAAACTCCACCCAAAACATTCGGGTGTGCACAGCGTACGCGGTAGAGACCTCCGGCCCGGGAGACATTTTAAAAATTTTATTTTGGCCCGCTCTTACAAGTATTTGCCCACCCCTGTTCTAGAGGGTTACATTTTTCAAGAAGATAACTCAAAATAAAGCGTATTTCGTATTTGATGGTGAAGCGCAGGAAACTGTTTACATCTTAACAATACCTGGAGACCACCGAAGGTACAGCCAGCACCCTATTTAATTGCGTTCAAAAATTAGGTTACTTTGTGAATGCCAACAACCTTAAAAAATGCAAACAACAAAAAATAACTGCTTTTTTCAAACGAGATTTACATGGTATTTATAATAATTAATATGTAATGAAACCAAATTTTGTGAGTTTTAGTAAACCACCTAAACTTTTGCGAGTTTTAGTTCCCCCCATTCTCCTTTTGTTGTTTACATAGGTTATTAAAATATTGAAATGCGTACAACTATAGTTTCATGGTACGTTTCAAACCATTTAAACCAAGTCGGCCCATCTTAAGTGAAAGTAGAGAGGAATGGGAGGTAACTTCAATAACTCGAACTTCCAATAAGTCGAATATTTTTGGGGGTCCCCTGAGACATCGAGTTATCGAAGTTCGACTGGATACATAATACACAAGTCTTTATTACAGTTATACCTGTAAAAATAATGAATACCCGTGAGTAATGGTTTCAAGGTTACAGTTTCTGCTGCCATCGCACACATAAAAACTTTTTGGTTTTCTTTACTGCAATTGTATATTTAGCTTTCGAACACGTTCCTTCAGATTGTGATCTAAGATATGAGATTAAAATTAATGATTCACAATAATGTAATATTACTGACCCATTATAGAAATTGTTTACAGTTAAAAGTATATTCGTCGCATATATGATAAAATCTCTAATGTAAGTAGCTTTCGGAATTTTAAAATTGTTAACTAGAGGGTAAAATGGCATGTATTATTATAACTGTATAATTTAAATAAAGTATAAATTCAAAAGGAAATTTACATTTCGTTAGTTAACTGGTTGGTTTGGAGCACAAAGAATTACTCTTCTGCTATTGCTAATAATACCGCAACCTACTGCTTGAATACGATTCCGAAAGGATTCGAATATACTTGCCAGTAGTGAAAGTGGAAGTCACGAATACCGGTGCTGAAAAACAGCGCTCTACCTGCATGGACATCATACCATGTTTTACTATTGATTACACTTGATTTTAAAGTACATAATAAAACTAATGCTATTATTTGTGAGAAGCTGATAAGAACAGTAAGAATAATGTAAGTATATTCAATAGTTTTATGTATAGAAAGTCGAAATGTATACTATCAATATATTTTATATTTGATTGCTTTGGTTTGGTTTAGAGTGCTACGGTCTACTATTTTCCAACACAAGGACTAATGAGATCGGGACCTACAGCTTAAAGCCGATTCCGAACGGATACGAACATCCATGCCACAGTGGGATTCGAGCATACGAAATACGGTACCGAAGGCCAGTACCCTAACCAAACGGCCATTGTTCGGCCTTTTATATTTGAAGAAAATTCATAAAACAGGGATCAAACTATAGATTAAATATAATACTTAAATCTACCTATCAATACCAATTTATGTATTTATAATTATATGTATTAATATTTAAATTTATCTAACCAATTTATAAGTTAAATTGTATCGGTAGTATTAATTTAATAAAAATTCATTGGTAAAGATTTATATGGTTATATTTTTGGATTATGATATGTGACACTATTAATATCCTGTCATATATCATAATCCAATCGTATGTAATGTATTTTTTTGATTTCAGTAAAAATGAAAAATAATACCAGTTGAAAACTGAAAGCCAGATAAAACAGAAGGTTTAAACTAACAGTGTGGTAAATATTTTCTTTAAAAATCACTGTCATGAATTTTAGATAGTTAAGGTGTAAAAACAAATATATACCTAAAATCCTTTTATTAGTGTTCTAAAACGTAGCAACATATCAGACGATAAAGCATTAAATCGCACGTAAGTTTAAAAATAACAAACATGTCAACAAAATATACGTGCAAACTCAACATCCAAAATCTATCTCAATAATGTCTAAAAAATTCAATCCCAGCGTAAGGAAAACAGCTACCATGTTAATAAATTCTTTTTAAGCCAGTATAAAAGTAAACCAGAGTATTAGGCAAAGAAATAATTAAGTAATATTTATTCTTGATTTCAGTAAAAAGAAAAATATTACCAGTTGAGAATGGAAATCCAGATTAAACAGATGGTTTAAACTAACAGTGTGGTAAATATTTTCTTTAAAAATCACTGTTAAAATTTAGATAGTTACGGTGTAAAAACAAATATTTACCTCTAATCAATTTAATATTGTTCTAAAACGTAACATGGTATCAAGCGAAAAAGCATTAAATAAAACGCAATTTTAAAAATAGCGAAAAGAAAACAAACATGCCAACAAAATATACGTGCAAACTCTACATCCAAAATCTATCCCAAATATGTCTAAAACATTCAATCTCAGTCTAAGTGCAACAGCTTCCCTGTTAATCAATTCTTTTTAAGCCAATAAAAAACAAAACAGAATATCAGAAAAAAGAACTAAATATGTAATATTATTCTTGATTTCAGTAAAAAGAAAAATATTACCAGTTAAGAACGGAAAGCCAGATAAAACAGAAGGTTTAAACTAACAGTGTGGTAAACGTTTTCTTTAAATATAACTCTCATGAAATTTAGATAATTAAGGTCTAGAGACATATATATACCTAAAAACAATTTACTAGTGTTCTAAAGCGTAGCAAGGTATCAAGCGAAAAAGTATTAAATAAAACGTAATTTTAAAAATAGCGAAAAAAGAAACAAACATGTCAACAAAACATACGTGCAAACTCTGCATCCAAAATATATCTCAATAAAGTCTAAAACATTCAATCCCAGTGTAAGTACAACAGCTTCCCTGTTAATCAGTTCTTTTTAAGCCAGTAAAAAGCAAAACAGAATATCAGACAAAGAACTAAATATGTAATATTTTTCTTGATTTCAGTAAAAAGAAAAATATTACAAGTTGAGAACGGAAAGCCAGATAAAACAGAAGGTTTAAAGTAAAGTGTGGAAAATATTTCCTTTAAAAATGACTTTCATGAAATTTAGATAGTTAAGGTATAAAAACAAATATATACGTAAAATCAATTTATTAGTGTTTTAAAACGTAGCATATCAGGCTTAAACATATCAGGTTATGAAGCAATAAATCGAACGTAAGTTTAAAATTAGTGCCAAGAAAACGAACATGTCAACAAAATATACGCGCAAACTCTACATCCAAAATCTATCTCAAAAATGTCTAAAACGTTCAATCCCAGCGTAAGTACAACAGCTTCCCTGTTAATCAATTCTTTTTAAGCCAGTAAAAAAGCAAAACAGTGTATCAGACAAAGAACTAAACATCTGATAACACGTGATTTTCAGAGTGACATGTTGATGAATGACAGAGGAAATGGTGAAAGAAATACGGTTTTAATGAAGGAACTTAACATGTCCTTCGCTCTTCTGATCGGCGTTATCTACTGTGATCGTCGGTTATCTGAGAAAACGTGAAATTTTGTTTACAAGAAAGAATGTTCAATTTCACTTTGTTTAAATCACTCACGGCTTTCAGAGTTTGTCACTTCAAGAATATTCTATTCACAGAACTTCCAGGAAAATATGTGTTCGGTATTTTGTGAAGGTAAAGTGGCAGAAGACTTTAAAAACATTTTATTTAGTTTTATTATCTATCTGCTAAGAATTTTCGCGTCTTGTTAATCATATATTTATGTAGTTTTGGTTAAAGTATCAAATAAAAAATATTTATTATTTTATAAATTATTAAATGCTAATAATTTCCTAGTTACCTTAACTAAGATTTCCTTAGACAAATTCATTTTACAGATAATATGCTTTATTCATTCAGTGTTCAATTTCTTTATTTTCTTAATTAAGATTGCCTTAGACGCACTCCTTAAACGGATAATACTTAGTGTTGAATCTCTTCATTTTCTTAATAATATTCCCTAAGACGTATTCCTTTTACAGATAATATGTTTTCTTCATTTAGTGTTCAATGTTTTTATTTTATTAATTAATATTGCCTTACACACACTTCTTGTATAGATAATATTTACTGTTCAATTTCTTGATTTTCTAAATAATATTTTCTAAGACGCATTTCTTTTCTGGTAATATGTTTTCTTCATTTAGTGTTCAGTGTCTTTATTTTATTAATTAGTATTGCGTTACATGTATTCCTTGTACAGATAATATTTAGTGTTCAATTTCTTCATTTTCTCAATTAAGATTGATTTAGACGCATTCCTTGTACAGATAATAATTAAAGTTCAATTTCTTCATTTTCTTAATTAAGATGGCCTTTGGTGCACTAATTAAACGGATAATATTTAGCCTTCAGTCTCTTCATTGTCTTTATAAGATTACCTAAGACGCATTCCTTTTACAGATAATATGTTTTCTTCATTTAGTGTTCAATGTCTTCATTTTATTAATTAATATTGCCTTACACTCACTTCTTTTACAGATAATATGTTTTCTTCATTTAGTGTTCAATGTCTTCATTTTATTAATTAATATTGCCTTACACTCACTTCTTGTATAGATAATATTTAGTGTTCAATTTCTTGGTTTTTCTGAATAATGTTTCCTAAGACGAATTTATTTTACAGGTAATATGTTTTCTTCATATGGTGTTCAATGTCTTAATTTTATTAATTAATATTTCCTTACAAGCTCTCCTTGTACAGATAATATTTAGTGTTCAATTTAATCATTTTCTTAATAATATTGTCTAAGATGCATTCCTTTTTGCGGATAATATGTTTTCTTCATTTAGTGCTCAATGTCTCTATTTTATTAATTAATATTGCCTTACATGCATTCCTTTTACAAATAATATTTAGTGTTCAATATCTTCATTTGGAGTTCAATGTCTTTATTTTATTAATTAATATTGCCTTACACGCACTCCTTGTACAGATAATATTTAGTGTTCAATTTCTTCATTTTCTTAATAAGATTGCCTAAGACGCATTCCTTGTCCAGATTATATGTTTTCTTCATTTAGTGTTCAATGTCTTTATTTTATTAATTAATATTGCCTTACACGCACGCCTTGTACCGATAATATTTAGTGTTCAATTTCTTCATTTTCTTAAGGAGATTGCGCTGAACGCTGGTCGATTGGTTAGGGAGCTGATCGTCGGTACAGGTGTTCGTGGGTTCGAATCCCACTATGGCATGGATTTTCGGAGCCGTTTGGAATCGACTTTAAGCAGTAGGTCTCGGTCTCATTAGCCCGGTGTGAAAAAGAGTAGTCCGTAGCGCTCCAAAACAAACCAAACCTTAATAAGATTGTCTCAGACTCATTCCTTGTACATGTAATATATTTTCTTCATTTAGGGTTCAATGTCTTTAATATATAATATTGCCTTACACGCATTCCTTGTTCAGATAATATGTTTTTTTCAATTAGTGGAAATAAATTAGACTTTATATAAAGTTTAGTCGATGTCCGAATCATACACACTAAAAGATCTAAATATTAAGCATGTTCAGTTTTTCTTGTAGAAATTGTCTGAAATGATTATTTTACTGAACATATCAACTTTCGGCACTTTTTTATGAAAGTCATTTTGAAAAAAACTATAAAATAAAATGTTCTAAACTTGGGATACATTTTATAGAAGATATTTAATAAATATCTCATTTTAAAAAATGCTTGGTTTTCTTTAAGAAGTGTTAATTTTTTAATACATATGGAAGCAAGCAATTAGAAAATATGAGATTGATTTATCAGTAACATAATTTTTAAAACATTTACAGGCATTGAAATCTAAATTTTTTCTATAAAATTGAATAGTTCAGTGTACATTAAGTAATGTTTAAAATATGGTTGTTATCCTAACAATTGAGGTTAAAAAAAAAGAAGAAATAAATTAAATTATTAAACATGCCCATCTCTTCAGTTAAGAAATTATCTAAAAAAAATTCTTATAGGAATAAATACTACTTTTCTACAATTTAATAAATTTAGAATTTATAGTAAAATTTAATTGATATCCAAAGCATTCAAACAAAACATACATTAACAAATTGGAATGTAAAACATGTTGATGTTTTTGTAGAAATTGTCTGAAATAGTTATTTTAGAGAACATATAAACTTTTGAAATTTTGAGAAATTTTACAAGATATTTTAGAGGTCATACCACTGTTAAATCGTGAAACAAATATATTTTTCAGAAAAAAAATATATGCGAAAAGAAATTCAGTTCTTAACATTTTAAAAACAATCCGCGTATAAATTTCCAATATTCTCAGGAGTTATGAATAAAAAAGTATCAGCTGTTTTGTGTAAAGAAATTTAATTTACACAACTTTAATTTGATTTTTTTTTCAAATTAGATTTTTTTTATGTTACGCTTGTGTTATCTCAAAAAAATTAAAATATTTTTTTTGTGTATTTATAGGTTTTACAGGTTGTATACGATATAATTTTCATCAGATTAAACTTAGATTTTCTTGTATATCTTGTCCCAAAATATGTTTCTTTATATGATTATTTCGATATTTTTGGAAATGATAAACTTTCGATTTATAAGAAAAAAAATCATTTTCTTCCAAATATTTTAAATATATATATATATATATATATATATATATATATATATATATATCTATATATATATATATATATATATATATATATATATGTATATATGTATCTTAACCCTCTAAGCGGTTCACACGTACAATTCCGCCAAACCGATGATGTTTTCAAAGCGGTTGTCATATACAATTTTCGACCTCCAAAACGTTCCGAAAATGGATGTAATGTATATTTCTGTCAGTGTTTTCCCCTATGGAGTTTTGAGGTACGAGGGTCAGGTCGATTGTTTAGGAACTGCATACCTACTCTCAGAGGCACAAAGACGCTGATAGCTTTTCATGGCTTTGTAAATCTCTATTTCGAAGTATTTCGTCTGCGGTAACAAATGTATCTCTAATTGCAATACTTAAATAGCTTGGATGACTTTCGTAAAATAGATAGAAATCATTCTCTTAAAGAATGTTTTTATTTGTACTTTTAACCCATTATTTCTTATGGGTTGATCTTCGAGACTTGACGAGCTTTATGTGTATTAAAAATTAACAATCGAAAATGTCTATTTATATCTATTTATAACCGGAAGTAAAGGGACAGTAACGAGGGTGGGTTTCCCATTTTCCAATCTAGTCGACAAAGGGTGAAGTAAAAAATCATAGAACACTTTGGTCACTGACACAATGAAACTTTAACGTATTTTTGGAGACATTTTTTAATCGGTGTGTACCACTCGGAGGGTTAAGTACAAACAAATTTAGGTCCAATGTTATTTTGAGATATTGTAGTAAGTTTTAAAGCAATAAGTTTATCTTTTACTTATTTATCTTTTAAAGTTGTCATTCATGTTAGCCTTAATATCCTTTTTATTAACAACAAAGTGTCACTTATTAAAAATTTCTAACAAAAAATATTTTTTAAGCTTCATAAATGAATGAGATATTTAAGTAAAGTTAATTGCTTATTCTAACTATTTAAAAAACATATAATTTTTCACTGGTAGATTCTAAGGTATGAGAAGTCAAAAACGATAATTATTTTATACTTTTTTTAAATTTTAAGAATCGTAAGAGACTTTAATATATATCTTGCATAAAATGCATTCCAAGATCGATTCCAATCAGTGCATCATATAATGAAATGTCTTTCATTTAATTATCTTTTTAGTTGTCATTCGCGTTAGCCTTGATGATCATTTTTATTAGCAATAAAGTATCTCATATTTAAAAAATTCTAACAAAAATATTTTTTTTCAAAAATGAATATATATATATATATATATATATATATATATATATATATATATATTATATATATATATATATATATATATATATATGTATATATATATATATGTATATATATATATATGTATATATATATATATATATATTATATATATATATATATATATATATATATATGTATATATATGTATGTATATATATGTATATATATATATATATATATATATATATATATATATATATATATATATATATATATATGTATTATATATATATATATATATATATATATGTATATATATATATATATATATATTATATATATATATATATATATATATATATGTGTGTGTGTGTGTGTGTGTGTGTGTGTGTGTTAGTAAATGTAATAATTTGTTCTAACTATGTTAAAAAATTATGTTTTTAGAACTGGTAGTTTTCAGGGTATGAGAAGTCGAAAATCATAATTATTTTACACAATTTCGACTTTTAAGAGTCGTATGGCAAATCAATAATTATCTTCTATAAAATTCATTCCATAGATCGATTCCAATCATTGCGTCATATAATGGAATGTTGTACTTCTATTAAAATAAATATTTTGTAATTATTATATTATGCAGGTACTTAATGTTTTATTGATTATAAAGTACACACCAGATTAAAAATATGAAATGTATTTACACGTAAGATAATTTAAATATATCGACGTATATTAGAAACTAAATTTTTATATCAAATACTAGGATAATATATGTTTTAATCTGTAAAATTTTAAAACTGGTAGTTTTCAAGGCATGAGAAGTCGAAAACGAGAATAATTTTACACTTTCTCGACTTTTAAAAGTCTTATGACACCTTAATAAATATCTTGTATAAAATTCATTCCAAAATCTATTCTAAAAGGAGTATCATATAATAAAATTTTGTGCTTCTATTAACATGAATATATTCTAATTATTGTATAATGCATATATTTCATGATTTATTAATTGTGACTATATTAATGTGTATACACACTAGATTTAAAATATGAAATTAATTTACTCACAATATAAAAGAAATATATCGACGAATATTAGAAACTAAATTTTTATATCAAATAGGAGGATAATAGCTGTTTCAATCCTTAAAAATAAACTTTATAGATATTTGATAATTTTAAATTTAAAAAGAGTCATAGTGAAATTAAGTGATAAAAATGTGTAATTTCCTGCTCTGTAAATTAAAATATATCTTTATCACTATATAATTAATGCTCGATGTATAAAAAACTATAATTATTGTAATTAATCAGTCGTAAATTTGAAAATTTAACAAAAGTTATTTTGAGTTTAATTTCATATGTATTTTTCTCGATGTATATAGATTATGTTTTTTATATGTATTAGTTTATTTGATAATACTAAATGAATTAAACTTAAAAATTATAATTAATTAATCTTAGAAAAGTTATTTTAAACAGAACAAAATATTGCATTGTATATTAAATCTAAATTCGACAGTTACAATAAAGACTTTAAAACTCGAAAGCTACCAATAACTATTTAGTATAGTAAGTCTCAATCTGCTAAATTAAACTATGCTATACTATATTACAAATAGTTTCTTTAATCTCCTATATAATAATATCCTAAGTTATCTGTACGTCACTCCTCGAATTTATGAAGCGCTTGGATCTGGAATGGATAGTGGCATCCATATTGGATTCTTGATGAGTTAGGTTTAGCAAAATTCAAAACAAATCTTTAAAACCTTCGAAATAGACACCTCTTTACGAGCGTTTTATGTCACTGTTTGAAGCCCTATTTTCCTCGTCTAAGAGCAGGCTATTAAGTTTATCACATAATAAATAGGTATAAAATAGCATTTTTTCTAGCATTATGACGTCATTTTTTTACCATCTTACTTAAATCTTTCTTATGTTATATTATTTAAATATCGTCTCCATTAGTTTCATACATTTTATTACATACCTGAGATATTACTTAAATAATTTTCTTTTATATTTGGCATAAATAATATTTTATGTACATATGTGATGATTTTATACTTAATGATCGATTTTTTTTCGGTGAAAATTTTATCACCGGTATTAGTAACAAATTCTATCTACTCCAAGGTGTAGTGGAAAAGATAGCTTCATCCCTTTATTTCCATTAATTACTGTGGCAAAAAATTGAGAAGAACTTAACTATAATTTAGATGTAGCTAAGAAAATATATATGAATTATGTATCCAAATGAATTCAACGTGATTCTAAACTGCATTCACAGTATCGGGAAACTTTAGAGGAGAGTGAAGATAAGCAAATTATTGACAGTGTACCAAATTCTGAGCTAAAACATAAACAATTTTTTACCAAATTATTTTCATAAACGCCTAGGAGTCTATTTCACGAACAAATAAATATCTAGCGTTTAAGTTATATATCTTTGAAAATTAAGATGTATGTCCGTTTGTGTGTTTTTTATACATAACCACACGGTTTGACTAAATGAAATCAACGGGATTCAAAGCTGCATTCACAGTCTCAGAAAGCATTAAACGTGAATCAAGATAAAAAAAGTATTGACCGCGAAAATTATTAAACAAAATATTATTAAACACACCATTTTTTTTTACCTGCCTATAGTTGCTTTACAATTCTGGAAAAAAAAATTTACTGTTTCCGTCAAATGACAGACACACCCACACCCACCCACACACGTATATATATATATATATATATATATATATATATATATATATATATATATATATATATATATATATATATATATATATATATATATATATATATTATATATATTATATAAATATAGATATATATATATATATATATATATATATATATATATATATATATATATATATATATATATATATATATATATATATATATATATATATATATATATATATATATATATATATATATATATATATATATATATATATATATATATATATATATATATATATATATATATATTATATATATATATATACATATATATATACATATATATATATATATACATATATATATATATATATATATATACTATATATATATACATATATATATATATATATATATATATATATATATATATATATATATATATATATATATATATATATATATATATATATATATATATATATATATATATATATATATATATATATATATATATATATATATATATATATATACAGAATGAAATTTTCGTCTCATCATAACGGGAAGTGTGTACATCTTAAATTTAAAGCAGTCATGGTGAATCCTATTCGAGTGGAAAAATTTCGTTAAACAAAGTTATTTGGCATAAAATATCATAGTTTATTGAATCAAATTCTCTGACGAACGTCTGTGCGTAAAACACCTCGGTAAAAAATATAATTGCGCCAACCTTTTAAAGTTTAAAAGAGAACGAAGTGGGTGACGCGAATGACGATGTTTCAGTATCAGTAGCTTAAACTACGTCATCGACAAATGCATTTGTAACTGGAAGGTTGGAAGAGCAACGTCAACAAATCAAAAAAAGGTATACAAGATGGTTGCTTGAAAAGTATTCAAAAAATGGATAAAGTCGCCAGAAAATTGTTCCACGTCATCAACTAGCTGTCCGATCAGCTGGGACGGACATTCTTGCGGGCAGACGACTATATAAGAAGAGAGAGTCAAGGCCCAGGGAGGAATTTTTTGACCAACGAGTCTCCTGTGAACTCATCGGCCCAGAACGACGAAGCGACTGAGTGCCCCCCCTTTTTTTCTCTTAGGAAGTTGATTCCTGCATCGATCATTTTTTTTTCATTGTAGATATTCATCGTTTTATCTGTATTTATCATAACTTCAATATTGTGTTTCTTAATAATATCATAGTCTGTACGTAGGCCTCCGCTATCCCTTTTCGGCCCCAGTTAGAGCCCCAGTACCGTACAATATATATATATGATCTCGTCAGGTAGTTTTAAAATATTTTTTCCTTATTTTTCCATAAAAATGTTTCAATTTATAATTTATTTAGGAACATTTTACAATTTTTCGATTTACAGCGATAAAGCAGGATAAAACATTACAACGTCTGTTGGGTAGTCTAGTATACATATATACACACACACACACACACACTACATTATATATATATATATATATATATATATATATATAAATATATATATATATATAATATTATATTTATATATATATATAATATATATATATATATATATATATATATATATATAAATATATATAATATATATATATATATATATATATATTATATATAATATATAATATATATATATATATATATATATATAAATATATATATATATATCATATATATATATATATATATATATATATATCATATATATATATTTATATATATATATATAATATATATATATATATATATATATATATCTATATATATAAATATATATATATATATATATAAAAATATATATATGGCTAATAGAAACACATAACTACTATTTTGTTATAATTAATAAATAGAACACTGAACAATGTCTAAGAATTAAGAAAAATATTACATAATGAAAAAAATATTCAGTTAATATTTTGTTCATTATATTTTGGTCCCATTTATTCTCAAATAATTTAAGCACAAATGGCATTAGGAAACTAAACAAATGTTTCATCTTATCTGTTTACAAGCAATTCTTATCGGTGGTAAATGGACCGACACACAAGTAAAAGAGCTCTAAAAATAGAAACGACTAGTGTTTTGAAGCGAGTTATTATACAATGTAAGATAACAAAATGTTTACAAAAAAGGAAATTTTTTAATTTAAAATATATTTTTTTTCATTTTAAAGTATCTCTTAAAAATGTGTATCAACGATTTAGATAGTTTTATATCTAATACATGTAAAATGTCCTTTGATCTTAAAATGTTTACACTATATATAAACAAAATATGAATAACAGTTAGAAAAGTGTGGCAGCTGAGCAGTATTTTTTTGGTAAACATATCATAGAAGTTGTACGTCTTATAAATTTTACGTGTCATATTTTGATTTGAATGTCTGATCATTGATTTACTTTAAACAATTGATAACACTTCATAAAACTAATTCGAACGAAAACGAAACAAGAAAAATATTCAGCTAAGTATTATAAAAAAATATCGCGATTCTTTTTCTATTTTAATAACGAATGTTATGTTTCCCTTTATAACTGTTCTTTATAAAAATATTTATAAATATAAATATATTTGTTTCAAATTTGTAAAAAATAAAATTTAAAATTGATTATGATAATATTTGCGCACGGAATCAAACATAAAAACACAGCAAATTTTTATTACAAAAATATCAATAAGGAAAATATATCTTTTTGTTATTCTTACATTAAATTTCATTATATTAAATCACCCGTTAATACCATTTAATATTGTGCTAGTTTATTGCACGATTTCTTTATCTACATATTATAACCGTATAATTAATGTTAATCGAAATTAACTAGTATACAATTTTATCATAGTTAAACTCACAGCACTCGTGTTTAATAAGATAAATCATACGAATCAGCCAATTTTCCGTTCATAGGAATTTTGCAAAAGAGATATTTTCACTTATTCTGAATTTCTCTAGAGTTAGTAGAGAATCTAAAATAATTTAAATTTATTTCTCACTAGCATATAACCCGTCATTTCACGGGATTAGTAAAATTTTCAATTTTCCAGAAATGTAAAGTAGACTATGAGGCAGGTTTGAGGCAGGAAAAATAGTTTGTTTTTTGGCTGAGAATTATCTGGTACACTCTCAATATTTTTTTTATCTTCATACTGTTCTAAAGTCTCCCGATACTGCAAATGTAGTTTAGAATCACGTTGAATTCCTTTCGAAAGATAATGCAAAGTGTTCTTAGCAACGTCGAAATTATAGTTATAGGATGGTCAGCAGAGGTTTAAATATTGACGGTGATTATTTAACGGTATACGAGGGTCATGCTGAAATTTTTAAGATACAACTAGGTTTTTAAAGTTATACTTACAAAATTTTTTTGTGTGTTCAAAATAGTTCCCTCCAGCATCAATGTACTTTTATAGACGAAATTTTTTACAGATTAATTGCCTCAATCCCTTCATTTCCTCGAAAAGATGAAAAAATGCATTTATAGCCACATCAATATGTTCTTCTGATTGAAAACGACGTCCACGTAACTTCTTTCTTAGATTAGAGACTAACCAAAAGTCACACATATCTCGATCAGGTGAATACGGCGGATGTCCTGTCACTTTGTCTTTGCTTAAGAAACTCAACTGCTAGTGTGGCTCTATATGTAGTTGCATTGTCATGGCCGTAGTCCCCTAATATCCACTTCTTGTAGAACTTGTAGAAAACATTTAGTGGTATACCAATTTGCTATTACTGTCTTCTGTCCTTCCAACTTGATGGCTTTGACCAATCTCGTACTTCTGAAGAAAACGACATGCATCACTTTTTTTTCAGTTCGTGTTGGGTTTTCACCATTGTCGGCGTGGGATCATCTTCAAAGACCCATATTTTGCTTTTTTGAAATGTTGGAACGTCAAAAAACGGTATAAAACGTTTCATCACCCGTTACAATTTTAGAAATGATGCGGTGGCCACAACCATTTAGCAATTTAAGATTTTCTTTACGGATTCTAATACGCTTCCCTTTTTGGTGCTCAGTTAGATTATGAGAAACCCAATGAGAAACTACTTTTTTCATATGTAATTCTTTATTAATGATTGGTGTGTTTGGCTGCGGATTCAATGTTAAGTTCCTTCAGTATAATTTGATAGGTACAGCGATTATCATCCATTAAAATTTTTCATATGGCAGACACATTATCCGTGTGTTCTTCATCCTGAAGAAAATTACGACCTCTGGGAAATTCTTTAAACCATCTGAATAATGTAGCACGGTTTGGAGGTTCATTACTAAATGTCAATTGCAACCGTTGAAAGCATTCTTTTTGATTTAATTCTCTTTTAAAATAGAGAGACAATGTTCTCGAGTCAACTTTATTTTCTCTTTTGTTTAAATTTTTTTCTACACTAAACAAGTTGGAGTAAGTCAGTATAATATCGTCTCCTGCGTTAAAATACTTTGTATTTTAAAATTAAACCGTTATTTTTATTTGGTAAATTCTTATGTGTTCGTATCTCACAAATTTCAGTGTAAACCTCGTACTGTATGCAATACAGTATTTTAAGGTATCCGTCTACTTTGAAAACGTCATTTGTTGCCACAAATCATAATTTTAACTTTTAGGCTTCTAAATCTGTTTTCTTTTGTCTCTGCGGCATTGTGAAGAAAAGTTGCAGTTGTTTAAACATCACTGATAGCTGTCAAAACAAAACGAAAGTAGCGGCTTCGAAACCAGAAGTTGTGAATTTAAAGTCTTTTATAGAGCATTTTTTGGACAAAACATTTAAATTTTCATGAAGATTAGTTTAAACATTTTTCTAGTATTTTTAATAATTAGCAACCTGGCCATTAGAAAGTTTTGGAGCAAGAAAGTGTGGAGACTTTTAAACATGTATTTTAATTTTTTAATAGTTAAAGTTGCTTTCATAAACTTCA
The DNA here is from genome assembly GCA_032207245.1 of Pardosa pseudoannulata. NCBI lineage: Eukaryota > Metazoa > Arthropoda > Arachnida > Araneae > Lycosidae > Pardosa > Pardosa pseudoannulata. Next base: position 41,212,408 of record CM063500.1, read on the forward strand.
AATGCGTTTTTCTCAGAACGGTATTTTTAATAAAATGTTGAAACTTCAAACGTGATTTCTCAAAAAGTTCTTAAAATAGTTTGTTGAAAATTATTATGAATGCTTTTTATAGTAATTACTAGTATATGACCTAAAAGCTTTAAATTTGGATATTTTTTAATGCTGTTACATTCATAGTTAGATATAAAGGTAATGAAAATTCGTTAAAAATCAATGTGTATGATATTGAAGAGCTAAAATTTTTTACTAAATGTAAATTAAGCAAACATCTTAGGTGATACACTAGCAAGGTGTGTATAAGAAATGTGTTGCATCAAAAAATATTAAAATAATTTAATTTAAAAAAAATTAAAACCTTTTGAAAAAGTCCGATTTTTTTTACTAAAATTTCTTTATTTATTAGAAATGTTATAAAAACTTCTCCAGGAATAAATTTTTTAATTTAAATTCTCTATGATAATATAAAAAGTAAATCTAAAAATGTAAAAACATGAACTAGTTTATACGTTTAAAGAAAAAAGGTCTCCGAACTTAGACGGATACCTTAAATGTACGAATGTACAAACTGAAAGTTGTAAAGTAATAAGCAAAATTTTAATGGTCCACATTTCTGAGTAGCAGTTCATTCACACCATGACTAAATAATTTTGTGAAGTTTAAACATTACATATATATATATATATATATATATATATATATATATATATTATATATAATATATATATATATATATAATATATATAAAAATATATATATATATATAATATATATGTATTGGTATATTGCAGAAGAAGTCCTTTTTCATCCTTGCTGAATTCATATTGATCAGTTTTGCTGTGACGTCTGTGCGTATATATATGTAAGTATCATGCATATTTTAAACCAAATGGTTGTCACATATTGATTGTATTTAAAACTGTTATAGCACCTATATATTCATTAGAAATCCCTATATAATGAAGTCAATTCAAAGCTTCTACATAATCTTCTAACTTTTATGGTTTATTTATTGTGCATTTATAACTCTCTATATACACTTAATAATAAGTTAAATATCTAGGCTTTTTTATTTTCAAATATGATAGGATTTTATGTTTCACACATGAATTAAACTAACGAATAATGACTATAGCGATCCTTTGAGTTTGCCTCGAATGTGCTATATTTAATATTTTATAATATTTACACGACATCCTGCTTGTCTCCAATTATTCCCAACTTTGCTTAAAAATATGTTAAATAACATTAGATAAGTTATGAAGTTGATGGCACGTATAAATATTGTGAAATCCATCGAAGGTCACAGTTTATCAAAAGATGTTGACGACTAAGGCAGCTTGTTCTGACAGGTACAAAGGACAGTCTGTGAATTGAAATGATTTGGTTATATAGTTAAGAAGATATTTTATCCATATATCAATTTAATTCCAGACATGTTTTCAGATTAATGTCTAAATTAATATTTATGGTGAAAGTAAAAATCAGTGCAAATATAATTGAACATAATCTGTATATAATAATATATATATATAAATATATAAATATATATATATATATATATAATATATATATATATATAATAAATATATATATATATATATGAAATATTATATATATTTATATATATATAATATATATTATATATGTATATATATATGTTATATAAAATGTATATTATATATATATATATATATATATATATATATATATATATAATATATATATATATATGTATTTATATATGTATATATATATATGTATTTATATATATATATATTTATATATATAAATATATATATAATATATTTATATATATAATATTATATATATATATATATATATATATATATATATAAATATATATATATATATATATTATAAATATATAAATATATATAATAAATATATAATGTATTTATATAATATATATATATATATATATAGAAATATATATAATATATATATATATTATATATATATATATATATATAAATATATAATATATATAATATATATATATAAATAGAATATATATATATATATACATTAAAATATATACACCAACATATTAATATACCAACCGCGTAAACGACGGTTATAAAACTTATGCTGTCCCAATATGGTCGTTTGCAGCCCGATATCATATCGAAGCCATTAATCGTATACAAAATAACTCTACGGAGGATTGCTCAGGCCCCCAGGTATCTAACCAATGAAATTGTTCGGAGGGATTTGTGCATTGATACCTTTAAGAATATTTGCACTAGTATTTCTTCTAAATTCTATGCTAAGCTTAACAGCTTGCCTAACCCGATCATAGCCGAATTACCGGACTATGACCATCGGAAGGCCAAGCATAGGACGCGGCCGAGAGCCGCTATGATTCCTCAACTTATTGTTTTTGCCAAGTCCCTTCATTAATTTTTCCCCTTACACTGTCCGAAAGCGCGGCCATCCAATAGATGGCGCCACAGAACCTGATCTGAGCTCCTCTCCGATCGCTTCGATTCTGTCTTGTAGCATTATTGCATTCTTCTTTTCTACTTGCATTATGCATTTTTATTATGTGTGAATTGTGCTAGCACTTTGTGCTTTTCTTGTCTTTTTCAAAAATGGAGAAAAAAAAATTATTAAAAATCTTAAAATAAAAATAAAAATTATAAAATTTTATAAAATCAAAAATATCCTTTTCTATCTCTAAACTTTCTATTATTTTTGCTATCCATAAACTTTCTACTTATCTTTTATTTTATTTTAGTATGCTTATTTATTATCTTAATTTTGGGCCAATTTAATTTAACTTAACCTAATATGTGTATATGTAATTTAAAGACCTGCATATTTATATAATTGTGATATTACGTTAAAGAAGGACTAATTCATAAATTCATAGTTCTCACTAATTGGGGATAAGGCCTTCGGCCCAGGAACCCCTTACAACCTACAACCAACTAGTAGCGAACGGTTAGAAGAGGTTAGGCCGTTTTTGCTGACGCTAATGCGAATGCTGTAAATATCTTGGAAATGAAATAGTGGTAGATAAGTCTTATGGTTTTTTTCCACATTATATATATATATATATAATATATATATATATATATATATATATATATATATATATATATATATATATATATATATAATATATATATATATATATATATATAATATATATATATATATAATATATATATATATATATATATATATACATATATATATATAATATACATATATATATATATAATATATATATATATATATATATATATATATATATATAATATATATATATATATATATATATATATATGCATATATATACAGAGAGAGAGAGAGATACACACACACACACACATATATATGACGTACTATATCGTAGTAATCTTATGGTTTATATATTAAGCATTTATAACTATATAACAAATACATGACTATATATCCTCAATGCTCCTAGTAATTCAAAAGACATTGCTTAGCCCACAGTTTAATTCATGTAGACATGCTGTCAGAAAACGAACTGCTGTTTCAATCAGAAATCTTGTGATGTCATCTACAAAGCATATATACATTATATATATTCTGTTCGTAGCATTAACCCATATTGGACCGCTGTCCTATAAACAGGACAGCAAATAAAATTCCATTTAATAATAAAGTTATAAATATTTTTTGAGTGGATTTTATTTTAACACCTTTAAAATAGACACACTTTAGCATAGTAACAAAAGAAAACTGAGAAATCAAATTATATTGTATTGTAAAATTTATTTTCAGCAACCTCTTAAAAATTGTCATTTTTTAATCTTTAATTTTATATTTATTATTTTTTTTCAAACATTGTGGAGGTTACTTTTAGTTTAAAAACAGATCTAATAATGTATCTGACAGTTTTTGTTGAAAAATATATTTTACACGTGTATTTTGTAAGTATAAAAAAGGTGCCCTAAAATTAAGACGAAGGTCCAATCCCGATTATTTTTCCATGAATTCGATATTGCATTGAGAGTGCACATTATTTTCTTATCTTTCAATGAAAACCAGTTCAAACTCCTGTTCACACACATGGACACAAAAAGAGGTAATTATATGTCTATTCTATTCGGAAAACTGGATATTTTAAGATAAACTTACTCTCTTACTGCCAGTTCAATAACTGCAAAGGTAAACCAACAACAGCATACTTAAAATGTAATTTTGGACTTTGTTTTGCCTATTTCACCGAATGTGATCTATGAATCAGCCTAACGCAATGTAAGTGATATTTGTTAAGCTTTAGTAGTGTATTGGACCTATTTATCGGACAGCTAATAACATAAAAAATTAAAAATATTTTTTCAAAATTTTGGTTTTATATACTTAGTTACACCATATTAATGATATGGATTAAGTTTTAATAACTTACAGAAATATTTAGTTGGTGTGGTACTATATGGGTTAAATTGAACGCAATATGAACAGTTATTCAGTATTATATAAAATATTTGTTCAGATTATAGTTATCAGAATCTAAATATATTCTAAACTGTACTATTTCAGTGAAATTTATTCACTTAAGAAGAAACATCTGCCATTACCCCATCCCTGTCAATGGGATTAAAATCTATCAATAGAACGACAATTAACGTTGCTGTTAATTGCCAGATAGCAATACGTGAATTCATCTCATACACCAGCGTAAGTTTCAGAAGCGAAAATCGCTTTCAAACTTTAAATGTATGTCAAATTGTTAATTCTTAACACACCTCAAGGAAATAAAATTTTAGAAAAATATATAAATTAATACTGTATAAGGAAATAATATATAATTTTAATTTTGCTTTAAATGAGGTAAACACCTTAAAATTTTTAAGTTTATACATCCCTTGTATAATAATACCCTAAGTTACCTGTCCGTCTGTCCTTAAATTTCTGAAGCAGTTGGAACTGGAATGAAATAAATATCCATATCGGATTCTTGATGAGTTAGAGTTATCAAAATTCAAAGAGAGTAAATTTTATCTTTTCCTAAACCTAAATATGCTTCATATCATAGAGAAAATTACTGTCGTCTATGTAACATTCGAAATATACACTTTCCCCATTTTCAAACGTTTATTGCCCTTATATCAATCCCTAATTTCTCCTGTTAAGATTTGACGATTAAATTCATCAACTCTTCACAAAAACAGCATTGTTATCTAGCATTAGTTACGTCATTCCTTTAACCATCTCATTTAATCATTTCATATTTTAAATGATTTAAATATCGTTTACATTATTTCCATACTTTTTATCACTGAACTTAGATATTATGTCAATAATTTTCCTTTATATTTTACTTAAATAATGGATTAGGTAATATTTGATAATTTTAAATTTAATCATAGATAATTTTTTTCTTGCAATGAACATTTTATCACCGGTATTAACTAAAACTTCTATTCCAGGGTGTAGTGGAAATAACAGTTTCATTCTTTTACTTCCAGTAATTACCGTGGCAAATAAATGAGAAGAACTGAACTACAATTTCGACGAAGATAAGACAACTTTGAATTACTTTTCTAAATGAATTCAGTATTATTCTAAACTGCATTTACAGTATCGAGAGACTTTAGAGGAATATGAAGATAAATAAATTATTTGGCATGCACCAGATAATTCTCAGAGTAAAAAACAAACCATTTTTTTCATTCCTTATAGGGTACTTTATAATTCTGGAAAATCAAAAATTTTACTGATCCCGTCATATGACAGGCTATATATTAATAATCTAATAACTTTTGTGGTTCATTTATTGATCATTTATAACTATATATAAACTACTTGGCTATATACCCTCAATGAACCTTTCATTAGAAATTCAAAAGACATATTTTAGGCCACAGTTTAATTCATGTAGACATGCTGTCAGAAAACGTGATGCTGTTTCAATCGGAAGCTAGTAATGTCATCAACAAAGCATATATACATTATATACATTCTGTTCGTAGCATTAAATTGAATGTAATCTGAAAAGTTATTCAGTATTATATAAAATATTTGTTCAGATTATAGTTATCAGAATCTAAATATATTCTAAACATTGCTATTTTCAGCAAAATTTACTCATTCAAGAAGGAAAAGCTACTATTAGCCCATCTTTGGCAATGGGATTGAAATATATCAGTAGAACGACAATAAACGTTGCTGTTAATTACCATATAGCAATATTTAATTCATCTCATATAGCAGCTTAAGTTTTAGAAACGAAAATTGATTTTAAACTTTAAATGAATTTCAAAATGTTAATTCTTAACACACCTCAATGAAATAAAATTTTAGCAAAATATATAAATTAATATTGTATAAAGAAGTAATATTTTGTCTATATCATATTTAAAAATTTTACTATTGTTTTAAATGAGGTAAAAGTCTAAAAACCATTTTTAATGGCATTTTATTTTAGATTCAATTTATACATAATCTAACATATCTTATACATAATCTAATATATCTTATGGTTTATATATGAAGCATTTATAACTATATAACAAATACATGACTATATGTCCTCAAAGCACCTTGTAATTCAAAAGACATTGTTTAAACTACAGTTTAATTCATGTAGACATGCTGTCAGAAAGCGCGCCGCTGTTTCAATCAGAAACTAGTAATGTCATCAACGAAGCATATATACATTATATACATTCTGTTAGATGCATTAAATTCAATGTAGTCTAAAACGTTATTCAGTATTTTATAAAACATTTATTTAGATTATAGCTATCAGAATCTAAATATATTCTAAACATTGCAGTTTTCAGTGAAATTTACTCACTCAAGAACGAACAGCTACCATTACCCCCTCACTGCCAATGGAATTAATCCATACATAATTTCAACACTAAATTTTTCACTGCTTTATATACAATACCATACTTTATTTTTTATTGCCGAAGCAGACCATAAGGAATTTAACATTTAAATTAAAGTATCATCCTGTTTTCGAATACAGAGCAAAATGTCATTTTTTCTTTTCTTCCATAAATATATTATGTCTGATCCACAAGGTAACAGGAGTCTTTGACTTTTAAAGTTCCCGAATCATTCTTTTACATTCTACTTTGCATTTATTTACTAATTTTTTTATCTGCCTGTTTAAACATAAAGAAAAATTAAAATATAATGAGTCACATCTAATAGATATATGATTATAAAATCTTAAAATAGAGGATAACATATTATGATGAAAATATGAAATTTTGTCATAAATATTCAGTATAAAATATACTTTAATCTCTAATCGTATATGCGTATTTAAATGAAAGAAAATTGTAGAAATAATTATTAAAAGACTAAATATTTATTTATTTATTTATTTATTTATTACAAAAATGAAACTTCAATGAATAAAATCAATCTCTTTACAGTTTTATTAGGACTAGTTCTATTGTTAGTTGATTTAACTAAATCTGCACACCACATATATATATATATATATATATATATATATATATTTCCAAATTCTCTGAAAGTTACCCCAAGTTGTAAAAAATAGACCAAAGATTAAAGATAATTTTAATCTTAAAGATTATTCAATCAAAGAGGAAAATTATAATGTAATGTATAAAGGCTCTATAACATAAAGAAATTGAATTTACTGATAATCTGGAGAAAAGTGTGATCTCCAAAATTGTTAAATTTATCATTCTCTTTCAGGAAATCGTATTTACTAAGTATATTATACTAAGTCGTAATTACTAAGTTTTCTGTAATTGGTTAATTTATCGGGAATCTGAAACTTATTACTTTATTTTTATTTAATTTAACAAGTTGATTTAATTCACATTGTCTTTTAACCGGACATGGATATCTCTCATTTTTTTATTTAATTCAAACCTTTTCACTCTGTGTGTGTGGTTTATTCGGTTACACAGAACATTATATTTTTTTTATCTCCGTCTAGTATTTTCTATTTAAAAAAATTCTCTTGGTCAAATATATATATTGATCAATCAAATTTGATTCTAATCAAGTCCCCTGTTTAAAGTTTTAAACTCATGGATCATGCAAAAACATACAAGGCTTACTCAGAATAGATCTATTGGCAAGTTAAATAAATCGGGTGTTTAGTTTTGTGTTAAGCCTTAATGATTTTTATATTTTCTGAGTTATCTTTTTATTATTTTTAGGTTTCTGCTATTAATGGAATTATTCTAAGAAGAAAAATTGATTGTGTAGTTATACAACTTTTATTATAGTTAGTTACTATAGTTACATATCGTTATACAACTTTTAGTAAACTTATTTGTTTCAAACTAGCCGCTCTCGCTCTCTCTTTTTCTCTCTCTTTCTCTCTCTCTTTCTCTCCCCCTCTCTCTCTCTATATATATATATATATATATTCATACACACACACACACACACATATATATATATATATATATATATATATATATATATATATTAAATAGAAATATCTTTTGCATATATTTATTTATTTTTATTTAAATCTTTTGTAGTATTAACACTTTTTATTCAGAAATGTCTTCATGGGTTTTTACCATTTTAAATTTCCTCTATTAAACATCTCTTTTTGTAAGAATGCAATGGATTAGGGTTTAAAAACATCTTTTTTCTTAACATTTACTTGTCCTTATGTTTGAACTTACTGTCCTTTTACGAGAGAAAGGTTGCTAATTAGTTCCCCACGCAGAGATATGAGACATTTTTACTAGGCTAGTTAAAAGTTGTTTTTTTAACTCTATTCAAAAATTCAGCACTGTTTTATACCTAGATTTTCGAATGAAGAGTGAAAAATAAAATTATCTTATGTGGATAAAACAGGAACGAGAAATTTAATGTTATATATTTTTCTCTTTTTCAAAGCAAGATTGTGATTCTAGAGTGTAATATCGGGATTTTGATGTCGTTTACCAGTTACATTTTTAGACTCCTAAAAAGAGTCTGGAGATTTTTTTTTTATGTTTACGAAATCTGGTTTCGTTTCCGCTATGGTTGACTCCAAGCTTACAACTATTGTGTAAACTTTATCCTCTCTTAAAACTTCAAATTTTTAGCAAGTACATCAACATGACAAATATTTTTGACCAATATAAATCTGTGATTGACAGTAATGTGTTTATACGTAATACTATCTAAATCTTTATCATGATGTTTGTTTATTACTTTTACACAGTAAATGAAATTTTTCTAATCGTGGCAGCTTTCAGTCTGCAGACCTGAACGAAACTAAACATTTTGAATTTTCCTAACTTCATTTTGTCCAGTGTATATGTATTCCTGGAAACTGCAACAGTGATTTTTTAAATGCCATTTTAGCTAACCTGATCGAGTTTCAAATATTTTCGTCTTGATGTATTTAAGTAAACATCTTTGTATTATGTATTTCACATAATTCAGAAACAAAAGCGTAGATTGTCGACATTTTTCATTAAAACATATTTACAATTTTAGACACCAGTTCAGAAATAAAAAAAAATATAACGGAAATGACAAAAAAATGTAAGAATGCTACCGCTATACATCAGAAAAAAACATAAGGATATTGAGGTATCCACATGCAGTTCAGACTATGCTTTTAAAACTCATTATTAAACAACCAAGCAAAAATTAACTTAAAGCTGTTAGCTGTGTTTTATTTGAAAGGAATTCTAATGATTCTTTTATTACTTCCTGTTCAGGAATAACGAAAAAATATAATAACAAAGAACTATAATAATAATAGACTATAACGAAACCTTATATATTAAATTTGTTCTTGTGATTTTTTACATGTAATGCTAAATATTTACATGTATTTACTACCGTAATTATTGGAAAACTACGTAATGTATGCTTTTAAAAAACTTTTAAGGATATTTTGTGTTTTGTGTTATGCATATTTTGTGAACAGATATTTACTAAAATAATTTCTTGAAAACTAGGTAATGTATGCTTTAAAAATCTTTTACGGATGTTTTGAGTTTTGTGTTATGTATTTTTTGTGTACATGTATTTACTACAATAATTTTTGGAAAACTATGTAATGTATGCATGCTTTAAAAACCGTTTTAAGGATATTTTGTGTTTTTTGTTGTGTATTTTTTATGTACATGTATTTACAACCATAATTTTTGGAAAACTACGTAATGTATGCTTTTAAGAAGCTTTAATAGATATTTCATGTTTTGTATTATGTATATTTTGTGTGCAGGTATTTACTAAAATAATTTCTTGAAAATTAATAATGTATGCTTTTAAAAAACTTTCACGGATATTTTGTGTATACTCTGCTTATAGAATGGTGAAATTTATAAATTCAAATTTTCATCAAATCTTTTTAATCAATCAAATTTTATTAAATGGTATCAGATTCTCTGCGATTTCATATATGTTCATATTATTTTATGCATGTTTGTGCATGTATATATATATATGCTTTTATTTGTGTATAGAGTTGAAAACTGATGATAATCCTTAGCCTCTCATCACCTTTTCCTTGTAATGATTCTAGTATTGTTGTTACGGCTTGTTACTTTCTTTATTGTAGACGATTATAAGTTTTTCTGAGTCATCAGTTTGTGCTATATATATGTAATGATACCTTTATCCCTTTACTTTTATTCTTTCTAATTGTAATGCCTAAAGTAATACTTATGTATAGTTGTCTAAAAATTGTATCCGAAATTTCAAATATCTCGTGTATGCTCTGGAAATAAATAAATGCCGAGACGACAATTTTAAAGATAAACAAGAAATTTGAAAGTTAAATCTAAGAGCATAAAAGCCGTTAAATAACTACTTACGAAAAGTGTTTCCTTAAGCATGAAATGCACAAATTTTAAAAGCAGAAATCAAAATGCAAAGAAGGTGAATAAATTTACACTTTTTGTGCAACCATGAACTCATCATTTAGTTCAAAAAACATAAAACTATCTAAATCTTTAAAAAGAAGCTCTCAGCTCTTTAAATCTGTGATTTAACTTTTTTGAATGTTGCTTTTCCACATTTATTTAAGATAAAAATAAATTTATATTTTGCTGCTTTATTTACAGCTATCCATTAAGTTATAATTGTTTGAAAATTTGTTACTATGATTTATTGAACAATAAATAGCTGTTAATTATAAATATGTTTTTTTTTATATACGTAATGGACATATTACGCCATTTCAAATAGAAATAAGTATATTAGATATCATTGGCATTTAAACATTTTACTTCTTGTTCTTTTAATTTCTAATACTGCTTAGATGAGCCAATCTTATAACTCGGAAATTAGTTGATTTAATTAAAAGTTGTGTTTTCCTTCTTTATGGTTACGTTTGTTTGTATTGGAGCTCTACTGTTTTATGTTTTGCTCACTAGGGCAAGTTTTTTGTTTTGAAGATTACCGTTAGGGTGTGAGCTCACACTTGGTCTTCGTTTTATAGATTTAAGGATCCAAAAGCAAAATATTCAGGCCACTTACATAAGAATCGTTTGAACATACAAAGCAATAGGAAATTATTTTATATAGCCCAGCCGATGTCAATAAAACTTGTTTTGTCTGCCTGGGTGTCGAATTTACAATATTTCAGCAAGGGAATGACGCTTTTGCTAGCAAAGCTGTAACTGCTTTAATTATACCCAAAATGTCATTTGTTTGCAAAGCACTTTTGAACAAAGCTAACAAATGAAATTAAATTTTTAAAAAATGCTACAATTCGAACAACACTAATAATTTAAGTATAGTTTCCTCAACATTCCTATAGAAGTATAATATTCCATATAAATCAAAATATTAGATAAAAGGTTTCAATCTTTATACATTTCTATTTCTAATAGTGTTTAGATAAGCAAAAGTTAGTTGATTTCAGGAATGTTTTTGTTTTCCATCTGGATGGTTAGGTTTGGTTTGGTTTGGAGAGGTACCGTCTACTATTTTTCTCAACAGGGCTAGTTTTCCGTCTCAAAGAGTACCTCTAAGAGGAAAGAATGACTGTGAGCTTAAAGTTGGTCATCTTAATTTAGAAAAGGGAAACCAAGCACAGAATCTCCAAGCCACCTACGGAGGTATCGTTAGAACATACAGAGCATTGAGACCATGAATCTATTTTATATGTCCCAGCCGACGTCATTGAACAAGTGTTTGGTCTGCTAAGGTGTCAAATTTTTATAAACCACCTATAAAACGATGGCGGCTTTGCGAGTTAAGCTTTCACTGCTCTAATTATACCCAAAATTTCATTCGCTAGCTAAACACTTTTCAACAAAATTAACAAACAAAATGAAAAGTTTCAAACATGCTACAATTCGAAACACATTAATAACTTAAGTATAGTTTCATCAATATTCATATAGAAGTATAATATTCGATACAAATCAATATATTGGATAAAAGGAATTCAATCTTTATACATCTTTTTATTTCTAATACGGGTCAGTTAAGCCAAGCTCATAACTAGAAAGTTAGTTGATTTGAGGAAGATTTTAGTTTTCCGTCTGGATGGTTAGGTTTCGTTTAGGGAAGATTTTCGTTTTCCATCTCGATGGTTCGGATTGGTTTGGTTTGGAGAGGAACCGTCTACTGTTTTGCTCACTAGGGCTAGTTTTCCATCTTAAAGAGTACCTCTAGGATGATCGAATGACTGTGAGCTCAAAATGGATCCTCGTAATTTAGAAGCATGGGAACGTAACACAGAACTTCCAGTCCACCTACGGAGATATCGTTTGAACATAAAAAGTAATTGGACCACGAATCTATTTTATACGACCCAGCCGATCTCATTGAACATGTCTTTAGTCTGCTTAGATGTCGAATTTACAACATTTCAGCAAGGGGATGACTCCTTTACGAGAAAAGCTGTCTCTGCTCTAACTATACCCAAAACGGCATTCGTTAGGAAATCACTTTTCAACAATTAACAAACAAAATTAAAAGTTTAAAAAATGCTACGATTCGGAAAACACTATTAAGTTAAGTATAGTTTCTTCAACAGTTATATAAATATAGAATATTCGATTCAAATCAATATATTAGATAAAAGATATTTAATCTTCATACATCGTTTTATTTCTTATACTGCTTAGATAAGGCAAGATTGTAACTCGAAAGTTACTTAATGTAAGGAAGATTTTTGTTGTCCGTCTGAATGGTGAGGTTTTTTTTTTTGTTTGGAGAGGTACCGCCTACTGTTTTGCTCACTAGGGTTAGTTTTCCAACTTAAAAAGTACATATGGGATGAAAGAATGACTGTGTACTCAAAGTGGGTCCTTGTAATTTAGAAGCAGAGAAACCAGGCACAGAATCTGCACATTACCTAAAGAGGTAGCGTTTGAACATACAGACAAACGAATATTTTAATGGTCCAGCCGATGTCATTAAAAACGTCTTCTCAGGAATCGAATTTACAACCCTCCAGCAAAGCGATGACGCCTTTAGGAGTTAAGCTATTGCTGCTCTAATTATACCTAATATTTCATTCGTTAGCAAAGCATTTTTCAACAAACAAAATTAAAAGTTTAAAAAATGCTACAATTCTAAAAATACTAATAATTTAATTATAGTTTCATCAACATTCATTTAGAAGTATAATATTCGATACAAATCAATATATTAGATAAAATACATTCATTACATCTTTTTATTTCTAATACGGGTTAGTTAAGCCAAGCTCATAACTGAAAAGTTAGTTCAAGTAAGTAAGATTGTTATTAACCGTCTGGATGATTAGGTTTGGTTTGTTTTGGAGCTGTACCGTTTACTGTTTTGCTCACTAGGGGCAGTTTTCATATCAAAGAGTACAACTAGGATCAAAGAATGACTGTGAGCTCAAACTGGGTCCTCGTAATTTAGAAGTAGGAAAACCAAGTACTGAACCTCCAGGCCACCTACGGAGGTATCGTTTGAACATACAGAGCATTGAGACCAGGAATATATTTTATATGGCCCATCCGATGTCATTGAACACGTCCTTGGTGTACTCAGGTGTCGAATTTATAATCCTTTTGCAAAGCGATGACGGCTTTTTAAGTTAAGGTACCTCTTCTCTAATTATGCCTAAAATGATCTCCGTTAGCAAAGCATAATTGAACAAAAATAACAAACAAAATTGAAAGTTACAAAAAATGATACATTTTGAAGAATACTAATAATTTAATTATAGTTTGATTAACATACATTAAGAAGTATAATTTTGGATATTTTTAATAAAATTTTAAAAGAATCCGTATTTATCAATACTTATGTTCTATCTAAATTGTCAGTTTTTCAAAGTTATCTAAAAGTTAGTCCTTTGGTACCTCAAATGTGTTTTTGTAGTACACTTTAGAAAATTATCTTAACAAGGCATGTGTTAAGAAATTCTTAAGTAGTTTAATTTTAATTAATTTTGTAATTCAATTATTTTTGTAAATATAATGCTGATTTTTGTAGAGGCTTAGTTACAATAAATTTTGATTTCAAGATCACTTACAGTAAAACTACATGTTTCAAATTTTATCCTACTGTAAAATACAATACGTAGTACAAAACTGCAACTTTTTATTCATTAATATTTTATGGATAGACTTATATTTTTTGTAGCAAATAAAAAGCAAATGAATTATTCCCTTTTCTGTGGATCTCTGTCTCAGTTCGGTCAACGCAGATGTGCTATTTTTGGAAGCCCAAAATCAGTTCAACTCATGCATATCATTTAATTTGCCCTTTTTCCAATAAATAGAGATACATTTCGGCGAAAAGTTGAGCCATTTGTCGCTATTTCTTGAATACTGTAAAGGATATGTGAAATTCAAGGCAATCTGAGGGACATGGAATTCATGACATTTGAAAATATTATTGCGGTATTAGTTTAATATATTTATCCAGAAAATAATGTCATTTGATTTATTTTGGTGTAATTTGAGTGAAATGTATTGTATTCCATTAACATCGGCCATAAATGGTAAAATATTGAAAAATGTAGTTACTTCGTTTAATTATTTAAAAAATAAAACCTGTTTCTAACGTTTTGGTGATAATAACGTAATAAATTAAAGAGAAGAATTTTTCCAATATCTGGCTCGTTTTTTCAAATATATTCCACAAGCTAGAGGTTAATTGTTGTAAAGTCAATGTAATATATCATAGAAAATAAATTATGAACTATCTCTACAAATGAAACTTACATGTTGTCACACATTTTAATATACCTGTAATACAGAATTAGGTATGTGTTTACAACAATATAAAAAGGCAGGAAAATTTTGGCAGGTTCTTATATTGAAATTTAATCTAGCACCTTGGTTAATTTGGGGGCTCTAGGACACTGGTATTAAACCTGTATATAGAAAGAATTATATTGTGTTATAATGTACCATAAGTAGGACAAACCTAGAACGTTTTATTCTCTACTATTTACTAACTAGGCTTATACACATTTTGTAGATAGTGAATATATATATATATATATATATATATATATATATATAAACAATAAACTGTTAAATAATTAAATTAATATTTGTAAGAAAGTAAACTCTAAATTACCTCTATAGCTAAAATCTATATGCTGTCAAATATTTTAATATCTTTGTAGTGTATAAAGAAGTATGTGTTAAGAAAAATATAAAAAGCCTGCAAATGTTTCACACCATCTTATATCGATTTTTTACCTAGCGGTTTAGTTAAAACTATCTTGGACTCTAAGACACTGGCAGTAAACCTGTATATAGATAGTATTATATTGTGTTATAATGTACAA
>CM063500.1:41230595-41238095 GCA_032207245.1 Pardosa pseudoannulata
TATTTAATAACTAGGCTTATACTCATTTTGTAGATAGTATATATATATATATATATATATATATATATATATATATATATATATATATATATATATTAATTAAGAAATAACTATTACATAATTAAATTCATATTTGTAAGAAAGTAAACTCTAAACTACCTCTATAACTAAAACCTATGTGCTGTCAAATTTTTTAATATCTTTGTAGTGTGTAAAGACGTATGTGTTATGAAGAATATAAAAAGACTGCAAATATATTGGCAGCTTCTTATATTAATATCTGACTTAGAGGCTTATTAAAACTATTTTGGGGCTCTAGGAAATTGGCTGTAAACCTGAATATAGACTTATCGCGTACTGGTACGATATTAAATTAATTATAAGCTTAGTTTGAACTATATTTATATTCTTATTC
This sequence comes from Pardosa pseudoannulata, assembly GCA_032207245.1. Classification (NCBI taxonomy): domain Eukaryota; kingdom Metazoa; phylum Arthropoda; class Arachnida; order Araneae; family Lycosidae; genus Pardosa; species Pardosa pseudoannulata. The sequence continues at coordinate 41,231,011 of CM063500.1, forward strand.
ATTAATCAGGCATAATAATTCAATTAAAAGAAACGAAACATTTTCCAGTCTACTTAGAACAACAACTTTTTATTCCATCATAATTTTTTATAAAAACTTTACAGCAAAAAACAAAACTTGCAAACGATAAACTTGTAACAAACTGCAAACGATTTTTAAACTAAAAACAAATCATTGAGTCTGTGCTACTACATCATTCCCTCCCCAGTAACAAAGTTACGATACTAATTAAATACATTAAAAGACAAATAAAATTAATAAATGTAAATTAAATACTACTATTTGTACAAACTAAAATTTACAAAATATAGTTCCGCAAGTATAGTTCTAAATATAGTCTTTATAACGAGAAGGCGGTTTTATTTCTCTACCTGAACGAGAAAGGTTGAACCGTAAATGCTTAGGCGATGAAGCTTCTTTTTGCAAATTTTGTGTCTGCGATGTCACTGGAGGAGTCTCTACAAATTGTTGAACATTCTCGGTTGGATGTGTTGAATAGTTATTTTCATTGACTGGTAATAAGTAAGCAGGTTTTAATCGATCTAATGACACATTGACATTTTTGCCTTTTACTTCAATCGTGAAATATTTTTCATTTCGAGCAATTACAGGAAACGGTCCTTCATAAGGTGGTTCTAGGGGCTTTTTAACCCTATCAATGCGTATAAAAATGTGAGAGCAAGTTTTCAGATCTTTATGGACAAAAATTGGTTTGTACACATTGGTTCTTGCTATTCTTGGTCTTATTACTTCCATAAATTTCTGTAAATCTTTTGCAAAGGTTTCCGATGTTATGTGAGTACTTGGTTCGCAAAAGAATTCTCCAGGAAGTCGTAGGCTTTGACCGTAGACCATTTGAGCTATTGTGAATTTCGAATCTTCTTGAATAGCGGTTCGTAATCCTAGAAGTACTGTTGGTAATGTGTCTACCCATGAGAGGTTGTTATGAGCTTTTAATGCTGCCTTAAGAGTTCTGTGCAATCTTTCTACTTTACCATTGCAGGAAGGATGGTACGCAGTAATATCTTGCAGTTTAATTCCACATATTTTAGATAAAACTTGTAATGTCTCACATTTAAATTGTGTACCTCGATCTGTAATAAGTCGAGATGGTGTTCCAAAACGAGCAATCCAGTTGCTATAAAAACTTCTTGCGACTGTATCAGCTGAAATATTGTCTAAAGGAATTACTTCCATCCAGTTGGAAAATCTGTCAATACAAGTTAAGCAATAAATTTTTTCCTTTAGAGGGAGGAAGAGGTCCAATCAGATCTATGTGAACTACAGAAAATCTTTCTGATGGAATTTCGTATTCACCCAACTTTGTTTTTGTATGCCTATTGATTTTAGATTTTTGGCAAGAAATACAAGCTCGAGTCCATAATTGAACGTCTTTTCTAATGTTCGGCCAAATAAATTTTGAAGTCATCATTTTAACAGTTGATTTTATTCCTGGATGTGATAATCCATGAATATGTTGGAAGATTTGTTGACGAAAAGATTGAGGAATATATGGTCGAATATTTTTGGTTGAAGTATCGCACCACAAAGATTTTCCAGAAGGTAATGGATATTGTTTAAAATTACATGAAGAATTCGTACGCAAATTTTGTAATTCTGTATCTTGATCTTGCAAATCAGCTATTTTGTCATAATTTATTAATGAAACTTCATTCATTCTGGATAGAGTATCGGCTATTATATTGCTTTCTCCTTTAATATATTTAATATTAGTTGTAAATTGAGAAATGTATTGAAGTTGGCGGCATTGGCGGGGTGCGGCTTTGTCAAGTTTTTGATGGAAAGCAAATATAAGAGGTTTGTGATCTGTATAAATAACAAACGTTCTGCCTTCTAAATAGTGTTTGAAATGTTTGATTGAAAGATAAATGCCTAATAATTCTCTATCATAAGTGCTGTATTTTTGTTGAGTTAAACTTAACTTTTTTGAGTAAAATGCTATTGGCTTCCAAGTTGAATTTTCAAATTGTTGTAATACTGACCCTATTGCCATATCTGATGCATCTGTAAATAAAGACAGAGGTAAATCAGAATTTTGAAATGACAACAGGATAGTGTTTGCAAACTCTGCTTTGCATTTTTCAAACTGTTTTTCAGCATCTTCTGTCCATGAAATCTTACTTTTATCATTCTTTTTTGCTCCTTTTAGAAATTCGTGAAGCAGTGCTTGGTTCTTCGCTGCGTCTTTTAAATAACGACGATAAAAATTAATGAGTCCTAGGAAATTCCTCAATTGACGAATTGTTTCTGGTCGTTTATAATTTAGGATAACTTGTACTTTCTCTGGCAATGGACGAGAACCTTCAGGAGTAATTAAGTAGCCTAAAAATTCGACTTGGGAAACAGCAAAAACAGATTTAGAAATGTTAATTCTTAAACCATATTCATTTAATCTCTCTAATACTAAATTAAGGTGATTTTCATGTTCTTCCTCAGATTTAGAAGCTATGAGAATATCGTCTAAGTAAGGAAAAACAAAATTTAATCCTTGAAAAACTTGGTGGATAAATCTTTGAAATGTTGATGGGGCATTTTTTAAACCAAAACTCATTACATTAAATTCAAATAAACCAAAAGGTGTAATTATAGCAGTTTTACATTTGTCTTTTTCAGCTATGGGAATTTGGAAATACGCTTTTTGCAAATCTATTTTTGAGTAAACGTTTGTATCCTTCAATATGTGATGAAAATCCTCGATTCGTGGTATTGGATAGCGATCGGGTAGAGTCTGAGCATTTAAACGGCGATAATCTCCACATGGTCTCATTGAACCATCCTTTTTTGTAACTAGATGCAAAGGACTTGACCATTGGGATTTTGACATTCTTATAATATTGTTATCGAGCATGAATTTAAACTCTTCTTTGGCTATGGCTAGACGCTTAGGATCAAGTTGGCGAGCTTTGGAATAAACAGGTTGGCCAGTAGTCTCTATAAAATGTTCAACATCATGTTTTATTTTTGAAGGAAAAAAATTAGGCTTACAAGTTTCAGGATACTTTGAAAGAAGATTTGTAATTTTTAGAGTTTTGTTTAATGTACTGACGTTGTTACTATTTGAAATAGCGGTAATGTCACCCTGGATACTGAGTTGAGTTACCCTATCGATTAATCTTTTGTTTTTTATATCAATAAGTAAATTATATTTATGAAGAAAGTCAGCTCCTATTATACCTTTGTTTACTTCGGCAACTATAAATGGAAATTGAAATTCTCGACGTAATCCCAAATCCAGGCTTAAAATTTGTACACCATACGTTGAGATTTCAGAGCCATTAGCTGCAAACAGTTTGAGTTCATTCTTTTGTTTGTTTTTGGAGGTAGCTGGAATTATGCTCACATCGGCACCACTGTCGACGAGGAAGTGCAAATTTGATCTTCGATCATGAACGAATAAACGAAATTTGCGACAATCCTTGAAATCTGTAGTAGAGTTTGTCGCCAAGTCCACTACAGGTTTGAGTTTTCCTGATTATCTTGCGTTTTCTTTGTCCAATTACAAGGAGATTTACATTTTTCGGGGAAACATCTGGATCCAAATCGAAAATGGTAGTAGCATAATTTTCCATTGGGATCGAATTTTACACGTCGACCACTTCGAGATCGAGACCGATGACGAAAATTAGCATTCCTTATTTTTGTTCTAGCACCAGCACGCATATTTAATTCAGTTTTATTTTTTACTATTTAATAACTAGGCTTATACTCATTTTGTAGATAGTATATATATATATATATATATATATATATATATATATATATATATATATATATATATATATATATATATATATATTAAGAATTAACTATTACACAATTAAATTCATATTTGTAAGAAAGTAAACTCTAAACTAACTCTATAACTAAAACCTATGTGCTGTCAAATATTTTAATATCTTTGTAGTGTATAAAGAAGTATGTGTTAAGAAGAATATAAAAAGACTGCAAATATTTTGTTCCGGAAGCTAAAATAAAGCTAATATTTGTTTCTTCGACACCCACGCTAAATTTATTATTCTTTAGAGAATAGTTAAATTCGAGAAATTCTGCTTGTAAAATTCTCAGCAGTATAATATCGGAATAAGCATATTCTTAAAGGACAAAATAAAATTCTATATTTTCATTTAAAATATTATATTTATTATTATCTAAATCATGCTAACACAGCGATGAAACATACATTTTTTGCGTAATATTTCTTCGAAGAATATGAATTTGTACACTGTGCAATTTATTTATGGTTGAATATGGTTAATTTTTGTTAAGTATTACAAATAATTATTTATTTTTAATTCTATTTGAATGTTAAACTAGATTCTTCTGTATGTCTCTATTCAAGGAACACGTTTTTGTGTCTTTTATCTGGCAAATTACATTTAAACTTTTAAACATATATGCTTTGTGCAAATGTCATATGTTAGTGTGTATAATTATTTTCTTTAATGTCTAATTTTAACGTACTTAGTTTGCCCGCTGGTACTTTTGTTTTATTAAATGGGCTTCAAAATCCACTATTTTGTTATTAGTGGTTGAAATACTGGCTCGGAATTCTAGGTAAAACTTCGGGATACATATACTTATATACATACATACATATGTATGTGAGTAATATATCAGAATTATTTCACTTTAATATCCCTTTAAAAACTTTCTTTTTCACATGTTATTTCTTTAAAATGTATGTCCCCAAACACATGTCTTAATCTAAGGAGTGTCCTGGATTTAAAATTCTTGCAACACATTTCTCAAACCTTTATGTGTAATAGATTTAAATTTCCTGTCCATTAAACATATTATCTAGTTGTCAACGGGAAATGGCTTAGTTTTTTCACGTGATCTAACAGTTAAATACCGTGACTAAGTCCCTCCTCCCTTAGGAAATTTCTATCTACCTCTTTACCAGCAAAGTGTTTTTGTGTCATTCACTTGTCTGTCGTTGAGAGGCAAAGATGCCGTTTTAGCAGCTCATTGATAAAGACTTAAGTTGTACTCAATACTGTGATTCTCTTCAAAGTAGCGCGACTGCAAGATTATTCATTAATCTAGCTTCACAGGCTTCTCCTCGCCCAGTAGCCCGGGCTACATAATAAATCAATAGTGGCTACAAAATCAATATTGGCTACATAATTATTTTGACATATATATATATTGTTGTATTATTCTGCTGGATTACAACAAAAACACACACAATATATATATATGTTTAAATATATATATATATATATTATATATAATATACAAAATATATATATATATATATATATATATATATATATATATATATATATATATATTATATATATATATATTTATATATATATATATATATTCATATATACATATAACAAAAAAAAATATATATATATATATCTATATATGTATATATATAATATAATATATATATATATATATATATATATAATATATTTATATATATATATATAAATATATTATATATATATATATATATATACATATATATATATATATTATATATATATATATATATATTATTTATAATATATTTATATATATATATTTATATATATATAATATATTATTATATATATATTATATATTATATATATATATATATATATATATTTTTTTATTGTGTATTTTGTGTGTGTGTGTGTGTGTTGTGTTTTTATTTTTTTAATAAACCAGAATTATTTAACTTTAATATTTCTTCAAAAAATATTTTTTTTTAATTCATCTAAATATCTTTACCAGTCTCAACGGTGTGTTAAGAGTATTTTATCATTCTTTTCTGTCATAAAACTGTAAACTTTCTGTCTATACAGAAAATTTTTCGGAACATGTTTTCGCGTTTGCTGATATTGCAGTCAATTCGCTTATTATGTTTTTGTTGTGAAAAATTCTTGTTGTAGTGCTCTTTTTATTGTGTGACAGAGTGAACTCTGTGGCTTTTGATCGTTATATTAAGAAGGACAGATTTTGCTGCTCTGAAATAAATTTTAAATTAGACTTCTGAGTTCTCTTAATATAAGACTGCATCTTTGTATTTATGAATGCTAGTGTTGAACTTTCTCCTTGTGAAGGAGTTTTATAAAAAAATGGATTACATATATATATATATATATATATATATATATATATAAATATATATATATCTATATATATAATATAATATTATATATGAGAAAGAGAGAGAGATATATAGAAAATAGAATATATACATATTTATGTAATATATCTATATCTATCTATTTATCTATTTTTTTTATATATATCTCTCTCTTATATATATATATATATATTTATATATATATAATATATATATATATGTGTGTGTGTGTATTTGTGTAGTATGTGAGTTAATGGAGCAGTAATGTATGAATCATTTTTTTCTTTTTTGCTGCTCTCTTTCTTGATAGCTTTATTTGTGTATCTTTGATATTTTATCATAAATGGTTTGCTTTATTTATCCTCTCTTTTATAGATCAATAACTGGTCTGAGTAAATGTAAAAAAAAAAGAAAAACTTTACTAGCTGAGAAATTAGTATTATTAAATCGTACTAGGATGCACACACACGAACGTAAGCACACACATACACACATTTATATATATATATATATATATTATATATATATATATATATATATATATATATATACAGAGAGAAATGAGAGAGAGTTTTTTTATATATTGTATGGCCGATAGATACAAACTATAGTATCTAGTAAAAAATTGAAATAACCCCAAACATTAGGTGTGTAAAGAACATAGTATACGTTATTTTTACCGTAAGATGTTTTCTCAAACATGGAATACATACACACATTGATAAATAAAGAATAAGTATATTAGGAGTATGTATTTCGAGCAATCTGTATCTTTTATTACTAAAAAAACGAGAGTTCAACCTAAAAACTCATTAATTTATGTCTGATTTTCGGAGAATAAATATTGATGGATATATAAAGAAAAATATCTATATTGATAAATTTTGATTCTTTTAATTTTAGTATTTTTATGTGCTAATTCATTGACTACACGAAAGTCATATAAACGAAGCTGATGTAGTTGATGTCAATAAAT
>CM063500.1:41250595-41255595 GCA_032207245.1 Pardosa pseudoannulata
TAAAAAAATGAAAGAGTCAAATCAAATTTAAAAAAAATAAGGATATTGTTAAGAATGTAATATTGGTAATTCAGAAAATAGTTCTTAGTTTCTTTAGTATTAAAAAAATTCAATTTTTTTAACTGTAAACTATAATTTCAATTTCATTTAAACTACAAAAAATAGCAAAATCTTTACAGAACATTTTTTGAAGTAAGAAAAGCATATTGGAAAAAGCAGAAAATTATTCTGTAACACAATATTATAGTTAATTATTCTTTTAAATATCTAATCGATATTTCCCTATCACACAATGTAAAAAAACTTAGGACAAAAGTTTTAAATTATATAAAAATAATTATATTAATTTTATAATATTAATAATTTGCAGGGATTTAATATTTAATATGACTTAAATAGAAACAAAGAAATTCAACAACAGAAATTTATGAAAATTAATTTTAGTTTAGAATGCATTATATACGATTCCGAAATAGAAGATCATGTATACAATAATAATTTTAAACAATTCTTAATTTCAATATTTTTCAAACTACTCTTAGAGTTTGAAATGGGTTGTCTCTTTTTAAAATTTCTATCACTATAAAATATAATAATAATATAATAAGTTCTTCTTTTAAAAAAATGTCACAATATGTTTATTTAAAACACTTCATACTAAAATGGTCCTTTACAAGAACAGCAAATTTTCACTTTTCTAAAAATGGAAAAAATAAACCAAAGATCTGAAATACCCAAAGTTATAAAAATTAATTAATCTACGTAAATGAAATGAATCTTTCAGTATAAAATGTTTCATATGGATAAAACCTTACTGTTCTTAGACGAGGTAGTGCAACTGTCTAATATTTTCTTCTTATAAGAAGATAATATTAGACAGTTGCACTACCTCGTCTAATAGCATTTTAGTTTAAAATGCAACATATAATTCAGAAACTAATAGCATATGCACTGAAAAGCAATCTTAATTTCGATTTCAACATTTTTACAATATTCTTTAGCTTAATTACATTTTTAAATGCTCCCTAACATTAAAATATAAAAGTATTTTAGAAACAGTTTCTTTAATTCTATCTAAAAATACTTAATTAAAAGATCTTTAGCAGCATATACACATTTCACAGTAAAAAAATCTGAAACTGACAGAAAGAACACAAGATTTATGTAATAAAAAATAATCTTTTTTTTTTTTTAATTGTATCAGATTTTTATTGTGAATAGTTACGCAAGAAAAAGCTTTACAAATTACAGGTAGTAATCGAGAAATACATCCGTAGTAATTAGTGCTAAATTTATCTTCTTATAATCTAACAATCTGATTTAGAACACAACCAGCATATTTTAGAAAACAGTAGCAAAATGAATAAGTATAATTCTTAAAGGATTTTGGATTGAATAATTTTTACCAGAATCATTTAAAGAGCGAAAAATATTATCAGGTATTAAAGTTATTCATCGTAAAAAATATAAAAAATAGGAACAAAAAAAACCCTTTTAAGCACAAAAAGAACCAAACAAAGAATTACACTTTTAAAATAGACGTGGTATTTCATTACCAAAGAAAAATGTATAATTGCAATCCCCAGAAAATATATAATAACGGTCTTACATGGTCATCACTTACACATATGTAAGTATAAAAATATAGTTTGTAAACGAAGAAATACAGTCTAAGTAATTTGTGTGAAATGTATCTCCTTATTAGATTAAAATACAACCTATGTAATTTTTAAAATAATGGAAATTACTTTAAATTGTATTCTTATAGAATTCTTAATTTAATAACTTTTTGCAACATCATTTAGAGTTTGAAAAATATTATCCTTTTTTTTAAACGATTCACCACTTCTTTCTCAAAATATTGGTTTATTCTAGAGAGCTACGGTCTACTTTTTTTTTGCAACACGGGGACTAATAGAACCTATTTAAAACAGATTACGAAGTATACGAACTTTTTCAAAAAGTGGGACATTCTTTATTCAAAAGATAGAAAAATTGGATTAATAACACTATTTTAGCACTCAAAACCAAATAAAAAACTTATATTTATAATATTCTAGGGATATTCTACTTCCGTAAAAGGAAAGAAAACTGGGAGACAAAAGAGCTTCAAAAACCAAAATCACATAATTTTAACCATCTAAGTACATAAAACTAAACATACGTAGTGAATACTTAGAAATGAACAAGTATTATAAAATAACGATTTGTAAATAAGTAAAAACAACCGTGTGGATTTGAGTGAAATTTACATCCTTATAATTTATAGATTTAGTTAAAAATACTACCTATTTAATTTTGAAAATAGTAGGAAGTGAATTAAGAAATATTCTATTAGAATCCTGAATTTAATATTTTTTTGCATCATTTAAAGTAGGAAAAATAGTATTCCTTTTTTAAAAAATCGACATTTTTTTCTCAAAAGATAGAAAAATTGGATTAATAACACTATTTTAGCACTCAAAACTAAATAAAAAACTTGTATTTATAATATACTAGCGATTTTCTACTTCCGTAAAAGGGAGACAAAAGAGTATCAAAGAACAAAATTACATAATTTTAACCATCAGAATTCGTAAAAATAAACTTAGGTAATAAATACTTACATGAACAAGTATTATAAAATAATGATTTATAAATTGTGTGAAATTTACCTTCTTATAATTTAGCAATTTACTTTAAATAACTACCTATTTAATTGTGAAGTAGGAAATGAATTAAGAAGTACTATATTAGAATCTTGAATGTAATAATTTTTTACATAATTTAGAATAGAAAAAATGATATCCCTTTTTAAAAAAATCATCATTTTTTTTTCAAAAGATAAAAAAAATTGGATTAATAAGACTATTTTAGTACTTAAAACCAAATAAATTTTTTTATTTATAATAGCTAGGGATATTCTACATCCGTAAAATAAAAGAAAACTGGGTGACGAAAAATCATCAAAGAACAAAATTACATAATTTTAACCATCAGAAGTACATAAAAATAAACTTACGTACTGAATAGTTACTTGAGCAGATATTATAAAATAAGAATTTGTAAATAAGTGAAAATAATAGCTAGAATTCGCAAAAAATTCAACTCCTTTTAATCTAGCAATTTATTTTAAAATACTACCTATATAATTTAGAAAATAGTACGATGCTTATTAAAAACTATATTACTAGAATTCTGAAATTAATAATTTTCTTACATCATTAAGAGTGAGAAACTTGCATCCCTTAAAAAAGAGAAAAAAAATATCATTTGTTTCAAAAAAGAGAGAAAAACTGGATTAATAAGAATATTTTATTTCTCAAAAACAAATAAAAAATTATATTTCTAATATGCTAGTGATATTCTACTTCCGTAAAAGAAAACAAATTTGGGAGATGAAAGAGCATCAAACACCAAACCTGCATAATTCTGACCACCAGAAGAACTTAAATTAACCTTACGTATTAAATAGTTAGGTGAACAAGTATTATAAAATAACAGTTTGTAAACGAGGAAAAACAACAGTCAGAACTTCTGTGAAATTTAACTCCTTCTAATCTAGCAATTTAGTTTAAAATACTAAATATATAATTTGGAGTATAGTAGGAATTAGTAGGGTTCCAAATTATATAGGTAGTTTAAAATACTACCTATTTAATTTGGAAAATAGTAGAAAGTGAATTAAGACGTATTCCATTAAAATACTGAATTTAATATTTTTGTGCAACATTATTTATAGTGAAAAAATTGTATCCGTTTTTAAAAAATACTTCATCCCTTATTTCTCAAAAAATAGAAAAATTGGATTCATAAAAATATTCTAATACCCAAAAACAAATAAAATTTATATTTCTAATATGCTAGGGATTCTGTAAAAGAAATCAAATCTTGGAGACGAAAGAGCATAAAAGGCCAAAATTGCAAAACTGTACCATTAGAAGTACGCAAAACTAAACTTATGTAGTAAATAGTTAAATGAACAATTGTTATAAAATAACAGTTTGTAAACGAAGAAAAACAACAATAAGAATGTGTGTGAAATTTAACTCCTTATAATCTAGCAATTTAGTTTAAAAAAATACTACCTATATAATTTGGAAATTAGTAGGAATTAGTAGGGTTCCAAATTAAATAAGGAGTTTAAAATACTACCTATTTAATTTGGAAAATAGTAGAAAGAGAATAAAGAAATATTCTATTCGAATACTGAATTTAATATTTTTTTACAACATCATTTATAGTTTTAAAATTGTATCCATTTCTTAAAAAACTTTATTTGTTTTCTCAAAAAATAGAAAAAGTGGATTAATAAGAAAATTTCCATAACCAAAGCCAAGTAAAAAATTATATTTCTAATATGTTAGTGATTCCGTAAAAGAAAACAAAATTGGGAGACGAAAAATCATCAAAGACCAAAAGTACATCATTTTAAACATCAGAAGTACATAAAAATAAACTTACGTAGTAAATATTATAACAAATATTATAAATAATAACAGTTTGCAAAACGGGAAAAGTAAAAGAATTTCTGTGAAATTTATCTCCTTTTAATCTAGGGATTTCATTTAGAATGCAACCTATAAAATTTGCAGAATAGCAGGAAACGCGTTAAGAAATATTCTACTAGAATTCTGAATTTAATAATATTTGCAGCATCATTTAGAGACAGAAAAAGTGTACCCCCTTTTTAAAAAATCATTATTATTTTCAAAAAGATAGAAAAATTGGATTAATAAAAAATATTTCAGTTCTCAAAACCAAATAAAAATTAAAATTATCAAATGCTTGTGATATTCTATTTCCGAAAAAGAAAACAAAAGTGGGAGATGAAAAATCATCAAAGACCAAAAGTACATCATTTTAAACATCAGAAGTACATAAAAATAAACTTACGTAGTAAATATTTACAAGAACAAGTATTCAATAATAACAGTTTGTAAACGGGAAAAAGACAAACTTTTGAAATTTATCTCCTTTTAATCTAGGGATTTCATTTAGAATGCAACCTATAAAATTTG
>CM063500.1:41263095-41290595 GCA_032207245.1 Pardosa pseudoannulata
ATAGGTATGCGTAAAATAAAAATATAAAACCAATAAGAATATGTCAATGGGGTCACGAATACCTTTATAAGACAACAAATGTGACAAAACACAGTTGTTACATCTGTTAATGGTACTACAAAGAAAGGTTATCAAAGTTTAAGTTATTTTCGTTTGAACTTAGTCGGCATCTAGAGATGGGACATAGCACGTCCGCGGTAGCGATGAAATTTTTATTTTCCTGTACGAACATTTCACGATTGTACCGTAAATATTGAGAATCTGGTAAAACATCAAATCTTTTACATTGCTTAGACCAGAAAAAGATCGTGCAAGAACGGAACTAACGACGACTGGTGAAATCCATTAACGTGACAGAAGTGCAACCCTTCCTCAAAGTGCTTCAGATTTCAGTTCTGCCATCAACAAGTGTGAGTGCCCGAACCACATTGATAAGAGCTTCCGGAATCGAAAACCATTTGGTGACTGCATGACACAAAATTTTAAGCCTCTTTTGGTGCCGTCAACACTGACATTGGACTGTTGATGATTGGACACTTATTGCCTGGTTTGACGAGATTCGTTTTAAAATGTATCGAATAATGTACGTGTACGGGTATGGAGACAACCTTATGAATCCAATAACCCTGCATATTAACAGGGGACTGGTGGATGCTCTTTGATAGTATGAGGCGCGTTCAGATGGAGTAATATGGCACCCCTTATAAGTATAGATACACTTACGTCAGCATTCTGTCTAATGACCTGTACTCATACATGTCAATTGTGAATTCCGATGAATTTGAAGAATTCCAGAAGGCTAATGCGACACTCAAAATTACTATGTAGTGGATCAAGGAACATGATTTTAAACATATCCGCTGGCTACCAAAATCCCAAAAACATGAACATTATTGAGCATATCTGGGATGACTTGCAACGTGCTGTTAAGAAATGATCTTCAATATCTACGGATTTACAGCCCTGCAGGATTCATAGTATCAATTACTCTGACAACTATTTCTGACATTGTTTGAGTGCATACTACGTCATGTTGTGGTGTTTTTGCGTGATCGCTGAGGCCATATACGATATTCAGCAGGTGCACCAGTTTTTTTCTTTGTAGTGAATATATATATATATATATATATATATATATATATATATATATATATATATATATATATATATATATATATATATATATATATATATATATATATATATATATATATATATATATATATATATATATATATATATATATATATATATATATATATATATATATATATATATATATATATATATATATATATATATATATATATATATATATATATATATATATATATATATATATATATATATATATATATATATATATATATATATATATATATATATATATATATATATATATATATATATATATATATATATATATATATATATATATATATATATATATATATATATATATATATATACATATATATATATATATATATATATATATATATATATATATATATATATATATATATATATGTGTGTGTGTGTGTGTGTGTGTGTGTGTATGCACAGTAAATATATATGTTCACCAGTAAATATATGTTCACCAGTCACAGTTGGAGACACATACTATATTTTTTAGTTGTCAGGGTCTTTTGGCAATACAGATTCATTACAGTCTAGTCATCAACACCAACGCACTCAAACTCTTTTCTGAGCCAGTGTATTCCTATTGAAAATCCTGTATTTACATCTCTAAGGCAAAGAAATGAAGATACGTGTTACTCAGGCAAGAAACAAAATCGCATCTTAATATTTTGTAAAAATGCCGTTGTGATTGTAGGAGAATATCTCGTTGAATATATTAAGTGAGACTTAAGTCAGCTCGTTTTTTTAGTAAATTGTGAAAAGATTGTTTGGATATTTTTCCAGCATTTATTTTAATAAAAATATGACACTAAATACCAGTCATTACATGAAATGCAATGGTATGCCATTTATTCAGACAAGAATAAAAATAGGATTATCGCTGTAATTCTAGATAAGAAATATCCTACTCACAGTTATATAATGCATCGCTGAAATTTTAAACGATATAAAACATTTGGACTTCTTATTTGACTTCTTTCTGCTTTCAGACACTAATATAAAAATTCATGATCATGTTGAAGGAAACTATCATGTTCCTTAACTTAAAAAAAGAATATGTACTTACCCTATACAATAAACAATGATAAACTGAAGAACATTTTGTGTACATATTTTAATAAATATATAATAAACTACCTAAATTGTAGTTTAATAACACAAAATACATCATGTTACTTACCGTAACGCTAGTTTGGACTGATATAAATATATAATTATATTTATTGATTAAATGAAAAATATTATTCTCTATTACTCTACTTAATATGATGTAAGAGAGGAATTAAACTTCTTGATGCATATGTAGGTTATTTTATACAAACGTACCGTTAAATTTAATTTAGAAATTAAATTTTATAAATAAATCTACTTTTGATTATACCAAATTATTTTGTTTCATGTAGGAAAATGAAATACCTTTTATCATAATTTATTTATGTATTATAGTTATTAAACATTTTACCTAAAGAAATTACCAATTTCAAATTGTCTTAAAATGTTCTAAATGAAAATAAAAGTTTGAAATTTTAATTTATTATGTCAAATTAATTAAACCTATTTGCTATTCGATTGAACGATAATGTTTTTAACTTTACTGATGCACTTTTCCACGATTTACCGCATGTGAACACAAAGCCGTGGACTAAATTTCTAAAATATAGACGTAACTGTGGATTTATCGTAAATATTGAGAATCTGGTAAAACATCAAATCTCTCACATTGCCGAAAAAAGATCGTGCAAGAGTGGGACCAACAACGACTAGGGATAATCCTTGAACGTGACAGAAATGCAAACCTTCTTCAAAGTGCTGCAGATTTCAATTCTGCCATCAACAAGTGTCAATGTTTCGATATGAATTTCCGGAACCGAAGGACCTTTGAAGACTACACGACACAAAGCTATACACCTCTCCTGGGACCATCAACAATGACATTGGACTGTTGATGACTGAACACATATTGTCTGTTCTGACGAGTTACGTTTCAAATTATATCGAGCTGATGGATGTGTACGGGTATGGAAACAACCTCGTGATTCTAATAACCCAGCATGGCAACAGGACACTGTTAGAGTTTTATGCGGGACACCTGCAGATGAGTTACAGATGATGGAATTGCATAATTGTAGCTGTCAAGCCCTGGCAGGGATGCATCCGTGAAACATAAGGCAGTGGCTAGAGAATAATGACAATTTTCAGCAAAGGGAACATTTTAATGTTCTCACATGCACACCCGTAGGGGATGCAGATGTGGGAAAATTCCAGCAACAAATGATTGAAAAGAGAAAAAGTGGTGTTGAACCGAGGTGTAAAGTTGTTACAAAAAAAGTTGCAATAGGAGTTGAGGTCGAGAGTCAAGAGTTACTGGGTGAATCGAGATCTGGTGGACAAGCAAGAGTGACCGGGACAACAAACGGAGAAATTGCCCTATCTCTCAGTTCACAACCGAAAAGAAACAAGTGACCACCTATAGTCCCGCACCGAGGTTTATCCTGACTAGAGCCCTTACAAGACACACTTCTTCCTTTAGAATGCATGAAGGTAAACCGATTTAACATATTCATGTTTGTTACTTCTGCTTTAGATAATTATTTCAATATTTTTAGTAAGGAATAGTATTTAAACAAAAAAAAAAGAAAAATGTAATGAATTACTACATTGATGAATATCGAAGTAATGAATATCATATATTAATCAAGAAAATATCTGTAAATAAACAATGTATATAATAAATCTTTTAGTTAATATATAAGGCATTTCTTTTTAATCTTGTAACATTTTACTTTGTTTTCCTTTGAAGAAGGAACAATGGTGTTTTTGTTTTAAGTACTTTACAACACTAACAAAATAATAATTTTATTCATTAAGATGTAACTGATTTTAGCAATATTTTTAGTACACCTGAATAATAAAAATTGCCATCATTGTTCAACAGATATTTTTGCTAATGAACTGTTTCAAAACCAGTTTACTTGCTTTTATATAACATGCAAAGAATATTTACTTTTATATAATATGCACAATCTATTTTTTTTCAGAAAATGTACAGAAGAAAGATTGCATAACCCTTATTATTTTAAACATACTGCACAAGATAGAGTATTTAAAGTAATTAACGTTTAACTATTTATTAATATGTGACCATTAGACATTTACAAAGTTTACATATGTCATTAAAAATCTTACAGCACGCGAGTAGCTAATTAGAAGCTACATTAAAAAGTTAGGCGGCTCAAACGTGTGTAATTAAAACATTAGTGAATGGAGGCATCACGAGAAATATTAAGCTTTAAAAATGGCTAATTTTAGCAAGTACCTGTTCCAAGCTGGCTATAATTCTTTTCATCAGTTTTAAACGTAGTTTATCTGTGGAATAAACAAAGTTTTAAACGTTTTAACTAATTACGTGAAGTATTTGAAATAAGGATGATGTATCTTAAGGAATCTCTCCTGCTTTATTATAATTCTTCACGTATTTGGAACATTTATTTAAAACTTTCGATTTTTAATTTTATTATTTCCCCTTCTTCAGTTTTAAAGAAATTGAATCGTAGTAAAATTGTACAGTCTTATATAATAATAATAGTTTGAATGAAATTAAAAATTGGGTGAAAAAAGCCACTATTTTTAAATCCTAGTACAAATTTAAAGTAGTATTTCAGAAATTTTAGTTTTTAGATTTTAAAGGAAACGTTTAATCTTTTATCCATTTCTGAATAGCAGTTGAGAAATTTAAGCGATACCTCTGTGAGTAGATATGTACAAATATATGCTGTAGCGCCTTTAGCTAAGTGTGCTGGTGAGCGATAGTCGAGTTTTATGAAGGTACACTAAAATGATTATTACACAAATAATTTTGAACTTAATTTTCACAAATCACAAAATGATTATGGTATATTCTATGAAAATGATACAGCAAAATAGGATTATCGAAGTAAAAGGAGCACTGGACCAAGAGTTCGGGAACCTTCTAGTAATTTCTTTTTAGTCTCACATTACTGCAGTTATACTGTGCTCAATTAATATTTCTTTTGGTTTCTCGGTGTTCAATTTAGGAACTGTTATTAAAACTAAATCTAACTGAAACGACCTCGTTCGATATAGCGTAAGATGGAGAGGAACAAACACTCTTTGATACTTGATCTTTAAGTGCACTTTACTGAAGAGTCGCTTCTCCCTAATGTCGCTGCTACGGTTAGGCAAGTACAGAGAAAGACGGAGACAGTGGACTCTCGAAGTTGCTCTCTACAAGATGCTATCTGTCGAAATCACGGGGAAAATTAATCGTACAAAAGTGATACTGTGCCAAATACTCCTGTCTTCTTATATCGTACTCTTAACGTCATTTTAAATGACAACTTGTTGATGACGTAGTCTGTCATCATTGCAATTTTGTAAAACTTCTAGCAAGACAGGTGTAAAGAAGACATTCATGGAAATTCTCAGTAATTGAGATTAATCCTGACATCCTTAATACATGTCACTGGTAAAGCACTGGAGAACAAGAGTAAAAACTTGGCATTTGGCTTAAAAGGTAGGGATTTGCAATCGGATCTCGACAATCGCCACTCAAACTGAAACTGAAAACACTCTACCTGCACCCTAAATAATTTCTCTGACAGAAGAATTCAGATGGTCCTCGAACAGCAATCACCTATTCAACATCCTATTCTGCTCAAAACAAGGTACTGACACAATGTAATGATGAGAGAAGTTCAGGTGTACAAAAGGTGTACACGTTCCTTATTCATGGCAGATAATGTTTATCTCAAAGCAGCAGGTAAAGTCTGTAGCTGAGAAGCTAATAGAAAAAAATTTGTTTTAATGTGCACATGTATCTTGCATATCTCAAAAAGTATTAAACTGTTGTTTAAACATTTAGAGTGTTGGGATTTTGTATCTAGAGCTATTGTAACATCTAACTCTTCATCACTAAATTTTATAAAATCTGCATTAGCTATAACGTAATTTTTGAAAATAATGGATACTTACGTGTTGGGAATAACTGAAAACCTATTAATCATAGAATATTCAAACTTTTTACATAATAAATCATCCTATATACAAAACTTGCAGATTGTATTATATCAATAATACATTCTTATAAATAAAAATATTCAAGAGATTTATGCCTAATTATTTATTAAACAAATTTAGTTATGCTTGAAAAATTTAAATTTTGCCTCCAATTCTAACTCCAATTCTTAATAATAATTGCCAACATTCTAACATTTACATGATTATACGGGGTACCTAGACCGAAGACCGAATCTCCTGTTGTGAGGATATTAATTTCTCACTAGGTTTCTTTCTTTAAAAGTGCAACATAATAATTTAAGATGAAATTCAATAAAAATAAGAGGTACTTAACAGTTACATAGAATAAAAGTTTAAAAAAATATAAGTTACACATTGAGACTTAAAAGCGTTAAAATTTGTACATTTTATCCCCTATGTAATAATAGCTTAAGTTATATGTACGTCTGTCCTCCAATTTATAAAGCGGTTGGACCTGGAATGGATAGAGCCATCCATTCAGAGAGAATAAAGTTTATCTTCTCCTAAATGATCTATCCGATTCTAAAATAAATTTGTATATATATGCTTCATATCACAGCAAAAAATACTGTCGTCTTTAAAACGTTCGAAATCCAACCCTTCCCTCCTTTTCGAGAGTTTAATGCCATCATTTCAAGCCCTATTTTCCCCGGTTAAGAGCAGGCGATTAAATTTATCTTATTAAATTTATCTAGGCGATCTTTTCTAGCATTGTGACGTCATTCCTTTAAACATCTCATTTAATCATTTCATATTTTAAACTATTTAAATATCGTCTACACTATTTTAATATCTTTTATCACTGAACTTAGATATCACGTAAATGATTTTCTTTTATATTTGGCTTAAATAATAGATTAGGTACATACATGATAATTTTAAATTTAATCATCGATTATTTTTTGTTGCAATGAAACTTTTACCACCGGTATTAACAATAAATTCTTTTCATATAAGTCTAGGAGTCTATTTCACTGACTAATAAATATCTAACTTTTAATTTATATATATTTGGAAATTAAGAAGTTTGTTCTTTTCTGTGTTTGTTTATTATACATAACCACACGGTTTGACTAAATGAGTTCAACGTGATTCTAAACTGCATTACAGGATCGGGAGACTTTAGAGGAGTTGGCGATAAATAAATTATTGAGAGTGAAGCAAATAGTTCTCAGCCAAAAAACAAACCATTTTTTACCTGCCTCATTGGGTACTTAACAATTCTGGAATATTAAAAATTTTACTAATCCCGTCATATGATGGGCTATATGCTAGTAAGATAATTTTAAAAAAAAGTAAAAGAGTTTTTTTTTATATTTGTAAAGAAGAAAATAGATACAATAGTTTAAGTACATTAAGCACAAGTGAGAGATAAAAAGTTAACAGAGATGAAACTCTGAGAAGTTAGGAATTAAAAATTGAGGTAAATTTCTACTCGATGCTTCAAATAAATTTCCCTCACATTGTATCATGTGTTTATTTATATATGTATACAGGAATACATGTTTATGCAGGTTTATTAAGTTTATGAAATAATTTACATGTATGTGACTGTCAGTGGCGTGCGGTAAGTGTTCATGCAGGGTGTGCAGAGAGCAACAACAACAATAATAATAAAACCAAAAAAATGTACATTAAACACTTCTTTAACGTTTATTATTCATTTGTACACAAAAGCCATACGTCTATCCGTATTATTAATAATAACGAAAAGCTTATAATTCCACGAAAAACTTACATTTTCAGCAAACTTAGCACCATACGGCGCCCGCCTCTGCGGTGCCTTATCAGGATGCTCATTGGTGCTGTCAAACCGAAAGTCCAGTCCACGTGCAGAGGATTTCACTGCACGCTGGCGCAATAGAACGAACTGTTTCTCGTTTGGTCAGCGGATTAAATTATATTTATAAATTTTTTTAACATTTGGAAATCATATATTCTGCGAAAAACATTTTGAGAATTTTTAAAAACAAAACCAGTGATACGGTGTTAGAGATATAACTTATATACTGTGTATAAGAAACAATGAATGGTAAATTTTGGACTGTTCTGTTAGAATTTGTTTCTTTTTTGTCTAACAAAACAACATTGTTTTTCAGCGAATTATTTCAATAAATGGCTTACAACACCGAAATTACTTTACCACACTAAAACATTTCCCTTTATATTGATGAAATACTTCTTTTATATTTCCATGAAAACAAAATCTTACAATATATAAATTTAAACATTAACCGTCTGCAAAATCGTATGGCCAGTGAATCTGTTAAAAAACCAAAAGCGTTTTAGCACGCATTTCCCCGCTCTAATGCAACGCTTAATAAACCGTATCTTCAGATAATTCTAAATGCCAAGTGCAGGAAAAATAGCTGCACTTGCCTCAGTGCTAGAGTGTGCTGTGTTGCTCCAGTAGCCCATACATATAAAGCGTGATTTTCTCTTCGTGCTCAGTGCTTACCCATAAAAATTTCTTATGCTTGTTTGCTTTTGAACGCACTACGTGGTGCAGCGATTAGTACCGCACGCACTGCGAGAATACAAGCAAGCAAATCAACATATTTGAATATATTATAAATAATATTTATTATATACCATATAAAGATAGGTAGACATAGGTACAGAAAATTATTGTCTCTCATAAATTTGCTAGGGTGTGCACACCCTGCATATATGGACCGCACGACACTAGTGACTGTGTAGATAAAATTTCAGAAATAAATATTTCTTTACAACACCGTGTTACTTCCTTAATGCACTATATGTCGCCTTCAATCACTTATTGTTGCATTTTGAAAAATCACTTTTATCTATCATGTATCTAAATTTACTTGAAGGTTATTTCTATTCAAACAACAAAATATATGCATTTATATTTTGGGCACGCATATGAAACTGAGGCTTTGTAAAATCGATGAAACAATGTAACATGATGTCAGACTGAATTCCCATTGGGAATATTTGATTCTTCTTCCAAATCAATAAAAATGAAAGCTCTTTGTTTGATCGACAATTAATTATTCATAATGAAAGAAGCTAATTAACTGATAGGTTTCTTTTCTCATTAGCAACGCTTCTAGAATTCCTATAGGTATTTTTTTACTCACTGAACTCACAAACTGAAAATGCCATTATGTCATATTATTACTTAAATTGTCTCCAATCAGTTGCTATTTCGTAAATATTCTACGAAGTTTTCTACATGTTTCGTTAGAAATTTCAACAACCCTATTTTTCTAATAATTCAGTTTAGAATGAAAAACGCGACTGGTAAGATATCTTCTAGAATTAGAGGTAAAAAGGAAACACCATAAAAATAATTTTTCTTAAACAGCCCCTTACTTTTTAACCAAATAAATAATATTTTAAGACAGTGTGTACATATTTCACATTTTAGAAAAGAATATTTTATCTGAACTGCATAAATCTCGGCATATTGTTTCAAAAGAACGAATTATGTATTTGGCTTTACAGTTTATGTCTTTTTTCGGCGATTGTACTATTTCACGGATTCAAAGCTATATCTTTACACTGGCAAATAGGAGAAAAGAAACTTGAAAAGACAATTTAGAAGAACATAATTCATATATATGAACATAAAAGAAATATAATTGTGCCTCTTATAGTACGACTGATATATATTAGAATATTGACAGAAAGAAAACGATACGAAGTACTATAACTTTCCATTTTAAGTGTAAATTGCAAAAAATATTAAAGGGATTATAATAACAGGGGGAATTGAAAATAATATTTTTTCTGCATATGTTCATGCTAGATAGTCATTTATTAGCTCATTGTGTACTCATATCATTGCGCCAAATACATTTTGAAGTTAGAATGATTTGTTTACTTGTAAATAATAAAATTTTAAAATTTTATACAGTTTTGGGTAAAATTCTCAAAAATGGCTCTTATTTTCACTTGCATAAAAAAGCAGTCTCTCATTTATGTCACATGTGCTATCATAGATAGTACGTTTGTCATTTGCAAACGAGGTTTTTTCGATAATTAACAATTCTCTTTAATGCTCTTTATAACCGGTGATTAGGGAATTATCGGGTATAAAATAAGCTAGTTTTTTAGATGATCTCCAAAATGGTAAAAGGGATTAAACGTTAGTTTACAGCTGATTCTTTTAGGGATTTATGAAATAATAAATGAAAATTATGCCAATATAAGTAAAAAAATCAAAATTAATAATATAATCATTTTGTTTTATTTAGACTATCCCATTAAACCCACTAATATCATAAAAATCACATATTTTTCTATTCTGTGATTTTTACGATATTAGTGATAGCAAAACAATAACAAGATTATGTTCCTTTATGGGAGTCTCTCTTGAATAGTTCCAAAATTCCAAATTATAGTAATAACGATATGAATTTATATAAAAATTAAGTTTTGATTACTTATTGAAATTTTTCATTGATTTTGTGGTGAAAACAAATAGTATTTGAAGAATTTTAAAAAATATCCTTGAAGGAGAAAAAGTAATAAATTAATAATAATAATAAAATAATAAAAATTAAAACCCTATTATTTTGTGTTTCAATCTATATTATTTTTTCAATGTAATATTTTAACCAAGAATTGGTGAAACGAAGCTATATATAGTGTAAAAAGTGTAAAAAGGGAATTAAGCTACATGTATGTGATTGTGCAAACTTAAATTCACAAAAGAATATTACTTTTTAACACCGTGTTACTTCCTTAATAAACTACATTTTGCTTACAATACTTTCTTACTTACATTATGAAAAATTACTCTTAAATATCACTTATCTGACTTTATTTGGGGATTACTTATATTCAAACAACACAAAACATGTATACATATTTTGTGGACGCATATGAAACTGAGGCTTTGTAAAATCGATGAAACAATGTAACATGATGTCAGACTGAATTCCCATCGGGAATATTTGATTCTTCTTAGAAATCAATAAAAATGAAAGCTCTTTGTTTGATCGACAATTAATTTTTCACAATGAAAGAAGCTAATTAATTTATAGACTTCTTTTCTCATTAGCCATGCTTATAGAATTCCTATAGTGAATGTTTTTCTCACTGAACTCATAAACAGAGATTGCCATTACATTATGTTATTACTTAAATTGACTCCAATCATTTTCTATATTCTACTAAGTTTCCTAGATGTTCCTCGAGATATTTGAACAACTCTAATTTTCAAATAATTCAGTATAGAATGAAAAACGTGACTGCTAAGTTATCTTCAGGAATTAGAGGTAAAAAGGAAAGACCATAAACATAATTTTTCTTAAACGCCCTCTTTTTTTTAACCAGATAAATAATATTTTTAAGAAAAATATGTATATATTTCACTTTTAAGAAAAAATATTTTATCTGAACCTCATAAATATCGGCATATTGTTCCAAAAGAATGATTTATGTATTTGGCTTTTCAGTTTATATAATTTTTCTGCGATTGTACTATTTCACAGTTTTAAAGCTATATCTATATACGGGCAAATAGGAGAATTGAAACTTTCAGAGAGAACTTAGAAGATCATAATTCATATATGAACATAAAATAAATATAATTGTGCCTCTTATTGTAAGACTGAAATATGAGAACATTGACAATAATAAAACTTTTTCAAGTATGATAATTTTTCATAGTAAGTTTATAAATTGCAAAAAATCTTAAAGGGATTAAAATAATAGATCGTGCGAAAAGTATTATTATTTCTGCACATGTAGATACTCGATAGTTATTTATTAGCTAGTTGTGTACTGATATCATTTTGCCAAATACATTTTAAAGTTAGAATGATTTGTTTACTCATGAATAATAAATTTTTAATTTTTTTTCTGCAGTGTTTGGTAAAATTCTTAAAAATGATTCTTTTTTACTTTTGCATAAAATACAGTCTCTTATTCATGTCACAAGTATCATCACAGATATGACGTTTGTCAATTGCAAACGAGGTTTTTAGATACTTTAATTAAAAATTCTCATAAATGCTCTTTAAAACCACTAATTATTGACCGGTGGACGTAAGGTTTTGGAGATGATATCCAAAATGTTTAAAGTGATTAAACGTTAATATACAGTTGTAACATTTAGGGATTTATGAAATAAGAAATACAAATTATGCCAAGATAAGTAAAAAAAATCAAAATTCATAATATACTCATTTTGTTTTATTTAGACTATCCCATTAAACACACTAATATCGTAAAAATCATTTTTTAGGAATGATAGTAAAAGAATATCAAGATAATGTTACTTTATGAGAGTCATAATTGAATAGTTTCAAAATTCCAAATTATAGTAATAACGATTTGAAAATATTTAAAAAAGAAGTTTTGATTGTTTATTGAACTTTTTCATTGATTTAGTGGTGAAACCAAATAATAAGGTGAATTAAAAAATACTCTTGAAGGAAAAAAATATTAAAATAATAATAATAATAATAAAATAATAAAAATTAAAATCCTATTATTTTTTGTTTCAATCTGTATTATTTTTAAATGTAATGTTTTAACCAAGAATTGGTGAAACGAAGCTATATATAGTGTAAAATGTGTAAAATGTATATTAAGCTATATGTATGGGATTGTGTAAATTTAATATCATAAATGAGTATTTCTTTTCAACTTCGTGTTACTTCCTTAATAAACTACATTTCGCCTACATTCATTTATTGTTTACATTATGAAAAATTACTTTTATTTATCACTTATCTAACTTTATTTGGGCATTATTTATATTCTAAAAACTCAAAACATGCATTCATATTTTGTGGGTGCATATGAAACTGAGGCTTTGTAAAATCGATGAAACAATGTAACATGATGTCAGTCGAAATTCCCATTGGGAATATTAGATTCATCTTGTAAATCAATAAAAATGAAGTGTCTTTGTTTGATCGACAATTAATTAATCAAATTGAAGCAAGTTAATTACCTGATATGTTTCTTTTCTCATTATTCACGTTTCCTGAATTCCTATAGTGATATATTTTTACTCACTGAATTCATAAACAGAAAATGCCATTACATTATATTATTACTTTAATTGACTCCAATCAGTTACTATTTCGTAGATTATCTACTAAGTTTTCTAGATATCCCGTTAGAAATTTTAACAACTCTATTTTTCTAACAATTCAGTATAGAATGAAAAACGAGAGTGGTGACATATCTTCAGGAATTAGAGGTAAAAAGGAAACACTCCAAAATATATTTTCTTAAACGCTCCCTTCCTTTTTAACCAGATAAATAATATTATTAAGAAAATGTGTATATATTTCACTTTTTTAGGAAAAAATATTTTATCCTAACCACACAAACTTTGGCATATTGTTCCAAAAGAACGATTTATCTATTTGACTTCTCAGTTTATGTCTTTCTTAGATATTGTGCTGTTTCACGGATTCAAAGTTATATGTATATATATATATATATATATATATATATATATATATATATATATATATATATATATATATATATATATATATATATATATATACGAGAAAATAGGAGAAAAGAAACTTTAAAAGACAATTTAGAAGAACATAATTCATATATATGAACATAAAAGAAATACAATTGTGCCTCTTATTTTAGGACTGATAAATGAGAATATTGACAGTAATAACACGATATCAAGTAGGATAATTTTTTATTGTAAGCTTATTAATTGCGTAGAATCTTAAAGGGATTAAAATAATAGATCGAGCGGAAAGTAAAATTATTTCTGTGCATGTAGATACTCGATAGTTATTTATTAGCTCATTGTGTACTGATATCATTTTTTCAAATTCATTTTGAAGTGAGAATGATTTATTTACTCGTAAATTAGAAGAAATTAGAAGATCATAATTCATATATGAGCATAAAATAAATATAATTGTGTCTCTAATTGTACGACTGATATATCAGAATATTGACAGAAAGAAAAAGTTTTCACTTATCAAAATTTTCCATAGTAAGTTTATAGATTGTATAAAAATCTTAAAGGGATTAAAATAATAAGTCGAGCGAAAAGTAATATTGTTTTTGCGCATATGGATGCTCGATATATATTTATTAGATCATCGAGTACTTTTATGCCAAAAACATTTTACAGTTAGATAGATTTGTTTACTAGTAAAGAATATAATTTTTATATTTTCTACTATTTTGGAAAAATTCTCAAAAATGGTTCTTATTTTCTTTTGCATTAAAAAAGCAGTCACTTATTCATGTCGAAGGTGCTATCATAGATTTTTGCTCATGTCGATGCTCGATAGTCATTTATTAGCTCATTGTGTACTCCTACCCTTGTGCCAAAGACATTTTAAAGTTAGAATGATTTGCTAAATCATAAATAATAAAATTTTAATTTTTCTGCAGTGTTTGGTAAAATTCTCAAAAATGGTTCTTATTTTCTTTTGCATTAAAAAAGCAGTCACTTATTCATGTCGAAGGTGCTATCATAGATTTTTGCTCATGTCGATGCTCGATAGTCATTTATTAGCTCATTGTGTACTCCTACCCTTGTGCCAAAGACATTTTAAAGTTAGAATGATTTGCTAAATCGTAAATAATAAAAGTTTAATTTTTTCTGCAGTTTTTGATAAAATTATCAAAAATCGCTCTTATTTTCTTTTGCATAAAAAAGAAGTCACTTATTCATATCTTAGGTGCTATCATAGATATGCCGTTTGTCAATTGCGAACGAGTTTTTGATACTTTAATTAAAAATTCAAATAAATGTTCTTTAAAGCCGCTAATTATGGAACCAGTGGGCATAAAATTTTTGAGATTAACACCAAAATTGTTAAAGTGATTAAACGTTAATTTACAGCTGTGGTTTTTAGGGATTTCAGAAATAATAAATACAAATTATGCTAAGAAAAGTAAAAAAAAAATTAATAAGATAATCACTTTGTTTTATTTAGACTATCCAATTAAAAACACTAATATTGTAAAAATCACAGATTAGAAATGCTAGTAACAGAATATCAAGATGATGTTACTTTATGAGACTCATAATTGAATAGTTTCAAAATTCCAAACTATAGAAATAATAACGTTTTAAAAATATTTAAAAATGAAATTTTGATTATTTACTGATTTTTTTCATTGAATGAGTGGTTAAAACAAATAATAACATGATTAAAAAGATACCCTTGAAGGGAAAAAATAATAAGAAAAAATAATGAAGATTAAAATCCTGTTATTTTGTATTTCAATCTGCATTATTTTTTCAATGTAATATTTTAACCAAGAATTGGTGAAACGATGCTATATATAGTGTAAAAAGTGTAAAAAGTGAATGAAGCTACATGTATGTGATTGTATAAATTTAATATCACAAATGAATATTTCTTTTCAACACCGTGTCACTTCCTTAATGAACTACATTTCGCTTATAATCCTTTCTTGCTTACATTATGAAAAATTACTTTTATTTATCATTTATCTAAACTTATTTGGGGATTATTTCTATTCAGACAACGCATAACAGGCATTCATATTTTGTGCACGCATATGAAGCTGAGGTTTTGTAAAATCGATGAAACAATGTAACATGATGTCAGACTGAATTATCATTGGGAATATTAGATTCATCTTCCAAATCAATAAAAATGAGAGGTCTTTGTTTGTTCGACAATTAATTATTCACAATGAAAGATGCTAATTAACTGATATGTTTCTTTTCTCATTAGTCACGCTTCCAGAATTCTTGAATTGAATTTTTTTACTCACTGTACTCATAAACAGAAAATGCCATTACATTACATTATTACATATATCGACTCCAAGCAGTTAATATTTAGCAGATATTGTATTAAGTTTTCTAGATGTTACCTTATAAATTTGTTTTTTTTTTATATACATCAGTATAGAATAGAAACCGCAACTGGTAGGATATCTTCAGGAATTGGAAGTAAAAAGGAAAGACCATAAATTATGTTTTCTTAAATGTCCCCTTTTTTTAACCAGTTAAATAATATTTTAAGAAAAGTTTGTATATATTTCACTTTTTATGTAAGAATATTTTATCTGAACAGCATAAATTTTGGTATATTGTTCCAAAAGAACTATTTATGCATATGGCTTTTTATTTTATGTCTTTTTTCAGCGATTGTGATATTTCAAGGATTCAAAGCTATATATATATATATATATATATATATATATATATATATATAGCTATGAAAATATATATATATATATATATATATATATATATATATATATATATATATATATATATATATATATATATATATATTTATATATATATATATATATATGTATAAACTCACTGTGTATTCGTATTATTCTGCCAAATATATTTTAAAGTGAGGATGATTTGTTGACTCGTAAATAATAAATTTTAAATTTTTCTGCAGTTTTTGGTAAAATTCTCACAAATAGTTCTTATTTTGTTTTGAATAAAGTAACAGTCACTTATTCATGTCACTGTTGCTGTCATAGATTTACGCGCATGTCGATGCTCGATAGTTCTTTATTAGTTCTGATGGAAAATT
This sequence comes from Pardosa pseudoannulata, assembly GCA_032207245.1. NCBI lineage: Eukaryota > Metazoa > Arthropoda > Arachnida > Araneae > Lycosidae > Pardosa > Pardosa pseudoannulata. The sequence continues at coordinate 41,279,811 of CM063500.1, forward strand.
AATCGTTTCATATAGTTTTTCCAACACTTCAAAAAAATATAGAGTCGTCAGAGGTCTGATGAAGTTCCAGGATTTTAATAAAATTTACACTTCGAAGGTTTTAAGTTAAAATTTTATTTATGAAAAAAAAATTAAACATGTATCGACTTAATACAAAATTAAACAAGCTAGTTACCTGCAGCGTTAGCTAGAAAATGCTTTCCCAGCTAACCACGCTGCCTAGGCTTAAATACATACATGTGGCAGGAGATTTACATGAAGGTTTCAGTCACGGTTTAAGTTGACTGAAACGTAAACGCATCGGATGAATAATTAGGTGATGTAAGGAAGAAAACTATTTTTTTTTTTAAATTTCCTAACAAGTTCATTGTATACGAGTACCCTGGTGCCAAAGACAATTTAAAGTTAGAATGATTTCTTTATGATAAATAATAAAATTTTAATTTTTCACGCAATTTTTGGTAAAATTCTTAAAATGGTACCTATTTTTTTCCATAAATAAGCAGTCACTTATTCGTGTCACAGGTGCTATCATAGATTTCTGCGCATGTCGATGCTCGATAGTCATTTATTAGCTCAATGTGTACTCTTATCCTTGTACCAAATACATTTTTAAGTTAGAATAATTTGTTTACTCGTAAATAATATAATTTTAATTTTTTCTGCAGTTTTTGGTAAAATATTCAAAAATGGCTCTTATTTTCTTTTGCATAAAAAAGAAGTCACTTATTCATGTAATAGGTGCTATCATAGATATGCCGTCTGTCAATTTCAAACGAGGTTTTTCGAAGATTAATAAAAAAATCTCATAAATGCATTTTAACACCGCTAATTATAGAAACGGTGGTAGTAAAGCTATGGAGATGATCTTCAAAATGGCTAAAGTGATTAACGTTAGTTTACAGCTGCTACTTTTAGGGATTTATGAAATAACAAAAACAAATTATTCCAAGATAAATAAAAAAATCAAAATTACTAATATAATCATTTTGTTTTATTTAAACTATCCCATTAAACTTACAAATATGGTATAAAAAACCGATTAGGAATGATAGTAAAATAATATCAAGATAATGTTACTTTATGAGGATCATAATTGAATAGTTTCAAAATTCCAAATTATAGTAATAACTATTTGAATATATTTAGAAATGAAGTTTTGATTATTTATTAAATATTTTTATTGATTTATTGGTGAAACCAAATAATAAGATAAATTAAAAAATATCCTTGAAGGAAAAAAAATAATAATAATAATAAAATTAAAATTAAAATCCTAATATTTGGGGATTCAATCTGTATTATTTTTTCAATGTAATATTTTAACCAAGAATTGGTGAAACTTTAAAGTCTTTGTTTGAGCTATATATAGTGTAAAAAGTGTAAAAAGTGAATTCAGCTACATGTATGTGATTGTGTAAACTTAATATCACAAAAGAATATTTCTTTTTAACACTTTGTTACTTCTTTAATGCTCTACATTTTGCTTACAATCATTCCTTGCTTACATTACGAAAAATTACTTTTATTTATCATTTATCTAAATTTGTTTGGAGATTATTCCTATACAAACAACGAAAACCATGCATTCACATTTTGTGCACGAATATGAAACTGAGGCTTTGTAAAATCGATGAAACCATGTAACATGAAGTCAGACTGAATTCCCATTGGGAATATTTGGTTCATCTTCCAAATCAATAAAAATGAAAAGTCTATGTTTGATCGACAATTAATTATTCACTATGAAAGAAGCTAATTAACTGACATGCTTCTTTTCTGATTAGTCACGCTTCCAAAATTCTTGAAGTGAATTTTTTTACTCACTGTACTCATAAACAGAAAATGCCATTACATTACATTATTACTTAAATCGACTCCAAGCAGTTACTATTTCGTAGATATTATATTAAATTTTCTAGATGTTACCTTATAAATTTGTTTTATCTTTTTTTCTAATACATCAGTATAGAATAGAAACCGCAACTAGTAAGATATCTTCAGGAATTGGACGTAAAAAGGAAAGATCATAAATTAAGTTTTCTTAAACGCCCCCATTTTTTAACCAGATAAATAATATTTTTAAGAAAAGTGTGTATATATTTCACTTTTTAGGAAAAATATTTTATCTGAACAGTATAAATCTTTGCATATTGTTCCAAAAGAAAGATTTATGTATTTGGCTTTTCAGTTTATGTCTTTTTTCAGCTATTGTGCTATTTCACAGTTTCAAAGCTATATCTTTATACTGGCAAATAGGAGAAAAGAAACTATCAAAGAAAATTTAGAAGATCCTAATTCATATATGAACATAAAAGAAATATAATTGTGTCGCTTATTCTATGACTGAAATATGAGAATATTGACAGTAATTAAACGTTATCAAGTATTATAATTTTTGATAGTAAGTTAAAAAATTGCATATAAATCTTGAAAATCGTTAATATAAAAGGGAATGAAAAATATTGTTTCTGCTCATGTTTATGATCAATAGTCATTTACTAGATCATTGCGTACTAGTATGATTGTGCGAAAGGCATTTTAAAGTTAGAATGACATGTTTACTGGTAAATAATAAAATTTTAATTTTTTCTGCAGTTTTTGGTGAAATTGCCAGCTGAATACCAATGAGGTTCATATTCGCCATTTTATAATTTTTGAATTTCAGAAAGGTTTTAACGCAATGGTTGTCACAAAAAGAATTAGAAATTTTTAAACAAATATATTAGGCATTTGTAAATATCAAAGGTGGTCTTCTAAGTAGAAATCTGGTATTTTCTATCTTTCTGAATTGCACCAATCTGGAAGACCAACAACTTCAGACAATGGAATGTTACGTCCGGAAGTGTAGCAAATCCGTGTCAGACAATCGAAATGCCAAAGATTGATAAACAGCCATGGTGAACTATTCAACAACATCTTAAGCAGAATTTTTCATTCCTTGATCTCTGGAGATTAAAATGTATGCATCTATGATGAGGTTTTCTCCTAATAATTAGTCACGAAGTAGAGCTAAGTCATGATTACACTCCCTTTTGTGTTCTGAAGGAATATTTGAGGGGCAAGTGCTGAAACCTGGACACGCTGTAAATACAAACATGTATTGGGATCAATTGGATCTAATAAATCAATGTTTAAATAGAGCCTAGGTATTTTCAGTAAAAATGGTGTATTTCTGCTACACAATAATACAAGACTCCACTAAGGAAGACGGACCCTAGAAAAATTAAAAAATTCAAATGATAATCAAAATACCATCTTCAAATATTTTTCTCATAAAAAGACAGATTTTAAACATATGATTAGATAGCCAGTGGGCTTAAACTTAGATTGTTTTGGAGATGATTTCCAAAATGAAAAAAGTTATACAACGTTAGTTTATAAACTGCGATATTTAGTGATTTATGAAATAAAAGATGCAAATTATAACAAGATTAAATAACAAATTTAATAAAAACAACATAACAAATTTTAAAAAAATCCAAATTTAATAATATAAATAAATTGTTTTATTTAGTATATCCCATTAAAAACCTTAATATCCGAAAAACTACAGATTAGGACTGTTAGTAACAGCAAATCTAGAAGATGTTACTTTATGAGAATCATACTTGACTAGTTTTAAATTCTAAATTGTATTAATAACGATTTGAAAATACTTAAAGATGAAGTTTTGAATATTTATTGAAATTTGTCATTAATTTAATTACCAATCCAAATATTAATAAAAGTTTAAAAAAATTTAAGGAAAAAATAGTAATCGGTTTAATATCCTATTATTGGATGCTTCAAACTACGTTATTACATTTATTACAATTATTACATTTATTGCATTATTGCAGTGTAAAGATTTAATCAAGAATTGGTGAAACAAAACTATACATTTTGAGGAAATATCGAATACATATAAATTTTTTTACAACCAAATTTAATGACATGCTACATTGACTGAATTCCAACAAAAACAAAGTTTATCTCTCATTACATAAAAAGTTATTATCTGGTTCTCCAAAATGGTACTAATTCCCTTTTGCTAATAAATCATTTGCTAACATTCAAACGCAGTCACTCATGTCCTTTTTGTCCTAAGCACTATCAAAGATATACAGTTATTTAACCATAGTCGAGGTTTTATCTTGTTTTTTGCTTCTTTTAAATATTGTTATAAATGCTCTTAGCAGATTATAGAACAAGTGGGTTCCAGGGTACGTAAATAATTTTGCAGATGATCTGAAAATTAATTAAAGCGATGTAATGCTAGTTTATAACAGCAATTTGTTTTATGAAATACGGAGACTCTTTGCACATTTTTAGACGATTGTTAGCGGTATTAAAAAATCATTTGATGCAAAATAAATAACTGCAGTTGTAATATGTTTCTAAATGTCAAATTATGGTCTGCAGCTTGAGAGGTTTCTTCTTTTTTTTTTTCAAAATGGGATTTTTAACGAAGCAGTGGTTCAAAGGCTATATTTATGCTCTTTCCGGAGAAAAATATTCAGATTCCGTCATCCAAATCCTATGTGAGAGTCACGGTTTTGTGATATCTAAAGCGTTCATAGTTAATATCATCAAAACAAAAAGGGGAAAAACATCACTGGAGTCTGAAGATGAACAAAAATTCCAAACAAGTATCCCCGGAAAGCATGAACATTTTCCACTATTGCAAAAGTAGGTTATTTATTGGTAAAAGAAAATCCCCCTAGTCAAAGGACAGTTTCAAAATCATTAAAATTCTTGGTGATTCTTCGCTTTCTTAACATTTAAATTTTAAGAAAGCGAAAAAACGCAATGTGCATCGACTTTCTCTAAAGCATATAGCTGAACGCAGGACGCGCTGCAGAATTCTGTATGAGAAACATTTATCCAAAGAAAAATGGAAAAAAAATTACAATAGATGAATCAGGGGTGTATTTAAATGATTGCAACAAAAAAGAAGCCATTTAGAATCATGAAAGGGGAGAAAAAATTTAAGTACATGGTTCAAAGAATCGAAAGAAAATTTTCTTTATTGATTCATAATTGTCGCTGGTTTTCCTATAATGACAAGTTAAAAATAAAGAGAATTGAAAAATGTCAAGATTAACTCCAAACACTACCAAGAACATATTTTATAACCAATAGTTTTGATTGAAATACCATCGCTTTACCCGCAGTACCATCAATCTGTGGAACTCTATCAAGACAAAGCCAGCAGTCACACATCAAAATCCACTGAAAATTTCCTAAAAGAAATGGAAAAAATATTCGATACAAGGCCATACCCTTGCACTGACATCTTTACTAAATCTCCCGATGTATCACATATAGATATTTGTGCTTTAGGACTTTTAAAATCTGCATTATCCAAGCATTGTCCCACAACCCTTACAGGGATCTGAGAAAGCTGTTCAGGAGGAATGGGATAGAATACCTGTTCTGACACTTCAAGAGGCATTATTGTCCTGGAAATGACGGTGTCGCAAGATAGTTAAGAATAAGGGCTATAAAACAGAACATTTCAAACACAAGAATTTTATGTAATTTATTTTTGTGACTACAATATACATCGTCTAAAAATTTTGCAGTAATTTTGCCTCTGTAATAGATGTAAATTGTTAGTAATAAAATTAAGTTATAAATTAGTAATAAGTTAAGTAATAAAATCCAAATTTAATAATATCAATACTTTGATTTACTTCGGCTATCCCACTAAACACAGTAATGTACTAAAAATCAGAAATAAGAATTTTTAGAAATAGTTACTTTTTGAGAGTTATTCTGGAATAGTTCCAAAAGTCCAAATTATAGAAATAGAAAGAAGTATAAAATTATTTAAACAGTAAATATTCATTTATTTAAAAAAGTTTTTAATCAATTTATTTAAAACTATTTTAATGAATTAATGTAAAGCAATTACAGTGAAGAACTGTTAGGTTAATTATTAAGCGTTTTTTTTATAATAAAGTAACGAAAAAATAATTTTAATTCTGAAACTAATTTCACTTAGAAGCAAAAGTACCGTAGTTCTTAAATTTATAATCGTTTTTTTGCAATTTATAAAATGTTTTCTGTTTAAAGCATTTTGTGTTGTGTGTAATATTATTTTTGTGAACTATTTTTAATGTTTTTGTTGTTTATTTTGGATATAAACTTCTCCTACAACCGTGTATTCGGCGGTTACAAAGCTTTTTGATTGGCCATCGGGCAAGTGTTATATGCTATCAGTATTATTATAGTTTTAGTATAAAATTGTAACCCAAAATCGGTGAAACGAAGTTACATATTTGGTCAAATATCGAATGTAACTTTTTTACAACAAACAAAAAGCATAGAAATTTTCCGAAACCTGCTATTTCGATTAAGTTCTGTGGCGTTCTGATAGCCGCATCGAAGAAGCTCCCGCAAATGCAAATTGCATGGAGGCAAATTTTCCTCGATGCTGCGCGTGCGAGCATGTTCCCGTATATAAAGTGAGCGGCACAGTTCAGTCGAGAGGGAAATCACTCTCGGCTCTGGAATCATCAGGCTTGTCTAAAACAACTTTTCGCCTGTTAATCACTTGCAAGCCGCAAGTTGTTATCAACGCACTGATGTGTTATACTTTATAGTTTTATTCTTTATTTACTTATTAGTATTTTAATAAACGTTTTGATCAAAAGCTCATGGTGAAGATTAGTTTGTTTCCCTTCAATATTTCCTCTACAGTTCCATTCAAACACAAATTTATCTCTGTTTACATAAATAGGTATTATCTCATTCTCGAAAATAGCTCTAATTTCCTATTGCATCCATAAAGTTCTTGTGCTTATACTATCAAACATATGCTATTTGTTAATAATAATCGAGGTTTTTCGATTTTTTTAAATACTTTTATAAAGTCCGGTCTCACCAAAGTTGTTTAACGGCTAACCGTGATTAATCTCTGTTTAAACGGAGAATTGCGTCTCATCATTGGTTGGCTCCAGGGGTTAATCGAGGGTTGACTTTAGTCAGACAACCGCTTAAAGTTCTTTATAACCGCTGATTAGAAAAACAGTGGCCATCAAGTACTTAAGGAGATGATCTCCAAAATAATAAAAGCGATGCAACATTAAAGCAGTGGTTTTTTTGTGTTTTATAAAATAACAGATGTAAATTGTTACGAATTAAATAAAAAAAATCCAAGTTTAATAATATCGTTATTTCGGCTATATCGTTATAATTTTATTTCGGCTATCCCATCAAACCCACTAATACCGTAAAAATTGCATATCAGGACTGTTAGCAATATAATATCTAGAAGTTGTTACTTTATAAAAGTCATTGTTTAATAGTTCCAAATTTCCTAATTATAGTAATAATGATTTGAAATTATTTAGAGATAAAAGTTTGAATATTTATTGGATTTTGTCATTAATTTACTAGCCAATCCAGAAAATAACATAAATAAAAAAAGAACTTGTTATGAAAAAAGAGTAGTTGGTTTTATGTTCTATTTTTGGTTGCTTTAATCTGTATTACTAAATTTTCAGTGTAAAATTTTAATCATGTTTTATTTATATATTTTATTAAAATATCGAATAAATGTGAATTTTTTACAAGTATCGAAATTCACCAAGAAATGCTATTTCGACTGAGCTCCATTCAGTCACAAAATTTATCTCTCTGTACATAAACAGCTATTATCTGATTCTGCAAAATGGCTCTAATTTCCTTTTGCATCCATAAAAACGGAGTCACTCATGCCCCGTTCTTGTCGCAGGCGCTATCAGAGATATGCCGTTTGTCAATCGCAGTCGAGAGCGGCTTTCTCTTATGACATTCACGAGAGCCGACTTGATTCTGTGCCAGGAATCGAATGAAAAGACACCTTGTCTCGCATTCAATTGAACGCTGCTCGTCGGAATAACAAGCAAAGACGAGGAACTCAAAATAAACTTGTTGTTCCCGTAAAAAGATTAACTGTGTGAGTGAGAGATCTCAAGAATTTTTAACATGACTGGTTTTTTTTTTTTAAATTTGTTTTCTTTTACGCCTGTATGAGGAATGGAGTGTGTATGTAAGCTATTAAGCAAACAGGTTGATGTGTTAATTTTCTTTTCTTATATAATTGCTTCTAATACTAAATCAAAATATAAAGTTATTAAAAATAAATTATCCAATTTATTAGATTCCATATCTTGGACAGTAAAAGACATAGAATGTAAAGGAAAATATGTACAGTTTATATACTGTTTTAATCGAGTTATCTAATTAATAATTGAAATCCTTCCTTTTTAAAATTTGATTCGTCGATACAGGTTCGAAAGAGTGTACTTAATTTAAAATTGAAATTTTGTAAAAAACTTTTAAAATTATGTTCTAAACACTTTAATTTAATATAATATGCAATTAAACTGCACACCATTATTTTTGGATCCGAGAGAATTACTTTCCTATAAATAGGACGCTGGGCGGATATGGAAGTTTTTGAACACTTAGTACTTCTTTGTTTTTAGTTACTTGATTACGCTTCTGTTGTCTATTAGCAATTAAACTTTAATATTTAATGCAAAATAAAGTGAAACACAAATAAATTTGACATTTTTATTAAGTTTAAACATATTCACACTATTTATGGCAATTTGGAAAACATTTTGTACATAGAGATATATTACATTTCAGGCAAAATGTGAAATGTTTTCTCGAACAATTTTACATATGACAGATTTTCTGTTTTTCACTTTTACCAATTATATGGCGAACTCCATCAAGTATAACTGTGTCTATTTCCTTCACTCGAGATAAAATTTATATAAGTTGGTCAACCGATTTGTTTTTTTCCTGTGTTGCTTTTTTTCTAGATAGGCTATTGCAATATGCCTCCTTATTTCTTTTATACTCTTTTTCTCTGCAATTACCATGTTGTAAATAACGGCGATATTTACAACAGCAATGTCTACAATTCGAGTAAAAAATCGCCAATACCATTTTTCACACCGATTTTATGGTACTTTTCTCTAAAAACCAATCAGGAGAATCTACACCACCCATGTTTTTGTTATAATTATTTACGAGGTATGACTGTTCGATTTTACATTTTTTCAGCTTTTAATTTTTCAGACCATGAAACAAATATTAGTGGCTCAATTATGTCAAAATTTGTCGCAAGTTTAACGCATTTGTTGTTATTTCATTTTACCGCAGTAATTTTATTTTTCACATAAAAGTAGAAATAATGTGAAATCATTTTTTTAAATTTATAGTTCCTGTTGTTCGAAATTTACTCCTTCTTAGGTCAAAAAACAAATTATATAAATTAAAATATTATCAAAATAAACTATATGACTCTTGGAATCAGTAACTGGCCGAAGCACTTTTTTACAACTCAAAATTTCACTACTACCTACAACGTCTCTTACAGATGTGTCAAGAGTTTCAGTGTCATCAAAACATTCTTCATGTGTTAATTCATCCCCTTCAGGTGGTAAAACAATTCTTTCGGACTCTAATTCTCTGAAAATAGATATTCTACAGCTTATTTGCAAGCTTTAAGAGCTTTCATCCGTAACATTTTGAGCACCTATGAAATAAACTAAATATCAGAAAATTTAACGAAGGAGCCGAGTGTCCTATATTTAGGACAGTAGTCTAAATTTGTAATTAAAACTAATAAAACCAAAAATAATTTTAAAAAGTTATAAGATATCTGTTAATAGAATATCTGAAATATAAATTATGAAAGAATATTTAAACTTACTTTTAAAATATTTTCGTAGGATTACAATGAAATTCAGAAAGAAAAAAATCATGAAAATTGCGAAGATTATGTGCCTGCAGATGGCTGAAAAATACTTCAATCCGGTCCATACCGGTTTAAGTAAGTAGGTAGTTAAGTACCGGTTTAAGTAAGTGAAACTATAACTCTTCAAGGAGTAGAAAAAGAATAGTAAAAACGTTCAATAGCTTTATTTATTACAGTGAAAATGAACTGTCTTATAAATAGGACGCTGGGCGGAAACGGGTTAATCCCCTCTCGAACCTCAAGAGCATTTTCCAAAAAATAATATTAAAAGGATTTACCCTTTCACCCTCGGATTCTGAGGGACGCACTAGAAATTATATTGTTCAGAACACAATTTAAAGAAGAAGCATTTCGCTATGAATAAAACATATATTTAACACTTTCTGACGAAACTCTAAAAAACAAGCAAACATTATACATAGCTTTAAAAGAACAACTCAAAACCGTAATCAAAACATAAAAACAAAAATTGTTCTTCCTTTTTCGTTGCCATTCGGCTAGGGAAAAACTTTCCGAAAATGCAAAAGGAAAACCCATAGATCATAGCTCGTTTTTTTTCCATTTTCCACACCTGTCGTTCGTCAATCTTTATTTCGGCAATGCCGATATCCTCTGGACCGAGGTGGTCTGTTTGAAATTTGTCAAACCGATGAAGTGTCGTCAAGTTATTCAGCGGCTTTTTCCCCTTCCAATGCCATACACTGCATTTATTTTCGCACCATGAGATCTTGCACTCCCCAAACACTGGACAGTGCAGTCCGTATGGATTGATACTTTTCTTGAGAATCGAATACACCTTTCACAATGATTTCATAAAATATTTGACATCGACAAATCTTTTGAACAAGAAAACTGGGCTTTAGTTAAAATTCAAAAATATGTTAATGCATAGCTTTAAAGTTAAGTATTAAAGCTCATTTGAAATCTTTTAAGAAAAATATATCATTCAAACATGCTTAGATCAAATATTAATTCAATGTGTTGCATTTTTGCTGACCGCTTAACATTTTATCTCCTATTGGATTGTAGTAGATGCGAAT
>CM063500.1:41295595-41323095 GCA_032207245.1 Pardosa pseudoannulata
GAAAATTCACTAGTAAAAAAAAATATAGTGTTGTGTTGAAAACTGGAAAGTCCAATTCGATAAGTAAATCATGCACGTTCTTCTTGGGACGAGTTGAGAAATCAAATAAGAGAAACGAAGAATTCTGGAACAAAGTAACCAAACATAAACTGAAGGAAGAAATAATGGTAGAATAAAATAATATATCTAATAAATACCGATTACAAAGTTTTCCAACTCTGAGAAGAAATAGGAAGTCTAGCTACCGATATATTTTGTTATTTTATAAAAATATTCCGAAAATATATTTTATTAAAATTTAATTGTAATTAAAATGTTTTTATTAAATTAAAAATAAGAAACATTTTTAATATCTACGGATTAATATTTAGCAAGAAACAATTGCATACAACAAGTAATATATTTTTCAAAAGTGTTACGGTCCTCGAATGTAACCAGAATTTACATAAATAATCGAATATATATCTGAAATGAAAATGCAATGTTAAAAATTCAAAATTTTGACAATCGCTAGATGTAAGATACTATTATAATATTTTCTGATCTATTTTCTGATGATATAAAATGAATTAATAATTCAATTGTTTTTCTTATATACATGTGCTTTTTTCAAGATTTTAGGCTAAAATATTTTAATCCTACATATTAATAAAACAAATTAGACTTCAAATATTTTGATAAATAGTTTGGTTATTTGATATTTCAGATATTAAATATAAAATTAATTATTACAGCATGACCAAAGTTTATATTAATTTTTAAAAATTTTAAGAATTTTATCATTTTTGTCTCATTTGGTTAAATAAATGTAAATGTGCAAAAATGCTAAAAATGCATATGAAACAATTATAAAACTATTACTGATTTTTATTAAACACTTCATAAGACAAAATTATTAAACGAAAGAAAATTTACTTGTATAGTTCTCTTGATTTTTATTTTAGTTTTTGTTTTTACATTTGATGATTTCTGTCATTATTGCTCCTTGTTAGAATAAATGTAAATCCCCAAGACTGCTAAAAATCCATATGAAGCACTCATAAAACTATTACTGATTTTTAGTACACACTTCATAAAATACAATTAACTAAAAACAAATTAACCGTTTGCTTCACTTGATTTTTATTTTAATTTATTTTTACATTGAGAATTTCTGTCACTTATTGGCTCCACTGCTAAAATGAATATAAAACCGCAAGAATACTAGAAATCCATATGAAGCACTCATAAAACTGTTACTGATTTTAGTACACAGTTCATAAGATACAAATAACGAAATTAAATTAACTGTTTGTTTCACTTGATTTTTATTTTAATTTATTTTTACATTAAGAATTTTTATCACTTATTGGCTCCATTGCTAAAATAAATGTAAATACACAAGAATGCTACAAATAAATATGAAGCACTCATAAAAAAACTATTACTGATTTTTAGTACACAATTCATAAGATACAGTTAACGAAAAAAGTTGAACTGTTTGTTTCACTTGATTTTTATTTTAATTTATTTTTAATTGAGAATTTCTGTCACTTATTTTCTCCATTGCTAAAATAAATGTAAAACCTCAAGAATGCTAAAAATGCATATGAAGCACTCATAAAACTATTACTGATTTTTAGTACACAATTCATAAGATACAGTTAACGAAAAAAGTTGAACTGTTTGTTTCACTTGATTTTTATTTTAATTTATTTTTACATTAAGAATTTATATCACTTTTTGGCTCCATTGCTAAAATAAATGTAAAACCACAAGAAAACTAGAAATGCATATGAAGCACTTAAAACTATTGCTGATTTTTAGTAAGCACTTCATAAGACAGAATTAAAGAAAGAAAATTTTATTGTTTAAACCACTTGATATTTATTTTAATTTATTTTTAACTTTTTAAGAACTTCTTTTATTGTCTCCTTTTGTAGAATCAATATAAGTTTGCAAAGATGCTAAAAATGCATATGAAGCACTCATAAAACTATTACTGGTTTTTAGTACACACTCCATAAGATACAATTAACGAAAAAAGTTGAACTGTTTATTTCACTTGATTTTTATTTTAATTTATTTTTTCTTTAGAATTTTATTATAGCTCCATTGCTAAATAAATGTAATTAAAGATGCTAAAAATGCATATGAAGCACTCATAAAACTATTACTGGTTTTTAGTACACACTCCATAAGATACAATTAAACGAAAAAAAAATTAACTGTTTGTTTCACTTGATTTTTTATTTTAATTTATTTTACATTGATTTTCTATCACTTATACTCTATTGCTAAATAAATGTAAACCACAAGAAAATTTAAATGCAAAAAGCACTCATAAAACTATTACTGATTTTTAGTAAGCACTTCATAAGACATAATTAAAGAAAGAATTATTCTATATACTATTTTTATTTAATTTATTTTAACTTATAGAACTTCTGCATTATTTCGTAGAATAAATATAAGTTAAAGATGCTAAATACATAGATATTAATAAAACTTTATTTTTTAGTACACACTTCATAAGATACAATTAACGAAAAAAAATTAAGTATTTGTTTCACTTGATTTCTATTTTAGTTTACTTTTACATTGAGAATATCTGTCACTTATTGGCTCTTTGCTAAAATAATATAAAACCACAAAATGCTAGATATAAAAGCATTTTATAACATTAATTAAGTACATAACAAAAATACAATTACCTAAAAAAATATAGCTATTTGTCATGATTTTATTTTAATTTATTTTTACAATGAGAATTTTGTCACTTAATATGCTAAAATGAATATAAAACCGCAAAATGCTAGATCCATATAAAGCACGAAAAATTTGTATTTTTAAATTAAGATGCCTAACATATTCTGAACGAAAAAATATATCACAATAACTACTTTTCTAACTACTTATTCAGTGGATACTTACGATAGCTACTAAGTTATAATTTTAAGTCAAAAAATCACTTTGATAAATACAACGTATGTCTCAGGGTACACATGAAAATATTTGAATAACAAACATTTTGAAGTAATTAATAATTCAAAGCTTTTATCTATAAAACATCTTTAAATTGTAAATTATTAATTTATATTGCATAATATTCTGAAAAAAAAAATACAATCAATAATTACTTTTACTAACTACATTTCAGTGGATGCTTACGATAGCTACTAAATTATAAGTTTAAGCTAAAAAGTTACCTTTGATGAAATAATCAAAGTATGTATCAGAATACTCAAGAAATATTTCAGTAATAATCATTTTGAAGTAATTAATAACTTAAAGATTTTAAAATTACTATTATTACATCTTTAAATTGTAAATATATTAATGTATATTGCTAATATTATTCTGACCAAAAAAATATATCACAATAATTACTTTTACTAACTACATTTCAGTGGATGCTTACGATAGCTACTAAATTATAAGTTTAAGCTAAAAAGTCACCTTTGATGAAATAATCAAAGTATGTATCAGAATACTCAAGAAATATTTCAGTAATAATCATTTTGAAGTAATTAATAACTTAAAGATTTTAAAATTACTATTATTACATCTTTAAATTGTAAATATATTAATGTATTGCTAATATTATTCTGAACGAAACAATATCCTATCCCAATATTACAGCTACGAACTACATTTTCAGTGGTGTCATAACTACTAAATTATAATGATGCAAAATGTCCACTTTGACAAATAACCAAAGTATTATCAGGATAATCAAGAAATATATTTTAAAAATCAAATAATATATTATATATAAAATATATTATAATATTAATATATATTATAAAAGATATATGTTAATATTATTTAGTTGTAATTTTTTTATATATATATTTTATATATATAATATATATAGAATATAATAAATAATAGAATTTAATATATATAATTTTATATATATATAATACATATTATATATATATATATATAATATAATATATATGTATATAAATATACCTAGACACATATATAATTCTATTAAATATATATATATCTACACACTGTAAATAATTTATATATATAAATATATGTTATTTAAACATATATAATTATAAATGCATATACAAATAAAAAATATTTTTAAATATATATTTATTATAATATATATAAAAAATACTATATATATTAATTATATTTTAATATATTTAATTTATATATATATATATATATATATAAATGTTATATATTATATGTAATATATGTAAATATATATATATATATATTTATATTATAAAATATATAAATATACACATATACATATAGTATATAGTATATCATTACACACAAAACATTATTATATATAATATATATATATTAAACAATTATATATATATATTATAATATATAAAATACATATAACATATATATATATATGTATTACAATAGAAACATAAAAGATATAATATATATATATATATATATATATATATATATAATATATATATATATATATATATACAATAATATATATTGATATGTTTATTTTATACATTTATATAAATTAATAAATTTACATATATATCAAATATATATAAATATATATATATATATATATATATAATATATATATAAATATATATATAAATATATAGAATATATATATCGACATATAATATATAATATATATATATATATATATATATATATATATTTATATATATATATATTATATCTTTGTTTATTATGTATATATATGTATAATAAATTTATATATATATTTATATATATATGTATAATATATAGATATATATATATGTATATATAATATATATATATATATATATATATATATATATAAATATATATATATATATATATATATATAATATATATATATATATATATATATATATATATAAATATATATATTATATATATATATATATATATATATATATATAATGATATATTCAATGGCAAAATATAGTCTACAAAACAAATTAGCATAATAGGGTCATGGATAAAAAAAAATTATAAAGTCTAGTTAAATTGAACTAAACTGTCTACTTTAAAATAGATGTTTTATGTCTAAAGAAAAATAGACAATAAATTTACATGCCATAATTCACAAATATTGTACACGACACAATATAAATATTTTTCAGAAATGAAATTAAATGAAATTATTAAAGAAACCAAATTCTCAGAAAATTTGTAAAGAAAAAGAAATATCTAGTAATTTTTATTTGCAAAAGTGTCGTGCGGTGGAAGAATATGTATTGCAAACAAAATATGTATTGCAATTACGAAATATGTAAGCAATACTCAGGAAATACAGTAATAATTCTTTTAATCAATTAAGAGTTCAAAGATATTAAAATTACAATATATACATTTATAAATTGTAAATATATTCATATATATATTGCTCATAATAAATCAAATTTTCAAGGAGATTTGTCAAAAATTAAATTAATTTTGAAATTTTTTGTATCTTTATATAATAACCAACAAAGTATAACATTGCGTTACAATAGTGTGTGGGATTTTGTAATTCTGGGCTGGAGTGATTACTTTTTGATGCTCTACCTAAAAATAGAATTTTTCTAATTAACCTATCAACAGAAAAATTGACCATGCTCTTACAGTATTACCGAACGAACATCTTTATTGATTAACGTTTTATAAGATTATATTTCTAGCTAAGTGTTTCAAGAATGTTTTATGAAAATAAATATGCTTACGACATCAAATACTTTTTATTCTAAAGTAAAATATCTCTTCTGTGTCAAAATTTTCAAAATATGTATTGCAATAATCAGGAAACTTTTCACTAATAATCATTTTGAAACAGTTTAAAGTTGAAAGCTTTTAAAATTACTATGAATACATTTTTTATATTGTAAATATATTCATATCTATATATATATATATATATATATATATATTGCTAATTATAAATTAAATTTTCAAAGATATTCGTGAAAATTAAATTAATTTTGAAAGTTTTCCTTCTCTTTATCTCATAACCAACAAAATACACGATTGAGTTACAAAATTGTGTGGGAGTTAGTAATTCCTGACTGGAGTGAATACTTTTTGATCCTCTCTCTAAAAATAGACTTTTTCTAATGAGCCTACTACAAAAAAACTGACTATGCTTCTAAAGTAATACCGAACGAATATCTTTATCGGTTAACGCTTTATAAGATAATTTTTCTAGCTAGAAGTTTATTAAAATAGTTTTCGAAACAAGAATGCTTTATGAAAATAAATATATTAATTTTGTTTTCTCTTTTGGTGGGAGTTCACTTACTACCAAACTTAGGCTTTAAAATAGATAACAGAGGCAAAGGGCGGAGGCATTAAAGCAAGGGGGAGATCAGTAGACATAATAATCTATAATAAATTCGATTTTTTTCAGTTAATTTCATGAATTACATCATGAGTCACCATTTCAGTACGGAATAGACTACAGAAGCAAATGACAGTGGCATTGAAGCAAAGGGTGAGGTCAGTAGAATGGTATCTATAAAAAAATTGATTTTTCTCACTTGGAAATTTCCTGAATTACATCATGGGTTAACATTTTAGTACGGAATAGATGACAGAGGCAAATGGAGACATTAAAGCAAGGGGTGAGGACAAGAATCATGATATCTATAAAAATTTCAAATTTTTTAACTTGTAAATATCATGAATTACATCATCGGTCACTATTTCACTACGGAATAGACGCTATAAAATAGACGACAGAGGCAAATGACGGATTCATTAAAGCAAGGGGTGAAATCAATAGACTTCATATCTATAAAAATTTCAAATTTTTTTTAGTTGTAAATTTCATGAATTACATCATGAGTCACCATTTCAGTAAGGAATAGACAACAGAAGTAAATGTCGTAGGCATTAAAGTAAGTGGTGAGGTAGGTCAATAGACATGATATCTCTTAAAATTTAAAATTTTTTCAGTTGTAAATTTCATGAATTACATCATGGGTCATCATTTCACTACATAATAGACGCTATAAAATAGACGACAGAGGCAAATGATGGAGACATTAAAGCAAGGGGTGAGGTCATGATATCTATAATAAATTCAATTTTTTTTCAGTTGCAAATTTTATGAATTACTTCATGCATTACCATTTCATTATCCCTAGGTTAACATTCAGGAATTTTAATTGCATTTTCTTCATAGTATTTAGGTGAATGTCGATTCAATGCAGTAGCCAGTTGACTCTCTATTGGAATAAACACCATTGAATTCATTTTTTTTCAGTTGGAAATTTTATTAATTACATCATGGGTCACCATTTCACTACCCCTAGGTTAACATTCAGTGAAAATTTTATTACACTTCCTTCACAGTATTTAGGTGAATGTCGATGCAATGCAGTAGCCAGTTGACTGTCTATTGGAAGAAACACCATTGAACACTGAGATTAACGAATGTTGTTAATGAATTTTGAGCCCGAAATTAACCTTATTGTGATGGAATGCTTCTCTATATTTGTGAAGATAAAAAATGGGAATCTTGGGTTCAATGATTTCCCCTATAAGAAATTTTTTTGGTTCTGTCACCTTGTACAACAATAAGCATTGCGAAGAAATAACGCATAGGATGCTCAAATAATTAAATATTATATATATTTAAATATTATTAAATATTATATATATTCAAATAATTAAATATTATATATATTTACATATTATCTAGTAGAAGTGTTTTCCCCGTACTAGTTGACATTATAAATTGGACAGAGGGGAAATTATTTGCTTGATACCTATTTCAACCTATTCTGTACTTTAAAGACTTGCAGAGCTATGTTGAAATGTCCATGCCCCGTCCACAAAAAATTATCAAACTGTGAAAAATCAACCACCTTATAATATTTTATTTCTTATGGATTTTAGACATATGATTTAACTTTTTATAAACAACTTTTTATTACTTTTGTATGACAGTTTTAATTAAATTTTATTTTTGATTCGTAATGAAGAGATAGAAGATGGAATAGATATAAATAATCTCCAACATTATTCTAATAATTGGTATAATAAATATTAAAATGTATTATAATGCATTCAAATATTTCCTTTTCTTTTATAGGTGGCTGTGGTCAAGGAAATGTTGGGAAACTCTGGGTTAATCAAATGCAACTTAAAATCATAAATGTTTATGATATATCAATAAGAATTCATATCTAATGAATAAATGAGATGAACGAAAGTTTATGTGCCGTAGAAATTCAGTTTATAATATTGTCTTCTGTTCTTCTTGGTAAGAAGAACTGTTCTTAGGGACGAGGTAATTCTAATAATAATTAAAAACTTTTTATCAGGTCAAGACGTTTATTTTTGTTTTTTATGAATATTTAAATTATTAACTAGGCAGATAAAATAAAAACTGGTAAAATGACTTACTAAAGACATTAAAAAATTTAATTTAAGTAAAAGTACAATAGTTTTAGAAAAAATTAATGGTAATAAGCGTTGATCGTATGAAAGTCTAAACTACAAAACTGTGTTATTTAGAATAGGTACAAGTTTTATGTACACAAAAGTGTCTCATTAATAAAAAGTAGGAAATGTAATTATTTATAATGGATTGTCGGATCTAACAGTCTATATCTTGTCCGAGTCCAGATTTTTTGAATAATCAAACTAGCTCCATAAAAATGTAGCCCTTTGCTTAAGACACTGGTACACAGAATTTTTTTACACTTGATACCTGCACATAGTGGAATTTTTGGCAATGAAAAAGATGATACACTGTCTAAAGAGGGAGACTTGATATATCAACGCATGAACAGCACTCTTTCATTTCATACATCTAAATTGTTTGTTAATCGGACTATTAAGAAAACTCTTAAACAAGATATGGTTCAAAATGCTCGGAATAAGAGATGGATGATTTGGGGGAAGAGAAAGCTGTCCTTATTTTTTCTTAAAAGACTGCAGTGGCCTTTGTTAGAGGTATGGTTGGACATGACTGTTTAAAAAACCATCTCTACAGAAATGGGGTGGCGGATTCACCGGACTCTGTTTTACGTGACGCTAGTCAATGGCTTTCGAAATTTAAATAATTGTAATATACTTTCTCAGTATCAGGAGAATTTTAAAAAGAATTAGAAAGCACGTGAACTAATGACTTAAGCCCTAAATGTTTGGACTTTGTAAAATAAATAAGATAATGTACTGTAAGATTTTAATAACTATATCTCTAATATTTCCTTAAAGACTACAGGGTAAAAAAGCAAAAAAGGAAAACATTATTGATTAAATATATTTGAAAGTCTAGATATTTAAACAATGTGATAAAACTGGAAAATAGATTAAAAAGCTTTATAAAATTAATGAAGTTTATATATTTAAGGATTTATTTCTCCTAAAATAAAACCTTACATGATTTCCTCTCATTGTATAACATTTTTTGTGTCTTAGAATACTGTCTTCTCTTCTTCTTGGTAAGGTGAACTCTTCTTAGGGACAAGGTAATTCTAATAATAATAAAAATATTTTATAAGGACAAGACGTTTGTTATTGTTTTTTTATGAAATTTAAAGTTATTAACTAGACATATGTAATACGAATTGGTAAAATGACATACTAAAGACATTAAAAAAATAAATTTAGTTTATGTAAGTGTACAACATTCTTATAAAAATTAATCGTAATAATGGCATTTATTGTATAAAAGTCTAAACTACAAAATTGTGTCAAATAGAATAAATATGAGTTTTATGTACACAAAAGTGTCTTTTTAATAAAAAGCTGTAAAATGAATGATTTATAATGGACTGTCGGACTTAAGAGTCTATATCTTGTCGGACTGTATGAGTCTAGATTTTTTGAATAATCAAAAGAATTCCCTAAGAATGTAGTCCTTTGCTTTAAAGACTTTACAGAATTTCTTTCCACTTTATTCATGCCCATTGTGGAATTTGGTGGGATTAGAAGGATGATACACTGGTCAAAAAGAGAACCTTGAAAGATCACCCTCTTTCATGCCATACCATTTTTTTGTTAATCTGACTCTCAAGAAAACTCTTAAATAAGATGTGGTACAACGTGGGCCGAATATGAGATGGTTGATTTTGGGGGAAGAGAAAGCTGTCCTTAAATTTCCGTAAAAAAGTGAGTGGTCCTTTTTAGAGGTATAATTGGACATGGCTGTTTATGAGATAATTTCTACACAGTTGGGGTGCTGGATTCATCAGACTCTGTGTTGTGTGAGTCTACTCATCCAATGACTTTTTAACATTTAAATAATTGTGTTGTGCTTTCTCAGTATGAGGACATTGTTAAAAAGTGTTGAAAAGCTCGTGAACTAATGACTTAGGCCCTAATTGTTAGGAATTTGTAAAATAAATATAATAATGCTCTGTAAGATTTCAGTAACTATGCCAGTAAGAATTTTTAAAGACTATATAGGAAAAAACTGGAAACATTATCAATTAAACATATTTATAAGCATAGCTATTTAAAACAGCTCAAAAAACAGGAAAATAGATTAAAGTAAATTAAAAAATCCCTACAGTTTATATACTTAAGGATTTATTTCTTATAAAATAGACCCTTACATCATTGCCTCTCAGTGTTTAACAATTTTCGTGTCTTAGATATGTAATATATCTGATATTTTTCTATTTATAAATGCATTTTTCATAACAAAGTAAATATTTGTTATTGTTTATCAAACAATAAACTACAAAAATAATTATTATCTAATAATGAAATTTAGATTTCTTTTATAATATATTAATTAAAAAATCTGTTTGTAAGTTGGTAAATATTTTCCTTTCCTCCATATTATAACATTCTGCTTCCTATTACAAATTTGTTATGCTCTCATTAAAAGTCCTCCAATTCTATTTCGGAATTTAAATTTGTTGTGCAGACTGACAATCTCACCTCACATCTCACCACATTTTCTCTCCGCATTTATATTCGCAACGTGTTCGTAATTATAGAAGCAATTACACAAAGTTATTACGCTTATAATTTTTACTTGTTACACATTTCAACACACACATGTATTTTAATATAATGATGCCAGAGAGATTTAAAATATTTCCATACTGCTTGTCTTTATATATATATATATATATATATATATGTGTGTGTGTGTGTGTGTATATATATACATATATGTATATATATATATATATATATATATATATATATATATATATATATATATATATATATATATATATATATATATATATATAATATATATATATATATATATATATATATATATATATATATATATATATATATATATATATATATATATATATATATATATATATATATATATATATATATATATATTATATATATATATATATATATATATATATATATATAATATTTCTATCCATGCATTAATTATAGTATAACATTACTTAAAGATTCTTGTTAAAATTATACATGTAAACACTCAAAATAAAAAATTTAAAATATGGTGATTATTATTATCTTCGAAAAAGTAAAAGATTTCTCTACTAATGAAGACTAATTTGTAGTAACTAATTTTAACCACTTGTTCACTAATTACATTCAAAAATTTTGAACTTCATTTAAAAAAATATGTTAACATATAAAATAAAAATATGCTATAACAAAATAACAAAACAATTCTAAAATCTATTATAAAAGTTTTTTTATAAAAGAATTTATCATAAAAATGGTTTATTCCCACAAATTGTATTAAAAGTATTCCACGTGCATTGCATATTAATCAACTGCTATTTTTATTGACTTAAAATACTCTTTAGTATTTATTTTTATTATAATATGGTGTTTAAAATAAATCAATATTTCATAAGTATCAACTTTGCATGGTGTAAAAGCTATAATGCAGTAAGAGAATTATTTTAAATGATACAAGGTTTAAACAATGTTCATTTCACAGAATTAAATCCTCTGTAATTTGATAAATTACTTTAAATATTATTCTGCTTACTATCTATTTTATATAAAAGATACAAAATATACAAAATATATATATATAATTACATATATATATATATATAATATATATATATATATATATATATATATATATATATAATATTTCTATCCATGCATTAATTATAGTATAACATTACTTAAAGATTCTTGTTAAAATTATACGTGTAAACACTCAAAATAAAAAATTTAAAATATGGTGACATTAAAGTTTTTTTCTTAATTCTTCTCAGCTTAACTCAGATGGAATTAAATGTAATTAATTATATATATTTAAGATGATATATGAATATATATAGATATATATGTGTGTGTTTTATTTATACTATATTATTAGTTTATCAAATACAGTACAACATTATTTAAAATTACTTAATTCTTATAAAAATATATATTTAAAAATCATAGTATGCAAGATATTGAATATTTGTAGCTTTTCCTTAATAATTCTTATCTAATCTTAGATCAAATCTGGTAAGATTAAAAATGCAAACATATTTAGGACTAGGTCTTCTTAAATTTATTTTCTACTTAACATTGTTTACTTTGTACACAAAGGAAGGAAAACACATTTTTCTTAACTTAAGTAAATGTCTTTTTAAAATAAGTTTTACGGAAGAAATAAAACTATTTAAAAAACCCTTTTTTAACAAGCACTAAATTTCCAGCTATTTTTCATTTGATTTAGAATATATATAGAAGATATATAGAAAATATGAAATATATGAATATATATATATATATATATAATATATATATATATATATATATATATATAATATATATATATATATAAATATATATATATATATATATAAATATATATATTATAAAAAAATATATATCTATATTCATATAATATAATATATTTTTATAAATTTATTTTAATTATATTATATATTATTATATATATATATATTTATATATTTAATCTATTTTTTAAATTAAAATATATATATATTATTTTTTTAATAAAAAAAAAATATATTTTTTTTAAAAATAAAAAAAATTATTATTTATAAATTTTTTTTTAATTTTTTAAAATTATTATATTTATACTAACAATATAATAATTTCTTTTTTAATTTTTAATTAAATTTTTTAAAATTTTTTTTTTTATTTATTAAATTAATAAAATAAATATTTGTCTTTTAAATTTTATAATTTTATTTGAATATATGATTTTACTTAAATAAATGAGAAAAAACTACGATTTGTACTATAACAAAGTAATTAATTACTTAATAAAATTTTATTTATAACATGAAATAAATTTTTAAATATAATTTAATTTATTGGTAAAACATTTTTTAAGTTTCATAAGATTAAAAAATGAAAAAAAAAAAAAAATAAAAGAAAATAAAAAAACATTAAAATAAAATAAAAATTATAAAAAAAAATCAATTAATTAAAAAATAAAAAATAAAAGAAAATAACATAGAGTAAAAAAATAAAATAAAATAATACAATTAAAAAATATAAATGCAATTTTAAATAAAACATCAGTAAAACAAATAAAGAATTAAATAAAAAAAAAGAAAAATAAGAAAAAAAAAATAAAAAAAAATCAAAAAATGTTAAAAAAAAAAATAAAAAAAAAATTATAAAAAAACAAAAAAAAAAAAAAAATGAACAAAAAAAAAAAGATTAAAAAAAGTAAAAAAAAATCATTTTGTAAAATACTCATAAAAAAAAAAAAAAAAAAAAAAGAAAAAATGCAGTAAGAAAAAAAAACAAAAAACAATCAAAAATATAAAAAACTTTTATATTAAAAAATATAAAAAATCAAAATACTAAAAGATATACTAAAAAAAAAAAATGAAAAGTGATTTCATAAAAAATTAGAAACTTTCAAAAATTATTTGTTTTATTATAATTGTAACAACTATGTATTGTATATAATGTACAATTATTTATAATCTACTCTATAGTATACTATTTAGATTATGTCTTATTATAAAATTAAATATTTATTCTCGATTTTTTACACTTATTTTGTATTAAAATTAAACACATTTTAATTCAATTTAAAAAAATTTTTATTCTTTAAAAATATTTAATATTAAAATAAAATATATTCACAATAAAACAAAATATTTGTAATCATGTAACATAATCCAATCGTTAATTTAATATTTGTCTATAAATATTCACAAAAATTCCCTTCTTTCATTCCTAAGATTAACTTAAGCGAAAGAGTAAGAGTGCTTGAGAGTGTAATAATGTGTGACCAATAATAAGTGAAAAGAATTACTGACCGCAATCGTTTTAGTCTATTGAAAAGGTAATTTGTCAATCTTATTCAAGTGGTTGGATTTTGACAGTTTAAATAGAGATCTGGATAGCTGCCAACATATATAATAGTCTTTTGTTTGTTTTCAAGTAGGAACAACAATAGGATTATTATTATCTTCGAAAAAGTAAAAGATTTCTCTACTAATGGAGACTAATTTGTAGTAACTAATTATAACCACTTGTTCACTAATTACATTCAAAATTTTTGAACTCCATTTAAAAAAATATGTTAACATATAAGATAAAAATATGCTATTACAAAATAACAAAACAATTCTAAAATCTATTATAAAAGTTTTTTTATAAAATAATTTATCATAAAAATGGTTTCTTCCCACAAATTGTATTAAAGTATTCCACGTGCATCGCATATTAATCAACTGCTATTTTTATTGACTTAAAATACTCTTTAGTATTTATTTTTATTTTAATATGGTGTTTAAAATAAACCAATATATCATAGGTGTCAACTTTGCATGGTGTAAAAGCTATAATGCAGTAAGAGAATTATTTTAAATGATACAAGGTTTAAACAATGTTCGTTTCACAGAATTAAATCCTCTGTAATTTGATAAATACTTTAATTATTATTCTGTGTACTATCTATTTTATATAAAAGATACAAAATATACAAAATACTAAAAGATAAATTACTAAAGGAAGATAAAATATAGTATAAAGTAAAAAAAAAATTGATAAATGACTTTTTCATAAAAGTAAAAATCTTTCAACAAATTTTATTTAAAATATTCTTACTGCACTGCATTGTAACCAACTGCTTACGTTTTGTCATATTTATAATGAACTGATATACTGTTTAGTATTTATTTTATACTGCCATGGGTATGAACTTTTTCTTGAGTTTGGCTATTATACAGAAGACTGTTATTTTTAATTATATAATTATACAATTTAATTTAAACAATTCTCTTTGTCATTACACGGAATTAAGTAATCTGTTATTTGATAAAAAAGAACTTTACATTTTAATGGTTTTACTATCAATTTTGTCTGTAGAAGGAAAATAAATTAACAAGAGAAGGGGTTACATGTAAATGAAAGAGAAAGGTATATGTGTCCCATTTGTTTATTTTTAAAATGTGTTACGTACTCCCCAGTGGTTCAATAATATTAATAAGAATTTGATGAAATATTTTATATATTAATGTTTTTATTATCAATTGTGTCTGAAGAAAAATAATAAATCAACAACATGGGGAGAGACATAGAGATGGAGGAAAGAGTTGTGTTCCATTGGAGGAAAGAGTTATGAAGAGAATGGGTTCCATTCGTTTTTTATAATGAGATGCATATGTCCTAGTATTACAATAATATTAATAACAACTTGAAAAAATACTTTAATGGTTTTAATGGTTTTTATTTTAATGGTTTTACTATCAATTGTGTCTGAAGAAAAATAATGAATCAACAACAGAGGGAGAGACATATAAATGGAGGAGAGAGGTATGTTTGTTTTATTGTTTTTTATAATGTGATACATATAACCTTGAATTATAATAATATTAATAACAACTTGAAGAAATAATTTAATGGTTTTAATAGTTTTAGTATCAATTGTGTCTGAAGAAAAATAATAAATCAACAAGAGGGAGAGACATATAAATGGAGGAGAGAAGTATATGAGTTTGAGTGGTTTTTTATAATGGGATGCATATGTCCCAGTATTTAAATAATATTAATACCAAATTGAAAAAATACTTTAATGGTTTTGATTGTTTTCATTTTAATGGTTTTACTATCAACTGTGTCTGAAGAAAAATAATGAATCAACAACAGAGGGAGAGACATATAAATGGAGGAGAGAAGTATATGAATTTGATTGGTTTTTTTATAATAAGATGCATATGTCCCAGCATTTGAATAATATTAATAACAACTTGAAAAAATACTTTAATGGTTTTAATGGCTTTAATATCAATTGTGTCTGAAGAAAAATAATAAATCAACAAGAGGGGGAGAGACATATAGAGAGGTATATGTGTTCCATTGGTTTTTATAATAAGATGCATATGTCCCAGTGTTTCAATAATATTAATAGCAACTTGAAAAAATAATTTAATTATTTTAATGGTTTCTATTTTAATGGTTTTGTCATCAATTGTGTCTGAAGAAAAATAATGAATCAACAACAGAGGGAGAGACGTATAAATGCAGGAGAGAGGTATATATGTTCCATTGGTTTTTATAATAAAATGCATATGTCTCATTTTTTCAATAATATTAATACCAACTTGAAAAATACTTTAATGGTTTTAATGGTTTTTACTTTAATAATTTTACAATCAATTGCGTCTGAAGAAAAATAATAAATCAACAAGAGGAGGAGAGACATATAAATGGAGGAGAGAGGTATATGTGTTTCATTGGTTTATTATTATGCTATGCATATGTCCCAGCATTTAAATAATATTAATAACAACTTGAAAAAATACTTTAATGGTTTTAATGGCTTTAATATCAATTGTGTCTGAAGAAAAATAATAAATCAACAAGAGAGGGAGAGACATATAAAAGGAGGAGAGAGTTATATGTTTCATTGGTTTATTATTATGCTATGCATATGTCCCAGTACTTAAATAATATTAATAACAACTTGAAAAGATACTTTAATGGTTTTAATGGTTTTCACTTTATTGATTTTACTATCGATTGCGTCTGAAGAAAAATAATAAATCAACAAGAGGAGGAGAGACATATAGATAGAGGAGTGAGGTCTATGTGTTCCATTGTTTTTTTATAATGAGATGCATATGTCCCACATTTTCAATAATATTAATAACAATTTGGGAAAATACTTAAATGGTTTTAATCGTTTTCTTTTTAATGGTTGTACTATCAACTGTGTCTGGAGAAAAATAATAAATCAACAAGATGAGGAGAGACATATAGATAGAGGAGAGAGGTATATGTGTTCCATTGGATTTTCATAATGAGATGCATATGTATCGGTATTTATTAATATTAATAACAACTTGTAAAAATACTTAAATGGTTTTAATCGTTTTCTTTTTAATGGTTGTACTATCAACTGTGTCTGGAGAAAAATAATAAATCAACAAGATGAGGAGAGACATATAGATAGAGGAGAGAGGTATATGTGTTCCATTGGATTTTCATAATGAGATGCATATGTTCCAGTATTTATTAATATTAATAAGAACTTGTAAAAATACTTAAATGGTTTTAATCGTTTTCGTTTTAATGGTTATACTATCAACTGTGTCTGGAGAAAAATAATAAATCAACAAGATGAGGAGAGACATATTGATAGAGGAGAGAGGTATATGTGTTCCATTGGTTTTTCATAATGAGATGCATATGTATCGGTATTTATTAATATTAATAACAACTTGTAAAAATACTTAAATGGTTTTAATCGTTTTCATTTTAAAGGTTTTACTATCAACTCTGTCTGGAGAAAAATAATAAATCAACAAGATGAGGAGAGACATATTGATAGAGGAGAGAGGTATATGTGTTTCATTGGATTTTCATAATGAGATTCATATATCCCAGTATTTATTAATATTAATAACAACTTGTAAAAATACTTAAATGGTTTTAATCGTTTTCGTTTTAATGGTTGTACTATCAACTGTGTCTGGAGAAAAATAATAAATCAACCAGATGAGGAGAGACATATTGATAGAGGAGAGAGGTATATGTGTTTCATTGGATTTTCATAATGAGATTCATATATCCCAGTATTTATTAATATTAATAACAACTTGTAAAAATACTTACAATATAAATAATACAGTATAACATTACAATATAAATAATACAGAGAGCAATGCACTCATAGATAATCAACTCGTCTTTATTCCATAAGGATTTCAAATTGATCTTGCGACATGACTAGTGGTGGATATATTTAGTGGTATAGAAAAGGATAAAAATGTATGACCAGATTTCATATAATATATAAAAAATTACTGCTAAAATGTCCCCTTGGACATTTTCCAGTCCTTGATTTGATGTCTAAATCATTAGATAAAATTTTTTTAAGTTTAAAGATACGAATGTATGTACGATAAATAAAATATTTAGTAAAGGAAAATAACCATCGTAAGAGAAAAATCATCTTTTATTGGAAAGCGTGTATATATGTTTGCTGAAAAATTAAATAAAATTAAAAATGTATTTTTAACATAAAAACAATGGCAACAGTAGACTTTTAAAAACAGATTACATGCTTTTAATGATTCTATTTTAAGATTTAGAACATTATAAGTACTATATGTTTTTAAGTGTGGTTACAATTTTTTGTTGTATTTTTAACATATAAACAATGCAACAGTAGAGTTATAAAAACATATTTGTAGACAGCAGTATGTATTTGTCCAACAAAAATTATAAGTAAATACATATGTACAAAATGTACTACTTTTTAATCTTCCAATATTTTTCTCGTAAGTATTCGAAGATAATGTTAAAAAAATCAGTCATAGAGAAGTAGCTACTTTTTTGTGTAAATAGGTCTTGCATAGGTTCTATAAAATATGAAACTAGTAATTTTTACATTTAAAAATGTATTAACTATGAGTAATGTGTTATATGTTTAAAAATAAATAGACTGTGTATTTCAAGTGAAAACTTTTTGAAAATTATCAGTCAAGTTTTAAACATCTAATTTTTTTAAAAATTATGATGAAATGTTTTCAGTTATACTTCTTTTATGGTTCTAATTATACAAAAATCATAATATAACAATAATTTGTTTCTGTGAAAGAAATAGAAATATTGAGTTTTCAGGGAAATGGCACTTAGCTGAAAATTGCTGTCTTTATATTCTTACGAAATTTAGTCAATATATTTGTAGACTGTAGTAGGTGCTTTTTCTAAAGTGAAAATCATTTTTTACATGATGTTTATTTCTACTATTGAAGTAATTACAAGATGAATAATACAATATAAATAAGATTTAGTCATGATGAAAAATTTCGTTGTCAATTTAGTATATATTCTAGTTCGTATAGATCTGATAATTATTAAAAGATAACTTAAAAATATCATATCAGTATATATTTGATGATTCTTGGAGAGTTTAAGTTATGAAAAGTAATATCTTGAATTCTGCTATCAGTCATCATAAATATAATTCTATTGCTTACTTTCAAAGACGTAATTTTAGAGCAATTTTTATTTAATGATAACTGGACGATTATGAGATATTAGAAATTGGTGTTAATCATTACTTCGAGATCAGCCACAAGCACAAATGAAAGTAAATTAAAAAGAATGTTAACTATTTTAATTTTTCGTCTAAAAGAATTAGCCTACCTTTAAGTACCTATTCTCTACTTGCATATAAAAACAGTGATGACAAATTCAGCCGTAAAACTCATAATTGACAATGAAATTAATAAAATGTAGATATTGTATATAAAAAGTGGACACAAAATCAAATAAAGATGCCTTTCAGAAAAAAATAACCAACTATTTTAGTCATTTCTTTAAATCCGTGAAAAATCAGGCATACACAATTTTTGCAATCAAAGGAATTTTTAAAAAAATTTTTTTTAATATGATTATTTTAAGAAGTTTTAATTCCAGGCCCAAAATAATGTCATACTCACAAAAATATATGCAACAGTATAGGAGATTTTTTAAGAGGTTAAACAGATAAAAAAATACGAAATTGTCTTAGTCTGTGAATAATTAACCATACGCAGGACATATTTTTGCAGTCAAATGATAATTTTATTTCTTCAACACGGTTATTATTGCATTTGTTTTAAATAATTAACCATTTTTTAATCTAATAGTTTTTGTTGTACTGCTTGTAAAAAAATGGGTTTTTTTTCTCATAGTTTTAGGTAAAAATTAGAAGACCGAATACTATCTGCGAGAAATATATAAAATATTTCAATTACAAAATATATAAAGCGTAGAAGGGCACTAATCTTGATAAGAATTCGGTGTTAAATGATTATTTAACACCGATAACCAGGTTATCGGTGTTAAATAATCATTTAAAACCGAATCATTTATCACCGATTACCGGTTTAAGAATTCTATTAATGTCCTCTTTATAACTTTACTCCTAAAATAACTGAAAAAAAACTATTTCAGTTCAAAAATCAACATTTTAATAAAAAATTATTTCAAATAAAACAGAGACAAATATTTAAAAAAAAAAAGTAAAGAATACTTATTTCCTTCAGTAGATCTGATTTCACACCAGCTATCCAGTAAAGCTAGGATACATTTATTTTCCTCTATTAAACAAATCACAAAAAATATTAGATAGTAATGACTAATAAATATTATTGTAGTTTTACCCATATTAAATCTCTCCTAAAATAAAAAAAATATTAAAATTTAAATTGTACGAATTTCGCAATTAAATGAGTAAGCTAATGAGCAGCATATTATTATAATAATCAATATATATTAAAGTACTATGTAGTACTTTAAAATTTTTCTCATTTAAATATTTTGTAGATGTTATCATAACTAATATTTATGAGTTAAATATTTAAAATATATATCATGTCTAAAAATAACATTTTTGTACATGATATAGATGTTTAATAACTTTTTATTTTTTAATAAGAAATAGTCAATTTTATATTACTTTAATAGTAAAAAGTTATTAAGAAAATAATCAATAAAACTGTTTGTTAATAATACAAACACACACACACACACACACATATATATATATATATATATATATATATATATATATATATATATATATATATACACATATATATATATATATATATACGCATAAAGATATATACACATATAAATATATAAACATATATTATGTATATATATATTCATATGTATATATATATTTATTTATATATGTATATATGTATATATGTATATATATGCATATATATATATATATATATATATATATATATATATACGTATATATACATATGTATATATATATATATATATATATATATATATATATATATATATATATATATATATATATATATATATATATATATATATGCATATATATATATATATATATATATATATATATATATATATATATATATATATATATATATATATATATATATATATATATATATATATATATATATATATATTAATTTAATAATATGTAGTACAATGCTAAACTGTCTCATTTAAATATTTTACATAAAATATTATACTACACATGTTAAAGGCATTAAACGTGATCCTAAAACTGAAGAAATCTTAGTTATTTTCACTTTCTTATTGCAATTTGTAATGTTAAATGATGAAAGTTCCAGATGAATTTCTTTGAGTTGTTCCACAAAATACTGAGATACCATCCATTAGATTAATGATACCGTTGATTATTCTCTCTGAAGCAGTTGTGTAATTATCTCAGAACCACTTCTTTGTACTTTCACTCCATCACAGTCGTATTTCAGCATTTCTTCAAACCTATCATTAGGTTGAGGTACTTTTTTAAAATAAATTTTAGAGGGAAACTTTAAGCGTTAATGGGAGTGAAAATCGAACTTTAAGCTAGCTAAAATAAGTATTCGCAGATGTAAATGACGTTGTGTAAATAGTATGTGTATAATATATTGCAAATTATGTGAAAATAAATTTGTTTATCGTATTAAGGAAGAAAGTTTTATTTCATATATATGTTTGTGTGTGTAACCAGTAAAGAATCTAGTAAATCACTATAAAATAACCCCACATGTTTTTGTTCCAATGAATTTCTATGCAGTGTAAACATGTAAGGAGGTAACTCTGCTGTAAAACCAATCAGGTAATTGAGAAAAAAGCATTTTTTTTCAGTTTCAATCAAAAAACTGGAAAATTTGACTTCAAGACATTGACTTCAGGACATTTGGAATTTCCTTCTTGATCCATGTTCTGTGAAACCTTTTGGCTTAATTTGTAAATCTGTATTATATAATATTGATTTCATTGCTTTTTATGTATAAAACACACATCTATTCACGAAAAGTATTTTTATTTTATACTCTTGAAAATCTAACATGATTTTTATGTAACCTTTACTTTCTAAAACACAAGTTTATAAAAGTCCCTATATAATAGCTTAAGCTATCAGTCCGTCTCTCCTCGAATATTCCCCGGTTAAGAGCAGGCTATGACGCATTATGACGTCATTTCTTTAACCATCTCATTTAATCATTTCTTATTTTAAATTATTCAAATATCGTCTGCATTATTTTCATTCGTTTTATCACTGAACTGAGATAAATATTTATCTTTCATATTTGGCAGAAATAATAGTTTAGGTACATATGTAATAATTTTAAATTTAATTATCAATTTCCTTTTTTTTTCAATGAAACTTTTATCACCGGTATTAAAATCAAATTATTTTCATAGAAGTGTATGAGTCTATATCGCAGACTTATAAATATCTAGCTTTTAAGTTATATATCTTTGAAAATTAAGAAGTTTGTGTTTTTGTTTCTTATACATAACCATACAGTTTGAATAAATAAATTCAACGTGATTTTAAACTGCATTCACAGTATCGGGAAACATTAGAGATGTATGACGATAAACAAATTATTGAGCGGCCAGAAAGCTCAGCCAAAAACAAACCACATTTATCCTTCTCATAGGGTATTTTACAATTCTGGAAAATTAAAAATTTTACTAATCCCGTCATATGATGGGCTATATGCTCGTTTTAAATAATTATTTCCTTTACTAAGCATAGTGAAAGAGAAAAATATTTTTCCTCTTTCAATTTATAATTTTGGAAATTTAAACGGAGGTATGAAATAAACTTAACTTTAGGGGTTTCACTAATTAAACTTTGGAAATTCTCCTTACATTCCAAGCACCTCCAAAATTAAACTATGTCTCATAATCTATTATAAAGACGGCTTTCCTGGTACCCTCTCGGCAATTAAATTTTAGCAAATGGCTCAAGACTATTTTCAAAGCCTTTTGTGTGGTCAGCAAGTGCAAGACTGAGATTAACTTAAGATGAAAAGTTTGCGAAGAAACTGATATGGGATTTGAATAGGAGTATTTTTGAGAATAAAAATATGTGCACATAAGTTAAATGCATCTCATTATTTTATCAAATTTTTGTTTATATATTTTTCTTTCGTGGTAAACATTAATTTTTAGGGAACATATTATCACCACTGAACTTTTATATAATAACTAGCATATAGCCCGTCATATGTCTCATAATCTATTATAAAGACGGCTTTCCTAATTTCGTCAATTAAATTTTAGCAAAGCTCAAACTATTTCAAAAGCCTTTTTTTCAATATAATAAATTATATTAAATGAAAATTTAAAAACTAAATATTTGAATAATATTTTTTGAGAATAAAAATATGTGCACATAAGTTAAATGCATCTCATTATTTTATCAAATTTTTGTTTATATATTTTTCTTTCGTGGTAAACATTAATTTTTAGGGAACATATTATCACCACTGAACTTTTATATAATAAACATATAGTCATATGCTCATAAATATTATAGATTTTGTATTAGGCAATTAAATTTAGCAAATGGCTCAAGACTATTTTTCAAAGCCTTTTGTAGTGGTCAGCAATGCAAGACAAGATTAACTTAAGATGAAAGTTTTGCAAAAACTGATATATTTGAATAATATTTTTAAATAAAAATATGTGACATAAGTTAAATGAATCTCCTTATTTTATCCAATTTTTGTTTGTATATTTTTCTTCGTGTAAACATTATTTTTAAATATTATAAGAACTTTTTAAACTAGAAATCATATGTCTAAAATATTAAAATTTCCTGGTAATTGGCAATTAAATTAGCAAATGCTCAAGACTATTTTCAAATTTGTGTGGTCACATTGCAAGACTGGATTAACTTAAGATGAAAATTAAGAAACTTATGGATTTCTAGGATATTTTTGAGAATAAAAATATGTGCACATAAGTTAAATGCATCTCATTATTTTATCAAATTTTTGTTTATATATTTTTCTTTCGTGGTAAACATTAATTTTTAGGGAACATATTATCACCACTGAACTTTTATATAATAACTAGCATATAGCCCGTCATATGACGGGTTCAGTAAAATTTTTAATTTTCCAGAATTGTAAAGAACCCTATGAGGCAGGTAAAAAAAATGGTTTGCTTTTTCGGCTGAGAATTACCTTTTAACTAAAATAATCGATTAAAATTATTACACATATACTTAATCTATTATTTAAGTCAAATAAAAAGAAAATTATTTATGTAATATCTAAGTTTAGTGATAAAACGTATGAAAATAACGCAGAAAATATTTAAATAATTTAAAATAAGAAAGGATAAAATGAGATGGTTAAAGGAATGAAGTCATAATGCTAGAAAAAAACTGTTATTTTTACCTGTTTATTATGCGATAAATTGATAAATTTAATCGCTTGCTCTTAAAATGGGGCTCGATATAATGTCATTCAACGCTCGAAAAAGGGACGGGATGGATTTCGAACGTTTTAAAGAGGACAGTATTTTTCGCTGCGATACAAAGTTTATTCATGCCGATTTACTTCAGAATCGGATCTGTAGTTTAAGAAAAGATAAACTTTACTCGCTTTGAATTTTGCAAATAAAAACTCGTCAAAAATCCAATATGGATGCGACATCCGTTCCAGGTCCAACAGCTTCATAACTTCGAGGACAGAAGGGCAGATAACTTAGGCTATTATTACATTACGAGAAGAAAGCTTAACGATACACAACAGGAAATGTTTATGTAGCCAGGGACATCCGTAAAGCAATACGTGAATTTAATAAAATAAAAATAATAAAAATTATAAAATGTTGAAAAAATAGTAAAAATTTATTTTATAAATAATAAAACAATTTTCGGAATAAGAATTTAAAAGAAAAAGTAGGAAATATTAAATTTATTAGACATTAAAACATATCTGCGTCTGGGATGGAACCGTCAACCCGAGAAGTACGACGATCAAGTGAGCGAACATTTTACCAAATGTACAATACCCGCACGTCATGAGTTAACTAATGACAGTACATGAAGGTTCAAGTAGAAACAGTAAAGAAATTTAAATATTACTCTCCTCCTTTGCCATCCTATCAAGAATGTATTTTGTACTGAATAAGAGGAAGAACAAGGCTTGAAATAATAGCATTAAACGCTCCAAAAAGGGGGATGGGTGGATTTCGAACTCGCTTTCAATTTAGCTAACCCTAACTGATGAAAAATCGAATATGGATGACTGTGTCCATTCTAGGTACAACCGTTTCAGAAATTCGCGGACAGACAACTTATCCTATTATTGTAACAGTTTAAAAATGTGCAAGAAAAGTTAGGAGCAAACAATAATTTATTTATAAATCCGCTGAAGGAAAAATACCTTTTTCAACCTTGCTATGGCAAAAACCCAAGTGATATATGTTATTACAGTGGACTACAGAGGCTGGTCACACATTTTTAGACGATGTTATCGTAGTCACAAAACTAAATTACATAAAATTCTTGTATTTGAAATGTTCTATGTGATACCCCTTATTGTAAACTATCTTGAGAGTTGAACTATTGTGAGATATTAAGAATTAGTGGAATGTATAAACTATACTCTGTGTAAACTCAATAGGCACTTCAAGGTCACTGATTTTTCCCCGATGACGAACTGTAACTATGGTAACGACAGTTGGGGAATGACTTTACTCTTTTTCAACTCCTCTTCTTAGCCCACTCTCCTGTTTCTAATCGTGGATCTTGTTGGTGCTTCAACCACATTTGGCGAAATTGGCGTGCTTGCAGCTTGCGTGCGTGGCGTGCTTGCAGCGTGGCGTTTGAATTCTGGCGAGGAGATCGTAACTTAACAAATTGATACATAAACAAAAACAACATTTTGAGGAAAAATTTTACAAAAATTGAATATTTAAAATCTAATTGAATTAACAAAGGAAACACAAAGGAAACACATAACATTCATACTAAATAGACTGAAACATTCACTTAATCACAAATTAAATAAACTGAGTGTGATTTTCATCACAAATTTGTGATTTAGTGTAAATTGTAAAATTAAAAGAGAGAGTTAGTCCAAAGGGATGAGGGAGGGTAGGCGGGATCTCATCCAGCCAAAAAACTCTTTGACTTAAAAGAAACTGTATTTTGAGTGGAGGTTGAAGAGGAGTTGTAAAATTGAAAATTTTTTTTCAAATCTCTTATTTCCCACTGTGTTAAGGGGTGTCATGCATCGTGTGGGCTCTCCGTGCATGATG
Source organism: Pardosa pseudoannulata (assembly GCA_032207245.1). Taxonomy (NCBI): domain Eukaryota; kingdom Metazoa; phylum Arthropoda; class Arachnida; order Araneae; family Lycosidae; genus Pardosa; species Pardosa pseudoannulata. The sequence continues at coordinate 41,322,035 of CM063500.1, forward strand.
AAAGTATGTTTATTTAGACTACACTTTGAAGAATACTTAATACTTTACACAAAATTTTATGAGTAATTTCAGATCTGTTTTTAAGTTCATAAATTTAAGATATAATCCCATTTCATAAAATTACAATTCAAAAATTGTATGTTATATTCTAATCAGTAAGATTTAAAAAATTCTACTGAAAAAGTAAATATTTTTTTTCACACACAGCTGCATTATTTACAGAAATAATATCATTAAGATGATTGAATATTTCGCTAATTTTAATGAGTAATTAGTTATAATTTCTCACTATTTTTCTTTATATTTCTATGATTCTTTTAATTTAAATATCAAACGTATTTCTTAATAATTTATTTAAGAGAATGTAGTTCTGGAATTCCTTAAATTTAAGTTGTATGTTAATAAGTATATTATGAAGTTATGTGGACCATAGTAAAGTTTCTATTCCAAAATTGTACTGTATTAATTATTTTATGATTTTACAAGAATTGAAAGAGGTCCTAATGCAATAACAATATTTTGTATAATTTTATTATGTATTTAAAGATTTAAGGTTCTGTTGACACATTTTTAGAAAGTGAAAATTTCTTTAGAAGGTAGAGATTCATAATGTTTTAGTAAAAATTCTAAATTAAAAGGAATTTTTGTATTTTTACAAAAACATCTGTGATTTATTATAACCATTTTATACATACTGTTAAACTTTTCTTTATGTAAATAGTTAACGCATTTATGCACAACTGAAAATTTTGACTTATAATAATAAAGCAAGTCGTCTGAACGTATTGGAATCAAATCCTCAACTGAAGTGCTGAAAATAAGGGTGAATGCACAGGCTTCTTGGTCGCTACCATAGTAACCGATGACTGGGGAAATGAGAAAGTGTGACCTTGAAGTGCCAATAGACTTTACATGGACTATAAATATAGACTTTGTGATTGAGAAATGACCAAAGGAAAGGGAATTGCTAACATTTTATTGTACATTAGGATTTGACATTTTTCTTCTTCATGAGCATAACAACCTATTATAGTTCCTAGCTGCCTCGACAGCACGCTTCC
>CM063500.1:41328095-41340595 GCA_032207245.1 Pardosa pseudoannulata
AAGTCCTCCAAGTTCTCAATCAATACATCTGGGGGTGGCAGGCCATGCACTTGGGTCTCCTGTCTCGTTCCTTTTTCAAAATGAGGAATTTGCACATGTGGGGGATTCGATCAACTTAGTATTTTCCTGATAATCCCAGACTCGTATATTCCAAAAATGGTCTCAAAAATGTAAAAAACTGGGTCCATCATTTAAAAAATTAATTTTAAAGTTAAGCGAAAATCACGTGACATCGAAACGCTCCGTGATTTGTTGTGACGTCATCGTTCACGCTGTCCAATATTTTCTTATTGCTTGTAAACGTGCCCTATTTTCCGATTTTGGTTTTGCAAGTTCCTGAAATTTTCTAGCTATCAAAATTTATTTTTATTTAAACCTGAAGGTTTATTTTATCGATCTCGATAGCTTTGTTATCTGAATTTGTCATAAATGTCTCTTCTACTTGGATTTACCAAAGGACAACCTCCCGAAAATTGACAGCATGTCAATGTTTTCGTTCTTGGGAAAAAATCCCGGATTTTATGGGAGCAGAAATACGGGGAATTAAAACCCAAAGGTAGGTAAAAGCATTTATATATTTATCCAATTTTACTTAACAGGTATTAATATTTTATTCATGCGAATCCCAGCTATTCTATTTGTAGACACAGACAAGTCAAATAAATATACATATATCATATACACACATTTATAGTAGCATCGTTTTTATAAATAGAAATAGATGTAATATTAAAATAAAAATTAGAGGAGGTATTTATTGTGAGACCGGGACCTTTAGCCTTCGTGTTGCAAAAAGTAGACCGTAGCGCTCCAAAACCAAACCAAAACCAAACCAATTCTTAAGTATTTTAAATTTGATTAAAGAAAATTTAAAATCTTATATAGGTTTTACATAATTATTTATGCTTTTTTAAATAGCAATGCAATTATATTGCTTTTAATATTAATGTTAAATTAAAAAATGTATAAAATTTCTGAAATTAAATTTAATTTTTAAAGTAATATCATTATAAGTATTTTAAAAATATTATATACTTTTTCCAAATTAGTCACCAATTTAATCGAAAAATATCACTGTGAATTGACATACTTAAGAAAGTATGCATCACTGAAAAAAATATTTATAATAACTTGTAAATACATAACCATCCCCTCCTCCTAGTTATCTATTAGACAATTACATGCTTTAGATATTTATATGTTTTACGATATTTATATGCTTTATCAAACATTTATTGTAGTTGCACTCTGTGATTGTACTCGAAAATTAGCAATTTTGAAAGTTAAACAGCACTGGTTAATCAACAGTACATTTAAAGGTATATATGTATTTTTATATACTTTAATTTTTCTAAACTAGTAATATTTAAACAAAAGCAAGCATTTACTTATCGATAAATGGTCTTTACAAACCCATAGATATGATGTATATGATAATTTGGGGTTTAATGTCTCATCCCTTTTCATCGCATTTGTCCAGATTTTACGTGTATGTATATCTTTGTAAACGCTGAAAAATATCTTCTCATTGCAATTAGTTGCTGTATTTTTACAGAGTGGCACAATACAATATTTATAATATGATTTTTTAATGCCAGACATAATAAAAAAATTTCTATTATATGCGATACTTTACACAGAAACAAATTTAAAAGTCGCCTTTTAACATGTAAACAACATAGGCGGTCGGTGTTAGCATGAACGATGACGTCACAAACTTGGCGGAGGAAAATGAATTCGTTTTTGAGAGACGTTAAAGATTCGCTATAAAACCCATTAGAAATCACTCATTAGGCCCCCAAATGAAAGAAAAATAGATACTGTCCTGCTTATTTTTTTGTCTTCTATTGTTTAAAATTAAAATTAGAAAACGTGAAAATTCCTCATTACGAGGACCCACTTGAGCATAAGTCATTCTTTCACCCTTGTAGTGTTCGTTATTAACGACTGGCGAACCCCTTTGCCTTAATACTGCAGCCCCCGGCTAAATCATGCCTGTATGGAACAAGTGGCCTAAGACAACAACAAAATGATTACAAAAAGATATGTTTTCTTTTTTCTTTGTATGGGAAATTAAACTAACTAAGAAAATGCTCAAAAGTTGAAATCCAATTTTTGATCCTCTGTTAGTGGCGATAAATCTATCAGAAAGGCGGTAAATTTTATTCTTTATATTTTTAAATATTATCTCATAGGTTACACCAGATGAGTTTATTTTCTATTATATCGCCTGCAATTAATGTTATTTACTTTTATGTTATTAACTAGAAGGGATTAAAATTTGAATTTACAATAGTCTTGTAAAAGCAAATAAAAGATACAAAATATTGCTGTATCTAATTTATTCTTTTTTGGGTCTCTTAACTTTCACTGGGCCATGAGGCCATCAATTTTGCTTTACATCCATTATGGTCAAACCACTTCACGACGAACATCTCGTATACGCGACGTATCGATTTTACTATTATCAGTCCAGCGTCTCCCCCACGTGATGATCTCCGTTTGATATTGAGAGACCAGCATCGCGTCTGCATAATATTAGATCTGACGGTTTTATTTGAATTTTTAAATACTAGATTTAATTATTAGATTGCGTAAATGGTAACTTTTTTCACAAAGGTCGACTGGTATAGTATTTACTTGCTGGATTTACAGGGGTTAATAACGTCTCGCTATTACTCCCCGAGCTTTGCCAGCTAGAGTCAAAGATGTATAGTTAATGATATAAAAACAAAAATCTAATTTCTTGTTTTTAAAAATATTCACAAAAAGTGGTGACTATGCATTTTCTGCCTCATACTTCACACTGGCAAACGAATAATAGGTGAACATTATTGACGATTCATGGTTTATGTGTATTATTTTGTGGTTTTATACCATGGGTGAGGGAGGTTGAATAAAGCACAGTCATACAACATAGTGCATGTGAAGCCTAGAATCAGATCTGTTGGGAATCTAAATTGCACACAAGATATAAATGGGTGAAGACATAAAATTTATCCATACTTTAAATTAAACACTTTATTTTAAATTGAATCATTAATTGTGAATTTGCAAAATTTAGCATGATTGTTGATCTACTATTGTTATGAAATCAGTCAATATTAAGAACATGGATCTGCAAAATAAATGAACGGCAGCATTAGCTACAGATGATTCCTCCCCCACTTCTCTGCCATACTCGCCTGCTAAGTTCAAGGGGAGTGAGAAAACGGGATACTTTAACTGTCTTCCATGGATGAAAATGGAGTAGCAAACCCCATCCAGATTGAAGGTGAAAGTTGATGGAATCATTTCCTCTCTTTAGTCATTTTCACCGTACTGACAGTGACAGCGTTGTAATGTAACTCTTTGTTACATGCGGGAACAAAGGAATCTCTTCACGGTATCTTCAGTGAAGTTTACAGGCATTTTCTTCACTAAGGATTTCTTGTGCCTTCAGAAATCTAGCATGTTCTCCAGGTTTAAATCGTCATCAGTATTGAAGGCTTTTTCATTCTGGATGCGTCTGGATTTTATCTTCTAAAACACATCCGATACAATTTGATTTACTATATATTACTCAGATTATATGCATATTAAGATAATCGATCTTTGATATCCAAAAATAATTATTTTTATGTTTACATTTGTGAGATTTCTCTGAAAACACTCTGTGAGATTTCTCTGAAAACACATTTGTGAGATTCCTCTGATAATAGGACTTCTCTTACTAAAGTCCAATGCGTTGACCACAACTCCACAGATACGCTGGCAGTAAATGGTTTCAAGTATCGTTATAATAATCACAATAAACTCGTAACTATGGGTTTATCATTAAAAGCATTTTATATTGAACAATTTGTGGATATAAACCATTCTCAAATCAACATAATTACTTACACAAAATTTCATCAAAATCAGTCCAGCCGGATTGGAAGCGTTCTATTGCAAACACACCTACATAAGAGTTTTATATATAAAGACAATTGTTTTTGAAATAACAATGCAATGTACCACACCACAACAAATGTAATAATAAATAAATACATGAATTATTTTCAATTGTAGTTTAATTTTTACTAAATTCAAATATTTCCAGTAATAATTTAATGAAACAATAAAAACGAATGTTCAATTAATTAATTTTAAAGTAATTATTTAAATTGCATCAAATCATATAAAATACTTACATTATAGAGAAACCCATTCAATTAAAACTGTATTTATACTTTATTATTACTGTTATTAAACTTTATGATTTTATCTTCACATATAACGCCTTTGTTTTAAATGTAAAATAAGTGGTGAAATGAATCTATTGATTAACGCTTTGTTAGACGACACTTGTAAAATATTTGCATTCATTTTCAATTATCAAACCTTCATTTTCTCAAATTATATCTTCAAGATATGTACAATAAAATTCATTCAAACTATATTTGCTAAAAATTAAACAGTAGCATTTTTCTTTATATAGAACAACTAAATGCAAAGCCTGTTAATTAAAAACAATTTAGAAAAAAAATTAAGAATTTGAAAAGATATTACCAGTTATTTTATTAAAATTTTAAAAGGAATTTGTGATAAAAGAAAAATTAAATTTATTTTAATTAAAGTCATTGAAAATCTTTTCAATCTCTGCGGTTCTCATAACATTTACATACATATTAACTTTGTGCACGTTTTCTCTCTTAATGAATTCTGCTCTTTGAATATCTCACTTATTAAATTAAATTTAACTATTTGATTTTCTTTCATTAATTATTATGATTGCATATTTTTTCAAGGTACTAAAAATCATAGATGCATGTGTAATGAGTATATAAATATATATATATATATATATATATATATATATATATATATGTGTGTGTGTGTGTGTGTGTGTGTGTGTGTGTGTGTGTGTATACATGTGTATATATATATAATATATATATATATATATATATATATATATATATATATATATATATTATATATATATATATATATATATATATATATATATATATATATATATATATATATATATATATATATATATATATATATATATATATATATATATATATATATATATATATATATATATATATATATATATATATATATATATATATATATATATATATATATATATATATATATATATATATATATATATAACTTTTATTAACACTATACTTAATTTATAAATTTCATGCGTGTTTGTTAAACAACAGAGTGTGATATTTTTTTTGCTTGGAGCAGCATGGTTTGTTTTCTTACAACACGAGGGTTAATGAGATTACCGCTTAAACTGAATGACTGCGAACATCAAATCACAGTGAAATTCGAACGGATGTCGGCACAGAAGATCATCGCTGTAACCAGTTGGTCATCGTTCGGTTATACAATGTTAATGATATAGCTTACAAATTATCATTACTCTTATTTTTATCCGAGAAACAGTAAGCACACATTTGGAGTTTTAATGTGTTTGATATCACACAAGGAATTTAAAGTAACTGACTTATTAAATCCTAATAGCCTTTGAATGAAACGGTATGACAAATGAATGTTTAATAGATTGGATTTTTCAAGCAGATCCCCGTATGTTTGATACACTACATAATTGAATTGCAATTGAACAATTCATAAAAGCACATCAATAATAGTAACTCTTGGTGTAGACACAGTATTTTGATCCAGTTCAATAGCCTACCCCATATTGAAACAATTGAAGTTTTAATTACTACTACACATTCCAGGATAGGACAAAACAAAGAAAGGCTTGATTAGTTTGATGAAATTATGAATGTATTGTATAGTACTTTGTTGGTACGGATTAAAGTCTACTGTAATTAGGATTAAACACATATTATACATCTGAAGGAATAAGTCCAAGCTGCATTCTTCAAACTTCAGAAGGTTTATTTAAACAGTAAAAAAACCTAAAAAATAACGGCTGTACACTTTACAGAAGGTTTGTATGAATAGCGGGCATTGAGGCGGGAAGCTCGTGCTGTTGATCGCATTGAACTACCTGGAGCGTCGCAAGTGCTCGCCATCGGAGGGAAAGCTCTGCCGGAGCGTGCAAACGCTTCGCTATTTGAAGCGCTACTGCTGCGGATGGCGGGCGTGGCCACAACAGAAATTTGCATTTCTGGTGCCAGCCACGGTGATGCCACACATCTATTCCAGAATACTACATGATCTCAGTATCTGTTTTCTGTTTCTCACAGAAAGTCCACCACACATTTTCTTCGCATCGCAAAACCTTTGCTCATTGCCAAGTTTAATTTGGTTTGGAGCTCTGCAATCTACTTTTTACAACACGAAGAATAATGATACCAGCAGCTACTGCTTAAACCCAGTTCCGAAAGGGCTACGAACATCCATGCCACAGGACGATCAGAACCCATGAACACTGCACGAAAATGTGTGCCCTAACCATTAGGCTATCTTTAGGCTTCGGATTGCCAGAGAGGGTTTAAAGCCTTAATTGACACATCTTTAATCCTTTATTAATAAGCTAAGATAATCCTTTATTAATAAAATAATATAAGATTTATGAATGAATAATATGTTATTGCACTGTCTTATTAAATTATTACATACCATCTCATCGTCTCTTGAAGCATTAATATATTGAACTGAAAACGATCGTTAGATGAACTAATTAACATTCCATTTAAATCCGAATTTTTTCCTTTACGAGGCAACACATTTTCATAGTACACTGACAATACTTTCGTTACAGAAACATTCAAGTACCTTAATACTTTACTATTTATAAATATCATCTCATCGTCTCTTGAAGCATTAATATATTGAACTGAAAACGATCGTTAGATGAACTAATTAACATTCCATTTAAATCCGAATTTTTTCCTTTACGAGGCAACACATTTTCATAGTACACTGACAATACTTTCGTTACAGAAACATTCAAGTACCTTAATACTTTACTATTTATAAATATCATCTCATCGTCTCTTGAAGCATTAATATATTGAACTGAAAACGATCGTTAGATGAACTAATTAACATTCCATTTAAATCCGAATTTTTTCCTTTACGAGGCAACACATTTTCATAGTACACTGACAATACTTTCGTTACAGAAATATTCAAGTACCTTAATACTTTACTATTTATAAATATAAAATAAGATATATATATATATATATATATATATATATATATATATATATATATAGCTATTCAATCAATAAATATAAATTTATATGTTATAAAAGCAATATATAAAACGTATATGATTTATTCACTTTCTGTACGTCAAGTTTGTTATTATAGAAAATATATTCCCTTTATTCCACGTGTTCGTGAAATAAACTTGCATAGTCTATCAAATCCGCACATCATTTTTTTCTTTAACAATACGTTGCTTTATTCGAAACAAAAATCACATTTTTCTATGACTAACTTTCTTAAAGAAAAGAACGCCTTGGAAATACTATTTTTCCTTTTCTGCTCTTTTAGTTATCAACATTGTTCACCTCCCATAATCGATTCAGTGCATTTTTCTGCTCTGTATCTTAACATGTATTCGTCGCTGGAGTTCTTTTATAGTCCCATACATACGCTTGCTTTGTCAAAAGTTCTAACTGCATTTCTAAAGAAAGGAATAGCAGATGCATTCATTTATCGCGAGCCAAATGGTCAACAAACAAAAATAAATTAGATTCCTATTTTTTTAACAGTGTCGTAATGGATGTCTGCAAGAACTTATTTTTCTTTAAAACTTTTAATATATTTGTTTTGTTCTCCGAAAGGAAAAAAAATACTTGAGTTATTCTATAGCAGTTTTATTTGTTTCGTTTTCATCTTATGGTTATGACAATAGGTAAATGTGTTAATGGATATTTGATGTCTCTTATAGTGGTTAAATTATATTTTCTAGATTTCACTACTATGGGAATAATATTACGTTGATTTAGTGTTTAAGAATAAGAAATTACAATTATTTTTAAAAAAAACACCTAATATGTCTTCATTAAATGATTTTATACATTTAAAGGCCTAAGGAATACATCAGGAATACAATTCATCGCTTGTAGATGAGGAAGACTCTGGTATGGCGTTTGTCTGTGGAAATGGAGTTTCCTACGGGGAACTAGGAGTCGAGCAAAACATAAAAAGTTTTGTACCTGAAAAAGAACCCATAGAAAAGACAATAAAAAATATTATTTGAGTGGGTTACGTATAGTATTAATACGCGTTATGTCCTTAATCCAAAATTTAATATATAAATTGAATTTGGCTTTTCCCCAACTTAAGTTTAAATCTTAAAGTAAAAAAAACACAATAGGCATTAAAAATAAAAGAGAGCAGAAATTACTGTGTTAATGAATTTTATTGATATTAATATAAAATTTTAAAAAATAATAAAAGAAAATTGATTGAATTTTTTTAAAGATAAAAATTAATAAAAAAGGAGAAAACAAAATTGGACTAAAAAAGTAAGGCGATTATGGAGGATGGAACTCTGAGCTCCTATCTCGTTTCGGGATCCAGGTCTCCCTCTCTCTCCTCCATCCTGTCTGTTCGGATGAAAACCGCCAGTCTCTGAAGAAAGTCAAGTCTAAGTGCAAAAATCAAGTCTAAGTGAAGAGTCTCTCGAGTCTGCAGGGCTGAAACGGCTGGCAACCGCTGATGGCTGGAAAACTCATCAACATTTCAGTGGTCTGGCTTCACGGTGGAAAATCGCCAAGCGCAGGACTAAAACATACCAATGTGTGGAGTGGGGATATGTAATATCATGAAAAGGGCGAATTTACAAAACTATTGCAATGCAGTGCTCGCCAAGGAGAACGCCAAGTGACGCTCCTGGTATATGTGATGTCATCTGATTGAATATCCAGAGCGGCTTATGCGATAAAAAAAAGGTTTTTCGACTCACCAACGTGATAATTGGGAGCATGGCAGGAAAGTTACAAACAAGGAATTTTTAAGGGAAGCTTATAGAATTAATGGAAACTAAATGGAAAAGAATTAAAATTAACTAAATGGAACGTTATGACAAAGATTGATCTGGACTCGGCGTAGGCCTAGCAAAAAAATGGTGACACTTTTCCTCTTTCTCGTATCGCTCCAAAATGTCTATCCCGAAAGCAGCGGCTGCCAGCAGCGATTTAACCTTCTTATTACCTCTGGTAACAACCTTGTCCTCTAAAAAATTCAGAGTGCCCCGCGGAAAAAAACGGGGTTCCACTCCAGAACAGAGGGGTTCAGAATCCTTTCAAACTCACTGGACCTTCTATTGGTTGGGAGAAGTCCGAAGTTTCTTCCTAGTTCAAACAGGTCCTGTTCTGTATGACTTTGCCGAATTATTACGAATAGAGGTTAAGAAAACGTTGAAGCACAGAATGTAATTTATTGTTACAACTAGATACTACTTTTAATCCATAATTTGATAGTGATCCATCACCTCAGGACTCAAGCAGAATATCCAAAACTTGCTAATTTTGTTATTTATAGTACCATTGATGAGTGAGCCTATAATATGCAGACGTCTAGTATTAATTATCCAAAACCATGATTGGGAAAGTTATAGAACACTAATGTCTACAGTTAAACACGGCCCTAGTTACTACTTTTATCCAGTAAAGCATACTTATCCATCAGCTCAAAAATCAAGTAGAATATCCTAAACTACTAATTTTGTTACTTATAGTATAATATACGAGTGAGCTTATAATATGCATACGTCTCGTATTAATTATCAAAAACCATGATTAGGAAGGATATAGAACACCACTGTCTACAGTTAGACAAAGCAATAGTTACTACTTTTGATCAATAATTTGATACTTATCCATCAGCTCAGGACTCAAGCAGAATATCCAAACTTGCTAATTTTGTTACTTATAGTACCATCTATGAGTGATGCCATAATGTGCATATGTCTCGTATTAGTAATCCCAAAACAATGACTAGGAAGTATAAAGAGCACTACTGTCTACATTTAGACACAGCACTGGGTAATACTTTTTATCAATAATGTAATACTTATCCATCAGCTCAGGATTCAAGGAAAGTATCCAAAACTTGCGAATTTTGTTACTTATAATATCATCTATGAGTACGCTTATAATGAGCATACGTCTAGTATTGATTATTCCAAAACCATGATTAGAAAGGATTTAGAGCACCTCTGCCTACAGTTAGACCAGGCACTAGGTACTACTTTTGATCAATAATGTGATACTTATCCATCCGCTTTGGACTCAAGGAGAGTATAGGAAAGTTCCTAATTTTGTTACTTATAGTACCATCTATCAGTGAGTCTATAATATTCATACTCCTCGTTTTAATTATCCCAAAACCATGGTTAGGAAGGATATAGGGTACTACTGTTTACAGATAGTACCGCATTAGGTACTACTTTTAATCAGTAATGTGATACTTATCCACTCATGACTCAAGCGTAATATCCAAAACTTGCTAATTTTATTACTTATAGTACCATCTATGAGTGAGCCTATAATGTACATACGTCTCGTATTAATTGTCAAAAACTGTAATTAGGAAGGATTGGGACCCACTGTCTACAGTTAGACACAGCACTAGGTACTTCTTTCGATCAATAATGTGATACTTAACCATCAGCTCAGGACTCAAGCATAATATCCAAAATTTTGTAATTTTGTTACTTATAAAACCATCTATGTGTTAACGTATAATTTTTATATGTCTCTATAAATTGTTCTTAACATAGGATTAGAAATGCTATGGATCAGTATGTTCTTTAGTTTCTGCTACATGGTTCCAGTAATTACGATGATTTAAAATGTATTCTGGAAGACTACACACATCTAAAACACCAGCAAAATTGGAGCCTCCAAAGCGATGGTACAGAATAGCAACAAGGTATCCATTATCACTTGTCTGCAATTCTACAAGACTTTTTATGCCCAAATCCCTAAATTTTACTAAAAATGTTTTATTAATAGAGGTTAAAGGATTTACAAGCCTTGCTGATATATCAGAGTACTAAACCAAAATCTAAAACCCAAAAGTAATGTGATACTTATCCATCAGCTCAGAACTCAAGCAGAGTATCCAAAACTCGCTAATTTCGTTACTTATAGTACCATCTTTGAGTGAGCCTATAATGTGCATGAGTCTCGTATTAATTATCCCAAAACCATGATTAGGATGGATATAGTGCACCACTGTCTACAGTTAGACAAAGCACTAGGTACTACTTCTATTCAATAATGTTATACTTATCCATCAGCTGAGGACTCAACAGTGTATTCAAAACTTGTTAATTTTGTAACTTATAGTATCATCTATGAATGAGTCTATAATGTCCATACGTCTGGTATTAATTATCCCAAAACTATGATTAGGAAGGATATAGAACACCATTGTCTACAGTTAGACAACGCACTAGGAACTACTTTTGATCAACAATGTGATACTTATACATGATCTCAGGACTCAAGCAGAATATCCAAACCTTGATAATTTTGTTACTTATAGTACCATCTATGAGTGAGCCTATAATGTGCATACGTCTCGTATTAATTACCCCAAAACCATGATTAGGAAGGATATAGAACACCACTGTCTATAGTCAGACAAAGCACTTGCTACTACTTTTGATCAATAATGTGATACTTATCCATTAACTCAGGACTCAAGCAGAATATCCCAGACTATACCAAATTGCGCTCTATATATAGAACACTTAAAGAATACATTGTTGTTTCTCTGAGAAGATAAGCTTTTCTCATTACAATTACACAAGCAATTTTTTTTCCAGTGATGAAGCCAACTTATTTTACGGATTAATTTATGGTTGTTATGCGGCATTGTACAAGGGGATTTATTATCATTTTGCAGAAAACCTCCTCGATTATTTCAACATTTGTATAACTTAACGTCTGGCTTCGACTAAATACGGTGACATTTCATAGGGATTATATCTCCAAAATTTAATTCAGTTGACTTACCTTTTTTTTCTTACTCTTTACTCTTATTTTCTTATATTGTAGAGAAATACATTTAACTATAATAATTATAATTTTTATTAAATATGTGTTACTTATATAGATGCATTGCATTCTGCATTTTTCATAATGATTAACTTCAATAACGTATAATTCTTCACAGTTCATCATCCTGAAAATTATATACCTTATTTAAAATATAAAGTTAATGACTAAAGCATATCAATTTATTTTATTCTTCCGGATTGAAAACTTTACCAAATCCTATCGTCCAAATCGTTGATATATTAATTAAATCTCCATTCAAATAGAATGTAAAAGGTAAAATGTGTTTAAGGATTTTGTAGTTTTAAAACTTTCTGTATATATAACTAAAAGCATTTATATAAGTTCTATTATACAATAAAAAATCTCTTAAAATATTCAGACCACAATTTTAAAGGGAGAGAAAACTTTTCAATAGCTCAAGTAAAATTGAGCATTATAGACTTTGAACATGATCCATTACTTTAAAAGAATAATTAATAGGAAAATTTTTCAGATCCATTTGCTTAG
>CM063500.1:41345595-41370595 GCA_032207245.1 Pardosa pseudoannulata
CGCTGCACGCTGGCGCAATAGAACGAAATGTTTCTCTTTCGGTCAGAGGATTAAATTATATTTATTAATTGTTTTTAACATTTGGGAATAATATATTCTACGAAAAACATCTTCACAGTTTTTAAAAACAAAACCAGGGATATGGTGTTACAGATATCACTTATATGCTGTCTAAAAACACAATGAATGGTAAAATATGTTTTGTTAAAATTTGTTTCTTTTTTGTCTAACAAAACAAAATATTTTTTCAGCGAATTATTTCTATAAATATATTACATCACAGAAATTACTTTACCACACTAAAACATTTCCCTTTTTATTCATGAAATACTTCTTTTATATTTCCATGAAAATAAAATTTTACAATATAAATTTAAACATTTAATTTCTGCAAAATCGTATGACCAGTTAATCAGTTAAAAAAACTCATGTTGTTTATTTATTAAATTTGTCCTAAATATTCAATAAAAACTCATATTATTTTTAAAATTTTTAATTAATCTCAGTGTTTTTAAACCTAAAATAATTTACATAATTTTGTTATATTATTGATTAATTATTAATTTATATATTTAATAATTATGTGCGAAGAATTCTATCCTATATTACAAATAGAAAATCCGTAAAATTTGTAAAATATGAATATAAATAATTTTACAGAATGTTTGTAACGATTTAAATTTACCCATTAACTAAGTTTTTTATGGATAATGAGCTTATATAATTATGAAAATAAATAAGTATAAATTATCTTATACCCTTACTTTTACTCAGACTTAATTTAAGGGTATTTTTCCGATGTGATAAATCCTTAATTTTTTTACTATCTTATAACAAATAGAATCGCAAATAGAAATTCATCACAAATAGAAAATACATAGAATTATTAAAACATGATACATAATTAACAGAATGCTTGTAAATTTACTCATTAACTACGGTTTCTATGAATAATACATTTATATATTTATGTAAATAAATAATCATATATAAAATAGCTCACACCCTTACTTCTAATCACGTAATTTAAGGGTATTTTTGCTGTGTAATAAAACCTTAATATTTTGCTATCTTATATAGATAAAGAGGCTTGTAATTTGAATATGGGATGAGTGTAAATATGATAGCGCTAAAACCGTAAGTATTACAAACATAATTTGAAACAGAAACTTTTCGCAAAATCTTTATATATCCTTATTTATATATATATATATATATATATATATATATATATATATATATACACATATATTTACATGTATATATATATGTATATATATATATTTATATATATATATATATATATATATATATATATATTATATATATATAATATATATATATATATATATATATATATATATATATATATATATATATATATATATATGTTCAATTAAAAATATGCCCCTAATTATGAAATCCACCTTTACAAATTCTATATCTATGGCCTAGAGTCTGTAATTAATCTTTTAAGGAATAAGTAAATTGTATTTTATTTTCAGTTATGATGTTTAACTCATTGAACTAAAAGAAATTTTAAATATATTTCGTGTTGTTTATTTTATTAAATTTGTTCTACATAATCAATAAAAACTCTTATTACTTTTTTAATTTATTTTAACTAATCTCAGTTTTTTCAAACCTAAAATAAATTACATAGACTTTTGTTATATTATTGATTAATTATTAATTATATATTTAATAATTATGTACAAAGAATTCTAATCCTATATCACAAATAGAAAATCAATAAAACTATTAAAATATGAATATAAACAATTTACAGTATGTTTGTAAGGACTTAAATTTACCCTTTAACTACATTTTCTATGAATAATAAGCTTTTATAATTATGCAAATAAATAAATAAGTATAAAGCATATCATACCCTTACTTTTAATCACACTTAATTTAAGTGTATTTTTGCGATGCGATAAAAACTTAATTTTTTGATATCTTATAACAAATAAAATCACAAATAGAAATTTATCACAAATAGAAAATCCATATATTTATTAAAGCATGATAAATAAGTAACAGAATGCTTGTAAAGATTTAAATTTACCCATTAACTACGTGTTCTATGATAAACAAAATTTATATAATTATGTAAAAAAATTATCATATATAAATAAGCTCATACCCTTACTTCTATTTAAGTAATTTAATGGTATTTTTTTAAATGTGTTAAAACCTTAATTTTTTGCTATCTTATATAGATAAAGAGATTCGTATTTGGGTGTGGCTTGAGCGTAAATAAGATGGCGCTAAAACCGTAATTATTACAAACAGAATTTGAAACAGAAATGTTTCATAAAACCGTTCAAAATGTCTCTCTCTAGATATTGATATTGCTATTTTCGTCATCAAATTTAGAAATCCTTTACTAAATAAAATAAGTTTTCATAATTATTTCTTTAAATGTAATTAAAATATTGCAGTAGAATTGGAAAAAAAAGTAGTAAGAGCTTTATTTTGCATATCCCATTTTTCATTTGACTTCAAATATTGCTTCTTTCTTTTATAAGCAATGATATATTTAACTATTATTATTATATAAGGGTAGCTATTTATTTTGATTACGTCTGCTACTGCTTTTAATATACAGGAATTTTCAATTAAAATATGCCCCTAATTATGAATTCTTTGGCTATCCAATTTTTAATATGACGTAAAGTATTGCTTCTTACTTTAGAAAGTAATAATATATTAACTATTTATTATATAACGGTAATTATTTATTTGGATTTCATCTGCTACTGCTTTTAATATACAGGATTTTTCAACTAAAAATATGTTCTTAATTATGAAGTCAACTTTTGCAAATTCCATACTCATTTCCTAGAGATTCTGTAATTAAACTTTTAGGGAATATGGAAATTGTATTTTATTTTCAGTTATGATTTTTAAATCCTTGAACTAAAATATTTAAAAAAGTATTTCATGTTGTTTATTTTATTAAATTTGTTCTAAATTATTAATAAAATCTCTTATTACTTTTTTAATTTTTTACTAATCTCAGTTTTTTCAAACCTAAAACAAATTACATACTCTTTTGTTATATTATTGATTAATTATTAATTATATATTTAATAATTATGTACAAAAAATTCTAATACTTTAAAACAAACAGAAAATACATTGCATTATTAAAACATGGAGATAAATAATTAGCAAATTGCTTGTAAAATTTTAAATTTACCCATTAACTAAGTATTTTATGGATAATGAGCTTATATAATTATGTAAATAAATTATCAAGTATAAAACAGCTCATACCCTCTCTTCTAATCACACTTAATTTAAGGATATTTTTTGGGATGTGATAAAACCATATATTTTTGCTAACTTATATAGATAAAGAAGATTGTATTTTGGATGTGGCTTGAGTGTAAATATGATAGCGCTAAAACCGTACGTATTACAAACAGAATTTGAAACAGAAATTTTTCTTAAAACCTTTCAAAATGTCCCATTCAATTCACACACACACACACACACACACACATATATATATATATATATATATATATAGATATATATTATATATATATATATATATATATTATATATATATAATATATATATATATATATATATATATTATATATATATATATATATATATATATATATATATATATATATATATATATTTATATATATATATATATATATTTATATGTATGTATATATATATATATATATATATATAGATAGATAGATATAGATATAGACAGATAGATATATAGATATATATTGTGTTATATTCTTCATCATATTTAGAAATCATTTACTAAATAAAATAAATTTTCATAATCATTTCTTTTAATTGTAATTCAAAGTAGAAAGTAGAAAGTAAAAAGTTACAGTAGAAATGAAAATAAAAAAGTAGCAAGAAAAAATGAGAAATTAAAGAAATTATAAGCTTTCTTTGGCGTATCCAATTTTTCATATGACTTCAACTATTAATTCTTTCTTTCATAAGCAATGATATATTTAACTATTATTATTATATAACGGTAGCTATTTATTTTGATTACGTCTGTTACTTCTTTTAATATACAGTATTTTCAAATTAAAATATGCCCCTAATTATGAATTCTTTGGCTATCCAATTTTTCATATGACGTCAAGTATTGCTTCTTACTTTAATAAGTAATAATATATTTAACTATTTATTATATAACGGTATTTATTTATTTTGATTACGTCTGCTATTATTTTTAATATACAGGATTTTTCAATTAAAATATACCCCTAATTATGAATTCTTTGGTTTATCCAATTTTTCATATGACGTCAAGTATAACTTTTTACTTTAATAAGTAATAATATATTTAACTATTTATTATATAGCGATACTTATTTATTTTGATTATGTCTTCTAATACTTTTAATATGCATGATTTTTCAATTAAAAATATTCTCCTAATTAGGAAATTTACCTTTACAAATTCTATATCCATGGCCTAGATATTCTGCAATTAAACTTTTAATGAATATGTCAATTGCATTTTATTTTCAGTTGTTTATTTCAAAAATTAAATGATTTTAAAATTACGGATGCTGCGTAAATATTTACTGATTATGATTTATTCGTAAATTACCTAAATTTCAATAAATCATTTAAAATTCTTCTAGATTCCAACTATAATACCTAAAAAGTTTTATTTTCATTAATATCTTCCCAACAATTTTTCAGCAACGTCTTCTGAAGATATGCTACTGGTGCAACTAAATTATTAATCACTCTTAAAAATATTTCATCGCTAACAATATTTTTTTTAGCATTTTTATGAATTTAACAAACACTAGCATTTTTAGTCATTAGTTCTTATATTCTAGTAATAAAAGTTGAAAGATATAATATCTGAAAGGCATTGCAAGAGTTCTAAATTTCTTAAAAAGAGAAATTCACAAGAGACGTATGTAAATGCTTTTGAATGAAGTTTTCAATATTTACATATTTTATTAGTGAAATTAGTCTTTCTCCAATGAATACAGTTCAATAGAATAAGATGAGTTTCTTAATACTGTTTGAACGGTTTCCATGGAAACAAATATCGCGGGAATATAAAGTCAAACACCATCATAATATTAGCTTATGTGTAAACCAAGTGAAAAAGCAAGGTTTATCATACATGCAGTGTAGCTGCACTACGTATCGCACATGCTTACCAAGTAGCGACGTTAGCTAGGTATTCTGTTTTATTTTTGTAATATATCTATACACATTGTTAAAAGTATATATGTGAAATAACAATATTTATTATATAATTCTACTAAAAGATATTTCGTTAGAATAAAACTGAGATGAATAAATTTTATATAAATGAAAACCAGTTAATATACTAGCTGTTGTATCTTCCAACCAAATAATCTAATATTTTATCTCAACAGATGGCGCTGTGTGAGCATTTTATTGTGACGCTCCCCGTTGGCCGTTACAATATTATATGAATCGGCTATTAGTTTGGAATAATCCAGTGCGAGCCACGTATCGGTTTTCTAAATTTTTTATTTAACGTAGCAGTTCAACAAATGAACAAAGGACAGGCAACGGAAATATACAGGTACAATTTTTCATCTTCTAAAATGCGCACACAGAGTCATCTGGTGACATAAAATTATTAGATTACTTGGTTGGAAGATACAACACTATTTTCACATTTAACCTAAATCATATATGTTATTTAAATGTGGGGAACTCTTTAATAAGCTGACAAAATAAAAACAAGTTAATATACTAGCTGTTGTATCTTCCAACCAAATAATCTAATATTTTATCTCAACAGATGGCGCTGTGTGCTCAGTTTAATGTGACGCCCCACGTTGGGAGCCACAATATTATGAATCGGGCTATTAGTTTGGAGTAATCCAGTGTCAGCCACGTTTTCGGTTGTCTAATTTTTTTGTTCAACGTAATAGTTCAATAAAGAAACATAGGGCTAACACCGAAATATACAGATACAATTTTTCAACTTCTAAAATGCGCACACAGAGTCATCTGGTGACATAAAATTATTAGATTACTTGGTTGGAAGATACAACACTATTTTCACATTTAACCTAAATAATATATGTTATTTAAATGTGGGGAACTCTTTAATAAGTTGACAAATAAAAACCAGTTAATATACTAACTGTTGTATCTTCCAACCAAGTAATCTAATAATTTTATCTCAAGAGATGGCGCTGTGTGTTCCGTTTAATGCGACGCCCTACGTTGGGCGGCGTCACAATATTTTGAATCGGGCTTTTAGTTTGGAGTAATCCAGTGTCAGCCACGTTTTCGGTTGTCTAATTTTTTTGTTCAACGTAATAGTTCAATAAAGAAACATAGGGCTAACACCGAAATATACAGATACAATTTTTCAACTTCTAAAATGCGCACACAGAGCCATCTAGTGACATAAAAATATTAGATTACTTTGTTGGAAGATACAACACTTTTCACATTTAACCTAAATCATATATGTTATTTAAATGTGGGGAACTCTTTAATAAGTTGACAAATAAAAACAAGTTAATATACAAACTGTTGTATCTTCCAACCAAGTAATCTAATAATTTTATCTCAAGAGATGGCGCTGTGTGTTCCATTTAATACGACGTCCTACGTTGGGGGCCACAATATTATGAATCGGGCTATTAGTTTGGAGTAATCCAATGCTAGCTACGTTTTCGGTTGTCTAAATTTTTTATTCAAAGTAACAATTCTATAAAGTAACAAAGGACTAACACCGAAATATATAGGTACAATTTTTCAACTTCTAAAATGCGCACACAGAGCCATCTGGTGACATAAAATTATTAGATTACTTTGTTGGAAGATACAACACTATATTCACATTTAACCTAAATCATATATGTTATTTAAATATGGGGAATTGTTTAATAAGTTGACAAATAAAAAGCAGTTAATATACTAACTGCTGTATCTTCCAACCAAGTAATCTAATCATTTTATCTCAACAGATGGCGTTGTGTGCTCTGTTTAATGTGACGCCCTACGTTGGGCGGCGTCACAATATTATGAATCGGGTATTAGGCTATTATTTTGGAGTTATCCAGTGCGAGCCACTTTTTCGGTTTCCTAAGTATTTTATTCAACTTAACAGTCCAATAACATAACAAAGGACTAACAATAAAAATTACACGTACAATTTTTTAACTTCTAAAATGTGCACACAGCTCCATATGTTGAGATAAAATTATTAGATTACTTGGTTGGAAGATACAACACTATTTTCACATTTAACCTAAATAATATATGTTATTTAAATGTGGGGAACTCTTTAATAAGTTGACAAATAAAAAAGCAGTTAATATACTAACTGCTGTATCTTCCAACCAAGTAATCTCATATTTTTATCTCAACAGATGGCGCTGTGTGCTCTGTTTAATGTGACGCCCTACGTTGGGCGGCGTCACAATATTTTGAATCGGGCTTTTAGTTTGGAGTAATCCAGTGCAGCCACGTTTTCGGTTGTCTAAATTTTTTTATTCAACGTAACAGTTCAATAAAGTAACAAAAGACTAACACCGAAATATACAGGTACAATTTTTCAACTTCTAAAATGCGCACACAGAGTCATCTGGTGACATAAAATTATTAGATTACTTGGTTGGAAGATACAACACTATTTTCACATTTAACCTAAATAATATATGTTATTTAAATGTGGGGAACTCTTTAATAAGTTGACAAATAAAAACAAGTTAATATACTTACTACCTGTTTTATCTTCCAACCAAGTAATCTAATATTTTTATCTCACCAGATGGCGCTGTGTGCTCAGTTTAATGTGACGCCCCACGTTGGGAGCCACAATATTATGAATCGGGCTATTAGTTTGGAGTAATCCAGTGTCAGCCACGTTTTCGGTTGTCTAATTTTTTTGTTCAACGTAATAGTTCAATAAAGAAACATAGGGCTAACACCGAAATATACAGATACAATTTTTCAACTTCTAAAATGCGCACACAGAGCCATCTGGTGACATAAAATTATTAGATTACTTGGTTGGAAGATACAACACTATATTCACATTTAACCTAAATAATATATGTTATTTAAATGTGGGGAACTCTTTAATAAGTTGACAAATAAAAACCAGTTAATATACTTACTACCTGTTTTATCATCCAACCAAGTAATCTAATATTTTTATCTCACCAGATGGCGCTGTGTGCTCAGTTTAATGTGACGCCCCATGTTGGGCGCCACAATATTATGAATCGGGCTATTAGTTTGGAGTAATCCAGTGCGAGCCACGATTTCGGTTGTCTAAATTTTTTATTCAACGTAACAGTTTAATAAAGTAACAAAAGACTAACACCGAAATATACAGGTACAATTTTTCAACTTCTAAAATGCGCACACAGAGCCATCTGGTGACATAAAATTATTAGATTACTTTGTTGGAAGATACAACACTTTTCACATTTAACCTAAATCATATATGTTATTTAAATGTGGGGAACTCTTTAATAAGTTGACAAATAAAAACAAGTTAATATACTAACTGTTGTATCTTCCAACCAAGTAATCTAATATTTTTATCTCAACAGATTTCGCTGTGTGTTCCGTTTAATGCGACGCCCTACTTTGGGGGCCACAATATTATGAATTGGGCTATTAGCTTGGAGTAATCCAGTGCGAGCCACGTTTTCGGTTGTCTAAATTTTTTTATTCAACGTAACAGTTCAATAAAGTAACAAAAGACTAACACCGAAATATACAGGTACAATTTTTCAACTTCTAAAATGCGCACACAGAGTCATCTGGTGACATAAAATTATTAGATTACTTGGTTGGAAGATACAACACTATATTCACATTTAACCTAAATCATATATGGTTTGGTTTGGTTTAGAGCGCTACGGTCTACTGTTTTGCACACGAGGGCTAATGAGACCGGGACCTACTGCTTAAATCAGATTCAGAACGGCTACGAACATCCATGCCATAGTGGGATTCGATCCAACCAACGCTGGTAACGACGATCAGCGCCCTAACCAATCGGCCATCGTTCGGCTTAAATCATATATGTTATTTAAATATGGGGAATTGTTTAATAAGTTGAAATAGTACGTTTCGAATAGAAAAGTATTTGATAAAAAATCCTGCTTTTAATTTCATATTTAATAAAATGTCATTTTCTATATCCTATATAATGATATTTTAATAATTATATGTCCATCTGTCCACGAATTTATGAAGCAGTGTACCTGGAATGGATAGAGGCATCCATATTGGATTCTTGCTGAGTTAGGATTAGCAACGTTCGGTATCCACTCCTTAATCCCTTTTCTAGCAGTTAATGCCCTTACGTCAAGCCATATTTTCCCCGGTAAAGAGCAGGTCATTAAATTTATCCATGTATCACATAATAAATTTGTAAAAATAACAATTTTTTCTAGCATTATGATGCCATTCCTTTAACTGTGTCATTTAATAATTTCTTATTTTAAATTATTTAAATATCGTCTGCATTATTTTCATACGTTTTATCATTGAACTTAGATATCACGTAAATAATTTTCTTTTATATTCGGCTTAAATAATAGATTAGGTACATATGTGATAGTTTTAAATTTCATCATCAATTATTTTTTGATGCAATGGACATTTTATCATCTGTATTAACTGCAAATTCTATTTCCAGGGTGTAGTGGAAATGATAGTTTCATTCCTTTATTTAAACTAATTATTGTGGAAAAAAATTGAAAACAACTTAATGATAATTGCGACGTAGCTAAGAAAACTTTGAATTATCTTTCTAAATGGATTCAGCGTTATTCTAAACAGCTGTAACTGTATCGGGAGACTGTAGAGGAGTATGAAGATAAACAAATTATTAAGCATGTACCAGATAATTCTCAGCCAAAAAACAAACCATTTTTTATCTGCTATATAATGTACTTTACAATTCTGGATAATTAAAAGTTTTACTGATCCCGTCATATGACGGGCTATGTGCTATAGTTTAGTATAAAAATGGAATAAGTTAATAATATTATTTAATTGTCTGAAATAACACGTTCATTAAAAAGTATGAAATAAATAACCAAGTGAAATAAAAATAAAAATCAATTTACCCGCATAGTAAATTTGAAAATATAGAAATAGAAAATAATTTTTCATACGACGAATAACTTAATTATATTTTGAAGTCAGATGATTTAAAGTTATTGTTGACAAACATATATTATACCACACTAATTACAACATTGTCCTCGACTTCTGCTCTTCTTGAAGAAAGACGGTCATCGTTAAGAACATCGTGTTTGTTTTGTTATTATTTACACTGGTGTGCAAAACTTAAGAAGGTGAATTTTTTTCCATAACATCACGAGAAATAATCTAAAAGACATGAAATTCAGAAATGAGGGAGAGTAATATGTTCGTAAAGGATGACGAAAGCAGATCCGGTGAAAAGAGAATACAATGCATATGGTATGGAATAAAAAACAGGCTTTATTGAATACATAGTATCATAACTCACGGTTGTCTATCCAACAGGCAGAACAATAAGCAGATGTTCCTTAATATGGGATTTGCCTTCCCTAACTGCATTGGTTGCTTTGCACCTTCTCCACATATTCAGTATCATGTAGTCCAAAACTTCTTGAAGTAAGAGTGCCCATACCACAATCAGCATTATTTTAGTTTTGGGGTATTCTCAAGAGGATGTTAGAGTTCTACAATGTGTCTTTCCAAAACATCCCGCACAGGTTCGAGAGGATTTAAATCAGGGAAGTACTCTGGCCAATCTATTCTAGTTATATCTTCCCTTTTCAGTAGCTCCTCAACAACTATGATCCGATATGACCGATTATTGTCTGTATTACTGTGACCAGACTCCTTCACAAAGGGAGACTATTCGTCCGCCGTCCTGAACGCTACCTCTAGTTGTAAGTTGTCCACCGACGCCACCTTTTACAGTGATGCAGATATCACAAAAACTAGACAATTGATCAATGGAGTCGTGTCCTCTTTAAATATGAGAGTCAGTTCAGTACCAGAAGTGATTCTTAAAGTGTTTTGATTTGGAGAGAGGTCGGGATCCTGTTTTATCCTATACATGAAAGGAAAGACACCGTTACGGTGGTCCTGGAGTTCCTGTTTTATCCTATACATGAAAGGAAAGACACCGTTACGGTGGTCCTGGAGTTCTTGGTGCGGCAATATGCTGAAAGAGCGAACTGAGCTCCACGTTTTGGACAGATGTTCTATAACCGGGATCGCTAATGTGAGGAGGTACTCCTTCCCCATATGCGTCTGTTTAGAGGTGCCATTTTCCCAGACCTCATTTTTATGGATGACTATGGACGGGGACATTGGAATCTTGTTGAGCTCCACGTTTTGGACAGATGTTCTATAACCGGGATCGCTAATGTGAGGAGGTACTCCTTCCCCATATGCGTCTGTTTAGAGGTGCCATTTTCCCAGACCTCATTTTTATGGATGACTATGGACGGGGACATTGGAATCTTGCTGTTGAGGAGCTACTGGAAAGTGAAAATATCACTCGAATGGTTTGGCCAGAGTAATCTCCTGAATTAAATCCCATCGAACATCTGTGTGAGGCATTGGGGAGAAGCACTGAAGAACACTTACATCCTCCGTAGAACACCCAATAACTCATAGAGATGTTGATTGTGAAATGGGCACAACAAGAAATGTTGAACCAGCGAGATCTGAGTATTAGAAGACGGTTAGTTACATAGCATTAACCCTGATTTCTGAATTTCATATCTCTCAGATGATATCTCTTGGAGTTATGGCAAAAAACCACCTGTTGCTTAAATTTTCCACACCAATGCATTATGCTAATTAACAATTATCATAGGAAGTACAATATGTTGCTTATATTTTAAATTTAAAAAATCATCATTTCAAATATGTGAGTTAATTTTCACCTCTTTACCTAGACTCTAACATTAGATACATTATAAACAAACACATCAACACACACACAGACACACACACACACACACAGATATATATATATATATATATATATATATATATATATATATATATATATATATATATATATATATATATATATATATATATATATATATATATATATATAATATATATATATATATATATATATATATATATATATATATATATATATATATATATATATATATGTGTGTATGTTTGTGTGAATATAGTGCCTTAAGACACATTAATTGCGATATCCTATATAACCCTAAACAAATAGGAAATGTATATCTGGTAGATTTGATTTTAATATAAAGTAATATGTTTTAAACCTGCCTCACAAAAGACCACAAAAACGTATCCGATAATGTGTTTGAAAACATATTGCATTGACCTATTTAGAGTCAGTTATTTTCTTCCGTATTTAAAACCATCTTGTCTCTCTTATCTAAGATTTTTTTCAGAGAAGTAGAACATGCGAAATAATTCTAAAAATGGGTCTGTCAAAGTTATGCCTTAGAGCATGATGTGAAAAATATATCTAATCCGGTTTGCTTGTTTTACACTGGTGAAATTTTAGATTGTTTGGTGTAAATTTTGTATATAAATACATTTTGGTATATTGCTGTATTTTGAAATATTTGCCTTAAATAATTAATTCTTTACATAAATTTTCAATTTTTAGAATGCTAATGAATACATAATTTTTTTAGAAGCAAGTATTTGATATTAATAAATCTTGATAGGTAGTTGATTTTAGTGTCATTGCCGTTGATTGAATAATTCGAAAAATTTACTTGTGATATTCTGTGAAATATTTACACGAAATGTTAAGGATATGTATCTGATGGTACTGGAAAAGAGTATTCTAATAACATAGGAAATATTTTACAATTAAGTATCGCATGAAATAATTACATCTAAGCTTAATTACAGCTTTTTTTTTCAAGAAGCAACAATAAATTAAGCATCCAACAAAAATTGCAATAAAAGTCCAACTTCATGAAAAATTGTAAGTATTGATTACATTTAAATATAAATTATTCTT
Organism: Pardosa pseudoannulata; assembly: GCA_032207245.1. Classification (NCBI taxonomy): domain Eukaryota; kingdom Metazoa; phylum Arthropoda; class Arachnida; order Araneae; family Lycosidae; genus Pardosa; species Pardosa pseudoannulata. The sequence continues at coordinate 41,358,614 of CM063500.1, forward strand.
TTTGTACAGTGTAAATACGACCAAGAGCCAAAACATTATGACTACTTATCAATTATGAGTTGGCGCAGCTTTGGCAATCAACACAGCATCAACCCTCCTTGGCAGGAATGACACAAGTCCGTGATAAATAGCCGGAGAAAAATTGTACCAGATGTTTAAGCAACGGTTATGCAAATCCGAGAAATTGCGAATGGGTGGACTTTGAACTCTGTCTCATGACATCCCAAATGTGTTCTATCGGATTCAGATACGGTGAATTAGGCGGTCAGGACCTTAACTGGAATTCAGCATGATGTTCCTGGAAACACTCTAACACAATTTTAGCATTGTGACACGGGATGTTGTCATGTTGAAACATTCCATTTCCAGCTGGAAAAACAGAGGCCATGCAAGGGTGCAATGATGTTCAGATACCATGCAGCATTCATGGTCTGCTCTACCAGTATCACTTATACCAGAGACGCCCAAAGATATTAAGCTAAAGACAACGTAACAATTGAGGGAGCAAAATGTTCCCCAAAGCATAATACCGCTATGAAAACCGTTTCATCTGACCAGTGTATGTCCCACTGACATACCTCTCGGATGTACATTGAGGGGGCTTAATCACCTAAAGCACTCGAAATGTATTCCGCCTGGAAGACGGCATATCCTGACACGACCTGAATTGTATTCGCGTTCGAAGCGCGTGATGAATGACAATCCTTGATTCATCTGACCAGGCAACTCTGTCCCACTGATCCATGGACCAGTCGAGATGTTCCCGGTCCCAGCGTAGGCGCAGTTGGCGATGACGCTTAATCACTAAAGGCACACGAGTGGGACGTTTGTTGCGTATCCCTATATCCAACAGTGTACGCTGAACAGTGTGGTCAGATACTATTCTACTTGTCCCTGCATTGTATTGGGTTGTCAGGTGAGCCACTGTCTGGCTCCGGTTTTGCTTCACCATGCGGGACATTATCCGACGACCTTTTTCTTTGATAGCATGTGGACGTCCAACACCATGTTGTCTACTGCTGGTTTCACCGTCACTTTGTATAAGTACTAATAACTGTAGATCGCGAACAATCCACGGGTCTTGCTTTTTCTGAAATACTTGTTCCGAGCCTCCGAGGCATTATAATCTGCCCTCGATCAAAATCGTTTAGATCAGCAGTCTTTCCCATGACACACAGAGGTGAAAGAATGATTCTTCAGACTCTCCAGCAGCAGTTAAATACAATTTCCACCCGATTACGTTCCTTCCACGTCATCAAGTCGAGTTTATTGCAAAATGTACGGTCGGTCATAATGTTTCGGCTCTTAAGTGTATGTTTGTGACAACTTCTTCATCCATATTATATTTAATTATTCTCTTAACCCTCTAAGCGGTTCGCACGTACAATTCCGCCAGTTGTCACGTACAATTTTCGACCTCCAAAAATGTTCTGAAAATTGATGTATTGTACATTTCTGCCAGTACATTCTCCCATGGAGTTTTGAGGTAGGAGTGTCAGGTCGATTGTTTGGGAACTGCACCCCTCTTTGACAGACATTTATTGATTGATGCACCCCTACTTCCTGAGGCACAAAGACGCTGATAGCTTTTCATGGCCTTGCCAATCTCTATTTCGAAGTATTTCATTTGCGGTATCAGATGTATCTCTAATTGCACCACTTATATATCTTGGATGACTTTCGTACAAAAAAATATATAAATAATTCTCTCAAAGAATATTTTTATTTGTTCTTTTAGAATCCATTATTTCTTATGAGATGATCTCAGAGTTTTATGAGCTTTATGTGTATTAAAAATTACAATCTATAATTTATATTTATATATCTATTTATAACCGGAAGTAAAGGGACAATAACGGGGGTGGGTTTCCCGTATTCCAATCTAGTCGACAAAGTGTGGAGTAAAAAATCATAGAACACTTTGATACACTGACACAATAAAAATTTAACGTATCTTTCGGAGACTATTTTTCCTAGGAGTGTTCCACTAGGAGGGTTAAAAACAATTTGTATCTCCCTGTGACTATCATACCTTCGAAAGGAGATTTTATGCGAGAATAAAACTGAATATGGTTTGACTGATTATATATTTTTCAATGCTTAATAAAGATATACGAATATTTATGAGCTATTTTAAACTTCTTTAAGTCTTTTAAAATTACGGAATTATACTTAATAACAGATTACACTTATAATCTAGAATATATAAATAGTTCAAAATTGTATACCATATCATAATCTACAAAATTAAAAGGAATCCACTGTATAGATTAATTAAATACTTTCTGCTTGAATACAATTATGCTATTTAGAGAAGGGATTAATAAAGTTAAAGTTGCTAAGCATTTACATTGTAACTAACTAATAATTATTAATAATTAATTATGGTTTTATTCTCTTCCTACTTCTGTTCAGCTATATATAAAAAAAGAATATCTGTGTAGTTATTTGTTCAAAAGAATTAAGATTTGATATAAATTTAATTAATTTAATTTGTGTTACTTTAAGTTAAAACTCATAATTTAAATCACTATAGTAAATACTATTATCACAAGGACTGAAATGTAACATGTAATTTTATTTTTCAAAACTTGCCCACATTAAACCCTTGATTATCTGTATTATAGTTAACTTAGAAGAGTTACATTCATGATTGTATCAAAATCAAAATATGTTTTTAATATTATACAAATTTTTGTATAATTTGTTCTATATGATACTGACTGCTGCATATTTTGTATTTTTTATAACGAATTATAGGGTCAATCAACTGAGGCCTCAATTTCAAGATTGAAACCCTTGAATCCAATTCTATTCCGTATGACTGAATATATTCTACATATAAATGATGACAGATTTAGTAGAATATGAATATTTTATCACATGTTCATTTTATTTGTTTTTGAGAGATGAAAATTATTTTATGGAAAAAATTTCTGGCTGTCACATGCTTATTGCTTTGAGTGGAAAAATCAAGTTACATATTATACATCAAAAATGAGATTTTAATGTAGCAAAACCATTTATTATTTGGGTTTTGTCATAAAGTATACAATGATCTTAATTTTTTAAATAAGAAATGAATTTCACGTTTTTGATTACATTGTGTCATTTTTAACATAAGCTGTCGTCTATGTAGGATGTAATGTATATTATCCCATTAATGTTTAGATTAAATTCTGATGAATATATATATGGGTAAATATCTAAAATATTGTGAACTCTGGAGTGTAAAAATAAACATGAAATTTAAACAATTTAAATATTAAAGATTGTCTTCATTTGTGATGGACTATTATTTTAATCGTCAAAGTATGAACTTTTGATCAAATTGTGTCATTTTCTTAAATTGTTGTCGCCTTTATATGACATGAAATTTTTAACCCAATGATGCCAGAACCATTTTTGGGGAGTATATATTGATTAATATATTAAATCTATGTTACTGTTATGGTATTAATCTATGTTACTCCGTAAAGTAAAAATCAGTATGATATGTAAACGACATAAATAATAAAGCTTGTCTTCATTATTGATCAATTTTTTCAATCATCATAGGATGCATTTTGGGTCAAATTGTGTAATTTAAACATGAAATTTAAACAATTTAAAAATTAAAGATTGTCTTCATTTGTGATGGACTATTATTTTAATCGTCAAAGTATGAACTTTTGATCAAATTGTGTCATTTTCTTAGATTGTTGTCTCCTTTATATGACATGAAATATTTAACCCAATGATGAAAGAACCATTTTTGGTTAGTATATATTAATGAATATATTAAATCCATGTTATTGTGTTATGGTATTAATCTATGTTACTCAGTAAAGTAAAAATCAATATATCTAAACGACATAAATAATAAAGCTTGTCTTCATTATTGATCAATTTTTTCAATCATCATAGGATGCATTTTGGGTCAAATTGTGCCATTAAATCTATGTAATTATGGACTCCAGAGTGTAAAAATAAATGTAAAATTAAAAAAAACATAAATACAGTGGACTCCGCTTATTTTATGATCAGTTTGGGCCAACGTGATCTTGACAACAATAACCGATTGATAACAATAAACAATATGCAAAATTAGAAAAGTATCCCCCTTTAATTCACACTAACTAAATTTCAAAATAAAATTTAAAAAATATCCTTATATTAGTGTGCTGTTTTTTACCCTTTAAAACATAAGAATTGTATACATAATAAAAAAATTTGATCAATTGTTGACTGTTTACAGTTTTTTCTAAGGACCTCATGGATAAATTGTTCGTAATCATAATGTTTTTTTTTAAATCATCTGAACGATATTGAACTCCACGTTTCAACACTTTCAATGCATTTTTCATTCCAGCACTTGTAGTAGGTGGTAAAGTATCAAGAAAATTTTCATCTGAGTCATTAGCTTCATCAATCTGTGATAATGATTAAATTTCATATTTTTATGTTAAATCCTTTCTTTCTGGCTTCCTTATCGACAAGCTGCATAAGCAAGAAAGAAATAAATGTGAATGCGCTCCTTCTAGGTTCCAATAAGAATGTGCTGCCTTCTGCTTATCTGACGACCATTGACCACCAGTAGAGTGTGCGTATTTCTGAAAACGTAAAGTCCCATTCATTTTTTAATACCCCATCTCCTTAGGTGAAAGAAGGAGATTTCTCAGAAATTCAAACAACATAAAAGAGAAAGAAAATAATGGGTTCCTTCTGAATATATTGTGAATATTCCTTTGCCAGTTAAAATGAGATTCAGAATCTGATAATATTACCAATGTAACGATCACATAAAGCGATAATTTTAACATACATACGAATAGAGTACAATAGAGTTTTTATTATGTATATAATTCTTATGTTTTAAAGGGTAAAATACAGTACACAAATATAAGGTAATTTTTTAAATTTTATTTTGAAATTTAGTTAGTGTGAATTAAAGGGGGGGGTATTTATCTAATTTTGCATATCGTTTATTGTTATCAATCGGTTATTGTTGTCAAGATCACGTTGGCCTGATAACATTCAGCGGAGTCCACTGTATTTATGTTTTTTTTTTAATTTTACATTTATTTTTACACTCTGGAGTTCATAATTACATAGATTTAATGACACAATTTGACCCAAAATGCATCCTATGATGATTGAAAAAATTGATCAATAATGAAGACAAGCTTTATTATTTATGTCGTTTAGATATATTGATTTTTACTTTACGAGTAACATAGATTAATACCATACACAATAACATAGATTTAATATATTCCCAATATACTCCAAAAATGGTTCTCATCATTAGTTTAAAAATTTCATGTCATATAAAGGCGACAACAATTTAAGAAAATGACACAATTTGATCAAAAGTTCATACTTTGACGATTAAAATAATAGTCGATCACAAATGAAGACAATCTTTAATATTTAAATTGTTTAAATTTCATGTTTATTTTTACACTCCAGAGTTCACAATATTTTAGATATTTACCCATATATATAGAGAAATTCGGGAACAAATGATTTCAATGACAATAAGCGATTGACATCAAGCAATTAACCGCGATCACATTAAGCGGAATCCACTTTATTAAAGCTTGTGTTCATTAGTGATCAGCTATAATTTTAATCATCATAGGATGCATATTTCGTCAAATTCTGCCATTTTGTTGATCAGTTGTCACCATTCTATATCATGAACTTAACCCAATGATGTCAAAACAATTTCTGACTGATATATATATATTGCTGAATATGTTGAGTAATTGCTCAACATATGGATACCTGAGAGTAAAAAAAATACGAAATTTATACAATTTTAATAATAAAGTTTGCTGTCACTAGTAATCCTCAACAATTTTAAAATTCATAGATTGCAATTTATAACGCACAAATGCTTCAAAATATTTGCTATCTTAAGCGTAAAAGATGTAATATATGAGGTAGCTATACATATTATGAAATTAATTCAAGTGTATTCACTTGTTGAATCTATACACAAAGTCTGGAAATTCATAAAATATCAATCAAAATGAAAAAAGAACTATAAGTAATAGCATACATTGAAAAATTTGGCAGTTTGTTTATCAAAATGCGATGTACCTCTTCTTAACAGAAAAAACTTTTCCAAACAAAAAATAAAAGAAAAATTCCCGAATTGTTTTCTGCATGTCCATACAAATGGGAGCTACGCACTATTAGAGTACATAGATAAAAAGAGACATATAATTTTGAATACTTATTTAAAACCTTAAAACGCTAGTCAGACGGAATGAAAAAATCAATTTTATGAGGTATTTCCCCTTAAAATTTAAAAATAAATACTGTATAGCAATAAACACATTATTTTTCCCCGTGTCAATTTTTTGCAATAAATTATTTATGTAAAAAGTGCTTTATAAAATATAAATAATTGCATATCATCCCGAAAAAATATTGGTTGCAATAAATACCTTGCTTTTCATGATGATAACAAAAAACTTTATAGGATATTGAACTTGTTTTAGAAATATAGGTTGATTTAACTAGCTATTGTTTTATTATTGCCAAGACTAACGATAAGAGATTGGTAGAAAAACATTCCGAAAAAAAACCCAAAGTTATTAAAACTTTTACAAGGGTTATCATTATTTCTTCTCAAAGTTTTATCTTAAAAATGGACAATATTTGAAGATTACTTTTTTTTCTTAGAACAATAAGGTTTTTGAGAAAAGATAACAATTTATTAATCGATACAGAAAAAATCTTGATCCTCCATATAAAGTTTATAAATATTGCTATTTTCTTTCAGAAAATCTTATTCATTTATTTTCTATGACATAATAAAGCCTTTAATTTCGTGTAGATAAATCAGAATTTACACAAAATTATGTGACACATAAATAACCATCAAAATCTATATATTTTATGGAGACGATATTTAAGTATAATTTCTTTTTATTTATTACATTTAAAGTTAAGTTTATTTGAGTATATCTAAACTTATAACAGTAAACAAGTCTAATTATAGACTAAATAGAAAATAAATGCATGACTAAATAAATAAACGGTCAAAAAGATTGAAATAAATGGTTTAATACATCAAATTATACCTAATAAAATTCATTTTTTAAATGGACTGCATTTATGATTTTATTATTCATTTTAAAATAATATGATTTGTAACACTCTGTAAAACATTGCATATTTAAAATAAGCACTCACATACAAAAAAGTTATATTTCAAAATGAATCACTGTACTCATTTTTTTCATCCGGGATTCATATAAAATAGGGTTTTTTAAACGTTTGGATGTGGGGAATCACATTATATTTACGAAAATTTTATGCGACCCCAAAAATATAGACAAAAACATATCCTGTGTTCTTTCGGTGAAAAATGATACATTTTACCAGAAACTGAAAATTGTAAGTAGTAGCGGAAAAAGTAAAGAAAAAATAAACAATATATTTAAGAGACCTGTTAAATATGTACTCCTATTCTAGAGAACTCATTGAGGGAATGATGGGTTTATATATAAATGTTTTTAATTTTAAGACGTAAAACAATGGGAAAATTTTAAATATTTAACAAACTTAAAAATTTAACTTCAGTTGTAAAAATTGCTAAAATATTGGTCAAACCTGCTGTAGGTCCCAGATTGGTATTGAAACAGTTAAGTAACTCTTATTTAAAACAATCCCCAATGTGCCCCTAAGAGACCCTTGTTAAAATTTTTGAGGTACTTGGTGTATAACAACTAATTTTGGAATTTATTTGGGGTTAATAAAAAGTAAAATTGTTGTGATATATTTAGATGTAGTTAAATAAATAAGAACAAATTTATTAGTCACTATGTTCATGGTTTCTCTCTTAAAACGAAATAAAAATTAACTTTTGCTCATTTTCAGAACTTAACTTTATAACACAAATGATTGAAAACTGTTTTTATTATTCAAAAAACAGAATAATAATTTGAATGATTTTTGCCGTATGTTTTAATTTATGTAAATATCAAAATGTCTCATATACGTTTTATTATTCTATTCATACGATTATTACAAAGAATATAATTTCGTTATTACAATATATATCTGTATAAAATAACTGTACTTGTGTCAAGGTAGTTCATAACTACCTTGACACAAATTAAGTACATAAAATTGTACTAGGTACTAGGTACATAAAAATTAATTGAAGTGCCTACTAAGGATTTTAACATCTGAAACTCTGTTAACGCATTTTGATGAAAAGAAACCTATAATTTTAACTTGTGATGCCTCACAATATGGTATTGGAACAGTACTAAGTCATCAGCTTGAAGGAGGAGCAGAAGCTCCTATTGCATTCTATTCAAGGACTATGAATCCTACAGAAAGACGTTATGCTCAAATAGATAAATAGGCACTTGCCATATTTCAAGGTGTAAAGATATTTCGCAATTATTTATATGGTCATGAATTTGAAATTCGTACTGACCACAAACCATTATTAGGATTGCTTGATCTAAATAAGCCCATTTCTAATATGCTGTCTCTTCGAATGCAAAGATGGTCTATAATGTTAAGTGTTTATGATTATGACCTAGTTTACAAGCCTGGAAAAACAATATCCAATGCTGATGGGCTAAGTCTCTTACATCAACCATTTATCCCTAAGAATGAGGAAGTGCCCATTGAAATTCTGTTATTAGAATCCCTGAAGAAACCTCTACTGAAAGCTACAGATGTAGCGAAATTTACAGCTCATGATCCTACATTATCACGAGTCATTAACTGGGTATGGAGGGGATGGCCAGATGAAAATCCTTCGAAAGAATTTGATTCATTTCTCTCAGAGAACTGTCTGTGCATAAAGGATGCCTGCTTTGGGGCTCAAGAGTCATCATTCCTAGAAAAATACAACCTGATATTCTTAAGGTTGTACATAATACTCATGAATGTATAGCACGAACGAAGGCACCTGTCGAAGTTATGTTTGGTGGTCAGGATTAGACAATTAATTAGAAACTCTTGTTAACTCTTGTGATTTATGTCAACAAACCAGGAACTCACCATCGAAAACTAACCTGATATGGGAAAAGGCAAAAACTCCGTGGTCCAGATTACACATAGATCATGCTGGTCCATTTCAGGATTCATTATTTTTGATTATTGTGGATTCATACTCTAAATGGCTTGAAGTAGTAAAAGTTCCTTTCGTGGATGCTTCATCTTCTACCAATGCTCTAAGAAGATTATTTAGTATTCATGGCATACCTGATATTATTGTTTCAGACAATGGAACTGGGTTTACTTCGACTGAATTCCAAGAATTTTTAGAACGAAATGGTATAAGATTTATTTCAATTGCTCCTAGACATCCATCTTCTAATGGACAAGACGAGCGTATAGTGCAGACAACGAATAATGCACTAAAGAGGATAATTACTGGAAATTGGTCATATAGACTCTCATCGTACCTATTAGCACAACATACAATTCCGAACTCCTCTACAGGTGTTTCACTAGCGGAATTATTAATGAATCGACTTTTGAAAATTTGCCTAGATAAATTGCATCCTGATTTTTGTGGTTCATCAGTAGTTAAAAATGGATCTGACCATTCGAGAATAAAAATATTTGCTCCCCTAGATACTGTCTATGCTTTGGGAATTCCTCCTCATAAGAAATGGGTTCCTGCAACCATAATAGAAGTACTTGGCTTAACCATGTATTTTGTTCGAACCAATGATGATTTAGTTTGGAAAAGATATGTTGACCAACTGAGACCTCGACATGTTGTGGAATCTTCTACATTCCAAGATGATGGTGATAGCCAAGTAATATGTCCTCCCATTCCGTTAACAGAACCAACATGTTCCCAGGATCAGATTCCTGAAGAAGAAATACAAGTGCATGCACCCGTACAAAATCAGGACTCTATGCAGACAGAAGAATTAACAAGACCAACTCACACGAGTTCATATTTTGATGTATCTGTTGCACAACAACCTAAAGACCCACCGCCACTGTCATCTCCAAGACCAGTGAGAAACAGACGTCCTCCTGTGTGGCTAATAGACTATAAGACATAGGGGGGAGGGATATTATGTATCCAAGGTTTGTAATGCCGGTGTGGCAACAACTATTTTTCACTATTTGCCATGGCAACAGTTTTAGTTGAGTTGTTCCAAAATGTATGTAGCGATGGCTGCTCCTATATGTTCTTATGTGTTATTCAATAAATTGTGTGTTGTAACTTCAGCTGCAAGTTAATTATTCATAGTATCTTAAAACATAAAAACAGGTTACTATAATTTCATAGAAATTATTGCCAAGTGAGAAAATGTGCCAAAGACAAGAACTTGCTCTGTGACGACTATCATAGCAGCCTGTTCTAAATCGAGCTTTTACATTTCACATACAATTTTGTTTTCTGAAAAATCCAATTTTAGTATTTAGTTTTTGTGGTGATATTTAGAAAATATAATAAATTGTTTTTCTGAGGCATGATTCAGATCTTTTGCATACTTTTTGTTTTTCACATAACTAGTAAACGGTTAAAGTTAAAACAGTGTTTATGTCTACAGTTGTGAAATACACTACAAATCTCCACTACATTCTGTTTGGAAGATTATGTAAAACTTATAGTTTTTGTATTTTTTTCCAAGCAGTTGTGAAAGTATAGTTTTGAACCTTAGAGCTTAAACCTCATTTTTATTATTCTTACCCTTTAGCTTCGATAATGTTCAACTATTCCCTCTTGAATTTTACCTCTATGTCTACAATCGTAAATGTAAGGACAACATTTTAAATTTATGATAGAAAACTTTCAGATACAGACTTCTATATTTAGAAACGTATAAAATGTATTCAGGAAACTTCTTAGAAGTTTTATGTAAAAGCTTTTCGTTAGCTTTTAAGAGATTTAGTATTTCAAACACTAACTCTAGTATCTAATCTTTTCAGTGAAAGAAAAACATTTATATAAAGTGCTCTCAAAAACGCATAAAATATTTCAAGAGAATCATTCTAACAACAATTTTTAATGAAGCGATTTATTTAATTCTTATCCAACTTTTTGTACAAGGTCTCAGCTACAAGTGATGGAGTAAACAAGTTCTTTATAAGAAACCCTTTATTTTCTTTTTTATAACTGATTAACATTTAACTGTAAAATTGTTTACATATTGATAGAAGTAAATAAATGTTGGTGAATAAATATTTATATAAAGTTGTATATAACTATAGATCTTACCTATAAATTCTTATATATAATCTGATTGATATATATATACATACTAAAACACACACACACACGCACATATATCTATATATATATATATATATATATATATATATATATATATATATATATATATATATATATATATATATATATATATATATATATATATATATATATATATATATATATATATATACACGTACAGCAGTTTTTTGTTATATAAATTATCCTGTGAGTACTAGTCTCAAAATAAAATAATTTACACTTTTTAATGGCCCCTTATTCATTTAATAAATTACAAATGCTTTACCAACGTACTGTGAAGCAATACAATTTTAAATGTCTTACAATATTTATCATCATGTTCACATACAGCAGTGCTTTAATATAAAATAACCTGTAAGTATTAGTCTATATCATCTCAAAATATATTAATTTACACTCTTTAAATGTCGCCTTATACATTTAACAAATTGCAATTTCTTAAGCACCGTACTGTAAAGCAATATTATCTTCTGTAAAGTAGTTACAACTGAAACGAATTTCAAAGAAACAATTTTATTTGTTTAAATAATGCTAGTTCAAACAACCAGTCTCACTGTGAAAAGTTCGAATAATGCGTTCGAAAGATTTCATTGTAATTTGCAATTCAAAAAGCTTGCTTTACTTGCTAACAAAATCAAAAGCCTATAGATACCGAACTTGCATAAGACTTTAATACTTACTGTGATTTTATCTACATAGCTAGGTAAATAGTCTTAATTTCATTTAAAAGTACATTTTAACAT
>CM063500.1:41375595-41380595 GCA_032207245.1 Pardosa pseudoannulata
ACTTATATTGCATTAGGGTGTTTCATATCTGAAATTTGGGGAAACAGTCAAAGCAAAGTTCAACACTACATTTTAAGCATACTTTTGTTGGTTTTCTCTTGCAGTTCTTGAAATGGCATTTTTGGTATGAGATAATAGTAAAAGGATATCAGTTGCAGGATGCTAACATCTATAATTTATATTTAAATTTTACAGGTTTATTTTTCATGAAACACTTGCGACTGTACCTTCCAAAATAATTTGCAAAATATATTTTTGAACGAAAACTTCCAGCTACATTTAAACTACTAGTAATCTCCACAATTTTTGAAAAAGTATAATAATAGATATGAAATTAAAGATTAAAAAATGACAATTTTTAAGGGGTTGCAGAAAATAGATTTTACAACATAATATAATTTGATTTCTCAATTTTTTATTACTATGCTAAAGTTTGTCTATTTTAAGGGTGTTGAAATAAATTCCACTTAGAAAATATGTATAACTTTGTTATTAGATGGAATGTTATTTGCTATCCTGTTTATACGACAGTGGTCCAATATGGGTTAACACCACGAAATAAATTAATTTACACTCTTTATACGTCACTTTATTCATTTAATAAATTACAAATTCTCAAACACCTTACTATAAAGAAATATAATCTTAAATATCTGAAATCTTTATCGTTGTGTTCACGTTCATTGTTTTAATATAAAGTAACCTGTGTGTATTAACTTATAACACTTCGAAAAAAATTAATTTACACTCTTTAAATGTCGCGTTATTTAATAAATTACACATTTTTAAGCACCGTACTGTAAATGAATATAATATTAAATATTTTACAATCTTTATCGTTATGTTTACATACAGCAATGTTTTAATGTAAATTAACCTATGTGTGTTAATCTATAACATCTCAAAATAAATTAATTTACACTCTTTCAACGTCGACTTATTCATTTCATGAATTACAAATTCTCATGTTTTGTACTGTAAAGCAATGTAATCAAAAATATCATAATATGTTCGCATGTTCACGTAAGCAGGGTTTTAATATAAAATAGCCTGTATGTATTTACCCATAACATACCAAAATAAATTAATTTACACTCTTTAAATTTTCCCTCATTCATTTAATAAATTGCAACTGCTTTAGCACCGCTATGTAAAACTATATACTCTTAAATATTTTACAATCTTCATCGTTATATTTACGTACAGCAATGTTTTAATGTAAATTAACCTATGTGTATTAATCTATAGCATCTCAAAATAAATTAATTTACACTCTTTCAACGTCGCCTTATTGATTTCATGAACTACAAATTCTCATGTTTCGTATTGTAAAGCAATGTAATCATAAATATCATAAAATATGTTCGCATGTTCACGTAAACAGGGTTTTAATATAAAATAACCTGTGTGTATTAACCTATAACATATCAAAATGAATTAATTTACACTCTTTAAATGTTCCCTCACTCATTTAATAAGTTGGAAATGCTTTAGCACCGCTATGTAAAGCTATATACTCTTAAATATCTTACAATCTTTATCTTCCTGTTCACATACTGCAGTGTTTTAATATAAAATAACTAAAATAACCAGTTTGTATTAACGTATAATATCACAAAATATATTAATTTACACTCTTTAAATGCCGCCTTATTATTTAATAATTTACAAATTCTCAAGCATCATACTGTAAAGCAATATAATCATAAATATCTTACAATTTGTATCATCATGTTCACGTACATCAGTGTTTTAATATAAAATAACCTGTATGTATTAACCTATAACATCACTAAATAAATTAGTTTACACTCTTTAAATTTCGCCTTATTCATTTAATAAATTACAGATTCTCAAGCACCGTACTGTAAAGCAGTAAAATCTCCAGTAAATTAGTTAAAACTAAAAAGAATTTCTAAGAAACAATTTTATTTGTTTAAATAATGCTAGTTCAAACAAACAGTCTCACTGTGAAAAGTTCGAATAATGCATTCGAAAGATTTCATTGTTATTTACAATTCAAAAAGCTTTCTTTACTTGCTAACAAAATCAAAAGCCTATAGATACAAAACTTGCATAAGACTTTAATACTTACTGTAAGTGATTTTATCTACATAGTTAGGTAAATAGTCTTAAGTTCATTTAAAAGTACATTTTAACATAGGAACAGTATTTGGCAATGAAATGTAATTTATTTAACACTGAGTTTATTTTTCTACGACAAAATTATTTTGTAAATGTATTTCATCAACGTCTGTTTAGTTAAACGATGTCATAAAATAGTTACTATCCAAAAGCAAACCGGTTTCTAAATTGAATCGATATGAATGCATCCCTATCGATATTTTATTTTATTTAGTGCAGGCGTGCTTTTAAAAGAGATATTTTTAAATTATTAAATATTCAATTGTAATTAAAAACATAACCTTTCAAGAAAAGGAGAAAGTAAGGAGCATATATCGTGCTTTTTATATATTACACTTACTTTTTTCTTTCATTTGTACATAAATTGGATCCGCTTAATGTGGTTAATTGCTTACTGTTATCGAAATCACTTGGTCCCGATTTTTTCTATTCATTTGTAAGTTAAAATTAACTCTTTGTGTGATCGTTGCATTGGTTAATGTTATCAGTTTTTGACCCTCATTTAAACTGGTAAAGGGATATTTACAGTGTATCCAGAACGAACCCATTATTTTCTTTCTCTTCGCTGTTGTTTTAATTTCAGAGAATTTTCTCTCTTCCACCTATGGAAATGGGGAATGAACAAACTAGTGGGGTATTACAATTTCCTAAAAATTTTCCAGAAATACGCACAACCTGCTGATGGTTGTCAGATAAGCAGAAGGCAACACATTCTTATTGAAACTGAGAAGGAACGTATTCAAATTTAATCTCTTGCTCGCTTACATGCAGCTTGTCGATACGGAAGCCAGAAAGCGAAATGATTTAACATTAAAACAAAAGATCAAAATTTTAAATCATTAAAACAGGTTGATGAAACTAATGAGTCAGATGGAGAACTTCTTGATATGGAGCCACCTCCTACAAGTGCTGAAATGAGAAATGCATTGAAAGTGAAATGTGGAGTTCAACACCACTCTGATGATTTTAAAAAACGTTAACAACTGAAAAAAGAAAAAAAAACTGTAAACAGTTAACAATTCATCAAATATTTTTAATATGCATAAAATTCTTATGTTGTAAAGGTTAATATACAATCCCCTATATAATAATAGCCTAAGTTATCTGTCCGTCTGTCCACCAATTTATGAAGCGGTTGGACCTGGAATGGATTCCCTGGCTAAAGGCAGGCGATTAAATTTATTATATTATCCACATAATAAATAGGTAAAAATTACACTTTTTCTAGCACTATTACGTCTTTCCTTTCGCCATCTCATATAATCATTTCTTATATTAAATGATTTAAATATCTCGTGCATTATTTTCATACGTTTTATCACTGAACTTACATATTAAGCAAATAATTTTCTTTTATATTTGTATTAAATAATAGATTAAGTATATAAGTGATAATTTTAAATTTAATCATCGATTATTTTTTATTGCAATGAAAATTTTATCACCGGTATTAACAACAAATTATTTTCTTAAAAGTCTAGGAGTCTATTTCGCGGACTAATAAACATCTACCGTTTAAGTTATATATCTTTGAAAGTTAAAAATTTTGTTTGCTTGTGTGTTTGTTTTTTATACATAACCACACGGTTTGACTAAATGAATTTCGCGTAATTCTAAACTGCTTTCACAATGTAAGGAGACTTTAGAGGAGTATGAAGATAAACACATTATTGAGCATGTACTAGATAATTTTCAGCCAAAACACAAACCATTTTAATACCTGCTTCACGGGGTACTTTACAATGCTGGAAAATTAAAAGTTTTACTGATCCTGTCATATGACGGGCTATATGCTAGTACATAAATATAAGGTGAGTTTTTTTATTTTATTCCGAAATTAGTGTGAATTAAAGGGTTGGGATTTATCTAATTTTTCATATCGTTTATTGTTGTCCATCATTTATTGTTGTCAAAATCACGGTGTCCCGAATGTTTTTTTCAATTCTGTCATTTTTCTCACCTTTAGTCACTTGTTTTTTACAATTAATCACTTTTAGTCACTTTTTCCATGGTGTATCACAGCAAAAGTCTATTGTTGAAAAAAGAAAATCTGAATTAATAATAAAATATGATGCTAAAATATGATTAAAGACCAAAAAATGTGATGCTCTAATCTTATTTTTCTTATTAAAATGTAAGTAGTCATATGGTTTCCAGAATTTAGTCATTTTAAAAAGTCCCGAAGAAGTTCCTGAAATTTACATTTGTACTGAAATGTACATTTAATACATTAAAGTAATTTATGTCAAAGCACACATTTCTCTTTTTCTTTTTTTTCACAATTTTTGTTTAGATACTCTAATCTAGCTATGTGCATATTTCAAAACATCATTAATGTATGCAGAAATTTGTGATTATAAAATTAATGTATTGTATGTATTCAAAGCTAACTTATAGATTTTCTTGAATAAAGAGCGATGTTGAGCTGTGTTAACCCATATTGTACCACACCAACTAAATGTTTCAGTAATTTATTAAAACTTAATCCATATCATTAATATGGTGTAACTAAGTATATAAAACCAAAATTTTGAAAAAATATTTTTAATTTTTTATGTAATTGGCTGTCTTATAAATAGGACTACGGTAAATTACACAACTAAAACTTAACAAATATCACTTACATTGCATTAGGCTGATTCATAGATGAAATTTGGAGAAACAGTCAAAACAGAGTCCAACATTACATTTTAAGCATACTGTTGTAGGTTTTCTCTTACAGTTATTGATCTGGCAGTAAGTTTATCTTGCCAAAAATCTCCAATTTTCTGAATAGAATAGACATTTATTTACTCCTTGTTGTGCCCAGGTGTGTGAACAGGTGTTTGAACTGGTTTTTATTGAAAGATAAGAAA
>CM063500.1:41385595-41398095 GCA_032207245.1 Pardosa pseudoannulata
ATTTTCGTGTCTGATTGTTTAAATTAAAAAAATCGAAATGTGTTCAAATTTATTAACCTTGCATCTTTAATTATAATCAAGTGTTCAAAGACATATAGTCGAACCTCGATTATCCGAAGTAATTGGGACCGAACCTACTTCGGATAATCGAGAAATTATCAATAATCATCTAGTTTAATATGCGTAGTATCGTCATTGGTGCAATATCATTCGATCGTTCTGAGACTCGGATGTATGACCTTCCAAATTTCGAAATGGAGTGTGTTTTTGTTTAGAAAAGGGATGTTTGAAAATACAGAGAAGAATACAATCATACCGAGAATTGTACATCCTAGAAGGAATTCTGAAAAATTGAATTCCAAGGTATTTATCTGCACTCATAGTTTGGAAAGGACGGCTTGCATACAAAAAAAAAATGTTTAAAAAAATTCAGAATATTGTATTTAGTTTCAAAGTATTTTCGTATCTGATTGTTAATAATAAATAAAAAAATCTAAATGTGTACAGATTTATTACCCTTGCATCTTTAATTATAAAAAGTGTTCAAAGACATACAGTGGAACCTCGATTATCCGAAGTAATTGCGACCAAACCTACTTCGGATAATAGAGAAATTATCAATAATCATCTTTTTTAATATGTGTCGTATCGTCATGGGTGCAATATCATTCGATTGTTCTGGGACTTGGCAGTATGGCCTTCCAAATTTCGAAATGGGGTGTGTTTTTGTTTAGAACAGAGATGTTTGAAAGTGGAAAAGTACACTCATACAAAAAATTGTGCTTGCGAGAAGGAAATCTAAAAAAGGGAATTCCAAAATATTTATCTGCACTCGTGGTTTGGAAAGCAAGTCTTGCATACAAAAAGAATGTGGGAAAATTTTTCAGAATATTGTATTAAGTTTAAAAGAATTTTCGTATCTGATTGTTAATAATAAATAAAAAAATCTAAATGTGTACAGATTTATTACCCTTGCATCTTTAATTATAAAAAGTGTTCAAAGACATACAGTGGAACCTCGATTATCCGAAGTAATTGCGACCAAACCTACTTCGGATAATAGAGAAATTATCAATAATCATCTTTTTTAATATAGTTTAATATGTGTAGTATCGTCATTGGTGCAATATCATTCAATTGCTCTGGGACTCGACAGGATGAACTTCCAAATTTCGAAATGGAGTGTGTTTTTGTTTAGAACAGGGATGTTTGAAAATACAGAGAAGAATACAATCATACCGAGAATTGTACTTCGAGAAGGAATTCGATTGTAAAGAAGGGAATTCCAAGGTATTTATCTGCACTCATAGTTTGGAAAGGACGGCTTGCATACAAAAAAAAAATGTTTAAAAAAATTCAGAATATTGTATTTAGTTTCAAAGTATTTTCGTGTCTGATAGTTAATAATAAATAAAAAAATCTAAATGTGTGCAAATTTATTAACCTTGTATCTTTAATTATAAAAAGCATTCAAAGGCATACAGTAGAACCTAGATTATTCTAAGTAATTGGGACCAACCTACTTCGGATAATCGAGATATTATCAATAATCATCTATTTTAATATGTGTAGTATCGTCATTGGTGCAATATCATTCGATTGTTCTGGGACTCGCCAGTATGACCTTCCAAATTTCGAAATGGGGTGTATTTTTGTTTAGAACAGAGATGTTTGAAAGTGGAAAAGTACACTCATACCAAAAATTGTGCTTGCGAGAAGGAAATCTAAAAAAGGGAATTCCAAAATATTTATCTGCACTCGTAGTTTGGAAAGCACGTCTTGCATACAAAAATAATGTGGGAAAATTTTTCAGAATATTGTATTAAGTTTAAAAGAATTTTCGTATCTGATTGTTAATAATAAATTAAAAAAAAAATCTAAATGTGTACAAATTTATTAACCTTGCATCTTTAATTATAATCAAGTGTTTAAAGACATACAGTAGAACCTCGATTATCCGAAGTAATTGGGATCGAACCTACTTCGGATAATCGAGAAATTATCAATAATCATCTAGTTTAATATGTGTAGTACCGTCATTGGTGCAATATCATTTGATTGTTCAGGGACTCGACAGTATGACCTTCCAAATTTTGAAATGCGGTGTGTTTTTGTTTAGAACAGAGATGTTGGAAAGAGGAGAAGAGTACACTCATACCTATAATTGTGCTTGAGGGAAGGAATTCTAAAAAAGGGAATTCCAAAATATTTATCATTATTTTACACTCGGTGTTTTGATTCAGAATAAAATAATTATTATTTTGTGTAGGTCTCTCTATATAAATAAGTAATTTAGTAATTATGTATTTTAGTAAGTATTTTAGTAATTACGTGATATCGCTATATCGAATAATTAACATTGATATTTTATATCTTATAGTTTTCAAATTTGGTACATACCACAGATTTCCCGAAAATTCCCTCAAGGGTGGAAAACAAGGTTGGGAAACCAGAAACACTAGTCATACTCTAGCTGAAATCTTAGAAAGAAAATTTTTCTCGAATTTTAGAGTGACTTACAGAGTGGAATCACATATAGCTACGAATAAAAGACAGGAAATTGCAGCGGTTCGGAAAAGATTTCATCTTTCACGACATACATAAAAATAAAACCAAAAATAAATAGTGAGTATTTTTGAATACAAAATGGAAAATATTTTCTCAGAGGATTCTATCAATGACTCAAAGTTTTCAGTTGGCTGAAGTAGTAAGAATGAAAATAAAAAAAGCATTTTTCTGCAATAGAAACGAATACGTGTGATACTTTTGTCAAGAAAAAAAAATGTAGCTTTGTAAAATAGCAATATTTCATATTTCCGGTCACTGATTCATGTTGAAATCCCAGATTTTATTCACTTATGCAATATTATCATTTCTAATTATTTATTATTGTAGAAAATTTTATTGAATGCTACTTTTTCTTTTAAAGTTTAATTGTCATCTCAAATTTTCAGCTTTACTTTTAAAAAATTGTATTATTTTATTGTAGACGAATGTGTTCGATATTTCTTTTCAAGATATTAAAAAAAAGAAAGGAGGCTTTGTCAAATAGAAATATTTATGTATATATATATATATATGTATGTATATATATATATATATATATATATATATATATATATATATATATATATATATATATATATATATATATATATATATATATATATATATATATATATATATATATATATATATATATATATATATATATATATATATATATATATATAAATATATATATATATACTATAATATCCCAGATGAATCACCACCTGACTATTAACTATTAGAATGAAACACAAGAAATATGAAAGGATAATCTTTAGTTTTCTTGGAGAAGATAGGAAACTCTGAAAGCAAAGTTGTATGTTCTTTATGTTTTAACTTGAGCAAGATATTGAAGCATCAATTTCTTGTTTAAATGTTGCATAATATTTGGTAAATGTGTTTTCATTTCGTTAGGGCCGAACGCTGGCCGATTGGTTAGGGCCCTGATCGTCGGTACCGGAGTTCGTGGGTTCGAATCCCACTATGGCATGGATGTTCGTAGCCGTTCGGAATCGGCTTTAAGCAGTAGGTCCCGGTCTCATTAGCCCTCGTGTGCAAAACAGTAGACCGTAGCGCTCCAAGCCAAACCAAACCATTTCGTTAGGTCTTAACTGTTATAACTAATCATTTGAGTTCTGTGTTAGACTTTTGCTAATTCTACAATTCACCAGCCACACTTTACTGCATGAATTTAGATTACATAGTAACTAAAGGAAGGTAATACCAAAATTCTAAAAGGATTTCATATTCTTTTGTTCTTTTTTCATTCTTAGTATTGGGTGCACTTTATTCTTTCTTCAATTCTTAGTAATGTGAATTTATAATATTTTACGCTCAGTGTTTTGATTTAGAATAATATAATTATTTTTTATTGTAGTTGTTTCTATATAAATAAGTATAAATTTTAGTGATTATGTGATATCGATATTTCAAATAATTAACATTGATATTTTATACAATATCGTTTTCAACTTTAATATATACCCCAGATTTCCCGAAAATTCCCTCAAGGGTATAAATTAAGGGTGGGTAACCAGAAACACTAGTAATACTATAGCTGGGATCTTAGGAAAAAAATTTTCTCGTATTTTAGAGTGGCTTACAGAGTGGAATCATATACAACTACGAATAAAAGACAAGAAATTGCAGCAGTTCGGGAAAGATTTCATCTTTCACGACATACGTAAAAATAACACCAAAAATAAATAGTAAGTATTTTTGAAGACAAAATGGAAAATATTTTCTCAGAGGATTCTATCAATGACTCAAAGTTTTCAGTTGGCTGAAGTAGTAAGAATGAAAATAAAAAAAATACATTTTTCGGCAATATAAACGAATACGTGTGATTTCTTTTTTTGAGAAAAAAATATGTAGCTTTGTAAAATAGCATTATTTCATATTTTCGGGCACTGATTCATGTTGAAATCTCAGATTTTTTTACTAATGCAATATTATCATTTCTATTTATTTATTTATGTAGAAAATTTTATTGAATGCTACTTTCTGTTTTAAAGTTTAATTGTGATATCAAATTTTCAGTTTTACTTTTAAAAAATTTATTGTAGACAAATGTTTTCGATATTTATTTTCAAGATATAAAAAAAAGAAAAGAGGCTTTCTCGAATAGAAATATTTATGTATATATATATATATATATATATATATATATATATATATATATATATATATATTTGTATAAACTCACTATTCCCAGATGAATCACCACCTGACTATTAACTATTCGAATGAAACACAAGCAATATGGAAGGATAATGTTTAGTATTCTTGGAAAAGTTAGGAGACTCTGAAAGGAAAGTGGTATGTTCCTTAAGTTTTACTTCAGCTAGATATTAAAGACTTAATTTCTTGTTTAAATATTGATTATTATTTGGTGAAAGTGTTTTTATTTCGTTAGATCATAACTGTAAAAAGTAATAATTTGAGTTCTGTTTTGGACTTTGGTTGATTTCTACGGTTTACCATTCACACTTTATTGCAGGAATTTAGATTACACAGTAACTAAAGAAAGTTAATCATAATCTTGGAAAATAATATAGTATTCTTTTGTTCTTTCTTCCTTCTTAGTATTGTGTACACTTTATTCTTTCTTTATATCTTAGTACTGTCTATTTTCATTATTAAATTATAATATTTTGCACGCGCCGTTTTTATTTAGAATAATATAATTATTATTTTCTATTGTAGCACTCTCTATATGAAGAAGTATAAATTTTAGTGGTCATGGGATATCAATATTTCGAATAATTAACATTGATATTTTATATCATCATTTTCAACTTTGATTCATACCCCAGATTTCCCGAAAATCCCCTCTAGGGTAGGAAACATGAGTGGGAAACCAGAAACACTAGTAATATTCTAGCTGTGAACTTAGGAAGAAAAGAATCTTCCAAAATGGATTATTTGTTGAAAGTGTTTCCGTTTCGTTAGGTCATAATTGTAATAACTAATAATCTGTGTTCTGTGTTGGAATTTTGCTGATTTTTGATAACGTAGCAGTCACACTTTACTGTAGAAATTTAGATTACACAGTAACTAAAGGAATTTAATTCAAAACATGGAAAGTCACACTTCACTGCAGAAATTTAGGTTACTCTTTAACTAAAATAAATTAATCCAAAACTTGAAAAATTAATTATTTTGTTTTTTTTTTCATTCTTATTACTGTGTACACTTTATTCTTTCTTCATTTCTTAGTGATGTGTATTTTCGTTATGAATTTGTATTATTTTCACTCGGTGTTTTGATTTAGAATAATATAATTATTTTTTTATCGTAGGTTTCTCTATAAATCTCTCTATAAGTATAAATTTTATTGCTTATAAGATATCGATATTTGGAATAATTTGTTGAAAGTGTTTTCATTTTGTTAAGTCATAATTGTAATAATTAATAATTTGTGTTCTGTGTTGGACCTTTGCTGATTTTTGATAGCGTAGCAGTCACACTTTCTGCAGAAGTTTAGATTACACAGTAACTAAAGGAAGTTAATTCAAAACATGGAAAACCATTCCATAATCTTTTGTTTATTCTTCATTTTTAGTACTGAGTACACTGTATTCTTCCTTCATTTCTTAGTAATGTGTAATTTCGTTATGAATTTATAATATTTTACACTCGGTGTTTTAATTTAGAATAATATAATTTTTTTTTATTGTATGTCTCTCTATTGTATGACTATTGACCTCTATTGACTGTCTATTGTATGTAAATAAGTATAAATGTTAGTGCTTATGTGATATCGCTATGTCGAATAATAAACATTGATATTTTATACTATATCCTTTTCAACTTTGGTACATACCTCAGATTTCCCAAAAATTCCCTCAAGCGTGGGAAACTTGAAACACTAGTAATACTCTAGCTGGGAACATAGGAAGAAAATTTTTCTCGTATTTTAGAGTGACTTACAGAGTGGAATCACATACAGCTACGAATAAAAGACAGGAAATTGCAGCGGTTCGGAAAAGATTTCATCTTTCACGACATACGTAAAAATAACACCAAAAATAAATAGTGAGTATTTTTGAAGACAAAATGGAAAATATTTTCTTAGAGGATTGTATCAATGACTCAAACTTTTCAATTGGCTGAAGTAGTAAGAATGAAAATAAAATAAAATACATTTTTCTGCAATAAAAACGAATACTTGTGATTTCTTTTCTTAAGAAAAAAAATATTGCTTTGTAAAATAGCAATATTTCTTTTTTCGGTCATTGATTCATGTTGAAATCCGAAATATTTTTGTTAATGCAGTATTATCATTTGTAATTTTTTATTATTCTTGAAAATTTTATTGAATCCTACTTTATGTTTTAAAGTTTAATTCTGATTTCAAATTTTGAGCTATACATTTAAAAAATGTTCTTAAGAAAATTCTTAAATGTTATTTTTTTAAATCAAAGGTTATTATAGAAGGGGAATTCTTTCGAATTTCTGTCACAAGTAATAGGCATTTTAGTCCTTGTGCTGCAAAATATCAACAACATGCATAAAACTAATTTTTATCATTAAAAAATTATAATTATATATATTATTATTTATTTAAAAATTTCCTTCTATATAAAATAAATAATATAACGTACATAATTATTTTTGAAAGTAATAATTTCTACTCTCACCAGAAACAACAACAACAACAACAACAAAAAAAAACAAATAGAAAAATAAATATTGACTATTAGGGTTAACAAATTTCAAAGCAAGTCTTTAAAAACGTCGGAAATTTACCCCTTCCCCCAATTTCGATCATTTAATGCCATTATTTCAAGCCCTATTTTCCCCGATTAAGGGCAAGCGATTAAATTTTTAATTTATCCACATAATAAATAGGTAAAAATCACATTATTTTCTATCATTATGACGTCATTCTTTTAACCATTTTATATAATGATTTGTTATTTTAAATTATTTAAATATCGTCTGCATTATTTTCATACGTTTTATCACTGAACTCAGATTTTAAGAAAATAATTTTCTTTTATATTTTTTTAAGTAATAGATTAGATATATAAGTGATAATTTTAAATTTAATCCTCAATTATTTTGTGTTGCAATTAAAATTTTATTATCGGTATTAACAATTTCTATTCTTAAAAGTCTAGGAGTCTATTCCGCAGATAATAAATATCTACAGTTTAAGTTTATATTGTAACGGTCCGGAATTCAGGCACGTGACAAAAACCACGTGGGCCCTTTTTCTTTTCTTTCCCGCTCCAACCAAGCTTTAGGTACTCGCCGCTAGGGATGCGATGACGTTTTATATGATGTGTGTGTGCTTGCGTTTTGTGTGATGTATACAGTGTTTTGTGGTGAAAAGAAGAAATAAATGTGTTTTTGTATTAAAATGGTGCCGTCCTTGCGTGTCGACCATTATAATATATCTTTAAAATTAAAATTAGTGAGTTTGTGCGTTTGTTTTATCTACATAACCACACGGTTTGACTAAATAAATTCAACCAGATTCTAAATTGCATTCACAGTATCGGGAGACTGTTGAAGAGTAAGAAGATAACAATTTATTGAGCATGTACCAGAGTACCTGTATCTCAGCAAAAACACAAACCACTTTTTACCTGCCTCATAGAGTACTTTACGATTCAGGAAAATTAAAAATTTTTAAGATCTTGTCATGTGACGGACTATATGCTAGTATTTGTATAAAGAGAAAAAGAACGTTTATAGTCTATTTGATTTTCTCATGATAGTTCATCATCTTTTACTTTCATTTTACCTACCTATAAATCTAGCATTAATTCAAAAATTATTAGGCTGTAAGACATTGGAATTTTATTTTTTAAACTTTAGATAACTTAAGATTTCTACTTGAGCATTTGTATACATTCTATGATCGTTTGATTACAGTGCAAATTATATTTAATTACAAATAAGGTATTGAAGATTTAACATTGAAATTATAATCCTTATTGCGTAAGGCAAATATTACATTAAATTTTCGAGGAGATTCAAAATTAACAAATTATATTAGTTTTTATATATAACAGTTACCTTTAACTAACATAGGAAAATAAACTCCTATTTCTGTCGCTTTGTACGTTTTCCTTGGATCTATAAGCATGGCGGATTTATACAGGAAACAGCAGATATATGACCACCCTGTGGCCTAAGATTATACCAGGATGTACTCCTGTATTTGTCTACTTTTTTTTCTTTCCCTCACAGCTAATATTAGTTCTGTATTGTAGATGTTGACTTTCATGCATTATTCAAAAGAAGTTCATTTTTCTGTCCTTTGCAAATAACAATGAAATATTGTATTTCAAATAAATTGATAATTATTGATATCAACTATAGTGTTAATGGACTTTGACAAAATTAAAATTAATATAGATTGCTTGAAAACTCACAAAATACAAAATTTCTAGTTTGAAAAATCGTTTTATTTTTTATTATTTATTTTAATAATAAATATATGAATTATAAAACTGCAAATTAAGATTTTTCTTCAAATTAAAAACCTTTATGTATTTGAGTATAAATAAATCTGTTTGCAGATTATTTTATTGATTTTACTATGAGTTTTATTTTATTTTTATAAATTTAATTGCATTAGTTTAAATTATTAAACTATAATTATTCAAAACAGGTTCACTTTTCTTTCCTTTTCAAATAACAATGAAATATTGTATTTGAAATAAATTGATGATTATTGATTCAACTATTGTGGTAATGGGCTGTGACAAAATTAATATTAATATAGACTGCTTGAAATACTCACAAAATACAAAATTTCTAGTTGGAAAAATCATTTTATTTTTCATTAATTATTTTAATAATAAATATATGAATTATAAAATTGCAAATTAAGAGTTTTCTTAAAATTTAAAACCTTTAAGTATTTGAGGGTAAATAATTATTTTTGCAGATTTTTTATTGATTTTATAATGAGTTTTATTTTATTTTTATAAATTTAATTTCGTTAATATAAATTATTAAACTATAATTATTCAAAACAGGTTCATTTTTCTTCCCTTTTCAAATAACAATAAAATATTGTATTTCAAATAAATTGATAATTATTGATATCAACTATAGTGCTAATGGACTGTGACAAAATTAAAATTAATATAGATTGCTTGAAAACTCACAAAATACAAAATTTTTAATTGATTTGATTATGAGTTTTTTTTTTATTTTTACAAATTTAATTGCTTTAATATAAAATTATTAACAATCGAATCATAATTTTTCTGAAAACTTAAAACTTAAAACCTTTAAGTATTTGAGTATAAACAGTTCATTTTGCAGAATTTTATTGATTTTACGGTAAGTTTTAATTTTTCGTAATAAATATTAATCTCATTTTTATAAAATTAAATTCTTATTATTATAAATTTAATAGCTTTAATATAATAATATTTAAAAGCAAGTCATAATTTTCCTTTTAAACTTAAAACTTTTTAATTGTTTGAATTTAAATAATTACTTTTGCACATTTTTTTTATTGATTTTATGATGAGTTTTATTTTTTCAGTAATTTAAATTTTAATTCTCATTTTTATAAAACTAAAATTTTAATTTTTATAGATATAATTGCTTTAATATAAAAATAGTTAGTATATAGTTTTAATTTTTATGCTATATATATATATATATATATATATATATATATATATATATATATATTATATATATATATATATATATATATATATATATATATATATATATATATATATATATATATATATTATATATATATATATATATATAATATATATATCTTAAAACCTTTAAGTATTTGAATTTAAATAAGTCTTTTTGCAGATATTTTTTTTTGATTTTACGATAAGTTTTAATTTTTCGTAACTTTAAATATTATTATCTCATTTTTATAATAATATTAAACCTCATTTTTATAAAATTAAATTATAAATTTTATAAATTTAATTGAGTTATTATAAATTATAATATATATACATATATATATATATATATATATATATATATATATATATTATATATATATATATATATATATATATATATATATATATATATATATATATATATATATATATATGTATATATATATATATGTATATATATATATATATATATATTGCTTTGAGTGTTTGAATTTAAATAATTGTTTTTGAAGATTTTTTTATTGAATTTATTACAAACTTTATTTTTTTCGTAATTTAAATATTATTATTGTTTTTATAAATTTATTTGCGTTATGAAATGATATATATATATATATATATCTATATATATATATATATATATATATATATATATATATATTATAATATATATATATATATATATATATATATATATATATATATATATATATATATACATATAAAAAATGAAAAGAGAAATCATAAAACTAATAATGTAAAACTTATTAACTATTTTGTATTTAAATCATTCTTTTCAGATTTTTTTATTGATTTTACGATGAGTTTTATTTTTTCGTAATTTAAATATTAATCACAATGTTTAAAAATTAACTTCTTATTTCATAAATTTAATTGCGTAAATATAAATTATTAAAACGCAAACATATTTTTCTTGAAACTTAAATCCTTTAAGTATTTGAATTTAAATAATACTTTTTACAGATTTTTTTTTTTTGGTTTTACAGTGTGTTGTAATTTTTCGTAATTTAAATACTAATCTCATTTTTATAAAACTAATTTCTTATTTTTATAAATTTAATTTCTTTAATGTAAATTATTAAAACGAAAATCATGAGTTTTCTTAAAACTGAATTCTTTTAATTATTTGAATTCAAATAATTCTTTTTGCTGATTTTTTTATTCATTTTAAGACGAATTTTATTATTTTCGTAATTTAAATATTAATCTTGTTTTTATAAATTCAATTACGTTATTATAAATTATAAAAATGCACATGAGTTTTCTTAAAACATAAATTCTTATAAAGTACTTGAAAATTAATAATTATTTTTGTATATTTTCTTTATTGAATTTACGATGAGTTTTATGTTTTACATAATATAAATATCAACCTTACTTTTGTAAATTTAATTACGTTTTCATTAGTTTCTTATTTTTAAAATATAATTACTTTATTATAAATTATCAAAACTCAAAACTGTTTTCTCAAAACTCAAACCTATTAAGTTTATTCGAAACGTATTGCAATTCAAGCACATTCATTTGTTTCCTGTTCAGTGAAAAGGTTAAAAAAGTTTGAAATAGTTGAAATTAGTCCGAAAATGTGTGAAATATATATGGAGAAACATTAAATGGGAGTTCTGAGAAGGCATATAAGACCATTTAAAGATATTCCCACAGATGAAGATCGGAACATTTTGGTGAGACTTGCACTCTGAGACAAAGTGATGCAAATAATATATTAATTTTTGAGTGAAAAATACTTGGAATCATTCATGATTAGTACGGTTATAGCAATAATTATTAGAGAAGAAGAACTAATGATGGACGACTTGCTTTTATCATAGGCAAAAAATTATAACTAAATTCATCAAGGCACAAGGGACTCTCGTTGCTTGGGCACATAGAGTTAACATCTACCAACCGAGTGTTAAATATTGATGAAAGACATGCTCTTATTAAAAGCCAAAAAATATATTAATCAAGGCACAAAGATACTCATGTCTTCAGAACATTGAGATAACACCGCACACCGGAGTGGTAAGTCTTGCATTGGAAGCCAATGTGCAATAGACCAAGAGGTACATCGAAGGAAATGGGAATGGTGTATTGATGAACCTAAAGGCTTTAAAACGAGTGGTAAATCTTGACGAACGACATGCTCTTACTAAAGGAAAAAAAATAATCAAAATACAAAGACACTCATGACTTCAGAACATTGAGATAACACCGCACACCGGAGTGGTAAGTCTTGCATTGGAATCCAATGTGCAATAGACCAAGAGGTACACCGAAGGAAATGGGAATGATGTATTG
>CM063500.1:41405595-41425595 GCA_032207245.1 Pardosa pseudoannulata
TAAAATGTGTGTCAAAGCCCACTTATTAGGATCAAACAAGGAATGAAGAAGCAATAACATCAAAAATTGAATTTCAGTCTCTATATTCTACAGCTCATTGTAAA
Organism: Pardosa pseudoannulata; assembly: GCA_032207245.1. NCBI lineage: Eukaryota > Metazoa > Arthropoda > Arachnida > Araneae > Lycosidae > Pardosa > Pardosa pseudoannulata. The sequence continues at coordinate 41,405,700 of CM063500.1, forward strand.
TCTATAAAAATATAAATACCAAAATTCTGACCAGTTTCACTTACCTTTTACAATTTGCAACTTTCCAGTTTACCACTATGTGTTTTGTTTCTTATGTATTTCCATCTTTAACATCTTTAATCTCCTCCTATTTTGCCAGTCACAATACCATGAATATCGTATGATCTGCAACTAATTTAACTGTTTTGTCCGTCGTTTAAAGTATATTGAAATTCTTTATTTACCACTTAATGATAACGTAAGAGTGCTCAATTTATCAACTGAACAATTTTGGTGTTAGGTAGTTTTCCTCAAAGAATGAAGACACCTCCAAGCAGAAACCATTGCCAAATAATTGAAATTTATTTATAAAATGGGAATAATTGTACTAAAGATGTCAGGTAGCTATAACAATATTCTTTCACTCCGTCATTTTAGCTCCCCCAGATTCTCTCCAGTACAGCAGCCTTTGTTTACTGCTAGAGGTCAATCTAAGAATTTCTCGCTCACGCTTATGAAGAAGGGTTATCAAGCATGAATTTCTGTGTGACATCTGGTTCTGGCGTTAAATTTAAATATAATTTTAAATACGTCATGTGTTATAGCTAGTTTTGCATACCTACGGTTACCTGATGTTAAGAGCGATTATGTTTCAGGAAGTAACTCTTTGTTACGAAGTTTCTTGTCTAAGTAATATGGGAAAGTGAAACCCATACTTGCTGTCCTGGTATAACAGCAATAATTTTATGATCATTTTGTTCGTTTGATTTGAGGCCACTTCCTTATTTTCTTTTCCCAAACACACAGAGAAACAAAGAATAATCGTTAAAATAATTATAAAATTCTTATTATTAAATTACTATTAAAAGATGATGTTTGCACTCCTAAGGGTGTTTGGATTACAGCTGTAAATTTGGCATGTGTACTTATAAAGTTCATTATCAAAGTTAAAAATCATTATGTCTCTCTAAAATTTACTTCAATACTGTATCAAATCCCAACAAATGATGTACTATATATGCTGTACTCTAAATAATTATTATCCAATTTAAGTTTAAATACTCTCTTGGTGTTAAGTTTGTTAGGATTGAAGGTAAATTAATTTAATAAAATACATTGTTCTAGAATGTAAAGAGGAAGTGTTTAGTTGTAGGTCAAATACTTTTCCTTACATCCCAACAAATGATGAACTACATATGATGTACTCTAAATAATTACTATCGGATTTAAGGTTAAACATCGCCTTGGTGTTAAATTTGTGAGAAACGAAAGTAAATTAAAAAAATGCATTGTTCTAAAATGTAAAGATGAAGTGTTTATTTGTACTTTAAATACGTTTTCTTACATCCCAACAAATGATGTACTATGATATAACTCCGATTTAGTTTATTCGCAATTCGTGGGTTTAAATACTCTTGGCTGGATGTTGTAGCCGTTCGGAATCGTTTTAAACAGTAGGGTTCATTGTCGTGTGCAAACTTAGACCGTTCTCCAAACAAATAAAACCTACATATGATGTACTCTAAATAATTACTATCGGATTTAAGGTTAAACATCGCCTTGGTGTTAAATTTGTGAGAAACGAAAGTAAATTAAAAAAAATGCATTGTTCTAAAATGTAAAGATGAAGTATTTATTTGTACTTCAAATACTTTTTCTTACATCCCAACAAATGATGAACTACATATGTTGTACTCTAAATAATTATTATTGAATTTAATTATAAATACTCTCTTGGTGTTAAATTTGTTACAAATGAAAGTAAATTAATTTAATACATTGCATTGATCTAGATTGTAAACATTAAGTGTTTATTTGTACTTCAAATAATTTTTCTTACATCACTTAATTAATAGAAATATTGTGTACAAATATTTAACTTCTGGGTAATATTAAGTGCAGTAATATGTCTTACAAATTTTTATACTGATAATCAAAACATAAATGTGATATATTAGAAAGTTATTAAAATATAATAATTTATTATTTTAAATTAACCTCTTTCTAATAGAAGACAATTCTTTACATTTTTTATGAATTCTAAATTAAATAATTTAATAAATAAATATTTCAATACGACGAAAGAATGTTATACTGAAACCCTCCAAACGATGTATAAATAACACCCATCTCTGATAAGAATTAAGTATAGAAGAAATTCTTTCTTTCGCAAATACTTTACGCTTATTTAACGGTGTTTGTTACGCAAATATACACACTTTAGCGGAAGAATTTTTATAGCAGAACCCATAAAATATTTTGTACATTCCTTTAGAGATTTATCGATGCAGCAATTACGTAAAATTAGATAGAGAAATAAAAAATATATACCGCCGTTTTTCTTCGAAAGTAATAATTATAAGGTGGTGTTATGCAATAAATCAACTTTGAATCATAAATTTATCTTTGATTTTGATATGGTTTTTATTATCGAATAACTATAGCAAAAAACGCTAGAATATTATGAAAAGTGTGTTTTTTCATTTCTTATAAATATATAAATTGATTTAAAAATAAGATGATTTAAACGTTCAATTTTTGAACTATTAAACCTCAAACTGGATTTTTATATTAAGTATAAATAATCCTATAACAGTAAACATTAGAATATTAGGAAAACTAATTTTTATTAAAATTCTTATAAATATATAAATAGATTTAAAGAGAAAATGACTTTAACGTTCAATTTTTGAATTACTCAACTTTTAACTGGATTTCTACAATGTGTATAAATAATCCTTTAACAGTAAAAACTAGAATGTTAAGAAAAGTCATTTTTCATTTCTTATAAAAATATAAATAGATTTAAAGAGAAAATGATATTAACGTCCAATTTTTGAATTATTCAACTTTTAACTGGATTTTTATAATGCGTATAAATAATTCTTTAACAGTAAAAAGTAGAATGTTAAGAAAATTCAATTTTCATTTCTTATAAAAATATAAATAGATTTAAAGAGAAAATGATATTAACGTCCAAAATTTGAATTATTCAACTTTTAACTGGATTTTTATAAGGCGTATAAATAATTCTTTAGCAGTAAAAACTAGAATGTTATAAAAAGTCATTTCTCTATTCTTATAAAAATATAAATATATTTAAAGTGAAAATGATATTAGCGTCCAATTTTTGAATTATTCAACTTTTAACTGGATTTTTATAATGCGTATAAATAATCCTTTAACAGTAAAAACTAGAATGCTAAGAAACGTCATTTTTCATTTCTTATAAAAATATAACTAGGTTTAAAGAGAAAAGTGATATTAACGTCCAATTTTTGAATTATTCAACTTTTAACTAGATTTTTATAATGCGTATAAATAATCTTTTAAAACTACTGTGATTTGAAAAGTCTTTTTTCTTCATTTTTTATAAATATGTAAATAATTTTAAAGAGAAAATGAATTTAACGGTCAATTTTTGAGCTAATCCACTTTTAATTAGATTTTTATTATGAGTATGAATATTCCTTTAACAGTAAAAACTAGAATGTTATCATTTTTTTCATTTCTTATAAATATATAAACAGATTTATTTAAAGAGGAAATGAGTTTAACATTAAATTTTTGAACTATTCAACTTTTAACTGGATTTTTAAAAATAAGTATACATAATCAAATAACAGTAAACATATTAAACACTAAAAATTGTTGAAAAATTTAAAATTAATATACAGTTGAAAATTAAATATACAGTTTTTCACAGTTGAAATGCATAGTATTTAAAACGTGTCTAGTGCATAGTATGTTAGCGAATTATATTAACTTTATAACTATATATGTTATTTATACAGAAACAACAATCAGTATAAATCAGTAAAAATTCGTGTACAAATATTTTTTCCAAATTATACAATGTTTTAGACATTTGCATATATATATATATATATATATATATATATATATATATATATATATATATATATATATATATATACATAATAATATCTTTAATATTAAGACGTTACTGAAACATATGATAAATAAAATTGAAGAATAAGTTTCGATTTGTAAAAGAAAAAATTAAGTTTTCGAAACTTTTGTTATATTAATAAGATACATAAAATATCAAAAAAAAATGTCTTACTGATCAAAAATAGAATTTTCTAATATATAATATATTTTATATATATATATATATATATATATATATATATATATATATATATATATATATATATATATATATATATATATATATATATATATATATATATATATCATCCTAAATTATAAGATGTTACTGAAAGATATGATGAAAGTTTTGATATGTGAAATAATACATCTGCTTTTCAAAACTATAATGCCATGAAAAGAATTATATTTCAGCAATCAAAAAGAGACGTTTAAAACTTTAAAAAAATCTAGAAGGTTATAATAGAAAGTTTTTCACCACAAATTAGTGATATTAAAGAATTTATTTAATATTTTGCATACAGTTAGAGAATATTAGAAGGGGATAATTCATTAATTAGTTATCTCTTGTTTAAGCTAATTTGAGATTATAAAAATATTTTATTCATGTTATCAGAGGTTATATTTAATGATCCAGTTTAAACTTCAAGAATCATTACGGCGAGATAGTAAAGATATTTGACAACGTGTTAGAGATACACATGACAACCTTTTAAGTATTTAAGTATCTTTGACACGATATTAAGCATTTTAACTTTTAAACTGTCATTACACGTATCATGACTTAATCTCACTGCAATATGTCACTTAAGAAATGAGTTGTTATTTTAATATTACCCTGAAATAAAATTTTCATTATTTATAAGTTTCCTTACAATCACACAAAATCGATGGGTTGCTTTAGAAAGGGATCTATAAACATAAAACTGATAATTATTCAAGATTTATGGCATAATATACGCTAATACAGCAATTAATATTCTGAATTACATAGAAAAAATTTTCTCTTTGTATAGTTATTTTTATGAATGAATTTTATAGAGTTTATGTACACAAGGAAATGTGAGTGTAGTTCCCATATAATGTCTTGTAAATTTTAAAATTATATTCATAAGCTGAATTTTAGTTTCTGTGTACAGCTGTAGAATTATGTATATGTTTAACTATCTGCATGTGAATATTCATAGAGGTTAAGGTAAATAAAGTTTAACCGATCATCTAAGCTAAAGTTATAAATGATGTATGTTTATTTCATCAACCAAATAGTAATAATAATAACTGATAAATACTATAATCAATAAATAAAACGCAATGTACTGTAATGAATATTACCAACAAATCATTAATGTACAACGGAAAATACTGTAACCAATAAAAGGAATATGAAAATCGTGATTACAATTTAAGTAAAATATAATCATTAACAATCTTACAAAAAATTTCAGTCATTTGTAGTCATAAAAATTAAGCAGTCTGCTTCCTTTTTAAATATTTACAATTTATATAATCCATTTTAAATATTTACTGTAGTTATCACTGAGGATGACAATAAATTACAATTAAATACAATTAAAGACTTACTAAGAATTTATAGTTTCCTCTTTAATATTCTACCTATAAAAAGGTAGTCCTCTGGCAACTTTGAGATCTAAAATATCTCATATTTTAAAAAATAATTATTCTCTTTTCTTTTTCTTGGGCATAATATTTTTTTCTCTAATATGGAATGGCATACTGCCCTAGATAATCTAGCTAAGAATCTTATTAATAATAACTGGTTATGCTTAATAAATGTGTTATAATATTCATTTATATATTTTTTAAAGAAAACGATTAAATATTAATTTAAACAAAGTTCTCTTAGTTTTCCCTAAGTACTTATCAGTTCCTTCTACATCATGCCATCTTCAATAAGCATCATGTTCAAAATATATGGTAACATTCTTCTCACTACAGGTGTAATTTTAACAAATTTATTTGTATCTCATACTGTTAAATTTCAACTTTGACTAATATTACGATATCATATACCTTCATACGTAATTATTTTTTAGGTGATATACTGGATAAATAAGATTTTTTCTAAAATAAATTAGAGAAATTTATTTTCAGTTATAATCAAGCAATATAATTTAATCATTTACTTTCAGATGTAGGACTGTTAGATTTTTGAATGCTCTCAAACACTTTCGTTGTTAACAATATATTTATAGATGTATATAAAGGCAGTTACATTATCTCTTATAGGGTCTAAAAAACTTTATAAGTTTTATTCAAAATATTTTATTTGTAATACTAATAAATGTCCATATTGATATTTGAAATCCCATTTGAACACTCATTTAGATGTGTTAAAGTCACACGAGAAAAGGGTGTATTTTAATTTTAATAAAATTTAATGAAAGCAGTAAGAATTCATAACGGAAGTTATAAAGGAAATCAATAGAATACATTTTTTTTACATTAATACAATTGCTAACTGTAAATATAATGCATAAACACTCTATCTTTGAAAAAATTAATGAAAGCAGTAAGGAATTACTTATTAACCCAGAAAATCATCTATATTAAAATATCTAATCTAATATGAAGATGTTGAAATAATAGTAAATTTTTAAAACTAATTATTCCTGATAAAAAGAAATAAAGACTAGAATAGATATTAAATTTTATATAGGAGTATCTTTAAATAATCTTTGAGTTTCATGTTACGATATGTCATGGAAGTTTAAAATAACTAAAGAAGTTTTAACTTTTTGTTGTTTTTTTCTTAAAGTATTTCTTTTTATTACTTTACTATCAATAATGAACAATGTATTTTTAAATAAAACATAAATAAGAATAAATAAATTATAAAATAAAAATAAATTATAACAGAAATAATAAAATGCATTTTTACATTAATGGAATTGCTAACTGTAAATGTAATACATAAATACTCAAATCCTCCATGTTTTATAATACAAACCAAACATAAAATAAGGTTTTAATAAGTTATAATTAATTAATCATGATTACTAATATTCAGTTAATACAATAACATTCAGCAAATAATAACATTGATTGTTAATAACAATCAGTTAATGAAAATAATTTCCCCAAACTATTTAATATAAACTCCTAATTTGATAATATGAAATATTGTTTTGCGTTATTGATAAAAACAGATTAAATGTATGAATAATACTGTATAAAATATTAATGTAGTTTTTACTTACATTTAAAGCAGTGAGAAATCAACAATAAAGAATGAAAACATACTGATACAAGTCACAAAGCCACATCCTTTGTCATTTAATTCCCTCAAAAAATTCCGTTGTGCTGTTTTTACACTTCCCCAGAGAAATGTATGAATCATACTTCGTAAAATATTAATGTAATTTTTACTTACAATTGAATCAATGAAAAATCAACAATAAAGGATGAAAACATACTGATACAAGTCACAAACCGACATCCATTGTCATTTAATTCCCTCAAAAAATTCCGTTGTGCTGTTTTTACCCTTCCCCAGAGAAATGGATGAATCACACAGTATAAAATATTAATATAATTTTTACTGACGATTAAAGCAATGAGAAATCAACAATAAAGGATGAAAACATACTGATACAAGTCACAAACCAACATCCATTGTCATTTAATTCCCTCAAAAAATTCCGTTGAACTGTTTTTACCATTATCCAGAGAAGAAAAATGGTGTACAGAAAAGAAATGGTAACTACTTGACTCTGCAGTACTCATCCACTCATGAAAATCAGGGTCTAAATTTTTAACCTTATTTTGCAGGTAACACGTTCTCACATGCAACTCATGTAGGCTTTATTTGTACTTCTTTTATTCATCTTTTCGTTTATGATTTCAATGTGAATTAATATTATAACATTCAATATTGTTTTATCTTTTTAAGTAATTCTATATTTTCGTATTCGTATTTGGTACTTCCCTTCCGCTTGTTGTGTCAATCATGGAAGCTTTTTCGGCTTTTACCGCTGTGTATTTAAATTTTGTCAGTCATTATATATATTTGTAATAATAAGATAATAAACACATTTATTTTTCTTAAATATGGCGGTGAATGCTCATTTCCTGTCTTCTTTTAATTTAGAATCGCAGCCCCGTTGGATTATTTTTTCCGCTCCTTGTGACGTACTCTAACTTCTAGAATAAATTAGAAGTAATTAAATGTAAGTGATTGGTTACAGGAATGACATCATTCCTGGAGCCACGCCCCATCCAGTAGTTAATAAAAAGGCCTACCACACAGATTTCGAGGCTTTTCCTTTGAGAACGAAATGTAATATATCATGAAAATTTTTCTGTTTTGTGTTTTTTTTCCTACAGGGATATATGTGTTATCTGGTGTTCTAAATATAAGATGTTTTTGTAAGTCTGCACTAATATACTCGGCTACTACAATTAATAATAATGATACGATAATGACTACAGTATTTTAAGTTATTTCATATATGTATATATATATATGTATATATATATTACGATATCAGTGAACTTGGGTGTAGTGAAATACAAAAAATCTAAATGTTTCTTTTAATCATTCGAAATACATTTTCTACCCTCAGTCAATGAATTTTGTAAAGACAAAAATGTTTCAAATGTGAAATCAAAGAACCATTATACTATATAAATTATTGATTTAAATATTTTAACATGTGATTTCAAGAATGATGTTTTATAATGCTTTATTTATGCTTATAATAAGCACTGACAGTTTTCCATTGATTGAAAATTTTCTTTCCAGTAAGACGTTAAATATACCTTTGATTGAATCATCTCTCACACATCGAGGGTTTTCTAGAAGTTTTAATAAGCAAACACATACATTGCATTGATTATCAATATTTAATTTTATTGTACAGATTTAGGAATGACATGAGATAAAATAAGCTTCATAAGTGAATAGAAATAAATCTCTATTTCTTTTAGTTTTTGAATCAAAATTATAACATACAACATGAAAAATATATGAATAAAATTTCTGATTTGTAGTAGAGTGGTAGTAGGGGTTGTAGTAGTGTCATAATAGTGTGTCCTAATGTAGAATTTACACTAGGATTGAGAAATATTTTACACACTAAGTAAGTTTTCCTAAGCAAGATTCATATTGATCATGAGATGTAGATTCATATTGATAATGATAAAGATTAGAGGGTTTTTTTAAATTTAAGCAAACCATTTGGGTATTTTAATTAATCAAATATAAAACTGTTATAAATATATAAAAATTAATACTTTTAAATGCTTCCGTAAAGGGGCAACAATAAATGGAAAAGAGAAAACATTAGTCAGACTGTTTGAAATAGCAAAATATTATACCTGAAAACAAAATTTGAGTTGATATATTTGTTTTTTCAAGATCAATGCAATACAAACGTTTCAAACTGTTTTTTGTGTTGCTTTGTTTTACCAAAATAATCTCAGATTAATTTTCTTTTTAATGAGTTCATTAAATCATTGTTTGGTTTTAACTGATATTGGGTGTTTGTGAACATATTTCTGAGCATAAAGACAGATATATCTGTCGTGTTTTGAATAACACTAGTAGATCTGACTTCCTTCCCTAACAGAAAGTAATTCACGTTTTATTACGTTCTAAAATTTGAATACATGAATGGATTCAGTATCAGTAGTATTATGAAGAACATTAAATTTATCATAAAACCCACTAAAAAATTTGTTAATCAGGGTGTTTCGATAATTTTAATTTTCTATATGTGATTGCAAAAATGCATACTTTAGAAAAGTTATGGATTATTGTGTAGTTAAAAGAAAATAAACGAGAAGAATTATAATAACTTCACTCAGTTATTAGAAAATCAAAAAATAATTATGTACTGAACTCTAAAATTATATTAACATGCATTAATTCAAGTATTTCTCAGAAATTATGATATATATTATACAAAGAAAAAATCAAGAGCACTGCAATTGATATATAATTGTAGATTATATATGAATGCTAATAAATGAGACAAATAGTACAGGTAGGGGAAATCATTCTGTTGGAAATATTTCTAGCCACTTCTCTTTTCTCACTGTAACCGAATACTTTAAGCGCACAGCGGCAGCATTCTGTTTATATAATTTCGATTTCTTTATATGTAGAGTTTTGGCTCTGGGAGCAATGTATGTATAAACGGATGTCTTGTTTTTAAAAAATGTTCTTGGTCGTGGTAAAAGCACCACGGAAGCTAAAATTGGAAACTATGTATCACTAGCAATGTAAATAGTGTATATACTTTTAAAATTACTGTAATATAGCTGTCCCATATAGTTTATTATTCGGAATGGAAATATTATTTTACTTAGTGCCGAAATAGTTCTAATATATTGGTACTTGGAATACTACTTGCTTACTTGAATTTTAAAATTTCTTGGAATAATTAATATTTTTCTTCACACTCTTTAAACACTGCAGCCATAAATGCATTTTTTGTCCCTAGAAGATGGTTCTTTAGGTAAAATTGCTATCCCATGGTAGTTCCGTTAGCCCTCATGAGCAAAACAGTAGACCATAGCTCTCCAAACCAAACCAAAACAAACCATGGTAGTTCCATAAGATTTCTATCGAGTTAACATCAGGAGATACTTTTGGCAACGTTATTTACTCAATGGCTTCAATTTCCAAAAATTTATATTCAGATATTCTTCGAAGTGGAAAGCATTATCGTATATAAATGAAAAAGATAATTCCATGTGCACCTCTCAAGAATTGTATTGAAGTATTTAAGACCTCATCCCAATTTCTATGTGTAGTCACATAACTGCTGTAGAAAACATATGTCAATCGAGTATTATCCCTCTTTCTTTAACATCTCAACTCCACTACGGAAACGGTCACGTAATATAACGTCCCTGAATACTTGAATCACCTAACTAAACCTCTAACATTCAGTAAATAAAAAATGGAAACATTTTTGTTGACTCCAGTTCTGGTGTTATATGCCCCATTGGAAAGGATTAATTTTTATTTCTGATGATAAAGAAACACATGTCCTTGACCCTCTTGCATAAAGGATATTTTTACTAAGCCTTCTTTTTACCGTTTTCCTCGATACAGGAGTTCTATTTGCTTCTGAAAGCTCTAAAAACTCACCAACAGTGGACTTATTAGTGTAATTTATTAACAGTGTAAGTTATTAATAAATAATAATTTCCAAAAGCAGTTGCAATTAGTTTGCAACTTTTCGTAACCATTTTATCTTGTTATATTCCTACCATATTGAAATTGTTTCTATAGAGTTGGGATTGTGTTTTTATATATATTCTGACATCATGACTTTTTCTTAAATGGTTTCTTTGCCTGTAAGCATCTTTGTGAGACGTCAATTCTTTCAAATTTTATTTAAAAGTGATAAATGACCATATTGGTCTTTAAGGAAAACGACTACGGAGAAACCGTCATTTTTGCCAAAAATAATAATTTTTTTATTTCTCTGTTTTAAAACTTCAACTTTTAGGCTTCTAAATCTGTTTTTGTTTTGTCTTTACGGCATTTTAAAGAAAAGTCACGGATGTTTAAACATCAGTGACAGCTGTCAAAACAAAACGGAAGAAGTGACTTCGGAACCGGAAGTTGTGAATTTTTTAAAAGCGTTTTTTGGACAAATCTTTTTAAATTTTCATTAAGATTAGTTTAAACATTTTTCTAGTATTTTTAATAATTATCAACTTGGCAATTAGAAAGTTTTGAAGCAAGAAGGTGTGAGGAATTTTAAACATGCATTTTAATTTTTTAATAGTTTTTATAAGTTTCTTTCATAAATTTCAAATGAGTTTTTCTCAGAACGGCATTTGTAATAAAATTTTGAAACTTGAAATGTGATTTCTCAAATCGTTCTTAAAATATTTTGTTGAAAATTATTATGAATACTTTTGAAAGTATTTATTAATAAATGATCTAAAAGCTTTAAATTTGGATAATTTTTAATTAGGTTACACTCATGGTTAGATATAAAGGTAATGCAAATTCGTTAAAAATTCAATGCGTATGATTTTGAAGGACCAAAATTTTTTACCAAATTTTTTTTTAAATTAAGCAAAGATTTTAGGTGAATCGCTAGGTCCAGTGTATAAGAAATGTGTTGCATCAAAAAATATTGAAATAATTAAATTTATTAAAAAATTAGACCTTTAGAAAATACCAGATTTTTTTACTACATTTTCTTCATTTATTAGAAATTTTATTAAAACTTCTCCATTAATAAATATTTTAAGTGCAATTCTCTATGATAATATAAAAGATAAATCTAAAAATGTAAAAACATGAACTATTTTCTACGTTTAAAAAAAAGTTCTCCATACGTAGATGGATACCTTAATAGCTTAAATCAAACACTCATCTCATTTATTCAAATATCATTTACTCAATTTTCACTTCGTTTGATTCTATTTCAGATGATCCACTTCAGTACAGTTTTATACATCAGAAACCGTTGGATTTACTTTAGATCGAATAATGCTAAATAGTCTTGATTTTTAACTGTTGTTTTCCAGATTAATGTATATTGATTAGATATTTCCATGAACTTCGTTATTTTTGTGTTTGCAAAGATAATTTTGAGCATAACTGGAGTTAAATTGGGAAAAATTATAGAGAATTTGTTTCTTATAGTTAATTTATATAAGTTAATAATTAACTTATAAATAATAGTTATAGTAATAGTTAATAATAATAGTTAACCCTCTGACTGCTCAATTTGTAAACCGAGATCTCTTTAAATATTGCTTATTGTTTTCAATAGTTTAAGTATATATATATATATATATATATATATATATATATATATATATATACATATATATATACATATATATATACATATATATATATATATATATATATATATATATATATATATATATATATATATATATATATATATATATATATATATATATATATATATATATATATATATATATATATATATATATATATATATATATATATATATATATATATATATATATATATATATATATATATATATATATATATATATATATATATATATATATATATATATATATATATATATATATATATATATATATATATATATATATATAGTATATATATATATATATATATATATATATATATATATATATATATATATGTATATATATATATTATATATATATATATATATATATATATATATATATATATATATATATATATATAATATATATATTATATATATATATATATATATATATATATATATATATATATATATATATATATATATATATATATATATATATATATATATATATATATATATATATATATATATATATATATATATATATATATATATATATATATATATATATATATATATATATATATATATATATATATTATATATATATTGGAGAATTGAAATACTAATTCTTTTCTAGAAAAGATTTTTTATATTGACATTTATCATGAGAAAATAAGCTTTCAGAAAAACTAATTTCATATGTTATCACATAAAAAATTTATTTTATAATAAATTTCAACTTTAACATAGTTAGTTTCTATTTATATTATACTATCTATCATTCTATTATCTAATATAACTATAATAGTTCTAGTCATATAATTCTATTTACCTAATTAAATATATAATGCTGTGTATAATTTATTCCACTGGTTAAACGTTGAAAAGGCGGAATGTACTTCTTAATAAAGAAAGGAAGAAAAACAAATGCCCGCGAAAATCGGGGGATGAGCAAATTTTGCTACATTTGAATTGCCCGTGGAAATCGCGGGATGAACAGTCAAAGGGTTAATAATAATAGTTAATAATAGTTAACTTATAGTTAATACTTATTGCAATATAAATCTTTTTTATAAACCTCAATTTTTATAAAATTTAATTTGTGTTTAATCCTAAAATAAGAAGTAATATAAACAATTTTAAACAATTTTAATATTAAAATATAAAATTTACAATTCACGACATTACACTTTCCTAAAAATGCTCTACATCTTTCTATTACACTACTTTCATGTATCTTTATTAAGAGATGAAGAAATCGGTTCTGTAATATAGTGTCATATGTAAATGTAATTTCTTCCTAGACTTTCAAAAGAAATAAAACTCTTAGATAGAAACTAAATATTAAAATTAAGTATCAAGTTTAAATTCCAGACGTGATATAACAAACGCTATAAAATATGAATGAAACAATAAAAGTTTATTAACTTCTAAATTTATGGATGCATTGAAACTTTTAAACTAATTTATTTTGTTTTTAATAAATCCGCTTGAAAATATTAATATTTCTTGAGGAGTAATATTTTATAAGGTAGTTAATCAAAATGTGTTACATTTATTTGTTTTTAAGTGTTTCTAAAAAAATCTCATTTAGAATTTCTTCATAAGCCTGCGTTTACAGAAAATATAAGTCCTTTTATTCATAGCATATGTCTTTCAAAATACAGATTAAAATTTATGTTTTATTTTAAATTTCACAGAAACATTTAATTGCTTTTTTAAACATAGCTATATAAATATTTCTATTCTACATTAAGCACAAATCCCTGGTCAGATTGGTATGAATTATTAATGTTATCTTAGTTGTAGGTCGCATTCATTCTGAAATTAAATACGTTTGTTGGTTTATTATAGTATTCACAACTTTCGGGTCTGAATTCGCTACTTCCGCGATGTTTTGACAGCTGTCACTGATGTTTAAACAGCTGTAACTTTTTTTAAAATGCCCTAAAATTAAAACAAAAACAGATTTAGAAACCTAAAAGTTCATATTTTACAATAGATAAATTAAAAAAAAATTATTGTTTTTGGCAAAAATTGACGTTTTTAATGTCTACGGATATCTTAAAATGGAGACTTTACGTTTCGCTAGGTACTCCATATAACACAATTACCTTGACCTTGACATTGAAAAACCGCTCACTTTTTTTTTCTCTCCTATGCTTAGACTCCAGCCACTATTTGTTGTCGATGTTACTCACTAGCTTCAGCTGTCGAACAAGATATAATGTATTATGCATCATGATTAAGTTCTACTTCTCGTTTTTAGATTTTATTTGACTGAATAAAAAATCAGTTCTCAATAGAGTATTTTACTGAAACCTGATTTGCTTAATATCTGTTTCATCAACCAATTTTCCCACGTTTAACCTGAACAGCCGTGAAACATCTTCTAATACTAATTAAATTTTTAGAATGCATATGGAATAGATGGTATCGAATAGAAAGATTTTGTATTTGTTGTTGAAATATATAATCGCACTCAAACTTAACGACTTTGCCGATTATTGTTGTATTTAAGTAATAGCTTTCTTGGACGTTCGACGTTTTCTTTAGTTAATCATGTTGTGTTTTGATTGGTTGTGTTTAATTAGTTTTGTTTGTGCCAGAAATTTGATTGGCTGGGCGCAGGATCTTCTCAAAACTATAAAAGCCCAATGTACCTCGTATTTCTTGTATTATTATTTTGGTGTCTTCAATAAAATGTGTTTGCTATCTACTGCTTTTTATTATGCTTCAACATTTGTAAAGTACGTTTTAAGTACAAGATGATGCTATCATATTTATAACCCCCATCTACACATGTAACTCCTTCTCTTCAAGGTCAGGAAGCATTTTTTTATGAATTTCTTTTTGACCAGATTCTTTAGGCTCTCTCTAATTTATCAAAGAACAGAAAATATTAGCAACTTTTATCGTGTAAAATTTCTGTAAATCTAGATAATTCTGCTACCTAAATACTAAAAAGGTTTTGCAGATTTTGGCGTAATTATAAATCGTAAAATTATTTTAAATGGAACACATAACTCAATACTGAGTGGTTCTTATTTCAAGTTAACAAATATTCATAGTAATCAACCAAACAACAAATAAATGTGTAAAAAATGTAAAAATTTATTTTATAAATGTAAAATATGAAGTTTTATTTAGAAATATTACTTGTAAATATAATTTCAGTTTCTGATTTTCAGTGACGTTTATGGGAGTTTAATAAAAGTGGGATTAATCTGAATTGAAATGATTTTCTCATCTCACACCTCTCTAATGACGGCGACACAGTTTTAAATTCATAAAAATATAGTATTTTTCTACCCAACTTAATAACGGAATCTAGCTAACTGGGATTTTGCGTTTTCCCCAAAGTTTAAAATGTGAATAAAATTACGTTATTTTGGAACTGACGTCCGATGACAATCCCTGGCAACTTTTGACAGCTTAGAATAAAATGTTATTAAGAGTTCTCACTAGGGGAAAATGAAGTGAGATCCTTGAATATGTCACTACTTCGAAAACACTATACGACTATTTCGAAATTTATGAAAGACAACATTTTAAAGAACTTTATCTGTGATCTCAGCTAATGAAATTCCCGGATATTCTGTCAAATGCGATTTCAAAATAAATCACATTCCTAGTCTCCAAATTAAAGTGAACGATATAAATAAATAATTTCTCATAAGTCCAAATACTTACCAGTTTCATAGTTTTAAGCATTATGAATTTATGTTTCGTTTGTATGTCTTTCTATAATCCAAATACAATTATTTCATATAAATCTCAATGAGTAAAAATGCAAAAAGACAAAACCCATAATTATGGATATTCATTATACAGAGGCTGATCACACTTTGTTTAGACGATGTATATTGTAGTCACAAAATTAAATTGCATAATATTCTTGTGTTTGAAATCTTCTATTTGATAGCCCTTATTCTGAACTCTCTTCCGGCACCGTAATGTCCCCGATAATAATGCCTTTTGATGTGTCAGAAGTGGTATTCTATCCCATTCCTCCTGAACAGCTTTCCAGAGTCCTATAAAAGTTGTGGGACGATGTTTAGATAAGTAAGAATGCACAAAAATCCGTAGGTAACACGACAAGAGATTTAGTCAGGATATCATTGAAGGGTTTGGCCTTGATACTGGAATTTTGTTCCATTTCTTTTAGGAATTTTACAGTGGATTTTAATGTGTGACTGCTAGCTTTATCTTGATGGAGTTCCAGAGATTGGTGGCACTGCGGGTAAAGCGATGGTATTTCATTGAGAAAAATTGGTGATAAAATATGTTCCTCATATTATTAGGATTATTCTGGACATTTTTCAACTCTCTTTATTTTTAACTTGCCATTACATGAAAAACAAGCAACAATCATGAATTCCTCAGGAAAACTTTCTTTCGATACATTGAACCATGTTCTTAAATTTGTTTCTCCCCTGTTATGATAATAAATGGTTCTTTATTTGCTGCAATCATTTAAATACACCCATGATTCATCTATTATGACATTTTTTTCCATCTTTCTTTGAATAAATGTTTCTTATACGGAATTCTGCAGTGTGTCCTGCGTTCAGCTGTATGCTTTAGAGAAAGACGATGCACATTGCATTTTTTTCTCTTTCTGAAGCTTTAAATCGACGTTTATCGTTTTTTTACAGTGGATACCAAGTATTTTCATGATTTTGCAACAGTCCTTTGACTAGTGGGATTTTCTTTTAACATTAAACAACGTACCTTTGTAATAGTCGAAGACAGTCGTTTTTTCCTTGGATACTTGTTTGGAATTTTTGTCCAATTTGAAGCTGCAATTTGATGATTTTTTCCTTTCGTTTTGACGATATTACCTATCTAAGCTTTAGATATCACAAAACCATGAATCTCACATCGTTTTTAGATAATAGAATATGAATACTTCTCTAGAAAATAAATATAGCCTTCAATCCCCGGCTTTATTGAAAACGACATTTTGAATAGAAATAAACCCGTCAAGCCACATATGATAATTTCAACTATTAAAAATATAGTACAATTGCAGTTATTTATTTTGCAACAAAAGATTTTTTAATGCCACTAACCAAAGTCGTCTAAAAAATTTGCGAATATCCTCTGTATTAAGAATTATCTGAAAAAAATTCATTGGAGTGACCCAGATTGGAGGATGAATCTATTTGGGAATCCCTCAAGGCATTGATTTGTTACTGATTATTTCGTGCATGGGACAGATTCCCTGACTTGTCTTTGTCTACCTTTTTTATCAAGACTGTTTTTATGTAAAGTCGGACCCATTTAAGTAGACACTCCCTTACAGTACCTGTTATATACTTCTCAATATTTATTTAATTTTTTTAAATTTCTATTTGTAAGTTCTCAACAAACTGTATGGATTGAAACGCTAACACTTTATACGCTTTTAGATATTCAGTGGCAAGTGAGAGTGATTAAATATCAGTTTTCATTAAGACCAAGTACTTTCCAGTAGCATCTGATATTCTCAAAATACAAAAATTAGTTTTTAAAAAGATGAATTATTATTAATACTAATTTAAAGTTTTTATATTTTTTTGCGATGAAAACAAGTATAGGTTGATGAATATTAAAAAAAAAAATTCTTAGATGTTATGATATAATTTCTGCCAATTTCTCTGTGTGATAGGAATATAAAAATTTTAATAATATTTAAGTCAGGTCAAAGTCACGTGAAGCCATATTATAAATTCTATTTGTAAGTTCTGAACAAACTGTACCGGTTGAAACGCTAACACTTTATACTCTTTTAGATATCCAGTGCCTGGTCCGAGTGATTAAACATGTTTCCATTAAGTTAATGCACTTTCCGGAAGCATCTCTTATTCTTAAAATGCAAAAATTAGATTTAAACAAATGAATTATTATTAATACTAATTTAAAGATTTTTAGTATTTTTATGATGAAAATCAGCATATGATGGTAAATATTTTTTTTTAAATCTTAAATACACTTTCCGACAATTTCTCAGTAAGATAGGAATATCAAACTTTCAATCATATTTTACTCAGCTACAAGTCACGTAAAGCCATAAGAAATGATTCAGAATCATACGGATTCAGCGTAGGTAATATTGTAAAATCTTTTTTGAAAATTGATACCTTAAAGTTATGCAATTTAAAAAAGTAGAAATTGAAGTATAGATAAAGAATTCATATTAAATATACCTGATTTTTAGTTTAACATTTTGTAAAAGATATTCTAATTTTAAAATGTCTTTTGGGCGTGTATTTTATACTTTTCATTTAATGTTTTGTTTCTGTTATCGGAGAAGGATAATTTGGTAGTACTTCTAATGACAGAGTAAATAGATAAATTGGAAAAAAACATAATTTTGTCTGAAATTTGAAGTTCTTAAAATGAATCAGAATTATTGAGCTTAATATTCAATTTTAACAATATAAACGTAGAAGCAATATAAAAGGGAAATACTTAAAAACTATTATGAATATTAAATTTATTTCATCAGACTTTTGTAAGAGACTGTAAAATTAAATATTATAGATCATTTAAAAAAATATCAAAATAAATTACAAAAAATGAAATTTTTAAAATTATCATCTGATTGCAAGAAAAGCATTTGAGACATCTGTATACCTTTAGAAGAAATTTTTAGAAATTTTAATTTTTAATGTCAATTTTTTGATGAAACACAACTGTAAAATGGGATCTATTTCCTCATATTTTTATTTATCTCTGAATCAAGTTACATAAATCTCAGCATATAAGTAATAAATGACGTTTTATAATGTCCATTAACAACTTACATACATTTCTAAATTTATTATTTTAATTTAATAGAAAAATATGTAATCAGTAATATTTTTAATTTTATTGCAATTAATAAACTCTTATAGAGAAAACATTCAAACACTAAAACCAAAATTGCATAAAGTATTAAAACATAAAAAAGTTTTTTTTTTCTTTAAAAGAAAACAAATATATTTTTTCTGTGCAAGACATTTTTTCTTTCCTTAATGTCATTAGCTTCATTAAACAAAATCATGGATAATTACAGGGAATTTTTTCAGCTTCCTGGTCATTATTAACGCATTTCGTACGTGAAATATATTTAATTATTTTTTATACATGATTCAGTACAAAGAATTCCAAGCTTCTTTCAGTGAACCAAAAAAAATAAGTATACAGATATCAGATTCAGAGTTTCATATCCATTTGG
>CM063500.1:41433095-41448095 GCA_032207245.1 Pardosa pseudoannulata
AATACTCGTTAAAGCGAGAATGACATTGTTTATTATTGCATGGATTAAAGTTTATAAAGAAGGTATTGTAATATTTGATTTCTTAGTTGAGTTTTGTGTTCTACTTTTTTTTTCTTTTTGAGGGGTTACACAGATAACATGCATATTTGCGCCAAGTTTGATGTTTTCTGGATAATGTTTTTATCACAAATTTGACGTGACAAACTTGCAGCAAAACTTATGCAAGTTAGAAGAAAACAAAGCCATCAATCCTTTGCAAGGCTATTTTGCTGCAAAACTGTGGCAACCTTCTCATGACAATCTTAAAACAAGCGAAAATTCTTAGACTTGCTGCAGTCTTGTTTCAAACTTGAAGACTTTCCATGCTGAACTTGCTGTAAGTTTGCATGCTTCCAAAGCAAGACTGCTACAAGTTTTCAGCAAACTAAATATTTTATCTATGTAGAAGGCCGAAACGCACTACTTTTCAGACGGGATACATACTTGCAGCAATTTTGATTTTTTCTGGATTATATCTTGTCATGCATCAAAACTCCTGCAAGCTAGAACATAAAGTGTCCACTCCTTTGCAACGTTATTTTGCTGCAAAACTGTAAAGCCTTGTCATGACACCATTGAAGCAAGCGAAAATTATTAGACTTGCCGCAGTATTGTTTTAAACTTTCAGACTTGTCATGCTGTACTTCTACAAGTTTCCAGCTTTCAAACCCAGACTGCTGAAAGCTTGCTTCAAACTAAATTTGCTATCTGTTTCAAAGAATATTATGAATATTATGAGTACACTGATGCTAAAAGTGGGGGGATTCGCCCCTAGGAACTGTGGTACCATAAAGCAGTGCCCTACCCTTTAGTTCATCGCTAGGTAATAATTATTTTCATTTTCCTGTTTCCATTAAAAAACTGCGCTGTTCTCGCTTGGCAGTTTACCAAGACATGAACATAAAAAGTGT
The DNA here is from genome assembly GCA_032207245.1 of Pardosa pseudoannulata. Classification (NCBI taxonomy): domain Eukaryota; kingdom Metazoa; phylum Arthropoda; class Arachnida; order Araneae; family Lycosidae; genus Pardosa; species Pardosa pseudoannulata. The sequence goes on from CM063500.1 coordinate 41,434,046, forward strand.
AGATTACAAAAGGTTTCTACACGTAGATTACGAAACGGTCACTTGAGAATTTACGGAGGATTTGAACTGAAAAACAGAAAAAATATTTAATGTATAATTTTTGTGAAAACTGTTAAACACGGAAAAATAATCAATAAATATTGCATAATTCGAAATAGTTGCTTTTTATAAAGAGTTATTTAAAATAATTGAAAATCGATAACCACATTTTGCTACATGAATTCTAAACGAAGTGTTTAAAAAACGGAAGCATTTGGCTAGTCTGTCGTGTACATAGAACATTTTTATGAGATGTAGAACAGCTAATTTTTTATCAATTCGTTTCATATTTAGTCTCGTATAAACTATTTCTTAACAGATTTTAATATTTTATCTATTTTATGTTTAAATACTATTTATTCGTACTTTATAGAATCATTAAAAACTGAGATTATTAAAAATTTCACATCTCCCTCATTAAGAGAATTTGAGGTTTATTTCTACCCACAGAAAATTATCAAAATTTAAATTCGTAAGATGGAAGAAAGTAGGTATGAAATCATCGACTTATCAAAATATATTTTTTAAGAATCATTTTCAGAACATTCAATTTGGTAAATTAAATATGTAAATAAAAATTCACTTTAGTTGCATCTGTAAAATTCAAAATTCTATATTTCGATAACAGATGATGACACTAACCAGTAATATTCCAATTGACAACACACTACTCATTGTCGATAGATAAATCACTTAGTGAAGAAGTACATCAGTGTATTTATTTTACTATAACCTTCAATGTTGATAGATAAATCACTTAATAAAGAAGAACATTAGTGTACATTTTTAATAACCTTTGAAATGTACTGCGTAAACTACATTAGCAGAGGGTTATTATGCTAAGTACCTTTGACATTATGATTTGGTACACCTTAGAAAAACTATAGGGTACAAAACAAATAAATGATACCATTTGATAGTATGTTGTTATGCGTTAATTTAATATTTACTACTAATTTATTATTAATTTAATGTCTTATATATCTATATAAAAATATCTTAAAATACATACGGTTTCACAAACTATTTCATAGATTAAAAGATATTATTTCTAAATAATATCTGAATACTGTACTGTATTTCTTTAAAGTAATATAGTAATTCTTATTTTTTATTTTAGAATGTAATTTAAAACTTATTCAAAAATGCGAAATCTATATGAACAGTTCACATAATTTATATTAATTTTTTACATTTAAGTTTTTAATATCCTTATTCGTGCTGAAAAATGTTTAAATAATATACTTCTTCAACTAGTTTTGATATTTATTAAAGCATTTAATATATGTTATCTAAATACACACAAAAAATTATATATATAATATTTATATATTCATATATATATATATATTATATATATATAATATATATATATATATTATCTATTATATTATATACATATTATATAATAAAGATTTTCTCAAATATATATTTCATAAAAATCACTTGCAAGTTTAAGGAAAACTAATAAAATGTGAGAACATTTTAGGAAAATTTTATAAACAAATACAAAGACGTAATATACGACTTATTCCATCCTCAATTTTATTTTATAAGTTATAGAAAATCTTCATACTTTTTAACATTTTATCCTAAAAGACAATATATTATTTGTATTTTAATTCGTAAAGAAATGAAGTGAGGAATTTATTTTAACTCTCTTTTACAGAAAATCCCATACAAATAAAAGCATGCATATAAATAGCTTTCTATGTATAGAACACATTTTTTAATTTGCTGTACACAATTTGAGAGTTAATATGAAAAAATTGAGAATTAATAAGCACAATATCTTATTTCGATAGTTCACGCCTATTAAGTACCCTGCCATCTTAAATATTGTTACGTATTACAAAACGTTTCTATAAATATTTAGCTTCGAAGTGAGGAACTTTTTTATTACTAAAGAGTTGTGCTCTCCAATTTTTTTTATCTAAAGCATTGTGCAAATAAAATATTTTCAGTTATATGCATAATATTTCTTGATTTTTTCAATGGTAGGAATGAATTACCGAAATACCCTCAATATTTATAGGATAATATATCTCGATGTCGTCTTTTTATTGCATATAGATCAGGTCTTTTCCAACTCTTGTTCAAAATGTTGGTAATCTCAAAGTTATGTTCACAGAAGTTGCATCAAGTTTGACACTGGGCATTACGTGACTAAAATTGGAATATAATTTTAACATTAATTGAATTACCATAATTGGTCAAGTTTGAATTTACTATCGTAAGTTGTATCAAAACTTTATAAGCGTTCATACAATTTATTGAAAATACGATGTGCAGCATTATTTGCAATTTTGGAATAAAATATGATAATCAGTGAAATATTTTGTCTCTACTCTTATAGAAAAAAATATTTGAAATAGGTATCACTGTATATGATAATTATTGCGTGCTCTGTTGAACTATGAAAATATCAATTCAAAGTTATAACGAAATAAAACATTTTAGGTATCGTGTTTGCACAGTAAATAAGTAATTTGCTTGTATAATTTACAACAAAATTAAATGTAAGTTGAAAGTTCATGTAATTATTTAAAATTCTAATATAACTCTTTAATACTATTTTAGACTACCTGAAACTAAAATTATAAGCAATCTATAACATATTTACTGGCTGGCTTATTCACTAAAATAACAGATGTTTACATTTATTTAGTAACAAAATGCGCTGTAAAAAGTTTGCCCCTGCATTATAAACCATAAAAAATGATATTTTTGATTTATATTATTTATAATTTTAATATAATTTTTAATACTATTTTGAACTACCCGAAATTAGAAGTATACTCAATCTGTTACATATATATTGACTTGCATATTCACTAAATTAACAGATGTTCACATTGATTTACTAAAAAAATTCCGCTGTACAAACTTTGTCCCTGCGTAATAAGTCATAAAAAATCGTATTTTTGATTTATATTATTTAAAATTTTAATATAATTCTTTAATACTATTTTAGACAACCTGAAATTAAAAGTATACTCAGTCTGTAACATATTTATTGACTGGTTTATTCACTAAATTAACAAATGTTTACATTTACTTACTAAAAATAATGCACAGTAAAAAGTTTGTCCCTACCTAATAAATCATGAAAAAAACATATTTTTGATTTATATTATATAAAATTTTAATATAGTTCTTTAATACCATTTTAGACAACCTGAAACTAAAAGTATACTCAGCCTGTAACATATTTATTGACTGGTTTATTCACTAAATTAAAAAATATTTACATTTACTTACTAAAAATATTGCACTATAAAAGTTTGTCCCTGCCTAATAAATCTTAAAAACGATAATTTTGAATTATATTATTTAAAATTTTAATGTAATTCTATAATACTATTTTAGACTACCTGAAATCATAAATATACTCAATCTGTAATATATTTATTGAGTGGCATATTCAGTAAATTAACAGATGTTCACATTTATTTACTAAAACAAATTGCATTGTTAAAAGTTTGTCCCTACATAATAAATCATAAAACATTTATATTTTTGATTTATATTATTTAAAATTTTAATCTAATTCTTTAATACTATTTTAGACTATCTGAAATTTATAGTTTACTCAATCTGCAACATATTTGTTGACTGTCATATTCACTAAATTAATAGATATTTTCATTTATTTACTAAAAAATTGCACTGTAAAAATTTCGTCTTTGTGCAAAAAATTATAAGAAATTTATATTTTTGATTTAAGATTTAAAATTATATTATAATTCTTTAATACTATTTTAGATTACCCGAAATTTAAAGTTTACTCAATCTGTAACATATTTATTGACTGGAATATTCATTAAATTACTAGATATTCACATTGATTTACTAAAAACATTGCGCTGTACAAACTTTGTCCCTGCATATAAATCATAAAAAAAATATTTTTGATTTATATTATTTATAATATTAATATAATTCTTTAACACTATTTTACAGTACCCTAAATTGAAAGTATACTCAATCTGTAACATATTTTTTGACTGGCATATTCACTAAATTATCAGATGTTCACATTTATTTACTAAAAAACCTGCATTGTTAAAATTTTGTCCCTGCGTAATAAGTCATCAAAAATCATATTTTGATTTACATTATTTAAAATTTTAGTGAAATTCTATTATACTATTTTAGACTACCTGAAATAATAAATATATTCAATCTGTAACATATTTATTGACTGGCATATTCACTAAATTAACAGATATTCACATTTATTTACTAAAATTATTGCACTGTAAAAAGTTTTTCCCTGCCTAATAAATACAAAAAAATTTTTTTTGAATTATATTATTTAAAATTTTAATGTAATTCTTTAATACTATTATAGACTATCTGAAATTAAAAGTATACTTATTCTGTAATATATTTATTGACTGTCATAATCACAAAGTTAATAGATGTTTTCATTTATTTATTAAAATATTGCACTGTAAAAAGTTTGTCCCTAGGTAATAAATCATAAAATATTTATATTTTTAATTTATATTATTTAAAACTTTTATCTAATTCTTTAATATTATTTTAGACTATCTGAAATTTATAGTTTACTCAATCTGTAACATATATATTGTTTGGAATATTCACTAAATTAATAGATGTTCACATTTATTTACTAAAACAAATTGCGCTGTACAAACTTTTTCCCTGCATGATAAGTCATGAAAAATCATATTTTTGATTTATATTATTTAAAATTTTACTATAATTCTTTAATACTGTTTTAGAAAATCCGAAGTTAAAAGTATACTAAATCTGTCACATATTTATTAACTGGATTATTCACTAAATTAAGAGATGCTTACATTTATTTACTAAAATAGTTGCATTGTTTAAACTTTGTCCCTGCGTAATGAATCATAAAAGATTATATTTTTGATTTATATTATTTAAAATTTTAATATAATTCTTTAATACTGTTTTAGACAACCCGAAATTAAAAGTATACTAAATCTGTTACATATTTATTGACTGGCTTATTCACTAAATTAACACATGCTTACATTTATTTACTAAAATAATTTCATTGTTTAAACTTTGTCCCTGCGTAATGAATCATAAAAGATTATATTTTTGGTTTATATTATTTAAAATTTTAATATAATTCTTTAATACTATTTTAGACAACCCGAAATTAAAAGTATACTAAATCTGTTACATATTTATTGACTGGCTTATTCACTAAATTAACAGATACTTACATTTATTTACTAAAAAATTGCATTGTTTAAAATTTGTCCCTGCATAATGAATCATAAAACAATTACTTTTTGATTTATATTATATAAAATTTTAATATAATTATTTAACACTATTTAAGACTACGAGAAATTAAAAGTAATTATACTTCAATTAATATATTTTCTGACATATGATTGATTGTTATATTAACTAATTAACAGATGTTCACATTTATTTACTAAAAAATTGCATGTTAAAAAGTTTGTCCTGTAATAAATCATAAAAATAATTTTTTATTTATTTATTTTTTTATTATAAATTTATGATCTTATAATTACCAATAATTAATTATTTTCTAGAGAAATATTTATTTCTATATACAAATAATGAAAAAGAAATTGGACTAAAATACTGATCTTGAATTAGTTCAATAAGAAATGCAGTAAATAACAAATATTCCGTACTTAAAAGAAAGCATAAACTATTTACATTTTGAATTTTCGATATAAATATAAGTATGTTTAATAATTTATAATAAACGAGAAAAAAAGGAACTAGAAAAGTTATTACTATTGTTTTTGCTACACTTAAGAAAGAAAAGTTCTAGAAGAATGAAATTACTCTTGATTCTATTCTTGCTAGGTAACAAAATTGAGATTTCTTTCGACTGAAAAGAAATATTTAATTTTTCTTTTTTAAAAAATAAAGAACTTTGACATATTAATCATTTTAAAACGTTAAGGAAGCCTAAATAAAAATGAATAAATTAATTGTTCATATACTACTTTAGAACATATTGCATGTTCCCATTTAACAATGTATTGAAATAATTAATGTCTTTGTTAATTTAAAGTATTAAAATAATTTATTACTCTTTCTTTTAATCATTCAGAGTCTATCCAATGTTTTTATGCTAATTTATAATGAAGTTTTATTTCTAAAATTAAAGAAATGCATACAGAAATAGTGGATTGAAAGTAAATAGAAGTAAAATTATTATATCGGTTTAATTTCTCTTTTTTTTAAGAAATAAAAAATAGATTTATTAAATTATATCAGTCTTAACATATTTATACTGTATATATAAAATTTACATTTATTTACTAAAAATTGCATATAGTTTGTCCTCTTAATAAAAATCATAAAACAATTACTTTTTGATTTATATTATATAAAATTTTAATATAATTATTTAACACTATTTAAGACTACGAGAAATTAAAAGTATACTCTGTATACTTTTAATTTCTTAATATATTTATTGACAATCTGTAACATATTGATTGGTATATTCACTAATTTACCAGATGATTACATTTATTTACTAAAAAAATTGCACTGTAAATTTGTCTCTGAGTAATAAATCATAAAAAAATTATAATTTTTATTTATGTATTTTTTTTTATAAAATTTAACTTATAATTAATAATTATAAAAATTTTATAGAGATTATTTATTGCTATATACATATATAAAAAGAGAATTGTACTAAAACATATACTTGAATTATTAGAATAAGACAAAAACTATTAGAACTTATATTGTTGAATTGTTCTCATATAAAGTGATAAGTATGTTTCCCAATACTTTAGCATAATAAACGAAAAGAAAGGAACTAGAAAAATTTTATTGGCATCTATTGTTTTTGCTTATTTAAGACGGAGAAAAGTTCTAGAAGAATGAAATTACTTTTGATTCTATTCTTGTCTAGGTAAAACAATTTCTTTAAATTGAAAAAGGAATTTAAGGTTATTTTTTCTAACAACTTTGTTAAATTAATCATTTTAAACTGCTTAAAATTCTATAAAAATGAATTTATCATATATATTGAAACAAGATATGTTTATTTAAACAATGGTACTGAAAAGTAATTAATGTGTTTGTTAAATTTAAAAAAATGAAAGTTGAATTTATGCAACTCTTCCTTTATAATCATTCAGAGTCTATCCAATGTTTTATGCTCCTAATAAAAATGTAGTTTTATGTTTCTAAATGCAATAAATGCAAAAAGAAAAGTTAGTGGACTTACTAGAAGGGCTACATAAGAATTAAAGAAGTAAATTATAATATGGTTTCATTTCTATTTTTTTTTTTAAGAAATAGAGGAGTGGTTTTATTAAAAATTATAAAGAATTATTCTCTTATACATAAATAACAGATTTGACATTTATTTACTAAAAAATTGGACTGTAAAAATTGTCATGTGTAATAAGTCATAAAAAATTTATTTTCGATTTATATTATTTAAAATTTTTATCTAATTCTTTAACATTATTTTAGACTAAAAATTAAAAGCATAATCATGTGTCACATATTTATTAACTGGATTATTCACTAAATTAAGAGATGCTTACATTTATTTACTAAAAAAATGCATGCTTAAAGTTTCTCCTTCGTAATCATTCAAAATTATATTTTTCATTCATGTATTTAAAGTTTTTTTATAATTCTTTCATATTTTCACTATCCGAAATTAAATGTTACTCAATCTGTAAATATTTTTTAAGGGCATATTCGAAAAAGATGTTTACATTTATTACTAAAATAAATTACTGTAAAAAGTTTGTCCCTGTGTAATAAATCCAAAAAAAATATTTATATTATATAAAATTTTAATATAATTCTTTAACACTATATAGTCTACCTGAAATTAAAAGTATAATCAATCTATAAAATATTTTTTTACTAAATTAACAAATTTTGACATTTATTTACTAAAAAATTGGACTGTAAACTATTATGCCTGCGTAATAAATCATAAACAAATTATATTTTTGATTTCTATTATAAAAAATTTTAATATAATTCTTTAACACTATTTTAGACTACCCGAAATTAAAAACATAATAAATCTGTTACATATTTATTGACTGGCTTATTCACTAAAATAACAGATACTTACATTTATTTACTAAAAAATTGCATTGTTTAAAATTTGTCCCTGCGTAATGAATCATAAAACAATTACTTTTTGATTTATATTATATAAAATTTTAATATAATTATTTAACACTATTTAAGACTACGAGAAATTAAAAGTATACTCTGTAAACTTTTAATTTTCTTAATATATTTATTGACAATCTGTAACATATTGATTGGTATATTCACTAAATTAACACATGTTTATATTTATTACGAAAAAAAATGCACTGTAAAAGTTTGTCACTGCGTAATAAATCATAAAAAATATATTTTTATTTATGTTATTTTTTATTATAAATTTACGATCTTATAATTACAAATAATTAATCAAATTTTCTAGAAGATTATTTATTGCTATATAAAAATAATGAAAAAGAGAATTGGACTAAAACACTCAGCTTGAATTAGTTCATCAATAAGAATTTCAGTAAATGAAAAAAATATATCAACGTACTTATAAAAAAAGAATAAGACAAAAACTATTAGAACTTATATTGTTGAATTGTTCTCATATAAAGTGATAAGTATGTTTCCCAATACTTTAGCATAATAAACGAAAAGAAAGGAACTAGAAAAGTTATTGGCATCTATTGTTTTTGCTACACTTGAGACGGAGAAAAGTTCTAGAAGAATGAAATTACTCTTGATTCTATTCTTGTGTAAGGAAACAAACTGAGATTTCTTTCGACTGAAAAGGAATATTTAAGGTATTTTTTTTTCTAAAAAAATAAATGAACTTTGACATTAAATTAATCATTTTAAAACAGCTTAAGGAAGCTCTAAATAAGAAATCTATAAACTTTAATTGTTCATCTAATTACTACTGCTAGAACAAATATTGCATGTTCCCATTTAAACAATGGTATTGAAAAGCAATTAATTTGTTTGTTAAAAATAAATGTATAAAAGTTGAATTTACGTCACTCTTCCTTTATAATCATTCAGAGTCTATCCAATGTTTTATGCTTATAAAAATATAGTTTTAAAATTTTCTAAAGAAAAGAATGCATAACAGAAAGTTTTAGTGGACTTACTAGGAAGGCTACATAAAAGTAAAATTAAAATTATTAATATCGGTTTTATTTCTTATTTTTTCAAGAATAGAGAGTAGTTTTTTAAAATATACTGTCTTAATATTAATTGACTGATATCACTAAATTAACAGATGTTTACATTTATTTCCTAAAAAAATTAATGCGTAATAAATCTAAAAAAATTTATATTTTAGATTTATATTGTTTAAAATTTTAATATAATTTTTTAATACTGTTTTAGACTTCGAAATTAGACTATATTTAATCTATTGACTGGCTTATTCACTAAATTAACACATGCTTACATTTATTTACTAAAAAAATTGCATTATTTAAAGTTTGTCCCTGCGTAATAAATCCTAAAAAATTATATTTTTGATTTATATTATTTAAAATTTTAATGAATTCTTTAACATTTTTTTAGACTCGAAAATAAAAAGTTTACTATGTATATTTTGATATCTGTAACATAAATTGATTGGTTATTCACTAAATTAACAGATTTATATTTATATACTAAAAAAAATTCACTAAAAGTTTGTCTGCTAAATAATTATTAAAAAAATAATTTTTTATGTTATTTTTTATTTTAATTTTTGAAATTTTATTACTAATAATTAATCAAATTTTCAAGATTTTGCTATATACAAATAATGAAAAAGATAATTGGACTAAAACTCTCAGCTTGAATTAGTTTTATAAGAAATGCAGTAAATGAACAAATATATCAATACTTATAAAGAAAAATAAGACAAAAAACTATAGATTACATTATATGATTATATTGTTCGTATATAAAGTGATAAGTATTTAATACTTTAGCATAATAAACGAAAAAAAAGGAATATAGAAAAGTTATTGGCATATATTGTTTTTATACACTTAAGACGGAGAAAATTCTAGAACAATGAATATTCTTGATTCTATTCTTGTCTAAACAAACTGAGATTTCTTTCGACTGAATATAATTTTAAGGTATTTTTCTAAAAATAATACTTTGAAATTAAATTAATCATTTTGTCAGCTTAAGAAATCCTAAATAAGAAATGAATAAAACAATTGTTCATTGAGTGTAGTTTGCGCTCCCACGAATTTTGAGTATCTTATTGGGCAAGGTTGTATTTCATTTCATTAAACAAATGAATCAAAATTGTGAATAAATTATTAAACTTATTTAAGCATATGCTGCGTATCGTTTATCTAAAAAAATTGTAATATATATTAAAGTTTAGTATTTTATAAATAAATAAACAAATAAATTGAAAAATAGTTTTTGTATATTTTGTTTATAATGTAATAAAGATGGTTTATATATAATTTCGTCTTTAAAAATTGTTTAAAATATGTTGATAATAATTTATATATAAATAAAAGTATGTTTAAAAATTGTCTTGTTTTCTGTAATGTTTTATTTAACAACTGCAGGTCTTAATTCCCAAAAGTTTTGATTAAATACGTGTATTTATTTTAATACCTTTAACAGAATTTTAGTTTTTCTGAACGTAAGATATTTAAAAGTTTTACGATAGATTTTATTTTTATTCATAGTGAGACTTAGATTTAAAATCAAGTGTATTTGTTGGTTCCCATTTATCTAATAAAATTTAATTTAATTATCTTTAAAAATTGTCTTTTAAATTATATGTATATATTACACTATTTCTTTTATTTTAAAAATATTTTTCTCTTATAATAATCAATTAGTTATTGTCTTTAATAAAATATATAGTATCTATCCATTTTTTTCTGAACTTTTTATGAATATTTTTTCTGCAATAAGAATTTAAAAGTCAGGATCAAAAAAATATAATTACATAAGATATTTTTTTGTAGATGAAAAAGTCATTGTAATAGTTTTGTTCACAACTCTTATATTTTATAACAAGTATTTAATGAAGAATAATTTACAAGTACTTATGAATTAGAAACTATAATCTGCTTTTATTAAAACTACTGTAGATAATATACAGATTATATTTTTTTGCTATAGAACATAATGAGTTTATTATATATTCCTTTAATCAGAAATTACGTATCTTTTAAAATATGTCTATGTTAAAAAAATTTTCTTTTTATTGTTTTAAAGCATATTTTATCTTTATTTGTTTTCGAACATTTTTAAATATTTTCACTTTTATAATATATTCCATTCTAATTTGAAGCCAGTCACGTTTATTTCATTTTAAAACTTAAATTTAAATTCATGGAGAACTCAAAATTTACAAAATGTGTGAACACCCTCTTTATATTCGTAAATGTACATCAGTAAAAAAAGCATTGTCTATTCATGGAATAAATGCATTAATAATAGAATAATCCTTAAAATTCTTATTTTCGACTAGTTTCTGACGACATATATTTATATGTTTAAAAATGTTATACATATAAAAATATATGATTCTTTTACAAACATTTTAATATTATTTTAATACTGCAAGTTATATATACTCCATTAATTTATCACGTTTATTATTAATTTAAATTTAAATTTCAAGAAAATCTAATCCTTAAAAATGTGTTACACCCTCTTATTTTTAATTGTCATCAATAAAAAAAATATTGTCTATTTATGGAATAAAATTATTATAATAAAATAATTATTACAAATTCTACGTATTTCGCAGTTTCTGAAATAAAAAATCAAATCCTTACAAAATATATTAACATCTGTATAATTCGATTTTTTCTTTAAAAAAAACACTTTTTAGAATAAAATGCAATATCCAAAAATAATCCTTACAAATTCTATGAATTTTCAATATTTTCTAAATTTAAAAAAACTATAAATCATTAAAAAATGTGTGAACATCTGTATAATTCGTAAATTTCCCAATAACAAAACAAACGCTGATTGTTAATTCGTCTCCAATGTTTTGAATACATTCATGGATTTGCGTATTCATATCGTTTAAGCTGTAGTCTGATTAATAGTGCAAAAAACAGTGACCGTGCGTCCCAAAACAAAAATCAATAACAAAAAACCATTGTCTATTTATGGATAATGCATTACATAAAATAATTCTTACAAATTCTACGTATTTTCGGTTTCTAAAATTAAAATATAAAACTCAAAATCCTTACAAAAATGTGTGAACATCTGTATAATTCGTAAATGTCATCAGTAACAGAAATTATTGTCTATTTATGATAAATCGCATTATCCATTAGAATAATCCTTACATCTCGTATTTTTAAGTATTATGAAAATTTAAAAATAAAAAACTAAAAGTTTTACAAAAATGTGTGAACACCTCTGTATAATTCGTAAATGTTCATCAGTAAACAAAAAGCATTGTCTATTTATGGAATAAAAAATTATATTAATAATCCTTACAAATTCTACGTATTTTCAAGTAGTTTCTGAAAATATAAAAAAAAATAAAACAAAATCTTTCAAAATGTTATGTGAACATTTGTATAATTGTTAAATGGACATAAGTCATTGTCTATTTATGGAATAAAATGCAATATCCAATAGAATAATCCTTACAAATTCTACGTAGTTTCGAGTAGTTTCTGCAAAAATTAAAAAAAAAAAGTAATAAAAAATTATGTGTTATATTTCTTACACAATGGAGATTGAATACGATTGAATAATGCCTCTACGGGCTCGATAATTAATGTTTGAAAAAAAATCTTTCAAATTATGAAAATCAATTAAAATTACATTAGTTTATCTTTTATGTTTTTCCATTGCTATTTACGGTTTCCATCCACTACTATATAGTTTATAAAGTAAATTGTATGTCTTTTAATATTATTTTATTATCATGGTAGTCTCATTCTATTATAAAAGTAAATGTCATTAGAGTTTCAGTGATATTTTTAACAGAGTATATTTTATTAACAGAGGTATTCAAAAAGTTTTTATTAGTTTGTAAATTTTCCTTTTTATTATAAGTTCTCAAATTGCTTTAAAACTTGTGTCTGTGTAAACATAATTACTGACGTCACTATTTTCAATACTTTTGAACTAATTATTTAAATAAATGAAGACGCGTGAGTATATTTAGCAACAGATATTTATCCTTGTGTTCTGCTAACGAACTTACAGTTTGTTTAAATAATTTATTAAAACACAATTAGTTTTTCGTGATGCAATGTTTAAATACTAAAAATAAATATATACTTTAAAATAATATATATTTTAAATTAAACATTTTATAATTTATTATTGTATAATTTTCTTAAATTTTTTATTTAGTTAAATCTCAATAGATAGAAAATTATTTAAATTTTTATATATTTTCGTATTTTATATTAAATATATAATCAAATATATAATAGAAATATATAAATAACAATAAAATAATACAAATGTATATTTTAGTGATACATTTATAATATATGTAAATATACATCAAATAGAAATATCGTATATATTTTAATTTTTATTATAATTTATATATATATATATATGTTATATATATTATATTTATTTATATATATATATTTATATATATATATATTTATATTATATATATATATATATATATTATATATATATATATATATATATATTATTACATATATATATATACATATATATATATATATATATATTATAATATATATATTTAATTATATATATATATATTATATATATTATATTATATTATATATATATATATATATTATTATATATATATATATATATAAAATATATATATATATTTATATTTATATACATATAAAAAATGAAAAGAGAAATCATAAAAATAATAATGTAAAAACTAGTTTTCATTTGTCTAAATTTTCCAGAATCTATGCAGTAGACAAGAACATTCGGCTTCGTTTTCCTGTATATACCGTTATTTTTGTACACACAAACAATCCATGTTGTTACA
>CM063500.1:41453095-41473095 GCA_032207245.1 Pardosa pseudoannulata
AATAAAAATTCAATATGTTATGTAATAATTAATTTAATTTAATTCTTTAAATATTTTTTTATTTTATTATTGACAATATATGGAATTTATGTGGCAATACAGTTTTTGTTACTAATAGATTCGTTACTGTTTTTTATAAAATCTTTTTCATTGTAATAAAAAATATTTTATCATCAAAGGCAATATCAATGTAAAATAAAAATTCAATATGTTATATAATATTTAATTTAATTTATTTTTTAAATATTTTTGTCTTTTATTATTGACATTTATCTGCTGCTTTGTTGTTATTTTTTATGTTTTAAATTAGTCCATCCCTGATAAAAGAATTAACTGAATATTGAAAGCATCTAGTGTGAGAATTTATGGCGGAAAAGATATTTCAGGATGACTAGAGCTATTGAGTTTTTATCCACAAGAAAAAAAAAGTTGTAAAACACCTCCTGTAAAATCTAAAACAGTCGTTTCAGTAAATGCAGAGGAAGCCTTTCTAAGGCATTGCTAAAGCGTAAAATATCTTTATTGCTAATGAAATTTTATATCTCACATATATTTAACGATTTCTTGGAGGGAATTGCGATAACTCAAGTGTAAAAAAGTAATAAATACGAATTTGTGGTTATAAAAAATACTTCTTTTCCAATAAAAGAGTAATTGTTAATTCAATAATAAAATGTTCTATTAAGAATTAAGTAAAAGCTAAAATTCTCATTTGCGTCTATATTAAAATCTATTCGTTTTATCAGCACGCTAAAATATTTTAGTAAGATCAATTATATAGTTCGGAAAAAAATATGTTTGAACGAAAAATTGAGTCGCGTTTATAAACCAATGTAATTAAAGTTATTATAAATACTGAATACAAATTCTAGTACTGCATACTGAATAATTTTACTTATTTGTTTTTATGAGTATACAATGTATAAAGCAAATAAATAAAACATTATTATTTTTCCAAAGTTAACTATATTAGGAAAAGTTAACTTACAAGCACAAATAGACTATTTCAACATTTAAAAGCAAATTATCTTGGGTTTGTAGAATTTGGGAATGTAGAAATATGTTTAGTATACATACATTTATTAAGAATTAGACATTAATATATATTAATAAACATATATTTCTAATATGCATAGTATATCTATTAATTAACACAATATATAAATGTCAATAAATAAATGTTAAATAAATGTCATATTTTGTATTATATTAATGTAATAGAAATTCAGCACTGATCATTTGAATATAAAGAGATAATGATAAAGAAAGCTGTAAATATATAAAGAAGAAATATAAAAACATGCTCTATAACATACAATAAATGAGGCTTTTAAAATAAATAATAAAAAATAAATAAATAAACAACAACTGAAATTAATTTATAAATTTATTAAGGATTTTTTCATATATTCTTTACGATGTCATTAAATGATAAGTATAAATTTATTGCCATCTTTATATTCTGTTACAGGAAGAGTTAAAAATATACGAACCGTATAAATTTTAAGGTAATTCAAACATTTAAATGAATATTACTTTATAGTATATCACCTATCTCTACAAAATATTTTGCATTATATCAAGAAATGTTTGTCAACAAAACCATTATAACCTTATAGAAACTGAGATTTCATATAACCAGATCTCTTCACATGTCATGTAAGGGGTTCACTTATTAAACATCTACAAGCAATGGACTAGAAATTATGTTCCAAATCATATTTTATCATAAACATTTTTTTACACCATTCCCTCTTTCTGCTGTTTTTGATACATTAAGGGATGTAATAAGTTACTATGAAAAGTATTTTTTTACTTAACCTTTTAGCAGAATTTTGAAAAAATGTGGCGATAAAAGTGTTTGAATTTTTATTCCAGAAAATTATGCAAAACTATATGAAAAGTATAAAAGATAAGATAAAGATACGAATAAGTTAAAGATACGAAATATGAATTAAAAAATAATTAATGCTTAATTTATATTACTCACTGTAAAGTGTATTACTTTAAATTTGAAATTAATATACTTTCTTAATAATCCAACACAGAATTCGGGCATTTAAACTGTTCTTCGTAAAATAATATCTCTAAAATATTATGAAATAATGCCTAAAAAATTCCATTTCCACATGCATTATCATAAAAAATAGTCCAAGTAAGAAAAGAATATTTGGAAGTTCCAGATATTTCAGGAGCAATGGACTTTATTTTTAAATCCATTTAACAATTTTGAATATTTTTCTCACAATTCCACTTTATGAGACTCAGCACTTCCTTCAAATATTTTCTGTCTCTTGCATTTCTATGAATCTGAAAATTTCAATTCTACGTTTCGTTCAATTTACTTACCTTATGAGATTTTCGAAATTCATCTAGAAGCATTGCATTGAAATTACGATCCTGCCATTACATGAGATAGATGAATAAATTATTTATTGTTTCTGTCTATTCATTTATTCATACATCAAATTAAAAATAATATACATGTATAATGCAAAAATATTTATCGACCTTTGAAATTAAAGCATTAAAACTAGAAATATAACAAACCCATAAAACATTTACTTAGGTACTAATAAACTATACATAGTTAATGAAGAATCAACTTATATTAATGTTTGCAATATAAGTTAATAATTACAAACAAATGCATGCATGTATATATATATATATATATATATATATATATATATATATATATATATATATATATATATATATATATATATATATATATATATATATATATATATACCGTGTACGTGAAAATTTCTTTCAATCTCTCAAAAGGTATAAAAATAGTGAATGGATAATGACAAAGGGGTAAAACATAGTTCCGATTTCGTTGAGAAACAAAAAATAAATACATAATATATATATATATATATATATATATATATATATATATATATATATATATGCTTATATGTTATATACATATAAGTAATGTAAAACTTTAATACTTTAATCTTAAAAACAAATTATTAATTCCTATATTAAAAAGCCGTCAAATCCTTTATTTATTCATTTTCTTAGTAACCTCTTGGCGTTAAACTCTTTTGTCTTAGAAAAATCCCCTTTCTGTTGGCAAAAATGACTAGCCAACCTACTTTCCTGGTTAAACACGTTCCTTTTCTAACGCCTGTGGCTTCCCAAAAGTTATAAAAGGTTGCGCGACCACTTTTTGTTGGGTTTTGCTGTTGGACGTTGCTGAATAAATAAGCTATAAAATTCTCTTGGTAAATGTTATTCTCTTCCCCTACCATTACACCTTTTGGACCACTTTACATAACTGAAGCATGGCATTACGCGCTAGGTTTCATATATATATATATATATATATATATATATATATATATATATATATATATATATATATATATATATATATATATATTAATCGCCATACACATATACATATACATATATATATATATATATATATATATATATATATATATATATATATATATATATATATATACATATATATATATGTGTGTATGGTGATTAAATTAGTAAAGAGGATTTAATTTACCTTAAAAATGTGTGAGAGTATTAAGACTTATAATCACAGTAAAATGTACATTTTTCAGGCCTTATCATTCTCGTATATCTGTAATCAGAATAAGTTTAAAAAACAAAACATGTTTAAAAATCAATTAGAGTATCAAATATTTAAATAAGATAGAATACAATTAAAAGCATTAACTTAAAATAAGTAAGTAAATATAAAAGTAGATAATTTTCCGAGCTACAATAATATAATCTCACAAAAGTAACATACTAACATATATAGGAAGCGTTTCGATTAAAATTCAACTTAATAAACTATTCGATTAATGCATCAAACTTTAATCTCCATATGTACATTTTTAGATGAGAAAAATTTTAGTAAATCCTGATAATATCTTTAAGTTAATATAACTACTAATATGAAAAAGAAAATCATTATATGGTTTATTTAACCTTTTAGTGTGAAGAATATAATTGTGGATTAGGCTTCTTTTTCAAAGAAGTACTGCATTTACATATATTAATACAAATGGATAAGATGTAGTTTTATTCTAAAGTTTAAAATTAATTCATCATTAAATATTTTTAAATTTACATGCATAAAAGGTAAAACACAACATTGTAATCTTTATGGGTTTGCATTAACTGTAACGTCTGTATGTATTAATCAAGACTAGAATTCTCTATCCTCCACATTCACATTGAGGTCATCTTCATACTGATATACAGAATATATTTGTTTAAAACATGAAATCGAGATCCATAAAAATTTAGAAATAGATTAGCTAGTATGGATGAAGCAAACCCTTCCCAATAAGATACTTAATATTTCACCTTAGAAACAATTTTCATACCAAAGATCATTTTCGAAATGCATAATTTTAAGCAAGTTTACAAAATTGGAGCATTAAATACACTCCATAATGTCATATCTATCAGAGTTCTAAAGTATGGTATTAAACATGTCCAATAAGTCAATATTATTAAACAAATAAACAATATCGTAATATTAAAACGGTAACAATGCGGTTGTTTTGGATATTAAATAAAAATTCGTAACTGTTATTTATCATAATCGATCCATTTTTTAAGCCTGATAAGGATAATACGGAGATAGGAAATTAAATTAATATTAGATTTAGTAATGTACTATCCACAAGCAACAGTAACTGTTCTAAACTGAATAAGTTGTTTTCGAAATATTGTAATAGCTAAAAGATAAGGGAATCTAAATTTAGTAATTTAATATCCACCTTTTCATTCATTGCAATTATTCGTTTTTAAGGCTCAATTCGCTAAAATGATATTTACTATACAAGTTGATTCTGATAAAAATTAGAAACTAAAAGCTTATATAAGGTTTTACAAATGAAAACATAATTATTTTCAGCTTTATTCTCATAAGTAATGATATAATTAGTCTGTAATTGTCTGACTACTGAATCAGTTGGAATATCACAATTATTAGAATTTTATTTTTAAGAAGAAAAGTATAATCAATGTATATATGGTTAATAATATGTAATTTACTCTTATTAAAGTACTCAGCATGTACATTAATTTTCATGACTGTAAGATAAATTAAATTTTTAATATTATGAGATAATGACCTTAAGATGTGGTACATATATATACATACACACACACACACACACACACACACACACATATATATATATATATATATATATATATATATATATATATATATATATATGTATGTGTGTGTGTGTGTGTGTGTGTGTGTGTTTGTGTGAGTGTCTATATTCATGAGTTTTAATGTTTTAAATTAAAATATTAATTAATAATATGATAGACAACCCTTTCTTTGTGGATATTTTGAACATTTCTCATGTTAAAATATTGCACAATACACTAAAATAATGAATGTATTATTGTTTATTTACTTAGTAATTAAAGAGTATGTTTTACTTATTTATGTCACACGAAAGTATTGTATTTAAATTTATTTGAATTTCTTCTACATTTTATGCATAAATCAGAACATGTGAAGCAGTTTATTTTCATGAGTTACGTTAAACATACATATGAAAGGCTACAAAATTTTCCCTTTCTGGCAAAATTATTGCCTTTTCTAGAACGTTCTAGAAGGTCATTAGTGTTTTAATAAACACTAATAGCAATAAGCTAAAAGAGCGAAATTGGACAATAATAAACATATTATGTATGAAACGATAATATGGTCATCAAAAACTAATCTATGAGGCGGAATATTTTCTTAAAGAATTTCTTCACTATCATGGAACTTAAAAAAAACGACGCAAGATCTCTTTTCTTAGTGCCATTCCCCAGATGAAATCATTTTATAGCTTTCTTGAAATGCCAACTTTTAACGGCACTTAAGTTCTGGGAGCAATACAAGTTTTGAAGTTTGAATTTTTTCTCCATTCATTTCCCACGTTTTTCATGCTCTTTCATTTAAAGTTAGCACTTCAGACATGAAGTTTTTTAATACTGAGGAAATATATAAACATTAAGCTTTCATGGACGAAGCAATTTAGGAAGTCGTTAAGTCTTATTAATTAGTCTTTTTATTCGATTGTAAAAGGAACTTTAACACAATGTGAGGGATTCATTATTTTAGTTCGGTAGAATGTTGGATCACTACTTTTCCTTGTTTTAGAATGAATTGCTCTCTGTTTATTTGCTTTATGCACTGATTTTGGAATTATTTGGCCTTTTTTAAGTAATCTTGTTTTAAATTATACCTTTTTGAAATTACTGCAGATTTTGTGTCTGTATTTTAACACAAAATTGAAAATTGAAAATTTTATGACGTCTAAACACTTAAACATACTTTTAAAAAATTATGTATATCAAAGAAGTAATAAATGAATCTGTTTTATGCACTTATTTTTGCTGTTTTTATACATTTCCTGCATAAATTTTAGATTTTTGAAATTACTGCAGTTCTTTTTTGTATTTTAACACGACATTAAAAATAATCAATTTTATGTCATCTAAGCAGATTGCACTTGATTTAGCACTTTTTTATACATTCAAGCATAAAGTATAGACTTTCGAAATTACTGTAGTTTTTTATATTTTAACACGAAATTGAAACGTTTAATTTTATGACATATAAAACCTTAAACATATATTTAAAAAATAATATATCTTAAAAAGTTGATAAATTAATCTATTTTATGTACTTATTTTGGCTGTTTTTTTTTTAAATTTCTTTATAAATTATAGATTTTCTTAATTACTGTAGTTTTTATCTATATTTTAGAACAAAATTGAAAATTAAAATTTTTATGTCATGTAAGCCTTTAGTATAATAATTTTAAAAATAACGTATATTAAACAATTGATAAGTAGATCTTTTCTATGCACATATTTTCTTTATTTTTTATGTATTTCTGTATAAATCATACATTTTAAAAAATACTGCAGTTTTTACTATATTTTAACACAAAATTGAAAACTGAAAATTTTATGTCGTCTATGACTTTAAAGACAATTTTGAAATTAATTTAATAATTAACAATTTATAAATGGAAACTTAAATGTATTATCTTTCGCATGGACCAATTTATTGCCATGAGTTTGTTCTTTTCATAGGAGGATTCATGTTTTTATAAATGCTCACATCAATAATATAGTTTTGTAAAGCTATCCAATAAAATGGAATATTTTCTCACGAATATTCTTCACTTTTTGTAATATAAAAAAAAGAAGAATGATTTATTATCTCAATAAACTTCCAGATATGAAATCATTTTATAGATTTCTTAAAATGCCAACTTTTAACGGCACTTAAGTTCTGGGAGAGATAAAATTTTGAAGTTTGAATTTTTTTCTCCTAGCACTTCCCATGTTATTCATACCCTTTCATTTAAAGTTAGTACTTCAAACAGGAAGTTTTTCAATACAGAGGAAATATTTAAACTTAAGCTTTCATTGACGAAGCAATTTAGGATGTCGTTAAATCTTATTAATTAAACGTTCTATTCATTTGTAAAATGAACTTTTACACAAACTGAGTGATTAATTATTTTTAACATATTTTTTAAAAAAATAATGTATATCAAACAATTGATGAATGAATCAGTTCTATGCAGTTATTTTGGCTCTTTTTTTATACATTCATGTATAAATTATACATTTTTGAAATTACTGCTTTTTTTATATCTTCACACGACATTGAAAACATTCAATTATATGTCATCTAAGCAGATTGCACTTGTTTTAGCTCTTTTATTGTACATTCAAGCATAAAGTATAGATTTTAGAAAGTGCTGTAGTTTTTTATATTTTAAAACGAAATTGAAACATTTAATTTTATGTCATCTAAGCCCTTAAACATATATTTAAAAAATAATATATCTTAAAAAGTTGATAGTTGAATTTCTTTTAAGCACTTATTTTGGCTTTTATATATAAATTCCTGGATAAATTATAGATTTTCTTAATTACTGTAATTTTTATCTATATTTAAGCACAAAGTTGAAAATTAAAATTTTTATGTCATCTAGGAAATTATTATCATATTTTGTAAAATAATGTATATTAAACAATTGATAAATGATTCTTTTCTATGAATTTATTTTTGTTATTTTTTATGTATTTCTGTATAAATTATACATTTTCAAAAATACTGCAGTTTTTTCATATTTTAACACAAAATTGAAAACTGAAAATTTTATGACGTCTAAGTCGTTAAACATAATTTTGAAATTAATTTAATATTAAAAAATTTATAAATGAAAACTTAAATGTATTATCATTCACAAGGATCAATTTATTGCCATTATATTGTTCTGTTCATAGGAGGATTCATATTTTTATAAATGCTCACAGCATTAATATAGTTTTGTAAAGCTATCCAATAAAATGTAATATTATGTCCCGAATATTCTTCAATATTTGTAACATAAATAAGAGAAGAAAGCTGTCTTATCGCAATAAATTTCCAGATACGAAATTGTTTTATAGCTTTCTTGAAATAATAACTTTTAACGGCTTACGTTCAGAAAGCAATAAAAGTTTTGAAGTTTTAAAGTTTTCTACATACATTTCCCACGTTATTCATGCTCTTTCATTGAAAGTTAGCACTTCAGACAGGAAGTTTTTCAATACAGAGGAAATATTTAGACATTAAGCGTTCATGGACGAAGCAATTTAGGAAGTCGTTAAGTCTTATTAATTAGTCTTTTTATTCAATTGTAAAAGGAATTTTTACACTAACTGAGGGATTCATTATTTTAGTTCGGTAGAATGTTGGATTAATAATTTTCCTTGTTTTAGAACGAATTGCTCTCTGTTTATTTGCTTTATGCATTAATTTTGGAATTGTTTAGCCTTTTTTAATAGTTTTTTTTTTTTTTTGAGATTTTTTGTATTTTAACACAAAATTGAAAATTGAAAATTTTGTCTTCTAAACCCTTAAACATTTTAAAAAATTATGTATATCAAAGAATGTAATATGAAGTTTTTTTATAATTTTGCTGTTTTTATACATTTCCTGCATAATATTTTGTTTTTTTTGTATTTTAACACGAATTGAAACATTTTTTTGTCATTTAGATTGCACTTGTTTTTTTTTTTATATTTTATGACTTTATTATTATTTTTTATATTTTTAAATATATTCAATTTTATGTTTTTTTATATTTATTTATATCTTATATAAATATTATTTTATTTTTTTGTTTTATTTTTTGTGTTTTTTTTAATTATATTTTTTTAAATTATTTTTTTTTTATTTTGTTTTTATTTTTTTTTTTTATGTTATATTTTTTATGTTTTTTTTATTTTTGTAAATTATATTTTATATTTTTAGTTTTTTTTTATTTTAAAAATTTTAATTTTTGTATTGTTTTTTCAAATTGTTTTATTTTTGTTTTTATTTTTTTGCTGTTTTGTTTTTATTAATTTTTTAATGTTATTGTTTTGGATGTTCTCTTATCAATAAATTTTTTATTGTTTGTTTTTTTTTTTTAAGTTTGGAGTTTTTTGAAGTTTGAATTTTTTTTTTCACGTTATTCTTGCTCTTTCATTTAAAGTTAGCACTTTTTTTTTATATTTAATTTGTTTTTTTTTTTTTATTTTTTTTTTTTTTTTTTTTTTTTATATTATTTTAGTTCGGTAGAATGTTGGATCACTACTTTTCTTTGTTTTAGAACGAAAGTATTATTGCTTTTATATTTTATCCATTTTTTTTTTTATACATGTGTGTAATAATTTACTTTTTCGAAATTTTAGGTTTTTTTTTTTTTTTTTTAAAATTTATTTTTAAAATTTTTTTTTTACTTTTTTAATGTATATCAAACAATTGATAAATTAATGTGTTCTATGCAACTATTTTGGCACTTTTCTTATACAACTGCGTATAAATTACAGAATTTCGAAATTACTGTAGTTTTTTTTTTTTAATATTTTAACACGAAAGTGAAAACTTTATGTCATCTTAGGCAATTTCATATCATCTCAGTCCTTAAACATACTTTTAAAAAGTAATATAGACTAAACAAATGATAAATGAATCTATTTTATTCACACATTTTGGCTGTTTTTTATGCTTCTGATTAAATTATAGATTATAGAAATTACTAATTTTTTTATCTATATATTAACACAAAATTGAAAACTTTCTACTTTATAACAACAAAGCACTTAAACATATTTTAACAAATTAATATATAATCAATTGGTAAATAAATCTATTTTATGCACTTATTTTTGCTGTTTTTTTTATATATTTCTGTATAAATTATATATTTTCGAAATTACTGTAGTTTTCATCAACATTTTCACACAAAGATGGAACCTATCAATTTTGTCATCTAACCTCTCAAAATAATTAATTTATATTAAGCAATTTATAAATGAAAATTTAAATATTTTATGTTTCTTACTAACCCATTTATTTCCTTACCTTCCTAAAAATGCCAACTTTTAACAGCACTTAAGTTCTGGGAGCAATAAAAGTTTTGAAGTTTGAATTTTTTCTCCATACATTTCCCACGTCATTCATGCTCTTTCATTTAAAGTTAGCACTTCAAACAGTAAGTTTTTCAATACAGATGAAATATTGAAACATTAAGCTTTCATGGAAGATGCACTTTAAGAAGTAGTTAAGTCTTTTTAATTAGTCTTTTTATTCAATGTCATCTCAGTCCTTAAACATACTTTTAAAAAGTAATATAGACTAAACAAATGATAAATGAATCTATTTTATTCACACATTTTGGCTGTTTTTTATGCTTCTGATTAAATTATAGATTATAGAAATTACTAATTTTTTTATCTGTATATTAACACAAAATTGAAAACTTTCTACTTTATACCAACAAAGCACTTAAACATATTTTAACAAATTAATATATAATCAATTGGTAATTTATATTAAGCAATTTATAAATGAAAATTTAAATATTTTATGTTTCTTACTAACCCATTTATTTCCTTACCTTCCTAAAAATGCCAACTTTTAACAGCACTTAAGTTCTGGGAGCAATAAAAGTTTTGAAGTTTGAATTTTTTCTCCATATATTTCCCACGTCATTCATGCTCTTTCATTTAAAGTTAGCACTTCAAACAGTAAGTTTTTCAATACAGATGAAATATTGAAACATTAAGCTTTCATGGAAGATGCACTTTAAGAAGTAGTTAAGTCTTTTTAATTAGTCTTTTTATTCAATTGTAAAAAGAATTTTTACACAAAGTGAGGGATTCATTATTTTAGTTCGGTAGAATGTTGTATTAATCCTTTTCCATGTTTCAGAACGAATTGCTCTCTGTTTATTTACTTTATTCATTTATTTTGGAATTATTTGACCTTTTGTTATCTATTCCTGTTTTAAATTATACATTTTTTAAATTACTGTAGTTTTTTTCTGTATTTTAACACAAAATTGAAAATTGAAAATTTTATGTTGTCTAAACCTTAAACATACTATCAAAAAATAATGTATATCAAAGAAGGGATAAATTCATCTGTTTTTTGCACTTATTTTTGCTGTTTTTATATATTTCCTACATAAATTTTAGATTTTTGAAATTACTACAGTTTTTTATTTATATTTTAATCGACATTGAAAACAATCAGTTTTATATTATCTAAGCAGATTGCAATTGTTTTAGCTCGTTTTATACATTTAAGTATAAAGTATAGATTTTCGAAATTACTGTAGTTTTTTATATTTTAACATGAAATTGAAACTTTCAATTTTATGTAATCTAAGCCCTATACATATATTTAAAACATATATTTAAAAAATAATACATCTTAAAGAATTGATAAATGAATTTATTTTAGGCACTTTATTTGACTGTTTTTTTATAATTTCCTGGATAAATTATAGATTTTTTTAATTACTCTTGTTTTTATCTATATTTTGGAACAAAATTGAAAATTAAAATTTTTATATGCTGTAAGCCTTTAGTATCATAATTTTAAAAATAATGTATATCAAACTATTGATAAGTGGATCTTTTCTATTCACTTATTTTCATTTTTTTATGTATTTTTGTATAAACCATATATTTTTTAAATATTGCAGTTTTTGCTATATTTTAACACAAAATTGAAAACTGAAAATTTTATGTCTTCTAAGTCGTAAAACATAATTTTGAAATTAATTTAATATTAAAACATTTATAAATGAAAACTTAAATGTATTATCTTTCGCATGGACCAATTTATTGCCATTAGTTTGTTCTTTTCATAGGAGAATTCATGTTATTATAAATGCTCACAGCAGTAATATAGTGTTGTAAAGCTGTCCAATAAAATGGAATATTTTCTCACGAATATTTGTCAGTATTTGTAATATAAAAAAGAGAAGAAAGATCTCTTATCGCAATAAATTTCCAGATACGAAATTATTTTATAGCTTTCTTGAAATAATAACTTTTAACGACTTACGTTCTGGAAGGAATAAAAGATTTGAAGTTTGAATTTTTATTCCATACATTTCCCACGTTATTCATGCTCTTTCATTTAAAGATAGCACTTCAAAACAGGAAGTTTTTCAATACAGAGGAAATATTTAAACATTAAGCGTTCATGGACGAAGCAATTTAGGAAGTCGTTAAGTCTTATTAATTAGTCTTTTTATTCAATTGTAAAAGGAACTTTTACAGAAACTGAGGTTTTCATTATCTTAGTTCGGTAGAATGTTGTAATATTTGTTTTCTTTGTTTTAGAACGAAAGTAGCATTGCTCTCCGATTATTTTTTTCATACACTTTGGATTTTTTATTTCGGATATTTTATTCGGATATTTTATTTTGAAATTATTTGCCATTTTTATGTATTCCAAATTAAATTATACATTTTTAAATTTACTACAGTTTTTCTATATTTTAAAACAGAATTTAAAATTCAAAATTTTATGTCTTTTAAGTCCTTATACATAATTTTAAAATATAATGTATATCAAACAATTGATAATTGAATTTGTTCTATTCAATTATTTTATACATGCCTGTATAAATTATAGCGTTTTGAAATTACTGTACCTTTTTTATTCTTTAATACGAATTTGAAATCTTTCACTTTTATATCATCTAAGCCGTTTGCACTTGTTTTGGCTCTTTTTTATATAGTCCTACATAAATTATAGATTTCCGAAATTACTGAAGTTCTTCTTATATGTTAACACATAATTGAAAACTTTCAATTTTATGACATATAAGCCCTTAAACATACTTTTAAAAAGAAATGTATATCAAACAATTAAATAATGATTCTGCTTTATGCACAAATTTTGTCTCTTTTTTATACATTCCTGCATAAATTATAGATATTTTATATAATTGTAGTGTATTTCGTTTTAACTCAAAAATAACAATTTTCAATTTTATGTCATCTAAGCCCTTAAACATAATTTTGAAATTAATTTCTGATAACCAATCTATAAATGAAAACTTAAATGTTTTATGTTTTTCATTGTTCCATTTATTGCCTTTATTTTGTTCTTTGTATAGAAGGATTAATGATTTCTGACACCATTATTGCCTTTTATAGAACGTTTTACAGTCTCATTAGTGTTTTAATAAATACTAATAGCAATATGCTAAAGGAGAAAAATTGGACAAGAATAAATATATTATGTAGGAAAGTATAATGTGGTCATCAAGAACTAATCTATGATATTGAATATTTTTTTAAAGAATTTTATACTATCATGAAATTTAAAAAGAAACAAAGCAAGATCGTTTTTCTTACTGTCATTTCCCAGATGAAATCATTTATAGCTTTCTTGAAATGCCAACTTTAACGGTACTTAATTTCTGGGAGCAATAAAAGTTTTGAAGTTTGAATTTTTCTCCTTATACTTCCTGTTATTCATGCTCTTTCATTTAAAGTTAGCACTTCAAACAGGAAGTTTTTCAATACAGACGAAATATTTAAACATTAAGCTTTCATGGACGAAGCAATTTATGAAGTCGTTAAATCTTATTAATTAGTCTTTTTGTTCACTTGTAAAAGGAACTTTAACACAATGTGAGGGATTCATTATTTTAGTTCAGCAGAATGTTGAATCACTACTTTTCTTTGTTTTAGAACGAAAGTAGCATTGCTTTCTGATTATCTGTTTTATATGAAATAGGAAGTTTTTCAATACATAGAAAATAACTTTCAATTTTATATCATCTAAGTGAATTGCACTTGTTTTTTTTTTTTTATATTAATATATTTTCGAAAACTGTAATCTATATTTTATTCGAAATGTTGATTATCTACTTTTTCTTTGTTTTAAACAATTGATAATCTATTTGCTCTATTTGGCTGTTTTTTATTCTCTATATTATTTTCTATAATGTATTTTTTTATTCTCTATAAATTATAGATTTTCGGATTTACTGTAGATTTGGTCTATATTTTAATACAAAATTGAAATTTTTCAATTTTATGACATCTAAACCCATAAACATGGTTTTAAAAAATAATGTATATCACACAATTAAATAATAAATCTGTTTTATGCACATATTTTGGCTCTTTTTTATACATTCCTATAAAAATTATAGATTTTTAAATATCTGTATTTCTTTTTCATTTTAACACAAAAGTAAAAAGTTTCAATTTTATGTCATCTAAGCCCTTAAACATAATTTTGAAACTAATTTATGTTAAACAATTTATAAATGAGGAATTAAATGTTTTATGTTTCTCAGTTACCCATTTAATGAATTTATTTTGTTATTTTTACGGAAAGATTCTTGTGTTTATAAATTCTCGCAGAAATAATATTGTGCAGTAAAGTTTAATCTGGTGAGTAAAAACACGCCAATAAAATGGAATATTTTCTCACGAACATTTTTCACTATATGTAAAAAGAAACGAAAAACTCTTTTCGTAGTAAACTTCACGAGATGGAATCATTTTATAGCTTTCCTGACATGCCAACTCTAAACGGCACTTCAGTTCTGAGAGCATAAAAGTTTTAAGAAGTTATTTTTTTCTTCTTACACTTATCACGTTATTCATGCATTTTCATTTAAAGTTCGCATTTCAACCAGGAACTTTTTCAATAAATATATAACCATTAAGTTCATATTGAGGAAGAAATTTAAGAAGTCATTAAATTCTATTAATTAAGATTTCTCTTTAATTGTAATGATAGTTTTATATAAACCAGATTATTTTTATTATACTTCCTCAGGCAAAGTTCTGTATAATTCTTTTTGAGAAGAACGTAAAATCGTTCATGGAAAAATCACTTTATGCACGTACTTTCGACTTGTTTTGTGCAATTGTGTTACGTTTAACTATATAATACACATATTTTTGAATTTATCATGATTTGCTCTATTTTTAATCACAAAATTGAAAATTTAAATTATTGAGTTTTTTATGTTATTATATTTACCTGTAAAATAAAAATAATTTTTGTAACTGTTGATAGATTATAAACTATTGATAAAAAATATTATATTGATGAGTAAAAAGTGAAAATCTAAAACTTTTATACCCAAGTGACCCATTTATTGCTTTCATCTTGGGCTTTATAAGGGACATTATGGTTTTGTAAAATATAATTAGTTATAATTAGTAACAATTACTTTATGCACGTACTTTTGACTTGTTTTGTGCATTTGCGTTATGTTTAACTATATAATACAAATATTTTTTTTAAATTTACCTTTGTTTCATTTTTAAACAAAAAATAGTAAATGTAAAGTATTGAGTTTTTTGTGTTATTATATTTACCCGTAAAATAAAAATAATTTATGCAACTGTTGATAAAACTATTATAAACTATTGATAAAAAATGTTATATTCATCATTAAAAAATCAAAATCTAGAATTTTTATTTCCTAAATGACCCATATATTGCTCTCATTTTGTGCTTTATACGGGACATTATGGTTTTATGAAATATAATTAGCTATAATTAGTAACAAGTACTTTATGCACGTACTTTCAACTCATTTTGTGCATTTGTGCTACGTTTAACTATATAATACACATATTTTTGAATTTTTTTTTGAATATTTTTTGCTTTATTTTTAATCACAAAATTAAGATTTAAATTATTGATAATTTTTATGTTATATTTACTCACAAAATAATAATAATTTATGGAACTGTTGATAAAAATGTTATATTCATAAGTAAAAAATTGAAAATATAGAATTTTTATATCCTAAGTGACCAATTTAATGCTTTCAAGTTGTGCTTTCTACAGGATATTGTGGTTTTGTAAAATATAATTTGTTATAATTAGTAACAATTACTTTATGCTCATACTTTCGACTTGGTTTGTGCATTTGTAATAATTTTAAGTATATAGTTCTCATATTTTTAAATTTACCTTAATTTGCTCTATTACTTAATCACAAAATTGAAAATTTAAGTTATTGAGGTTTTTATGTTGTTATATTTACCCGTAAAATAAAAATAATTAATGTAATTGTTGATAAAACTATTATAAACTGTTGATAAAAAAATCTTTATAAGTAAAAAAATGGAAATCTAGAATTTTTATATCCTGAGTAATCCATTTATTGCTTTCATCTTGTGCTTTATACGGGAAATTGTTGTTCTGTTAAATATAATTAGTTATAAATAGTAACAATTATTTTATGCACGTATTTATACTGGTCTTGTGCATTTGTGTTAAGTTTAACTATACACATATTTTTGAATTTACATTGATTTCCTCTATTGTTAATCACAAAATTTAAATTGAACTTATTGAAATTTTTATGTTATTATATTTACCCGTAAAATAAAAATAATTTATGATAAAACTATTATAAACTATAGATAAAAAAATGTTATATTGATGAGTAAAAAAAATAAAAATCTAGAATTTTTACATCCTAAGTGACTCATTTATTGCTTTCATCTTGTGCTTTATACGTAACATTACGGTTTTGTACAATAGAATTAGCAATACACTGTTGGTAAAAAAAATCTTGATATGATTCTTAAGTAGAAAGGTATAATTTAAAGAACAAAAACTGTACTTTGAAACTCTATTTTTTTTCTTACAGAATTCCTTGTTCACCATCTAGAATTTAAAAATATATTTCTTACTGCCTTTTTGCAGATGAAATCATTTCATAGATTTCTAGACACGCCAACTTTTAATGGCATTTAAACTATGAGAGGAATAAAATTTATAAAGTTGTAATTTTTATCAAAATTACTTACCACATTCATGAAAATTTCATTTAAAGTTAGCAAGTTAAAGTTTTATCAACGGAGAGAAAATATTTAAACATTAAGATTTCATTGAGGAAGTTTTTTATGATGTAATTATATTTCATTTTAAAATAAATAATGTATAGAACTAGACTATTTTTTACATTGTTGTTTAAGATTTAAATAAGTGTTTTCTTTAATTTGGTAGGAAAGTAGATCTTCGAGCATCTGCTTTATTCATTTATTTTTGCTCAGTTTTAGGTATTTCATGTTTTTTACACTGTATAAATTATATTCTTTTCTAATTGCCTCAATTCTCTCTAGGGTTTTGTTTAAAAAATCAAACATTTAAAATTTTACGCCATTCGTCTTTGAATAGATATTTAAAAATATTAAAGTATGTTGTCCATAAATGAAATGTTAATTTTTTTTATTTGAATGACATATTTATACTTTTGTACTGGGTCTTACATAAGCACGACATTAGGGGGATTATAATTTTGAAAAATTTAATAGCAATGTCGAAAATTAATTGGATATTAACAAAAACTAATGGGTGGGAAAGTATAATACGGCTATTAGAAAGGAATGTTTTAAGTAATATATTTTCTTACGAAATTTATGTGTTCATCATTAGGAATTTAAAATGGAAAGATACTAGAACTATTTTCTTAGTATTTTCCTTTAGATAAAATTATTTTATAGTTTTCGTCACATTGAAACTTTTAACGACAATTAAGTACTTAGAGCAATAAAAAATTTAAACTTTAATATTTTGTTTCCCTACATTTTATCACGCTATTCGTACCATTTAATTGATAATTAGCACTTCATATAGAATGCAGTTCAATACATAAAGAATATTTAAAAATAAACCATTTATGAAGGGAGAAAGGAGGAAGTCATTAAATCCTATTAATTAGAATATTTATTAAATTGTAAATGGGTTTTTTTCATAAATTGGATTATTTTACATGTTGTTCAGACCTAGTTTTAAATAATTCTTTTCTGTGTTTTAGAAAGGAAGTAAAGTAACTCTACAAACAGTTACTTCATGCTTTTACTTTTTCTCTTTTATATGTTGTAGCGTACTGGGGCTCTAAATGAGCCCGAAAAAGGATAGCGGAGGCCTACGTACAGACTATGATATTTATTAAGAAACACAATATTGAAGTTACAATATTGAAGTAAATACAGATGAAATGATGAATATCTACAATGAAAAAAATGATCGATGCAGGAATCAGCTTCCTAATAGAAAAAAAGGTGGAGAGGACACTCAGTGGCTCTCTCGTCGTTCTGGGCCGATGAGTTCACAGCCGACTCGATCGGTCAAAAATCCTCTCTGGGCCTCGAACTCTCTCTTCTTATATAGTCGTATGACCGCCAGAATGTCCATCTCAGCTGATCGGACAGCTGGTTGATGACGTCATGGGAAAAGCGCTTGTAGACTCTCTCGCAGGTGCCAGGGAAGTTGCAGTAATCGCGAGCAATCTCGCGATGTCCTTGGACAACCTTTGGAGAACAAGATAGTAAAGTATTGTTGTTTAAAATGTAGAGGATTGCTATCGTGTGAACTCTTTCTTGGGATGCCATTGAAACTAACACTGCGAACACTTCGCCAGCGTCCTAATGGATTTCTCCGACAGAATGATTGAAATGTTCCTCGGTGTCACCAATCCTCCATTCAGCATCCCATTCTGCGTGAAACAACGTCTTTTCACTAGGTAAAGAAGAGCTCAGTTCAAGTATCCACAATAGGCACGTTTCCTATTGTTCTAAGTTAGGCTGGTTTTTCTCACGGTTTTAGTTAAGTCTGTATCAGGAACTCAATGTAACGAGAAATCGTTACAATGTATTTGTGTACAGTGATCCCTCGTTTTTCACGGTTAATGGGGATCAGAACCTTCAACGAAAGCTGAAAAACCGCGAAGTAGGATTTGCCCCTAGGAATTTCCTGTATGCGGGTTCACGAATGTTTTATATATGTAAAGAGTATATGTATCAGTGCAATTTAGTAATGTTAATTACAGAATCTTATAGAGTAATAAACATTAATCAACATTGGTTTCTGATAGAGGCGAAGAGTCTAGTGTTGGTGGTGGAAAAGAGGCTCTCACTTGATTCATAGAAGTTTTAGACTCCCTCGGAGACTCTTCTGCTGGAGATGCTGACTGTAGAGCCAGGGATCTTTACCTTCTAGAGAACCATGGTGATGGGTAGTTGTCTTTGTTTTTCTTTTTCCTTCAAAATTCCCCTGTATAAGAACATAACCGCGTCAACGATATTACTGAATACATCAGCTCAAACCATATTGTCGTCAATGTCTTGTGCAAATTCTTGCAATGTTGTACAATTGTTATAGTTTCTCCAGGGTCAGACCAAGCTTTTCAGTTTGCTCTTCGTCTTCCTCACATGCTGTAATTATCACCTCAAGAGTCCGTGGTATGTAATACGAGGCAACTCATCACATTGTATAACATGCAGGGCTGCTTCTCTTTCGTGCATCAACATGAGACAACGTTCCTTTCAATGTGGCGGCTGCCGACAAGGTTGTATTTGTCAATTTTATTTTCAAGGACAATTTTGGGGAAACTCGGGAAGCACTGAAAACGTAAAACACGAAGCGTGAAGTGACAAGGGCACACTGTATTGCTAAACTACTTAAATTATATAATTCTGAATTTACCCCAGTTCTCTTCCCAATTGCATGCAGAATATTGAACATTATTAAAATACATAAATTGTTAAAAATAATACTAAATACAATAATTATACTATACCATATACCATACAATATTAACTATACCATGTTATGTACAGATCTTGAATTTACAAATCATTTACAGTATATGAAA
>CM063500.1:41478095-41480595 GCA_032207245.1 Pardosa pseudoannulata
ACCAATCTTAAAATTATTAATATTAATTCAAATATATTATATATAAAGTTTTAACATATTAAAAAAAGCTATACTGTGTTCACTCGCCACTTAGCGCTTCATGTTTTGCGGTTTCAGTGCTTCGCTGGTTTTCCTTAACCCTTAAGCGGTTCGCACGTACAATTCCGCAGGTTGTCACGTACAATTTTCGACCTCCAAAAACATTCCGAAAATGGATGTATTGTACATTTCTGCCAGCGCTTTCCCCCATGGAGGTTTGAAATAGGAGGGTCAGGTTGATTGTTTAGGAACTGCACCCCTCATTGACTGACATTTATTGAGGGATGCACCCCTACTCCCGAGGCACAAAGACGCTGATAGCTTCTCATGGCTTTGTCAATCTCTATTTCGAAGTATTTCGTTTGCTGTAACAGATGTATCTCTCATTGCACCACTTAAATATCTTGGATGACTTTCGTAAAAAAATATAAATAATTCTCTTAAAAAATATTTTTTCGTACTTTTAGAATCCATTATTTCTTATGGGATTATCTTCGAGACTTGACGAGCTTTATGTGTATTAAAAATAAACAATCTATAATGTCTATTTATATATCTATTTATAACCGGAAGTAAAGGGACAATAACAAGGGGGATTTTTTCGTATTCCAATCTAGTCGACAAAGGGTGAAGTAAAATTTATAGAACACTTTGGTCACTGGCACAATAAAACTTTAGCGTATTGTTTGAAGACTTTTTTTCCTCGTTGTGTTCCACTCGGAGGGTTAAATATTCATCCAAAAAATAAAAATGAAAAAATACAACAATAACAGCAGCCACATTGTAGATAGGAGAGTTATCTTATGTTGATGCTCGAGAGAGAAGGATTCCTGTATGTCAAACAAAGAGAGGAGTTGAAACAGAGTACATACCACGGGCTCTTGAGATGGCAAAGTCTGCAAGTGAGGAAGAAAATGAAGAGGAAGACGAAGAACAAACTGAAAAGCGTGACCTTCCCTGGAAAATCTGCAACAATTGGGCAATATGGCAAGAATTTGCACAAGACATTGTTGACAGTATGATTCGAGCTGTCCAGTTCAGCAATCTCTATGAAGTGGTTATGTCCTCTTTCAGGGGAATTTTGAATTAAAAAGAAATACAAAGACAACTCCCTCAGCAGAAGTGTCTCCAAATGAGCCTAAAATTTCTAAGAGTGAGAACCTCTCCTCCACCACCAACAAGACTCTTCGCCTCTCTCAGAAGTCAATGTTTATTACTCTTTAAGGTTTTGTAATTAACCTTATTAATTAACAGTGGCACGTTTAAGTATATACGTATACTGTGGTAAATTTTGTCTTCAATGTGTAAAGTGTAATAACTGTTTACATATTTAAAACATTCGTGTACCCGTATACATGAAAATTCCTAAGGGTAAATCCTACTTAGCGGACTTTTCAGGTTTCGGGGAAGGTTCTGGTTTCCATTAACCCTTAATTTGGCTAAGTCTGGCCAAATGTATATTTATAACTACTATATAACATAATTGTCAGTGTTCGCCACGGCAGACATTACTTATCTCAAAAATGGAAAATGATATATTTTTTGTTTATTTTACAGAGATCCTAATGTCTATACAGACATGGTAAAAAAAACAGAAATTTTTAAAAATTTGAAAATACATCTTATTAAATTAAGGGTTAACCAAGAAAAGCGAAGGATCAATGTACCTCTAATACACGTTATATACTGAAAATACTTATTCTCTTCATTCTTAATTAGTCAAATAAACCATCTACATTTCTGTAAAATCATTGAGATATCTAACTTACACAAAGAAATACAAGCTTCACAGTCTATTCCTCCTAATAAAAGATATTCATATGAATAGAAGTGTATATTTTATCCCAATAAGCGGTACTCTAGTGTAATATGGAGGTTTTTATCTGAAAGCAAAAAAGAGTACATACACATACATGAATAATAATGTATTTTTTCCCTGTATAATTACTTCAATTGTACAATGTGATTGATACTAAAATATGTTTTTTCTGAGATTAAGATAATTTATAATTATTAAAATTTTGAAATGACTCTTGTTGAAATGACTCATTAATTTGTTTTAAATAATATTGCTACAATGTACGTATACGTTAATATGCGTGCTCATAACATGGAGATACTTATATCTATAACCCAGGTTATGTGTTGGATCAAATCAATGACTAACACTTAATCTGCAACCTTAACATTTTATTATTTATCACCGTTATTTACAATTACATTTTCATGAGAGGGTAAAGGCAGAAGTTCTAATGAGTTATTAACGATAAAAATATTTAATAAATTATTTTATTTAACTATGAGGTAGTGGCAACAGTCTTAAAGTTACCGGATCACTCGGTATCGGATACCGGATCATTAGGTATTTGAAATGAGAAAGAGGAGAATGTTTGATATATATTTTGCTGTAATAATTTTGCTAAATTATTACCCCAATTAATTATAATAATATATATATATA
>CM063500.1:41483095-41498095 GCA_032207245.1 Pardosa pseudoannulata
TTCATCCAAATTATAAATTCCTCAAGTAAAAAAATATATAAAATATATAAAATTATTTTTCAGCCTTAGGTTTTCATACATTCCCAATGCTCATATATAATATATAAATAAATATATATATATATATATATATATATATATATAATATAAATATATATATATATAAATATATATATATATATACATATACATAACACAGCATTAAGCATATTTCACAAGGAGGAACATTAATAACAGTTAAACGATTAAATACAATCATGAAATTTAACATAAAAACACTTATGTCGTTTTCGATTTCAATTTAAAGTCAAAGCATTTTATACATCATTCTGCTACTCACAGTTTGTAAAATCATGGAATTGTGTTCTGGTAATCCTGGATTGATATATATATATATATATAAATAAAATAATATATATATATATAAAAATATATATATATCAGAGATATTTATTTTACCATTTTACTGTGAAAGAGGACGAGCATTTCCATTTCAAATTTCCTTCATGTTTGCATATCCAATTATTTTTCTCACAAATTTTGAGCAGTGTTAAATCACATTTTGGAATATATTGGAATATATTTTCTTTCCGAGCAGTTCACTGACATATTCTTTGTAACCTGCGGATTTAACACGAATATAGTCCATATATTGATAAAAGATTTTGAATGAAAATAAGGAAAATTGTCAAGTGCATCGAAAGGAATATTTCAGGGGTAAATACAACTTATTGTACGAATATTTTATGTAAAACGTATGTTTCTTAGAAATTTAAAGTTACGTTTTTTGAATAGCTTCGACTGCTGCAACTCACCAGGTGTTTAAAAATTGCATAAATATTCACGTCAGGCTTAGATTAAAAAATTAATACATTTTTAAAGACCTTTTTTTTCTTTTGAGAGTTCACATAGTATATCTTGTGCTTTAAGTGGGATGTAAAAGGCTAACAATGTCTATGCTAATAATTAGTTTATATTCGTCACATTTCATCACAGGCATTTGAAGCTCTAAATGTACTGCCATTTTCAGGAAAATGTGTTTAGTTAATATTTAATAGAACGTCGTTTTTTGTAGATAATTTACTTTACTGCAGATTGTTTAATTCAATATCGATTAGATCAGTATTCTTTAAATATATTACGTATGCAAATTTTTAGAAACAAAAAAAATGCGGTAATTATTGAAAAAAATTTTCATACAAAAATTTTCATCAAAAATTTTCTTCAAAATTTCATGTTAATTAAAATAGTGTTAGATAAAATGAAATTTATTTCCTTACTGTTGTAAGATAATGAAACAAAAATAGTGGTAGATTTGTGTCGCCACAAATTTAACGAATACGAAATTAGCCCCCAAGCTTTTATAGACAAAAACTTTTAGTAAACCTCCGGGATTAAGATATGTAGAATAGTCATTATTTTGGCTTATTTTTTATTGTTTTAAATTATAATACTTTTCTACATAAGTGTTCGTTTTGTGGTACAGTATATTTTGAGATACCCGATGTCTGTCATTAATTAAATATCTTTGTCACACCGTGATATATAGTTATATTCACAACACTATTTTTCACAACACTATTTTAAATATAATATTGTATGAGCTATCCGATGTCTGACATTATTTAAAATATCTTTGTCACAACACGATAAATATTCGTATTCATAAAACTGTTTTAAATGTAATATTTTTAAGGTAGACGATGGGTTAATTTCTGCGTCACAACATTGTATATAGATTTATTCATTGCAATATTTTAAATACATGTTTTGACCTAGCATATGTAGGTTATGATTTAAATACATTTGTACAATAAGATATATAATTATATTCAGAACCTCTATTTTAAATATAATATTTTTGAGCTAGTAGATGTCTGTCATTACCTAAATATCTATATCACAGCATAATATTTAATTAAAATTAAAACACTATTTTAAATATAATATTTATCTAGCCTATGTCACAACACAGTATACAGTTGTATTCACAACACTCTTTTAATATAATATTTTTGAGCTAGCCGATTTTTGTCATTATTTAAATATCTGTGTTACAACATGATATATAGTTATATTCAAAACACTATTCTAAATTTAATATTTTTGAGGTAGCCGATATCTGTCATTATTTAAATATCTTTGTCACGATAAGTGTCACAATAAGCGTATATAGTTGTATTCACAACAGCATTTTAAATATAATACATTTTGAACTCTCTAATATCTGACATTATTTAAAATCTTTTTGTTACAACACGATATATATTTGTAATCATTAAACTATTTTAAATGTAATTTTTTTAAGCTAGCTAATGGGTTTAATTTCTTTGTCACAACACGGTATATAGGCATATTCATTACAATATATTAAATACATTTTTAGCTGGCCTACGTCTGTCATAATTTATATATATTTGTCACAATAAGGTATATAGATATATTCACAACACTATTTTAAATATAATATGTTTGAGCTATCGTTATCTAAATATCTATGTCACAGCATATTTAGTTATATTCACAACACTATTTTAATTATATTATTTTTTTTAGCTAGCCTATGTCTCTCATTTTCTAAATATCTATGTCACAGCTTGATATAGAATTATATTCAAAACACTATTTTATATATACTATTTTTTTAGCTAGCCTCTGCCTGTCATTATTTAAATTTCATTGTCACAACACAGTATATAATTGTATTCACAACACTATTTTAATATAATATTTTTGAACTAGCCGATATCTGTCGTTATCTAAATATCTATGTCACAACATGATATATGGTTATATTCAAAAGACTATTTTAAATTTAATATTTTTGAGCTAGCCGATATCTGTCATTATTTAAATATCTTTGTCACAATGCGGTACATATTTATAATCACAACATTATTTTAAATATAATATTTTTCAGATAGCAGATGTCTGTCGTTATGTAAATATCTATGCCACAACATGATATAAAGTTATATTCAAAACACTATTTTAAATATATTTTTTATCCAGCATATGTCAGTCATTATATAAATATCTTTGTCACAACATGATATATAGTTATATTCAAATCACTATTTTAAATGTATTTTTGAACTAGCAATGTCTGTATTTTTCTAAATATCTTTGTCACAACACGATATATAGTTATATTCACAACACTATTTTTTAATGTATTTTTGAACTAGCCAATGCCTGTATTTTTCTTCATATCTATGTCACAACATGATATATAATTAAATTCAAAACACTATTTTAAATATATTTTTTATCCAGCATA
The DNA here is from genome assembly GCA_032207245.1 of Pardosa pseudoannulata. Lineage (NCBI taxonomy): Eukaryota > Metazoa > Arthropoda > Arachnida > Araneae > Lycosidae > Pardosa > Pardosa pseudoannulata. The sequence goes on from CM063500.1 coordinate 41,486,376, forward strand.
TGTCAGTCATTATATAAATATCTTTGTCACAACATGGTATATAGTTATATTCACAACACTATTTTAATCTATTTTTTGAGCTAGCCAATGCCTGTATTTTTCTTCATATCTTTGTCACAACATGGTATATAGTTATATTCACAACACTATTTTAATCTATTTTTTGAGCTAGCCGATATTTGTCGTTATGTAAATATCTATGTCACAACATGATATATAGTTATATTCAAAACACTATTTTAAACATAATATTTTTCAGATAGCAGATGTCTGTTGTTAACTAAATATCTATGCCACAACATGATATATAGTAATATTCAAAACACTATTTCAATATATTTTTTTAGCTAGCATATGTCTGGCATTATTAAATATCTTTTTCACAACACGGTATATAGTTATATTCACAACACTATTTTAATGTATTTTTGAACTAGCCAATGCCTGTATTTTTCTACATATCTATGTCACAACATAGTATATAGTTATATTCAAAACACTATTTTAAACATAAATTTTGAGCTAGCAGATGTCTGTCGTTATCTAAATATATATGCCACAACATAATATGTAGTAATATTCAAAACACTATTTTAAATATATTTTTTAGCCAGCATATGTCTGCATTATTAAATATCCTTGTCACAACACGATATATAGTTATATTCACAACACTATTTTTTAATGTATTTTTGAACTAGCCAATGCCTGTATTTTTCTTCATATCTATGTCACAACATGATATATAATTAAATTCAAAACACTATTTTAAATATATATTATTGAGTTAGCCAATATATGTCATTATTAATCTATATTTGTCCCAACACGGTATATAGTTATATTCACAACACTATTTTAATTTATTTTTGAGATAGCCGATGCATGTATTTATCTACATACCTATGTCACAACATGATATATGGTTATATTCATAACACTATTTTAAATGAATATTTTTTAGATGATTGTCATTATTTAATATATGTTTATTACAACGCTAAATAACTTGCAGGATTGAATTTTTATTTAAATGATTAATTTTTGAAACAAAAATAAAACATCAATTTAAGTGTAAAATTTCATTAAAAAGCTGAGATTTATAAATATTTAAAACCTAAACAATACTGCCCAGTTTGATGCAAAATCCTTACCTACTTCCCTTACGTATAGATTTTTAAGTATATATTAAAAATCATTTGTTTTTATTTACAGTTTGCCTTTTCAATAGATCTAAAAATCATAAAAGGTTCAAACTCAGATAAATTATTTTTGGAAAATGTTTTTAAAATGGAATAAATGTTGAATAGGCACCTGGAAAAGTTAAAACATTACAATAAATTTTATACCTTGTTATATATGGCACTAACACAATCATTTTTTTACAGATTTTGCTCAATATTTTATAATAATTAACATTTTTTATGAACTTAAGCAAAGTATAATTCTCGAGGAATATCAACAAAAGTTAAATTTACAATATTTACAATATATATTTACAACAATATCTTCCTTAATATTTATTTAAAATAGTTTTTAAATTTTTATTACTAGGTTATAAAATATGAAATTTAATATTATTAATTGAAATTTATACAACCTTCATGCCTCAAAAATGTTTTCCAATTACACAGGCCCTTATTATTAAAGTATACAGAAAAATAAGTAATTATTTCCTTTTTTTATTCAATTTGATTAGGTATTACAATATCTTTCTTAGGCATAGATTTTACAAGTCATTGAGACAAATAATCAAAATATACTAAACAAATTATTTAAAGCAACACAAGAGCGATGCAAATTATTTTATTTCATTTTTAATTATTATACATTATTTAAAATTTGTATCCATATACTAAATGTTCAAAAAATATTTTATGCAAAATATTCTATGAAATACCAATATTTTCGTGAAAACAAGGGTATACAGTCTCTTTAACCTAATTTTAAAAAAATTCCAATCTGTATGTTTAAGACGTAGGATTTTCAGCATCAAACTTCCTAACAGAATGTTTAATATCTGAAACGTTATAACTTTATTAAAAAAGGAAACGTATTTCATATTATTGGCATTACTCAGAGTAAAGCCTATCCTTTGAAATGCATCACTGATGTATCACTTGCTTTATTCTCAAATGAACGCTAGTCGATTTCAGAAAACTGGCAGAATTTAATCGGGGGTAAAAGAGAATGTGGAATCAGATTACATTAGCTACTCGGTGTACTAGTCTAAATCTAATTTTCACCCATTGAAAGGAACATTAACACATAGATATTTAAATAAGACTCTGCAAAGCTAGATCTTGAATTCAGTCCTTTGAACAAACTGTTGCTTATTTCTTAACACATTTCAATAAGAGCTTTCTTTGATTTTAGCACTCATCCTTGTTTATAATTTCTTTAAAGTCAAAAGTGTATTTAAAAGCTACATTTTCAGCTGAACTGGCTTCTTTAAAGCAATCGATTCCATATTCAATATTAAACAAAAGTCGTGTCTTGTTGAGAAGAAAGATTTTCTCAGATCATTAATAACAACCTAAATGATCATGAAGTTTTGTTACATGAGGAAAGACATTTAAAATAAACATAAAATCTCTACACAAAGTATAAAAATATCAGAAATCTACTTATCTCCAAAATAACTGTCGAAATTTAATAACTAATAATCTAATTTGTCCTAATCTTATTTTTTTCCAACAACACCACATAAAAACCCAACAACCCCCCCCCCCCACCCCCCCCCCCCCCCCCCCCCCCCCACACTATTTTATTTTATATACATAATAAGAATATATATACATATATATAAATATAATATATATATATAATATATATTATATATATAAAAAATATAAATATAAATATATATATATATATATATATATATATATATATATATATATATAATATAAATACATATAATATACATATACATATATAAACATATATATATATAAATATAAAATATATATAATATATAAAAATATATATATATATATATATATATATATAATATATAGGCGATAATAATATATAATATATAACTATATATATATATATATATATAAATATAATATATATATATATAGTTTATAAAATATATATATATAATATATATATATATATATATATATATATATAATATATTTATATAATATATAAATATATAATAAAATATATATATATATATATATATATATAATATATATATATATTAATATATACTATATATATAATATATATGTATATAATATATATACATTAAACATTATATATATATACATAATATACATATATACACATAACATACATATATATATATATATATATAGTTAGATAACCACATACATAAATATATATATATATATATAGATCAACTATATATATATATATATATATATAATATATATATATATATAATATATATACCTAAAGTAAAGTACGGAGATATGTAGCGAAACCGAACAAAATGAAACAGGCTGGATAACTGTTAACTCTGGACACAAATATTTTAATTCAGGTGAATAATAAGTACACTATGTACAGTCAGTAGATTCTAAATATCTGGATCCCGTGCTTATAACATTCACACAATTACGATTCCGGTACAATGAAGCTAGTTCTTCTAAATCACTGAACAGTTCGCTAAATGCCGTACAATACGCTGACACTACAACCCCCAAAAACGGTGTTGAGGGGGGGGGGGGGGGGGAATTAGTGCAAGGTTCAAACACTCAGAGTGCGTATCACGGTGGAGTTCGTTGAGGAAACTCCAGATGCAAGACGATCCAAACTGAGAGTTAGAGTCACTCTCAGCGACCTACTTCTATGCACGAAGTAGAAAAAAAATAGTAAGAAACTGCGAATGGGATCCCAAAGTCGAAAGTCGACTTCTTAGCAAACAGAGACGCTGGCGGTCTCTAAAACAAGCAAACTCCGGAAATCGGAGAGACGAGTGGACTCCTCTCGAGCTCCACACAACAGCTAAAAAAAAAAAAGCAACTCTCGAGAAAAAGCCCCTTCTTGGCTTAGCCAATGTTCTTTTATAGGGGTCCCGGTTCCCTTCACGCAATTCTTCCGGAACCTTCCTGAACCAGGATGATGCAATCTTGTGGCGAATTCCCGCCTGAATCAGCTGTTCCGTTTCCAGATGTGGCCGAAAGGCCGTCTTTAAATCAGCCGACCCAAACAACTTAAATTATTTTTTCGCTACCGCTAACGGGTGCACATGTGGCACTATAGTGTAGCTATATTTATAATCATTTTTCCGAGTCTTTTCACTCAAATAGTCTCACAAAGTCTCAGACTCCCTGGCTTCAGCGCACGGACAGTTTTCAATTACATACATTTAAGTGTGAGTCGTGGGTTTGTTGAAGGGACCTAGTACAAAGACGTGCATTGTTAGGACCACCCGTTTCTACCTGCCATAACCGTAAACCGTTTCCACTGCGAAAGGTCACCTTCAGCTCCGCTTTCGCTAGTTTAATGTAACGGATCGTTACAATATATATAAATTAATGTATATATATATATATATATATATATATATATATATATATATATATATATATATATATATATATATATATATATATATATATATATATATATATATATATATATATATATATATATATATATATATATATATATATATATATATATATATATATATATATATATATATATATATATATATATATATATATATATATATATATATAATATTATATATATATATATATATATATATATATATATTATATATATATATATATATATATATATATATAATATTTATATATATATATATATATATATATATATGTATGTATGTATATATGTATGTATGTATGTGTAACTGGAGCTGACTGGGGCAGGTAAAATAGGTTCGTGGTCATAATGTCCTCAAAGTCTTCAAACGATACATCTGGGGGTGGCAGGCCAAGTATGGTTGTCTTCTGCTTGTTCCCTGCTTCTAAATTTCAAGGAACCAGCTGGAGTAATGGTAGCATACCTTAAGCTACAAGTGCTCTTCGGGTGGTGATAAACTGCTAACAGCTTTCCAGCCTTGTGTGGATTTAGTATAATGTGTGTATCACCTGCTTCATTGAAAAAAATGTATTATATATAGGTAATCATCAGTTGACACACTTAAATTATTTAACAAGTCTTTTTACGAGATTTTTTTCCATAATGGAGTTCAAAATAACAGTTATAATATTTTAAACAATTTTACATATACTTTTATTTAAACTTGATTGAGTAAGAATATTTTTATGAAATAATTTTATCCCAAAAACTTCGTAACAAGTCATAATGATAATATTTTTCTAAAACATCAAACTAGTTAAAGTACATATATACATAATTTTTTAAACTACAAAATTTTACTTTCATTTCATAATTAAATATATTATTCTTCTAAAAATTATTTACTCGGAACCTTCAAAGAATAATATGTTTTTCGATTGGAATTTATTCTGTTGAAACTGAACTTCTTAAAAAAAAAAGAAATCTTTATACATTATTTTTATAGGTAAGTTAATCAAAGAAAATTTATTTAAAATGTTATAAAAATAAAAAAAAAATTCTGAAAATATGGAAAAATGAAAGTATTTTAACAAAATATTATTATAGTTGTTAAATTATTTCAAACAAGTTTTCTTTAACAAAAACATAGAATTTTTCATGTTTGGAGTAATTTCACAAATTTCTTTTATTTGTTTTAATAGAGTATTTTTTATTTAGTTAAATTTATTTAACATTACTGTTCACCTTCTACGTTATTAGAACATGTAAGCTTTAAAAAGCACTATAATTAAAAAATGTCTGTTTTTCTTTTAAGCATACTGTCATTCAGTCTTTACATAGTTTACTATTTTTATTTATTATTTTATTTAGTTAACTATTTATAAATATATGTTTATGTATATAAATATATTTACAAAGACATTTATCGGATAGATACTAAGTTATTTATAAATCTACCGAAAACCTATTTTTTCAGAAAAGTATGACAATTAAATATATTATGTTGGGGGAAAAGAAATCCATTATTGTTTTCGGTAGGTGGCTGTAGTGATCGATATCTCGTAAAGTATCAATCAAACAATTTCAAATTTATGCTCATTGTCAAGGTGACATTTCACACTAAAACAATATTTTTAATGTTTTTTGTTTGGTCTCTTCAGATTTGAGTTACAGGGTGTTAAAAAATGGAAGTCAACAAAGAGAAAATTTGTTACATTTTACAGTTTTTCTGTGATAAAGGCCAAAATGCAAGCCAGGCGGCTAAGATTTTGAAAGATGTTTATGGTTCCGATACTGTAACAGCTAATTACTTGCAAGTTTCGTGTTATTAATTGTGGTGTTAGGCATTTTTGATGTTAAAGTTGCACTTCGCACAGGCAGGCCTGTTGTCGAAAATATCTATAAAATCACAGAAATAATCAAAGTTGACCACATGTTAGTAGTTGCAGCATCGTCCAAGAGCTAAAACTCGACAATAAAATAGTTTTAAAACCATTTGCGCAAAGTTGGATTGAAAAAGAAGCTCGTTTTTGGGGCTAAAGAAGCATGTTTGGGGGGCCACACCAATTAACACCAAAAAACAGTATGGAACGAATTTCCGTCTGTGAAGCCTTGGCCAAACTGAATGAAATCAAACCATTTTTTTTTAACTGATGGTGAATGAGGATGAGAAATTGGTGAAATACGACAATCTTGTGTGAAAACGATCTTGGTCAAAGAGCATTGAAGCAACTCAAACGGTGGCCAAACCAAGACTAACGGCCAGTTCTACTACATACTACTGTGTATTTGGTGGAACTGGATTTGAATCATATATTATGAGTTGCTTCCGTATGACCAAACACTAAATTCAGATCTCTACTGTCAACAACTGGACCGTTTGAAGCTAGCGATTGACCAGAAACGGCCAACAGAAGAGTTGTGTTCCATCAGGACAACACCAGGCCACACACGTCTGTAGTGACTCGCCAGAAACTCAGGGAGCTTGTTTTGAAGTTTTAATGCATCCACCATATAGTCCGGACCTGGCACCAGGCGAATACCACCTTTTTCTCGTATTGAAAACTTCCTGAGTGATAAGAAATTGGGATCAAGAGAAGATTTTGAAAATCCACTACTAGAGTTTTTCCCCAATAATGGCCAATACTTCTATGAGAGATTCAATACGAAGCTACCTTTAAAATGGCAACACACTATACAACAAAACGGTGCATATTTGACCCAAATCGGACAATCCGAAACATGTTAAATAAAGTCATTAATTTCACTCAAAAATATTGGATTTCTTTATCCCTAACCTAATACTTTTATGTTCACAATAATAAGAACCAATGTAGCTCTACTATATTGATAATTAAATTATTAAATTTATTACACAATGTAATAATTAATTTTTTAAGACAAAGTCACAACAGACGGGTGATTTAAAAAATCTGCGTTTACAGGTATAAATTCGAAAAATTGTATTTTTAATATACTATACTTTCTATACATTCTATTTTTAACCTCGAAATTTCACTGTTTTATAACATAATAATTTCACAAATTTGGAAATTGAAATTCTAGATTAATTTCAGTTATAAAACATTGATAATTATAAATAATAAAAAGATATTATGAAGGACTGTGAGAACAAAATTGTATTGAATGTAAAGAAAATACATAATACAGCTGTGGAAAAACATTAGTGGTTAATAAATATGAATGCAAGCATAAAATGAATGCAATCTATAAAGCAGAAACATGAGGCTTCATATCTAATTTACCTTTGCCTGTTTATAGATCACTTATGTTATATTCTCTGGAAATAATGTTGGATTGTCATAGTGCACCAGATTTCTTATTTTGATATTTGTTCTCCTACGCAATGTTGTTTTATGTATGGGCGTTTATCAAAAATATTATATTATCCATGGCTACTCATATTGCTCTTTTAACCTTCATATGTATTCTATTATATAAAAAAGTGTGTAATTCTAAGTGTCACATTTTAAGGTAAACTGTAAAGCACCTATGACGAGGTTGTCATACCTTATTTAAGAGTTATTTTAGTAATAATTGCTGATAATTAATAATAATAATATAAAATATAACTAAGTAATCTGTGTTACTTTTAAACCGTGACGATACGTACTGGGCTTTTGAGGTCCGAACGTTATAAAAACATTCCACTCAAAATCATCCAATAGAAATAAACTTCCGAAAATATCAGTAGCTGTCTTATAGGTTTTCGAGAACCCAATAACATGCTTTTGTGCTATTTTCTCTGAATATTTTTTTATAAAAAAAGTGATATTTTTAAATTATTGGGGCTCCAGAAACCTGCTGAATGAGCATACACTTTTGTATTTTTATTTTCTGTTTGTGGTCCGAGGTGAGATGCATCATTGTTATTTAATTATATATCATTATTTGATTCCATCGTTATTTGATTAAAATAATGAAACATAAAGATGAAATATAAAGGTGTGATTTAAGTTTTTAAAACGTGTGTTTTTTATGTTTAGGATTTTGGAATACTACTAAAAATACGATCTACAGTATAAAATAGTTTTAGAAATTAATATTTAAAATAATCCGAATACATTTTACACTTTAAATAAAGTATTTTTGGTAACTCAAATCTTCTTTTCATTATCAAAAGTAATTTTATTGGTATTTGTATAAAAAAAAATGCACCAGTCGTCCGAGGAACAGCGCGCATTCTCATGTACCTCTTGTAAGGGTACTTACTTGTGGGTTTACTTTAAGCACTGGTTTGTTTTCATGATATCGGACGGATGCATAACAATGCCAATCGTTTTATAATTGTCTCAAAGTACAGGTACACCATAAACAATGTTTTTAGAGAGATGGATTATTTAGTATTTTTATTAGCTCTAAATGTATTCCAATGTCTGTTATGGCTGAATGTATCAATACTACAGAATTGTCTAATTCGATATAGAAGGATTTGCATACAACTTAATTACTCTAAGGGTTAAGTTTTATCACCACAAATGGTTTATTCTTTGGTAATGTTTATGTCTGTTTAAAAATAAAATTATTGCTACATAAAGTTCATGAGTACAGTTTTACTACTAACAATCTTGGGTGCCCTAAAATGAGTTGGTTAACCATAAAATCATAAAAAAATATTTAACAGCATTAAAAATTGCATGTAATAACAAAAGCTTTAGTTACAGTAATATATTCAGGAGTTTAGTTTATGGTAATAAATACATAGTATTTCAGACAGCTTATGACAGAATATGCTTTTAACAGCATTATATAGTTACCATAGGAAGGATAAGAGACGCAATTTCTTCATCCATGGAAAAGTCAAAGATGTAGATTACTTAGCCGTTTTCTTACAGCTGAGTAAACCACGTTCTTTAAGTTTATTTGGAACAATAGCCATTCTTTAAATTATGAGAAATCAGGAAGCATCATACAACAATTTAGATGAAAATTGAACTCGCAACCAGTGAAACATTGTTCCTTCTAAAAATGTCCTTTACCAGCTTGGCTGCAATAGGCACTAAAAAGTATAATATTACTTAAAACATTTTGAAACTGTAAATAATACCCTCATTTATATGAAATGTACAGGGTTTTACCGAATTTAATCAAGAAATTCGGATAGTTAATAATTGATACTTACAGAACAAATTATTAACACTAAACAATGGATTTTAAAATACTTCATAAAAATCACAAAATTTTGTTTGAAGAATTCGACGTTGGATAGAAAAAAAAGGCTAATAAGATATATAAATAGTGTTATTTAGCTGAAAAAAGTAATCGCTCAGTACAGATAATACTTCATATTACAGTTGCAGATGTAAGACAACTAGAAAGGTGCCGTTTCCGAAGTAACGGTTCCATAGGACATTTTATAGAGAATATGGACAGAACAAGGACAACCAAGCGTATTCAACAATACAATGTTTGATGATACACTGAAATACCAAAACAGTGGTCGGGTGGAATGTCCGGTAATAAGGCAAAAAGGACCAATAACACAGAATTACTGTTAGAGGCAGAAAGTAGTAAGTATCACAGTACAGACAATGCATCACAGTTTACTATCGGATTATTTCTGATAAAAAAGGGGCTTACAGAATGTTTTAGGAGTTGCAGCTTTGAAGGTTATTGCACAGTCAATACTGGTACACTGTCACAACTGTTTAATTGTAACAAGATTAAAAATACACCGAAAACTAGAAAAATATGACCACTTTGGAGTTACAGTAGTTTAAGTTTCTAAAACTTATACTTGGTGATTCATTTACTACCTTCAATCATTTAAAACTATTCTTAAAATGTTACATTTCAGTGAAGTTTTGGGGTTTTATGCAGTTAGATAGTCATACACATACGAAATAGAAAAAAAGCATAGTTTTGATAACCGTGTATCAAATATATCTATAAATGATTTCTAATTTTTAATAAACTTTAACAGATTATTGGCAAATATATTTTGAAACCAATCTCAAATACTAAAAACGATACATGCTTTGCACTGCAAATTTCTTACGAACTTTGTTTATATTTAAAGGAATCTATATTAATAGTTTGCGAAATTCACAGAACACACGTAGTTTCCCAAGAGAAATATAATTGGATAACTTAAGCAATTTGTTACATAATATATTGAAAATAATACCTATCTATATACTAATTTTCAAGAATCATTAAAACTTTAAAAATTAGGTATCCCATTAAGATAAAGCATTTGCATATTTGCTTAATTACATCTTCGTTTGTGAGTAGCGATACTTTTAATGTATTACTTAGATAATTTTACTTCTCTACTTGAACTATTGACTGAATCATAATAGCACCGTGATTATTTCTTATTGAAACCATATAAAGAAATCCCTTTTCCTTCTGTAGGGATTTTCGATTTTACATCAGATATTTGCTCAAACATGAACACCCATAATTTGTCTGCATCAGATATCTTACTCTGTTGTATCAATTTATTACCTTATTTATTGGAAACTACCTTATATAGATAACATACATAAAAATATGCATTTTAAGAGAACATTTTCTGCGTAACTTATGGCATCGAAGTGAGAATTCAGTAATTGTTCTGGGAGAAACAGAAATCAGAAATCGATTCAATTCCCCCCAATTCCCAATATATATATATATTGGAATATATATATATATATTCCCAAATATATATATATATATAATTCCCAATATATATATAAATATATATATAATATATATATAATAAATATAATATAAATATATATATATATATAATTACAAAAAATATATATATATATAATATATATATTATATATATATATATAATTAATAAATATATATATATTGAATATAAATATATATATATAATTCCATATATATATATAATATATTATAATTCCCAATATATATATATATATATATATTGGGAATATATAAATTATATATATAAAAAATATATATATATATATATATAATATATATATTATAAATAATATATTATATTTGTATATATGTATATATGTATATATGTATATATAAATAATATATATATAAATATTATAATATATACACATATATACATATAAAAAAAACATATATACATATATATATACAAATCTACATATATATATACATATATACATATATACATTTTTATATAAATAATATATAATATATATTATATATATATATATATATATAAT
>CM063500.1:41500595-41503095 GCA_032207245.1 Pardosa pseudoannulata
ATGATAGAATTATATTTTTAGTACAAATAAGAATATACATAAAATGAAATTATTCATTTGGAACTGAAACGAAAACAGTTATTTTTGGCGGAGCGAAAACCGGAACTGAACCGAAAACCGTTATTTTTGGCGGAGCGAAAACCGGAACTGAATCGATATTAATTTTTTAGTTGAACCGGAACGAAAACCGGAACAAAAAAAATTAAGGTTCGAAACCCTGGTCAGAAGTGATATTGGTACATAAGGGAACCTTGAAACTAGCTCAGTGGCCGAATGGCCAGGGTACGAAATCCAGACCCAAAGTCTGTGGGTTCGAGGCTGGCCATGGCGTTTGATCCCCAGTATGGACTATTAATTTTAAAATGTTATTTATTATTGAGTAATGTTCCAGAACATTTTATATCTTTCTTTATTTATTTCGTAAATAATTTATTTCTTGAATATTCTGTTAAAAATATTCGGGTATAAAAGCTGGTAAGGCAATTTCTCAATCTTGTAAATTTGCGAATTACTAATTGCTTCAATAAACTCTCCTGTTAGGCTAAACGGTGTGTTCATTCGAATCTTCGTGACAATATAAAATGTTAAAATTGAAGATATTTGATGGATAATAGACAACCATTAACATAGTATCTCAAAGGGGTGTAACGTGACAGTTAGATATAAATTGTTCTCAGTTATTTCGAAGTAGATACACACATCTAAGAATATAAAGAACTCTGGGTAAAAAATTTAAAAAGGGGCAATTCACACAAAAAGTAAAATTTTAATATTTAATACAAATATTCAAAAATTCAAAATTAGAAAAATATATTTAAAGATACTTAGAGTTAGCATTAATATAATTCAAATGTGTAATATATATTCCAAAAAAAATCATAAATATAATGAAGAACTTTTACAACACTTACAGTTTCGGAAAATCAGGTATAAATTAGATTATTTTTTTGACGTGAATTACAAACTATTTTGATTCATGTATATAAATAAAATATAATAGAATATACAAGAAATATTGATATGTTACTGTAAATTAAGTTTAGAGTTTAGAAAAAAAAACATTTGGGTATCCATGTTTTGGGGTTGTGTTAAATATATGAAACTCCACAAGTGTTAATAAAAACTGTAAAGTGAAATTCTTGTTTACTTTTTTTGTTTTAGAATGAGAAAAAATTACTGCATAACGTAATTCTGTCTGAAAATTTAACAAGATACTTCCTGCTGAGACCCCAAAATGAACTCCAGTTTTAACGTCTAGACTGAATGAGACCGTAAAAAATCAATAATGCTAATGTTTACACTAAATAAATCAGTCCAGTGTAGATTCACTTCATATTTAAAACAGCATGGTGTAGCGTTCATTTTAAAAGTAAAAAATATTCACATTAAGATGGATATTGTAACTCAAAAAGCGTTTAAACTTTAAAAAAAATTACGGTAGATTTTAAAAATATAAAATTACAAAATATTTGTATGTTTTCCAATTAGTAAAAAATTGATCTAAATTTCGATATTTGTAATTAATCCTACATTTTTTTCATTACTATCATACATTCTTGGGCAGATATGAAGTTAGAATAGAGATTACAATATTTAAAATGAATATAAGATAGTAAAAAATTTATAAATAAAATTTGCAAAGACACAATAGCAAGGTAATTATATTAACTAATTATTTATAACTTAATTATCTGTAATTATTTATGCCTAATGCTTTGCGCCAAGCGTTGACCTTGGCGATTTTCTGGCGATGAGTGTGTATTCGCCTCAAAATGTTACCTAAAGTACTATAAAAGTACCCAGTACAATAAAAGTTTTTGTTCTATGTAGTAGCCGTGAGCCAGTAATAAAGGAATAAACGTTGTTAAGTTTTAAGAAGTTTTATTAGTTTTCTTTTGAAGTTGTTTAACAAGTAAAATTTGAAGTATACTTCGTAGTTATCCAACAAATAAAACATAATGTTTGCATTAATATAATAACAATTAAGGTAATAATGGACATTTTAAACCTATATTTTATATATTACAACTAACTTCTAATACACTGTCTACCAATAAGTATTTGGACACCTGTGACAGAAAAGAAAAACTAACTTTATTCAAAAACAATAGTAGGTAGAACCTCCACGAGATAAACAATGACATGTGCATACACAAGTCCACAGATAAGCTACTATACTCGGGGAAGTAAGCATACTCAGTTCCTCAACTAGCGGGGGTGCACCCTTAATTCGGCTATCCAACTTGTAGTAGAGGTTCTCCATAGGTTTTAGGTCTGGGTTCTGGGCAGGGCAGTCCATTCTATGAACTCCATTGGCAATACACCATGCCTTGGTTAACCTCGAAACAGGACAACTGGCATTGCAGTCCTGAAAGTAACAAGGGTCCAACCCGTAAAACTGCCACAACGTAGAAAGCGCATTGTTATCCAAAATAGTGTAGTAGTCATCGGCGTTGAGCTTACCATGAATGGTAACCAAGGGTCCCAGTCCATACCGGGG
>CM063500.1:41513095-41518095 GCA_032207245.1 Pardosa pseudoannulata
AAAATAACGACAACAACGAAAAATCTTGCATATTTGAAATAAACAGACTATGGGTTTTAAGCTTGTTCCCTGCTTCTAAATTACGAAGACCCCATTGAGCAAACTCTTTCATTCAACCTAGTAGTCCTCATTAAACCAAAGTTGCAACTTTTTACCTTAATAGGGTCAAGTATGGCTCAGATCGTGCTTCTTTTGATGTGCTTGTATCACGACAACAAAAACTCTTGCACATTTGAAATATACAGACTATGAGTCTTATGCTTGTTCCCTGCTTCTAAATTACGAGGATTCCCTTCAGCAAAGTAGTTCATTCAACCTAGTAGTCCTCAATAAACCAAATTTGTACCTATTTGCCTTATTAGAGCCAAGTATGGCTCAGATCGTGCTACTTTTGACTAAATGGCATCAGAAATAACTACAACAAGAAAAAATCTCCCACATTTGAAATATTCAAGTTAATTCGTAAAATATAATTTTTCCCTTTTGAAATATTAGAGATGTACTTCCAAGCAAATAAAAAATATGTTTAAGGAAATCGCTTTTCTATCTCGTAAAACAGCTGCACTGAACGTGAATGATTTTCCCCGGGTGTAAAACAAAACCTAGGAATCGAATACGTTCGTTCTCCAAGAGAATAATTCTTCAGGCAGAAAATCAGGATGTGATACGTATCCATATATCACTGCAAAACACATGGGAGAAGTATATATGCATATGTATAGATATATAGATATATCCATTTAAATATGTAACCTAAAGAAATAAGGCAAAACGCAATTATAAAATTGACATTATATGTGAAAATATACAACGTGACCTATTGGAGAAATTATATATTTTCCCATAATACATACATGCATAATAGCATGATATACAATTCCCATGAGCTTTTAAACTTAAAATAGATATAATAAAAAAGATTATTGAAATTCATAATATTTAAATGTTTTCGGAAGTGTTTCAGAATATTAGAATATAAGTATTGTTTCGGGATTCGATAGAATTCACAATTAGGTTTCAACAAACGATGCGTTGTTAAAGTTATTACTAAATTATTAGCCAGTTTTATTTAATTTTAAGTTAAAAGGGTTTACGCGAGAGATATATCGTAAACATTATTGTAACAATACGCAATGAAAAGCTTAGTGAAAGTTAAAAAAATTGTAATTGTTGTATAGGAAAAATTATTTTTTTAAAAAACTATCCTATACATATATCCTATATATATCATATATATATATATATATATATATATATATATATATATATATATATATATATATATATATATATATATATATATATATATATATATATATATATATATTTCCCTGTACAAATGCGTAAAATAAATAATATACATTATTTTAATGTTCTTAACAGTATATGACGCTCGAAAAAAATCTCAATAAAATCAGTATTTTATACACACACACATATATATATATATATACATACACACGCATATACACACAACACACACGCATTCAAACACACACACACATACACACAAACACACACACACACACACACACATATATATATATATATATATATATATATATATATATATATATATACATATTTATGTGTATGTGTATAATTTGTAATTAATTTCATTTTGTGATTTATAAATATTTCTATATATGTCCTACAACGCAAACATTTTGCAAAAAATGTTAAATATATATGTTTCAATTTATAGAAACAGTATTTCAATCTTAAAGGTTAAAGATTGTTTAATAACTTACCTGGAGAAAGGAAAAATTTGAACTCTTGTGTTAAAAGCAGCAATACATCAAAGAGTAAGGCGCAATCAGTCTTCTCTTGGTCTTGTCTCAACAGCATATTTTAATATAAAAGTAATCTTAAATTAACATTTCAACAACTTTTATACGAAAAAAATATTTTTTATATGAATTTTTTTTATTAAATTGAATTCAATAAATTGAGTTATATTAAATCCAATTAAATTATAAATAATATTCCAAACAAAATTCTAATTGTTGTTGAATATTTTACTTGACCTATGCAAAAATATGAGCACTGTAGGTAAAAAACAGCATTGATCAAAGAATAAGTTTTATTTACCACCTTCTGTGGTCTTATCTCAACGCATATATCATAATGTAAAATCTATATTTTACTTGTTTATAAGTGTTATTTTACAACCTACATACACGATTTCAATTTTACTTTGCAATGAAATTTAATTTAATTCAATTCAATTCAATACAATTCAAAACAAAGTGTAATGTTCGGTGAAAATTTTACATGGCATAAACTGTTAAGTCTGGTTGCAAAGATACAATTCTACTACTCAAAGAGAAAAATGCTTTTACTCCCTGTTTAGACTTGTCCACATGTATTGAAATGAAATAGTTATCTTAAGGTAACCGACCATTTTCAAATATCAATTTTCGTGAAAAATATGGAAAACAAATTATATCTTTATTTGAAATATCCGTCCTTTAACTTTCGAAAACAGATTTCAGCTTGTTTTTACAGTCATTAGAAATCATGATATATATGTTTAATCGTCAGTGGATGTGTCGAAGAGATACCGGAAGTGTGCAGTTAAAGGGCTTTACTTTGAATGTTATCATGGAAAATGTCGTAAATAGCGTATTATAGATTCTAAATAAATAAATAAATTACTAAACAATATTTCTGAATGTTTATCAAATTATAAAACACTTAATGAATTTATCCAATAAAAATCTGTAAATTGATATCTGGAAAACTGTGATTTTGCTACACCACCACACCTTAACAGTCATAACTGCTAAAATAATTTTTAGAATTTAAATAGAATTTAAATGTATGTTTCTGATGTTATGTATGCATTGATCCTCAGGATTATAAATATATTCACTTTGAGATTGGTAATGGGCAATTATGTTAGAAAAATCCTTTTTTTCTTGAATTTTTGCTCTAAATTACTTGATTGGTTATAACTCATTTATACATTAGAATATTTTCATTCTGGAGGTTCCATGCATACATAATGGAAATATGTCTACATTTATCCAAGTAAAACTTATATGTTTGGTTATTTTTTCAGTTAGGAGTGTATGTGTAAAATCATAAAATGGTTGTTTTTCCTCTATTTTTGAAAATTTTTAAAACTATATATATATATATATATATATATATATATATATATATATATATATATATATATATATATATATATATATATATATATATATATATATATATATATATATATATATATATATATATATATATATATATATATATATATATATATATATATATATATATATATATATATATATATATATATATATATATATATATATATATATATTTATATATATATATATATATATATATATATATATATATATATATATATATATATATATATATATATATATTATATATATATATATATATATATATATATATATATATATATATATATATATATATATATATATATATATATATATATATATATATATGTTTATTTTCATATTTTTCAATGTTTTATAACCTATTGCAATATAAAAATATATTTCCATAAAAAACGTTATTTAAAAATTTCGACTCAGAACTTGGTGGGTTACCTTAAATTGTTTGTTTAACAACTTTTATGTGATTATAATAAAGATTTTATTAAAGATTCAATTTATTTTTAAAATTAAATTGAAATCAACGAATTGAATTATAATAAAATAAATTAAACTATAAACATTATTCCAGAGTACGGTAATGGTAGTTGAATTTATAACCTGGCCTAGACAAAAATATAGCACTGTTGGTAAAAAGCATTTTTAAAAAAGAAAGAGTTACTTCATCTTTGGACTTATCTCAACACATATATGATAATGTAAAATCTCTATTTTACTTATTAATATGTCTTATTTTACAACTTACATGCACACAAATTAAATTTTATTTTATGATGAAATTGTATTTAATGAAATTAAATTAAATTAAATTAAAAACAAATGGCAATGTTAATTGAATAGTTTACATGGCTGAAGAAAAAATGTGAATTCTGGTTGCAAAGATACAATTAGACTACTCAAAGGGAAGCATGCTTTTACTCCTTGTTTGGACTTGTCTCAATACATATATTGTAATGTAAAAGTTATCTAAATTGAAATTTTAACATATTTTTACCAAGGAAGATTTTAATTAAAATTCGATTTATTTTTACAATTAAATTGAATTTAATGAATACAATTATATTAAATAATATTAAACAATAAACAATATTCAAAACAAAACGGTAATGATAGTTGAATATTTTAACTATCCTAAACAAAAATATGGGCCCTGTTAACAAAAAAGCATTGTTCCAAAAGGAAATGTTTATTTACTTTTTCTCTGGTCTTATCTCAACACATAATGTAAAATTATACTTTACTTGATAATAAGTATTATTTTACGATAAGTATTATACTATTTTATTTTATAATGAGATTGGATATAATGAAATTAAACTGAATTAGATTTAAAATAAAGTGTAATGTTCAGTGAATATTTTATATGACCAAAGCAAAATTGTTAAGTCTAGTTACAAAGATACAAATGGACTACTCAAAGAGAAAAATGATTTTACTCCCTGTTTGAACTTGTCTCAACATATTTATTGCAAGGTAAATTTTTTCTTAAATTGACATTTCAACAACTTCTATGTGACAAAGAAAGTTTTTTATTAATATTCAATTTATTTTTAAAATTTAATTGAATTCAATGAATTCAATTATATGAAATCAAATTAAACTATAAACAATATTCCCCAACAATAGGGTAATGATCGTTGAATATTTTACCGGCCTAAACAAAAAGTATGGACACTGTTGGTAAAAAAGCATTGTTCGAAAAGAAAGGCTTATTTACTTCCTCTTTGGTCTTATCTCAACACATATGATAATGTAAAATCTATATTTTACTTGTTAATAAGTATTATTTTACAACTTTCATACATAAATCCAATTTTATTTTATAATGAAATTGAATTT
>CM063500.1:41523095-41525595 GCA_032207245.1 Pardosa pseudoannulata
GTCAACAGAAAAGGTCAGAACTAATCAACAGGAAAGGAGAGGAGACCTCACACAAGTTTGGACACTCAATAAAAGCTTTTACAACATGAATGGGATACAATGCCACACCATCCGTATTCTCCAGACCTGGCACAATCGGATTATTATTTGTTACGGTCACTCCAAACCTTTTTAGACTGTAAAACCTTCACCTTAAATGAGGAGGTCTAAAACCACCTCGATCAGTTTTTTGCCAGAAAAGACGAAACATTTTATGAGCGTGAAGTTATGCTACTACCAGAAAGATGGAAAAAGCTGTTGGACCAGAACGGTCAATATATAATTTAATAAAGTATTTGTTTATTATACGAAAACTGTCTTTCATTTCCACAAAAAAAAAACGAAATTACATTCCGAACAACCCAATATATTTCTTTGGCTATCTATTTGCTTGTTACTTGTTTTATTTATTTAGTCATACACACACACACAGACACACACACACACACACACACATATATATATATATATATATATATATATATATATATATGTGTGTGTGTGTGTATATATATATATATATATATATATATATATATATATATGTGTGTGTGTGTGTATTATATATATATATATATATATATATATATATATATATATATATATATATATATATATATATAATATATATATATATATATATATATATATATATATATATATATATGAAAAGTATGATAATTAGGAGTGATGTTGCCAATGACCATGAGGAGTTGTGACCTCACACTATATTTAAACTAGTTTATGGTGCAACAACACTTGTGGAAGTCACAACATCATACGCCCAGAAAGAAGTCAAAAATTGCAGATGAAGCAAAACCACAAAAACTACACTAAGTACAACACAACATGACAGATAACTATAATAACTTTATATAAGAATTAAGATATTCGATTATCTAAAGAATCGATACACACATTTATTAATATGCAAGAATGTGTACTTCCGCATTTCTTAAATACCAAACTAAAGCAGCATATTGTAAAGGAACAAACAAAGTACAAGATAATTTTTTTCCGATAATGGATAATGCTCGTCAATGACAATGAGTGAGATAATGCTGTGATACATTTAGTAATCCGAAACTTTCTATCGATTTGAACATAATATAAGAGACTTATTCTTGAAAATGGAGTACTCTTTTATGTTATGATGACAGTGCAATTGCATAATAAAGAACAATAAACTTTTAGGCTAGAAAAATTGTTTAGCAATTTGTTATAGTATGTAAAAATATATTTTATTGAAAACAACCTTGAGATAATTACTTCCTTCTAAAGTACTTTATAAACATACAATATTAATTTTATAAACTAAAAGTAAATCACATTTATGAAACCGAAGAGATAAACTTCATTATAGAGTATAATTATTTTGAGGATAAATAAATCAGCGAAAAAAAATGTATAATGAATGGATTTAGAAACAGAAAAAATGCCTACTTCTGCATTTCTTAAATACCAAACTAAACTATCATATCCTAAAGGAATGAACTACAACATAATTTCTTTCCGATAATGGATAATGCTCTTCAATGACAATCTGTGTGATAATGCTATGATACTTTTAGTAATCCGAAACTTTCTATCGATTGGCACATAATGTAAGAGTCTTATTCTTGTAAATGGAGAAGACACTACTTGATGCTGACAGTTAAATTGCATAATAAATATCAATAAAATTATAGGTTAAAAATTGTTTAGCAATTTGTTACAGTATGTAGAAATATGTTTTATTGAAAACTACATTGAGATAATTACTTTCTTCTAAAACAATTTATAAACTTAAAATATTAATTTTATAAATTTGAAAGGTTTGAATATAAAGGTTTGGAACATAATGTAGAAGTGTTTTCTTAAAAATGGAGAAGACTCTTCGTGATGCTGACAGTAGAATTGCAAAATAAAGTTCAATAAACTTATAGGTCAGAAAAATATTTAGCAATTTGTTATTGTGTGTAGAAATATGTTTAATCGAAAATTACCTTTAGATATTTACTTTCTTATAAAACAATTTATGAATTATAATATTAATTTTATAAACTGAAAAGGAAATCACAGTTTCAAAGCAGACATATCAATTTAATTGTAGGGTAGAGTAATTTTCAGCATAAATAAATTAACAAGAAAAAATTTATAATGAAAAAGTTTAGCCACATCAAAAATATCTACTCGAGAATTTCTTAAATACCGAATTAAAGCAACATATCCTATAGGATCAAACAAATTGAAAGGTAATTTCTTTCCAATAATGTGTAATGCTCGTCAATGACAATGTAAGTATAAGATGATTCTATAATACTTTTAGTAATCCGAAACTTTGTATAGATTCTAACACAATGTAAGAGTCTTATTCTTGAAAATGGATATTACTCTACTTGATGTTGACAGTACAATTCCATAATAATGATCAATAAACTCATAGGTTAGAAAAATTGTTTAGAAATTAGTTATAGTACGT
>CM063500.1:41530595-41533129 GCA_032207245.1 Pardosa pseudoannulata
CATCTAGCAAGCCTCCCTGATGGATCTTTCAGTTATGTTCGATTTCTTAAGTAGTCAAGAAGACTTCTAAATTATGCTAATTTTCTGTTGCATTAAAATATTTCTAGAAGGTTCTGTTACCTTATAAAAGCCTCTGTAAAAACTGCGAGCGGAAGTTGTTGTTTTGAGTACGAGCTAGGTAGCTTGGACTTTAATAAATTGTTATTTCTTAAGCTTGACTCTTGATTGTGTTCCACCTGTACTTTCATATACATGACATTTGGTGGAGGCGCCTGGTAGATTGTATTGCAATCAGTCTGGAAGAAACTGAGTGTCGTCGAAGCCGTCGACTCCAAAACCTGCCCCCGGAACACGGACTTTACGAAGGCAAGGCGAGGCAAGTAAAGGCGAGGAAAATGACGGAGCCGGAATTTAAGTCCTCACCGATCCTTGTTACTCCAATCATGATTAGGGAGCCAAGAAAGCCGACTATCTTTAAATGCGAGCCCGGACAGGATCCAACAGAGTGGTTGAGGGAATATCTCCGGGTATCAAAATTCAATCAATGGGATGATACCCTGAGTTTAGCAAATGTGTATTTCTTCCTAGACCGAACGGCGAAGAAATGGTTTGAGAATAATGAGGGCATGTTGCTATCATGGAAGAAATTTGAAGATGAATTAAAAAATACTTTCGGCAAAGAGGAGTTGTATAGAAGGCAAGCCAATGATAGACTCAAAAATCGTGCCCAGGAATTTAGTGAATCTACCCAATCGTACATTCAGGAGGTTTTGAGACTTTGCCAACAAGCAGACCCTAGCATGTCAGAGGACAACAAGATATCTCATCTTATGAAAGGGATAGCCGAGGATATTTACCAGGCACTATTAACAAAAGAAATTATGACTTTACCCGATTTTATTAAATGGTGCCAGCATATTGAAGAAATTAATCAGAAACGGATTAGGCATCAAAAGTTTTTAAGATTACCCAATGTCGTACCAATAGCCTCCACCAAATGTCACGTAGATGAAAGTACAGGTGGAACACAATCAAGAGTCAAGCTTAAGAAATAACAATTTATTAAAGCCCAAGCTACCTAGCTCGTACTCAAAACAACAACTGCCGCTCGCAGTTTTTACAGAGGCTTTTATAAGGTAACAGAACCTTCTAGAAATATTTTAATGCAACAGAAAATTAGCATAATTTAGAAGTCTTCTTGACTACTTAAGAAATCGAACATAAAATTACTGAAACAAATTTGTCCTGACGCAGGATCGAACCGGAGACCTTTCGGTTCGTAGCCCGCGACTCTAACCATTGCGCCATGGAGCTCGGTAGTGTCGTTTGAAATGAGGCATTATATATATATATATATATATATATATATATATATATATATATATATATAATATATATATTTAAATATATATATATATATATATAATATATATATATATATATATATAATTATATATTATATATATATGTATATAAGTATATGTGTGTATATTATATATATATATATATATAATATATATATATATATTTATGTGTGTGTGTAGGACTGTTGTCAAGACGAAACCTTAGTTTGACCTTGTAAAAATATTGTAGAAAAAAAGCATTAGAAATTAAGGAGAAAGTAGTTAAAAAAGTATAAACTGATGAAAAATATATTTCTAAACATGTCATATCAGGCATTTAAATGTGAACTTAAAAGCAAAATTAATTCGGAGATCGTTGAAATATTTAAAAAATGTATGCATTTCTTGACAATTTAATGTTATAGATTTATCATACGATAGCATTTATTTTGATTTTTTCATTTCTAATCGTCATTTCTACATAAAATATACCCTATCTAGAAGAAAAATGTTGTGTTGAAGTAATTTTAAAGATTGATAACCTGAATTTTAATTTAGCTAGTCAAAGTTTCATAACTGTGAAATATGATATCCCATAAATAGTTTCTTACTATTAACTTTATCAAAGCTTTAAAAATATTTGCAAATAAAAACCGAGAATTTCTTCACTTAAAAAATTGCTTCGCATCTAAGGTAAACGGTTAAAGTCATATCAACTATAAAATTATTTTTGGAGCAATTTTTTCTGTATTAAATCGCCTTTTAAAGCTATTAATATATGTTTAAAAAAAAAGTTTATTGCAGAGTGTGTCGAAACTTTCATGAATAATGATTTTAATTTTGCTCACTGATATTGAAAATTGTTTATGTAAGAATAAAATTTGAAATTATTTTCCGAAAAATGGTCTTTAAACTTCAAGATAGCAGCTGAAGTTTGAAGCTTTACTTGAATGTTAAACATTTCATTTCATATTTTGGTAGCTATAAATTTCAATTAGTATTTTCATCTTTCTTCTTGTATAAATTGATAATTTCCTTTTCCATATCAGTCTTATTTTAAAAATTATCTATTCATACCGTCAATTCTATTTGATTTTTCCTAATCTATCAAATCATAATACATTTCCTAATTTATATCTAGTTCTGTTTTTAACTAATGTTTTAATCTAAGATATATCTATATGTCCATAT
>CM063500.1:41538229-41543229 GCA_032207245.1 Pardosa pseudoannulata
TAAACGTCAAGTATGGCTCATATAAGATTGTTTGACTGTGCTTGTACGAACGAAAATCTTGCATATTTTGAAATAAACAGACTATGGGTTTTAAGCTTGTTCCCTGCTTCTAAATTACGAAGACCCCATTGAGCAAACTCTTTCATTCAACCTAGTAGTCCTCATTAAACCAAAGTTGCAACTTTTTACCTTAATAGGGTCAAGTATAGCTCAGATCGTGCTTCTTTTGATGTGCTTGTATCACGACAACGAAAACTCTTGCACATTTGAAATATACAGACTATGAGTCTTATGCTTGTTCCCTGCTTCTAAATTACGAGGATTCCTTGAGCAAAGTCGTTCATTCAACCTAGTAGTCCTCAATAAAAACCAAATTGATTTGCCTTAAAAAGTATGGCTCGATCGTGCTTCTTTTGACTCTGTTTAGACAACGAAAATCTTGCACATTTAAAATAAAAACATTATGATTTTTCCCTGTTAATTACGAAAATAGCAAAATATTATATATTTTTAAAATAATGTAATTTTCTAAATATCAAGTAATAGATCGTGCTTCTTTTACTCGTAAAACGAAAATGCACATTTGTATACAGAATAATTATGCTTTTCAGTTAAAACAATTCTGAGAAAATTTCATTCAACCAATATTAAACAAAATTTGTATATTTATATTATAAAAGTATGGCTCAGATCGTGCTACTTTTGATATCTCAGAAATAATCAAACAAGATCTTATTTAAAATATTAATATTCGTAAAATATAATTTTTTCCCTTTTGAAATATTAGAATTGTATATAAGCAAAAAAAAATATTTTTAAGGAAATGATTATTGAAAAATATAAGAATTTTTCCCCTAAAACAAATAGAAATATAATAAAAATATTTGAAATCAATGTGATAATCCATATATCACTGAAAAATGGGAGAAGTAATATTATTTTAGATTAAACTATATCTTAATATGTAACAAAGAAATAGTTATAAAATTGACATTATTTTTAAAATATAAACAATATTAAAATTATATTATATATAATTAAAATGTTTTATGTAAACTATAGATATATTATTGAAATATAAATATATTGTTTCAGATATTAGAATATAAGTATTGTTTTATTCGATAGAATTCACAATATATCAACAAACGATGCGTTGTTAAAGTTTATTACTATATTATTAGCCAGTTTTATTTAATTTTAAGTTAAAATTACGCGAGAGATATATCGTAAACAAATCAAAACGCAATAAAAGCTTAATAGTTAAAAAATATATTATAATATTTTTAAATATATATATATAATAAATATCATATAAAAAATTATATAAATTACTATATAAATATATAATATTTTATATATATATTTATATGTATAATATATATTAAATAAGTAAATTTTAATGTTCTTAAGAGTAAATGCTCGAAAAAAATCTCAATAAAATCAGTATTTTATACACACACACACAATAATACAAACAATGATTACACCAAAAAAATAACAACAAACACACACAATTACACAAAAAAATAACACACAAAGCAACAATCATATAAATTAAATATATAATAAATATAAATATGCTTATAAAACTATTATATAAATATACATATTAATTTTTAAATTTAAGTTAACATTTTTTAATTAGTTAAAAATTTAAAATAATTCCTACAAGGAAAACACTTTCGTAAAAATGTTGAAAATATATTGTTTTATTTTATAATGAGAAACTAATTACATCCTTAGTTAAAGATTTGTAAATAAAAACTAGTAAAGACAACCAAATATAAACCTGTAGCAAATAAAAACATAACAAATAATTTCTACTGTTTGTAAAACACTTACATTATTATATTATAGCGAATATACAAGAAAAGCGCGAGATCGCAAAGAAAACTCTATTTACTTATTATTAATGTAGTCTCTAAAAAAACTAAAAACACCAAAACAGCAACACTAAAGAAAAAAAAAGCTCAAGCGTAGATTCAATTATAAGGATGAAAATAAAGATCTAGAATTAAAAAATTAATAACATACACAACCATGCGATAAGAAAAACTATTAATATCTCACTGACGAGAAAAGAAAAAGCATATCACAAAACTAAAAAAAGAAAATTTAAATATCTAAACCCACGCAATCCACATAGAACATTCACTACTACCAAGAGAGGAAAAAAAACAATAAAAACAAAACTAAATTATAAAAAAAAAGAAAAAAAACTAAAAACCAACAATTAACTAAAACAAAAAAATATAAGTAGTTTAAAAGAACAATAATATTTTTAAAATACCAAAAAAAGCGCAATGACAAGCTTAAATCAAAAGAATAAAAAACCACTGCAAATCAAAGAAGATATAGAAAAAAAAATATTGTTAAAATAGAAAAAGCTTAATGTACAAAACAAAACATGCAATCATAAGAATGAGGAAAACATTATGTACATATCGCAATAAAATAAAAAACAAAATAAAATTATAAATATCTCATCTGAACTCACCTTTTAGGTCATAGAAAATTGTATTGTCAAATAAACATCAACAGTAAACTAATAAAGACATTAAAAAAAAATACTATATGTAAACATTTATAAAAATAAAAATGTATAAATAACTATAATATAGAATATAGATAAAAGAATTCAAAAAAAATTGCTAATCATATCCCAAAAAATACCAACAATACCAAACCCTATATGATAAAATAAAAAAATTTGAGTATTATAAAACAAATAATTCACTTTGTTATTTATGTCTTTCCAAAGAATCATATTAAAAAAGAAAAAAAAAAGACACCAGAAAAACAACGACAAAAAAAAGAAAAAAGAAATTAGAATTGCACCGGTCAGAAAACCAAAATCAAATTTACAAAAAAAGCAAAAACAAATTTTCATAAAAATCACCTCTGAATTTGGAAAAAAGACCCATCATAACCAAAGTCATACCATTAAAAAACTAAAAATACCAAAATTCCAAACCAAAACCTGAAAACCCGAACGAAAACTGTCAAAGAGAAAATAAACTGAGAATAAAATATAATCTATAGAAAAGCTTAATTGTGAAAAATATTACCGATAGCTTTAAAAAAACGCTTAACACTTAATCTACCAAACAATATGAAAAATACAATCACAAACAACATTACAACAAACCAAATAAAATGTAAAAAAACAGTCTAGTTATTTTAAATTCTTTTAAAAAAATCTCAAAATCTATATAAAAAATAGTCATTAGGGGCGAATTACATTGTATTAAACAACATATAAAAGCTATTCATTAAAAAGAACCAACCCCAATGTAATATAATGCCCCAAAAAAAATGTTATAAATTTGTGATTCATAAAATAAACAAGAAAATATACATTAAAGAAATGACATTATATATCTGTACATAGAAAGTCTAAATTCAATATGAGTATACATAATTCACTTTATAACAAATATATAAACATATTACTAATATATATAAAAATATATAACAAAAAAATTAAAATATAACAATAAACCGAAAATAAAATAAAATATATAAAAAACAACAAAAAATAAAAAATCAAACAAAAAATAATTGAAAATATATTATAAAAATTAATACTATATGCAAAATAATTAACATAAACGACAAAGAGATTTTTATATAGATATATAGATTTAATATATTATATAAGAAATATATATTATGTAAAAATAAATATCAATGTGTGTTAGTGCGTATATAAAAACAAATTATATCTTTATTTGAAATATCCCTCCTTTAACTTTCGAAAACAGATTTCAGCTTGTTTTACAGTCATTAGAAATCATGATATATATGTTTAATCGTCAGTGGATGTGTCGAAGAGATACCGGAAGTGTGCGGTTAAAGGGCTTTACTTTGAATGTTATCATGAAAAAATGTCGTAAATTGCGTATTATAGATCTAAATAAATAAATAAATTACTAAACAATATTTCTGAATTTTATCAAATTATAAAACACTTAATGAATTTATCCAATAAAAATATATATATGGAAAACTGTATATATGTATTATAAAAAAATATATTATATATATATATATATATTTATATATATATAATATATATATATATAAATATATATATATATATATATATATATATAATTATATATATTTGTTGTTTTTTTGTGATTGATTGTAATAAATCAAAATTATTGAACATAAAATTTCTTCAAAAATCCTCTCTCCAATTTTAATTCATTTAAATATTTGACCAGTTAAATGGTTTAATCAAAGATACTAATTTTTTTCATAAAACTTTCTGTCTAAGCAGTAATTTCAAGCTGGTATAAACATGATTTCTTTTGCTGATATTGCATTAATATATATATATAAGTGTTTTTGTTGTAAAATTCTTGTTTTCATTATATACTTGTGTCATATAGAGTGATATCTATATTTGATTGTATATTGTCCAGAAGGATATATATATATTATAAATAAAGTTTTAAAATTAGACTTCTGAGTTATCTTAAATATGAAGAGCGACTGCATTCTCATTATTTTTAGTATATTCTCCTTGTTATTTATAAAAAATATATACATATAATATTTATTTTCATACTTTTCTATGTTTTATAACCTACTGCAATGACTAAAAATATATTTCCATAAAAACGATATTTAAAAATTTCGGTGGTGGGTTAACTTAAATTGTTTGTTTAACAACATTTATGTGATTATAATAAAGATTTTATTAAAAATTTAATTTATTTTTAAAATTAAATTTAATTCAATGAATTGAATTATATTAAAATAAATTTAACTATAAACAATATTCCAAAATTTACGGTAATGGTAGTTGCATATATATTATCTGGCCTAGACAAAAATATGGGCACTGTTGGTAAAAAGCATTTTTCAAAAAGAAAGAGTTACTTCCTCTTTGGACTTATCTCAACACATGTATGATAATGTAAAATCTATATTTTACTTATTAATATGTCTTATTTTACAACTAACATACACACAAATTAAATTTTATA
>CM063500.1:41548229-41555729 GCA_032207245.1 Pardosa pseudoannulata
GTCGCCGCACTGACGTCTGCGATTCGCTTCTCAAACGTCCCGAAAATGATCCGTTTTTGAAACGCATCATCACTGGGGACGAAAAATGGGTTGTATGCAACATCGTCAAACGCAAGAGGTCATGAAGCAAAAATGATGAACCGGATCAAACCATTTCCAAAGCCGATATTCACTAAAATGGTGATGCTGTCTATTTGGTGGGATTTTAAAGGAATCTGTTTTTTTTTAGCTTTACCGGATAACACAGCGATAAATTCGGAAGTCTGCTGTCATCAGCTGGACAAACTGAATGATGCATCTCAACAGAAAAGGTTAGAACTAATCAACAGGAAAGGTGTGGTGTTTCAGCAAGAGAACTCGAGACCTCACGCCTCGAGAGTTTGGTCACGCTCCAAAAGATTTTTCAACTTGAAAGGGATACAATGCTACACCCACCATATTCTTCAGACCTGGCACCATCGGATTATTATTAGTTACAGTCACTCCAAAATTTTTAGACGATAAAACGTTCACCTTAAATGAGGAAGTCAAAAACCACCTCGATCACTTTTTTGCCAGCAAAGACCAAAAATTTTTTGAGCTTGGAATTTTGCTACTACGAGAAAAATGGCAAAACATGTTGGATAAGAACGGCAATTATATAATTTAATAAAGTATTTTTTATTATATGACAACTGTCTTTCATTTCCACAAAAAAAAAACACGAAATTACTTTCCGAACAACCCAATATATTGTTATGGATATCCATTTGCTGGTTACTTGTTTCATTTATTTAGTCATACACATAATCACACATACATACACGCACACACACACACACACACACACACACATATATATATATATATATATATATATATATATATATATATATATAAATATATATATATATATATATATATATATATATATATATATATATATATATATATATATATATATATATATATATATATATATATGAAACGTATGAAAATTAGGAGTGATGTTGCCAATGACCATGAGGAGTTGTGACCTTACACTATAATTAAACTAGTTTATGTTGCAACAACACTCGTGGAAGTTACAACATCATGCGACAAGAAAGAAGTCAAAAATTGAAGATGAAGCAAAACCACAAAAACTACACTAAGTACAACACAACATGACAGATAACTCTAAAAACTTTATATATGATTTAAGATATTTGATTATCTAAAGAATCGATACACACAATCATTAGTATGTAAGAATGTGTACTTGAGCATTTCTTAAATATCAAACTAAAGCAGCATATCGTAAAGGAACAAAGTACAAGATAATTTCTTTCCGATAATGGATAATGTTCGTCAATGACAATGAGTGAGATAATGCTGTGATACATTTAGTAATCCGAAACTCTCTATCGATTGGAACATAGTGTAAGAGTCTTATTCTTGAAAATGGAGTACTCTTTTACGTGATGCTGACAGTGCAATTGCATAATAAAGATTAATAAACTTTTAGGTTAGAAAAATTATTTAGCAATTTGTTATAGTATGTAAAACTATGTTTTATTGAAAACTACCTTGAGATAATCACTTTCTTCTAAAGTACTTTATAAACATACAATATTAATTTTATAAGCTAAAAGTTAATCACCTTTATGAAAACGAAGAGCTTAACTTAATTATCTAAAGGTATAATGATTTTGAGGATAAATAAATCAGCCAGAGAAACATTTATAATGGATGGGTTTAGAGACAGAAAAAATGCCTACTTGTGTATTTCTTAAATACCAAACTAAACTATCATATCCTGAAAGAATGAACTACAACATAATTTCTTTCCGATAATGGATAATGCTCTTCAATGGCAATATGTGAGATAATGCTATGATACCTTTAGTAATCCGAAACTTTCTATCGATTGGCACATAATGTAAGAGTCTTATTCTTGAAAATGGTGGAGACTCTACGTAATACGGACAGTTAAATTGCATAATAAAGATCAATAAAATTATAGGTTAAAATTGTTTAGCAATTTGTTATAGTATGTAGAAATATGTTTTATTGAAAACTACATTGAGATAATTACTTTCTTCTGAAACAATTTATAAACTTACTATATTAAGTTTATAAATTTGAAAGGAAATCACAATTTTCAAACCGAACATATCCACTTAATTATAGGGTAGAATGACTTTCAGCATAAACGAATTGTTACTAAAAAATTTATAAGGAAAGTATTTAGCCACAGTAAAAATATCTACTCGTGCATTTCTTAAATACCAAACTACAGCAACATATCCTAAAAGAATAAGCAAATTGCAAGATAATTTCTTTCCGATAATGGATAGTGCTCGTCAATGACTATGTAAGTGTGAGATGATGCTATGAGATAATTTCTTCCTTCTAAAGTATTTTATAAACATACAATACAATTGATTTTATAAGCTAAAAGTTAATCACCTTTATGAAAACGAAGAGCTTAACTTAATTATCTAAAGGTATAATGATTTTGAGGATAAATAAATCAGCCAGAGAAACATTTATAATGGATGGGTTTAGAGACAGAAAAAATGCCTACTTGTGTATTTCTTAAATACCAAACTAAACTATCATATCCTGAAAGAATGAACTACAACATAATTTCTTTCCGATAATGGATAATGCTCTTCAATGGCAATATGTGAGATAATGCTATGATACCTTTAGTAATCCGAAACTTTCTATCGATTGGCACATAATGTAAGAGTCTTATTCTTGAAAATGGTGGAGACTCTACGTAATACGGACAGTTAAATTGCATAATAAAGATCAATAAAATTATAGGTTAAAATTGTTTAGCAATTTGTTATAGTATGTAGAAATATGTTTTATTGAAAACTAACTTGAGATAATTTCTTCCTTCTAAAATATTTTATAAACTTACAATATTAATTTTATAAACTTAAAAGGTTTGAATATAAAGGTTTGGAACATAATGTAGGAGTGTTTTCATGAAAATTCAGAAGACACTTCGTGATGCTGACAGTAAAATTACAAAATAAAGTTCAGTACACTTATAGGTTAGAAAAATATTTAACAATTTGTTATAGTATGTAGAAATATGTTTAATCGAAAATTACCTTCAGATAATTACTTTCTTATTAAACAATTTATAAATTACAATATTAATTTTATAAACTGAAAAGGAAATCACAGTTTCAAAGCATTCATATCAACTTAAGTCTAGGGTAGAGTAATTTTCAGCATAAATAAATTAAGAAGAATAAGTTTATAATGAAAATATTTAGCCGCAGTAAAAATATCTACATTTCTTAAATACCAAACTAAAGCAGCATGTTGTAAATGAACAAACAAATTACAAGATAATTTATTTCCGATAATGGATAATGCTCGTCAATGACAATGTAAGTGTGATATAGTACTATGATACTTTTAGTAATCAGAAAATCTCTATGGATTGGAACATAATATAAGAGCCTTATTCTTGAAAATGGAATACACTTTACTTGATGCCGGCAAAACAATTGCATAAGAAAGATTCATAAAATTATAGGTTAGAAAAATTACTTAGCAATTAGTTATAACAAAAAGATATATTATTGAAAACCACCTTGAGATAATTAATTCCTTCTAAAGCACTTTATAAATTTAGAATATTACATTTATAAATTTAATCATATTTGTGAAACCGAATAGATTAACTTAATTACAGAGTATAATTTTTTTAAGGATAAATAAAAGAACAAGAAAAAAATTATAATAAAACGATTTAAATACAGAAAAAAATATCTTTTTTTGCATTTTTAAAATAACAGACTATACTATCTCATTTTAAAGG
The DNA here is from genome assembly GCA_032207245.1 of Pardosa pseudoannulata. Lineage (NCBI taxonomy): Eukaryota > Metazoa > Arthropoda > Arachnida > Araneae > Lycosidae > Pardosa > Pardosa pseudoannulata. The sequence continues at coordinate 41,552,038 of CM063500.1, forward strand.
AACAAATTACATGATAATTTCTTTCAGATAATGGATAATACTCATCAATGTGTGTGACAATGCATGATACTTTTAGTAATCCGAAATTTTCTATCGATTGGTACAAAATGTAAGAGTCTTATTGTTGAAAAGGGAAAAGACTCTACGTGAGGATGACAGTAAAATTACATAATAAAGATCAATAAACTTATAGGTTAAAAAATTATTTAGTAATTTGTTATAGTATGTAGAAATACGCTTTATTGAAAACTGTCTTGAAATAATTTATTTCTTCTAAAACACTTTATAAACTTATAATATTAATTTTATAAATTTAAATGAAATCACATTTGTAAAACGGAACATAGTTTTTTAAGAGTCTTCTTGATATTAGAAGTAAGTACTTATCTGATGTTGAGAGTATAATTTGCATAATAAAGATCAATAAACTTATAAATTAGAAAAAATTGTTTAGAGCGATTTTTTATAGTATTGATTTTCAGAATAAATAAATCAAAAAACAAAAGTTGTATTTGAAGGATTTAAACACGGAAAAATGACTACTTGTGCATTTCTTATATAATAAACTTAACTATCCTAAAGTAACAAAAAATGACAAGATAATTTCTTTAAAATAATGGATAATGCGTGTCAATGACAATGTAAATGTGAGATGATGTTATGATACTTTTAGTACTCTGAAACTTTCTATCAATTGGAACACAATTTAAGAGTCTACTTCTTGAAATTAGAGAAGACTCTATCTGATGTTGACAGTAAAATTGCATAATAAAGATCAATAAACTTATAGGTTAGAAGAATTGTTTAGCAATTTTTTATAGTATGTAGAAATATGTTTTATTGAAAACTACTTTCATATAATTACTTTCTTCTAAAACACTTTATAAACTTACAATATTAATTTTATAAACTTAAAAGGAAATCACAATTTTCAAACCTGACATACACTTATTTATAGGGTAGAGTGATTTTCAGAATTAAAAATTATAATGAAAGAATTTAGACAGAGTAAAATTATTTACTCGTGCATTTCAAAAATACCAAGCTACAGCAACATATTCTATGGGAAGAAACAAATTACCAGATGATTTCTTTCCGATAATGGATAATTCTCGTCAATGACAATGTAAGTGGGAGATATTGCTATGACAGTTTTAGTAATCCAAAACTTTCTATCCATTGGAACATAACGTAAGAGTCTTTATCATGAAAATGGAGAACACTTTAATTTCATGACGTGATTTTCGTGACATGAGAACACGTGATTCTCATGAGAACACGTGATGCCGACAGAATTGCATAATAAAGACCAACAAACTTATAGGTTAGAAAAGTTATTTTGCAATTTGTTATAGTATGTAGTAATATGTTCTATTGAAACCTACCTTGAGATAGTTACTTTCTTCTAAAACAATTTATAAACTAAAAATATAAATTTTATAAACTTAAAAAGAAATCACAATTTTCAATCCAGACATATCCATTTAATTATAGGGTAGAGTGATTTTCAGCATAAATAGACAAGAAAAAAATTATAATGAAAGAATTTAGCCACAGTATAAATATCTATCAGTGCATTTCTTAAATACCAGATAAAGGCCAAGAAGAAAATTTATATTGCAAATGTTTAAACACATAAAAAATGCCTACACGTGCAATTTTGAAATACAAAACTAAACTATTATATCCTAAAGTAACAAACAAAATGCAATATAATTTCTTTCCGATAATGGATAATGCTCGTCAATGACAATATAAATGTGAGATAATGCTGTGATACTTTTAGTAATCCGAAACTTTCTATCGAATGGTACATAATGTATTAGTCTTATTCTTGAAAATGGAGAACACTCTACTTGATTCTGACAGTACAATTGCATAAGAAATATCAATAAACTTATAGGTTAGAAAAATGACTCAGCAATTTGTTATATTAGAAACATTTTTTAATATTTTTTGAATTTACAATACTACTTAATCTTAATAGGAAATCATAATTTTTTAAACTGAACAGACCCACCTAATTGTAGAGTAGCACGATAAAGAAATTAATAAGAAGTATGGAAGAGAATATTAAAACTAAACAAGATAACTCAAAATAAAACACTTAAAAAATATATACATATATATATATATATAATTGCTATCAAGACGAAACTCTAATCGTTGAAAAAAATAATTAGAAATGACGGATAAATGTTTTAAAAAGTATTAACTCATGAAAAAGATATTTTTAAACATGTCATATCAGACATTTAAATGTGAACTTGAAATGAAAATTAACTGGAAGATAGTTGAAATATAAAAAAAATGTATGCCTTTCTTTACAATATAATGTTATAGATTTAATTGATGATAACACTTATTTTGTTTTTTTCATTTCTAATCGTCATTTCTAGGTGAAACATACCCTATCTAGAAGAAAATGAAGTCTTGAAGTAATTTTAAAGACTGATAACGTGAATTTTAATTTAGCTAGTCAAAGTTGCATAACTGTGAAATATGATATCCCATAAATAGTGTCTCACTATTAACATTATCAAAGCTTTAAAAATATTTGCAAATAAAAAGCGAGAATTTCTTCACTTAAAAAATAGCTTCGCATCTAAGGTAAACGGTTAAAGTCATATCAACTATAAAATTATTTCTCAAGCAATTTTTTTCTGCATTTAATCGCCTTTTAAAGCTATTAATGTATGTTTTAAAAAAAGTTTATTGCAGAGTGTGTCGAAACTTTCATGAATAATGATTTTAATTTTGCTCACTGATATTGAAAATTGTTTATGTAAGAATAAAAGTTGAAAGTATTTTCCGAAAAATACTCTTTAAACTTCAAGATAGCAGTTGAAGTTTTAAGCTTTACTTGAATGTTAAACATTTCATTTTATATTTTGGTAGCTATAAATTTCAATTAGTATTTTCATCTTTCTTCCTGTATAAATTGATAATTTCCTTTTCCATATCAGTGTTATTTTAGAAAATATCTATTCATACTCTCAATTCTATTTTATTTTTCATAATATATCAAATCGTAATACATTTCCTTATTTATATCTAGTTCTGTTTTTAACTAATGTTTTAATCTAAGATATATCTATATGTCCATATATTATTATTATATTTATATTAGTAATATATCTAAATGTCATTTCATATTTGAAAATCTTTACACACACATATATACATACACACACACACACATATATATATATATATATATATATATATATATATATATATATATATATATATATATATATATATATATATGTGTGTGTGTGTGTGTGTGTGTGTGTGTGTGTGTGTGTGTTTTGGTAAAATGACACTTTAACAAATTAATCAATTTTAATTATAACTTTATTATTACTATACGTTTGTAGCTATGTTGGGGTATCTCATCGCTAAAATATAATCTATTGTCAATGCTGATTATATTACCATGATAACATTACTTAATGAGCATAGAACACCTCATTGGTTATTTCTTTAAACTCATCGTTTTTGTTTTTTGAATTTTAAGTGCTTTGTCATCAAAGATTTGTTGTAAATAATATATCTGTTAAGATGTGGTTCAATAAATTTGCTTTCTCTGATTAAAAATTCTCATCGGGGTCAGTAATATCAGATGGATTGAAAATACAGAACGTAACAGACACACATAAAACATAAATATATGTAACACTAAAATAAAT
>CM063500.1:41558229-41568229 GCA_032207245.1 Pardosa pseudoannulata
AAAGAGTTTTTAAATTTAATGAGAGAGCATTTGCTGTAATTAAAGTTTAAAAAAAATTGCTGTTTAATAGAGTCTTAAAAATGTGAGAACATGAATATAAAACAAAAATGTGTTTTTTCGGATGTAAACTCATTTTTCATGACTTTGAAACCATCTTAACACTTTCTTTGTTTTTGAAATTTTTTACGACATAAAAGTTTTTCTTCTCTTTTTGGAATTTTATTCTATTGTATTCGTAGGGGATCATTTTTAAAAACCTTAATTTAGTTTAAAGAATTTTTATATCATCTTTCTGTTGTTCTTCAAGATGGAAATTAAATAATTTATAGTTCTTATAAAACTGCATCTAAGGCAAAATTTAAAAAACTTTTCTCATTAAAATATATTTCCCTTGTGAGACTCTTTAAATGTTTAAGGTGTGTAAGCTTAAAAAATTTCTCGTGTTTGATATTTTTATAAATGAATTTAATAATCTTAAAATATTTTGCAGAGTATAGTGCATTCAAATCTTTTTAAGATAGTAATAGACTTCCAGAGATGTGTAACGTATAATAATTTTTAATGCAACTAAAATTAAAATTAAAAGGATAAATTTACATTTTACCATCCTACTATAAGTAAAATTTATATTAGAAGTATTCCCTTAATGGAATCTAACAGTACTCATTCCTGATGAGATAAATTACAAACATACAAAAGAATTATTAAATTGTTCAACATACAATAGTACAAATCACATTATTTCAACATTAGTAGATTGTATGCTACTAATGTTTTTGAAATCATACTTCTTTAAAAAAATATTTATTATTATTATTTAAAATGTAAACATATTTTTTCAAACAATATGAAGAATATAAACAATATGAAGAATACATACAATTTTAAATTATTATATTTTATGTTAACATTTTGTTTTTAAAATAATTATTTACAACAGGTAAATATATATATTTAGTAAATTATTAAACTGGTTAGTTTTTATATGAAAAATTACCTGTTTTCAGTGTTTAAACTGGGAAACCGAAAATAAAAAAACATTTTAAATTAAAAACGGACTATTATTTTTCAATGTTTAATGTTTATATTCTAAAATAACATACAATATAGACTTAAAAAATAGGTATTTCTTCTGTATACATTTTTATTATATTCTATGCAATACATTCATGAATCAAAAATTTAAAGATTAATAAATCTTTAAATAGGACGCATTATTATGTATTTTATAGTACTATATATTCTTTGAATGTATATATTGTTTTATAACACTAGAATACAGAGTTTTCATATTATTGCACTAATTTGTTTGTTATATATTTCAAAAAGCTTTAGTTCACAGAGTAACTATATATAGAGGTATTTAAATAAATTTTTATCCAAAGATTCCATATATATATATATATATATATATATATATATATATATATATATATATATATATATATATATATATATATATATATATATATATATATATATATATATATATATATATATATATATATATATATATATATATATATATATATATATATATATATATATAAATATATATATATATATATATATATATATATATATATATATATATATATATATATATATATATATATATATATATATATATATATATAATATATATATATATATATATATATATATACATATATATATATATATATATATATATATATATATATATATATATATATATATACATATATATATACATATATATATATATATATATATATATATATATATATTATATATATATATATATATATATATATATATATATATATTATATATATATATATATATATATATATATATATATATATATATATATATATATATATATATATATATATATATATATATATATATATATATATATATATATATATATATATATATATATATATATATATATATATATATATATATATATATATATATATATATATATATATATATATATATATATATATATATATATATATATATATATATATATATATATATATATATATATATATATATATATATATATATATATATATATATATATATATATATATATTATATATATATATATATATATATATATATATATATATATATATATATATATATATATATATATATATATATATAAAATTCAGCAATTCATAATTTTACAGACTTAATTTAATGGTAAGAAATTTTTTTATCATGAGTTCTAAATGAAACTTTATTATTTCAATACATACCTATACCTCTGATATACTATTACTTATCTGCGGAAAGTAGTCTCAAGCTTAATTGAAATTTGTTATGAACGTAGATAGTAAAATAATTTAGAATATATAAGTCTCTATATCTAAATCTTATTTCTAGAAATTGGATTTCTATTGAATGCAAAATGACGTTTGCATAATTTATGATTAATTGTCCAAGTTAAATATGCCTGTCATTGAAATAACTATGTTAAAATATAATTAATTAAAATAATTTTCAATACAATATTGTGATGAAAAATAATGTCCAATCGATTTATGTGTAAAAATGTATATCTAAGAGTCTATATAATTATCATAATAAAAAACCAGGAGGAAAAAGTTAAAAAATAGAAGACATAAAACCAGTGAAAAGTTAAACAGTTATTAAAGCAAATATCTTTGATAAAACTGAAAATTTTGTGATAGGGAGTTATGCAACAATAGTGATTTTAGGATAAATAAAATCTGTTATACAGTGAAAAATTCAAGGAAACTAGGTTGGAGAGAAGAGTAGTACCTTATCTATTTAAGAATAGTTCGACGCTAAAAGAGAAGATTGTGGCTTGATGGAAGTGGAGAATTGGTGATAAGAAAAATGTGGTATTAAAACTAGTATCTTTACACTATTTATAGAAATTTTTAAATACTTCAAATCTATGGCGTAACTAAAATCATTTGATAGTATATCAGAATCACCTTAAAATGTTATAATTTTTTATGTTTTTATGCCAGGAATAGATTAATATTTTAGAAATTTTCTCATCATTTTTCGGCGTATTTTTTTAATTTAAATTCTTAAAATTTCCCATGTTTGTTTGGAATGGGTAAAAAAGTCATTGATGCCAAATTAAAAATATTAAACACATTGATTACGTGATTTTATAAAAGTATTTTCATTTTCGATAAGTACCTCGGTTTCTATTAAATGCAATTGCAAAAGTTGTAGTTAATTTTATGTTAGTGGAATGCAAAATCTACTGTGCAAATCTCCCCAAAAAAGTCCCTTTATATTCTTTATATTTCTGAATTTGATGAAGTAAAATTAATTAAAATATTGATTTTAGAAAAATATTTTTTATAAATTGTTTTAATTGCTGGTCTGTATCATAACATAGAAAATATTTTTAATATTTATATGAATGTAACATAAAGCTGGGAACCAAGGCTCAGACCGATGTCTGTTTATGCATTTGTTTTCATTGATATTAAATTAGGGAAAATTCTTAGTTATTTGGAAAATAATTATATTCATTATCATCCTCCGTCAATAACTTTAGTTTTTTAAGAATGAAATAAAAGTAAAATCACATCGAAAGAATATTAACAATTTTATAGCCTTATTTTTACTTTATGTTTTATTGAATTAGACTAAATATGTTGCTCTAAACAGGGTGTGATACTGAAGAGTTTAATATCCACTGGTTAAGTTAATTATGCAAATGTGATGCCCGTGTGGCAAATTGTCCTTTCCTGGTCTCAACATCCAACACCTTAAAAATTTCTACATTATGTACAGTTATTTTACATTTTTATTGCATTATTAAATCTAATTCAAATTTATAATTATTATAGTTTATATAAAGCCCTTTCTAAGGAATTAATAATTTTTATAAATCCCTTAGTTAAGGAAGAAATAAAAGTAAAATCACATACAAAGTATATTTATAATTATAGCCATATTTTTACTTTATGATTTGTTGAATTATACTAAATACCTTGCTCTTTATATTGTGAGATACTGAACAGTTTAAGATCCACTGGTTTAGATAAGTATGAAAATTTGCGATGCCTTTGCGACAAATTATTCTTTCTTGGTTTCAACGGCCAACACCTTAAAATGTTCTACATTATGAACAGTTGTTTTACATTTTTATTACATTATTAAATATAATTCAAATAAATAATTAATATAATTTTTATAAAGCAATTTTTTAAATCTTAAACATTAACAATTTGTATCAAGAAACCCAGTTGATAATTTCAATTTAATTTAGTTAATAATTCGTTTGTAACACTTAATTAAAAAAATAAGTTTTGTATAATTTTATAAAATATATACTTTTTTCACAAATTTACTATATATTTGGTATTAAAAAAGAGAAATAATAGTTTCAATTTTAAGAAAAGTTTCATTTATTCTATATAGCAACGTTTAACTTCAAAGCTGAAAAAGTCCAGATTCTTTTAGATTATTGAACCAGAAAAAAGAAGCATTGTTCCCTTTAAGTGAGCAAACCTTTTCAGACTGCTGATTTGGAATCTGAAAACCTTGGTATTGAACGCAATGAAAAAAAGAAGTTCTCCCAGAGGGTAACTTAAAATTTGTTCTATGATGTAAAATCAGTTTTACACTGTGTAAAATTGAGTTTTCTCTTAGAAACAAAAAATAATCAAAGAAAATCTAATATATTTTCTATCATTAAAATACTTAAGATTAAAAATCAAATTGGATTTTTATTAAAAATCAAATTGATAAGAACAATTAGTACATTGATAAAATCATATCAGAATGAAAATTTGACTAACAACTCGGAATGTTTTTTTTTTTGTTCTTTATTCAATATTCTGATTTGGACACATAATATTAAAAATCAAATAGATAAGAACAATTAGTACATTTATACAATCATTTCAAAATGAAAATTTGACTAAAAATTCGGAATTTGTTTTGTTATTTATTTAATATTCTGATTTGGACACATATTATTAAAAATCAAATTGATAAGAACAATTAGTACATTGATAAATCACCTCAAAATGAAAATTTGACTAAAAATTCGGAATGTTTTATTATTATTTGTTCAATTTTCTGATTTGGACGCATATTTTTAAAAATCAAATTCATAACAAGAATTAGTACATTGATAAAATCATATCAGAATGAAAATTTGACTAAAAACTCGGAATGTTTTTTTTTTGTTATTTATTAAATATTCTGATATGGACACATAATATTAAAAATCAAATAGATAAGAACAATTAGTACATTGATAAAATCACTTCAAAATGAAAATTTGTCTAAAAATTCGGAATGTTTAATTATTATTTATTCAATAGTCTCATTTGGGCACATACTTTTAAAAATCAAATTGATAAGAACTATTAGTACAGTGATAAAATCATTTTAAAATGAAAATTTAACTAAAAATTCAGAATGTTATTTTGTTATTTATTCAGTATTCGGATTAAGATACATATTATTAAAAATCAAATTGATAAGAGCAATTAGTACATTAATAAAGTCCTTTCAAAATGAAAATTTGACTAAAAATTCGGTATGTTTCTTTTAGTTATTCAATATTCTGAATATATCGCAAAGCAATAATAGTATATTCCACCTAGGCTGTCACTCATACAATACTTGGTCCATACATGATGTGTTCATGAATTTCGAAGTTCTGTAAGAAAAAAAATCTCTATTTATTTACTGAAGTTTTTGTATCTCAATTCTTCTCAACTTTGGCATATTTCTACGTCAGTAGGTAGAATGTCTTAACGTCTTGCATTTAATAAACCTATGTATATTTTATTTAGTTTTGTAAAAGTATTCTTCTGTGGTTGTAAGCACACCGGCACAACTCCTCATACTTAAAAACCTGTACATTTTTATCGATTTTTTTGTATTATTTATTCACACTATAGAGAACTTTGTACGTCAGTAAGCAGACAAGCTTAACTTCTTGTCCTTCATAAACCTATATATATGTGTACAATTTTAGTGTTTCCTTTCTTTATAGTATCGATACTTACCTACGTCAGTAAGCAGACCAGCATAACTTCTTCTATTTAATGAACCCACATATTTATACAATTCTAGTGTTTCCGTTCTTTATATTACAGACATTTTCCTACGTAAGTAAGCAGACCATCTCAACTTCTTGTACTTAATAATTCTATATATTTCTATTCAAATATTTGTGTTTCTTTGCTTCCTTGGCATTTCTTTTCTTCAGCAAAGCAGATAAGTTTAACTTCTTGTTCTTCATAAAACTATAATCTTTTAACTAATTTTTTTTCTTCACAGTCTCAAACTCTTTTTTTTCTGCAGTAAGCAGACAAGATCTATTTGTTGTGTTTAATGAATCTTTATATTTTTGTACTAGTTTTGTAGACTTTTGCCTTCGCAGTTTCGCAATTTTTCTATGGCATCCAGTATGAATTATTAAGATATACTACAGTATATTACATATATATATGTATATAAATATAAAAATATAAATATAAATATATATATATATATATATATATATATATATATATATACATACGATAGAATTAAAATTTGCTAGAATTTGATTATAGAAATGATGATTTCATAATTTGAAACAATAATTTTAGGCTATATTACTTGAGAGAATTATAAAAAAAATTACTTTATTCCATTAATATATATTTATATCCTTCAATTCAGTTACAAAACAGCATTTCAATAATACAAAATGCAGATTTCAATAATCATTGCTACACATACCCTACATTTGTTTTATTGCTGAAATCCTTCTAAATACGAGAAGTCATATTGACTATATTGTGCTAGTTTTAACTCTTAAATTAATTCACATTTTCGAAAATCATAAACTTTTATGGGATCTATAAAATTCTCTCTTTAATGCAAGGCATGTTCTCGCATAAAATAAGTCCCAATATTATATCATTACTTAATTCAAAAAATTACTATAGAAAACACTTAAAGTTTTATGATTTAATACAGGATAAAGAAAATAAGGCAATTTATTAATTTGTGTATAGATATAAATATAATCATATATATATATATATATATATATATATATATATATATATTATATATATATATATATATATATATATATATATATATATATATATATATATATGTGTGTGTGTGTGTGTGTGTGTGTGTGTGTGTGTGTGTGTGTGTGTGTGTGTCTGTGTGTGTAACTGTAAAAATTACTTTTCACCGATCAGACAGAAAACATGTGTATACCTATTTTGGGGTCGATTCTAAACAACATCGATGGTGTTTAGATTATGCTTTTTTTGTCTGGGGGAGATCATTAAGACCTGAAGTAATTTGTGATCTTTTGATCCTATTAATTATTGTTATTAATCTTTAGAAACCTGCCTTGTTTTCCACACTATTCTAGTCCGATCGCGAATGTTCGAAAAAAATGCGTTTGAGTTTTAGATGAAATTATTAACCCTAAATTCTAGGATTTTTCTTCTAGAGATTCGTAGAAAGATTGTTTTACCTGTTGGTGGATGAGAGATTAGTCAAAAAAGAAACGACCTCGTAACTACAGGGTTGCGGATTAGGTCTTCATAAATAGTGAGCACGTAAATTGTGTCCCCGGTCATATTATCCCCCAAGTCTTGAAATGATACCTTTAGGGGTAGTAGTCACTCTTAGAGGTTCTGGTTGACCATCGCTTGTAAATTACAGAAAATATTTTGAGTTTATAATAAGTTTTTTTTCAACATTAATATCACATTTCTTTGCCTTAATTCATGTAGTCTCAAATCCATGTTCTTTGGTCATCCAAATGGTATTGGAAACAAGAAGAACAAAGTTGTTGTGATATTTTTTGGTTCTTACTTTCAATTTCAGGGATTATGATAATTCCTTAATATTGTACAAGAATATAACTTTAGGGGAGGTTACGTATATCTCAGCGCAATTTGGGAAGCTGTTCAGGCTTCAGACTCCGGTAGCTACAAATATCCTTTCAGGTTTATAATTTTAGAACTTGATAAAAGAATACAATTTTAGAACATGATCATATCATATGTATGTTTGTATCGTTTATTATGAATAACAGCAGACTATCCCAATGCCACTAGCCAATATGATTAGCGACATGGAAAATAATAAGAGTGTAATAGTCTTTTTAAGGCAACTCTAACCATGAAATTTCGTTGTTTCCATACATCCGGAAATGTGAAAAAAACTAAAAATGCATATTCTTTCCTAAGATTTGTTTCAATAAAGATTTTTTAAAAGTTAGCTAACCTTAAGAAAAAGAGACATTTTCTCTACTATGTAGACAAAATAATTTTAATTTATTAAAATCAATGTAGACACGAATTTTAACTTCTGATTTAATTCCAAAAAACAATTTTGCAGCTAATTTGTTTTACGAAGAATATACCTCTTTTGGGAAACAAACATCAGATGGAGGAAAATGTGAAATGATTAAAATTTTGGAATAATAAATTTCATAATTTAAATATATATTGGGAAATTCTAATTTGCTCAAATCCTAATCAGTGAAATACGAAGTTGCAGGAATGCGTATGTAAAACACGTTTCCCGTTTCTTTATAAAATAACAAAAAGTAAAACATGCGTAAGATAAACGAGACTAAAATTCCCCAACTCTGCATGTAGAGCATGGATTGCTGTGCATTACGAATACTAAAACTTTGTATTTCCTGAGGGAAAACATACATTGTTCGATATTTTGATATTTTCTATTTTGAATTGTATTTGCATGAATCAGAATCCGATATTTTCTGCAAAACATAGGGCAATGCCGCTGTTTTTGAGTCAAATAACACGTTTCCTAAGGCATCAATATATCGTTTCGATTATGCATAATTTTGAATTTCTGTGGTTTCAAATGTATAGAAGATTTTTTTAAAATGCGTGATACATTAAAAGATGTTATAACATTTTAGCTGTGTATTGCTGTATCCGAATTCGTTTTTAAAGGATATAATATTCCATGCGTCAGTTCGCACATGTTATTAGTAGAATACAAATAATTGTTTACACGTAAATAAATAGAAAATATCTTTTGTGTAATAAGAAAAGATATAAATTAATGCTAACAGGGCAATGATCTATCTATAAGTTTTTTATTTATCCATCCATCTACCCATTGTGTGTTCATCCATGTCTCTCTTTAAGTATATATCTATAAAATACTCCGAAATTTTTTTTATGTTAATTTGTATTTTCAGTGCCTGTGATTCAACCTGGATATATGCGAAAAGAAACTAACATTCCTAAATATAGACTGGATGTTTAAAGTTTCAAAAATTACTGTTCATTCAAGAAAAAACATTCGAGATCTGACAAGAATAGGGTGGAAAAAAAGGCAGGTTTCTTAAAATTAATAACAAACATCAAAAGATCACAGATTATTTTAAGTCTTAGGGACCTCTGCCACTCCCCCAGACATAAAAAAGCATAATCTAAACACCATTGATGTTGTTTAGCATCGAACCCAAAATATGATCTATACATGTTTTCTGTCTGATCATTGAAAAGTATTTTTTCAGCTACTTACACACACACACATACACACACACACACAACACACACACACACACACACACACACACAACACATATATATATATATATATATATTATAGTTATATATATATATATATATATATATATATATATATATATATATATATATATATATATATGCATACACAAATGAATAAATTGCCTTATTTTCTTTAACCTTATATTAAATCATAAAACTTTAAATTTTTTTATAGTATGTTTTTGGAATTGAGTAATGACATAATATTGGGACTTATTTTATGCGAGAACATGTCTTGCATTAAAGAGAGAATTTTATAGTTCCCATAAAAGTTTATGATTTTCGAAAAAGTGAATTAATTTAAGAGTTCAAACTAATGCAATATAGAATATATGATTTCTCGTATTTATAAGGATTTCAGTATTAAAATAAATGTAGGTTACGTGTAGCAATGGTTACTGAAAACGGCATTATGT
>CM063500.1:41573229-41580729 GCA_032207245.1 Pardosa pseudoannulata
TACTTTTTGTCATTATGGTTGTCTAAAATTTTAGATCATGTATAGAAACAAATTATTGAAAAATATATTAAAAAAGTATAGAAAAATCTAAGAATTGATTTTCTATTAAGTGTGTTCTTAAGAACTATATATAAAAACTTGTAACAAACAAGTACATGCTTTATTGCTCTAAGCGTCGTGTTTTAAACCAAAGTAAAAAAGTGTATTTAATAACAAATTTTTTGCTTGGATGAGTGATAAGCTTCGTAGGATATGAATACTCCCAGTGAGGTAATAATCAAGATAATAAATCAAAGTCACAAAGGATCAATTTCTTTCGGCTTTGTTTCTCAGCTTTACTACACAAAAGATGAGAACTTGATGATGCGTAAAGTAAAAGATTCACAAAATAATGTAGATAATGGAAGATCACTTATGAGTCAACATGTGATGAAGTATTTTTTATTAAATTGGAACTTTTTACATGCTAATTTCAAAAGGCTTTAATAAAATAATTTTACATACATTACTTCTAATTAAAATAATCATTAAAGTGAAAATTTTTCACTTTTTCATAGTATAAGATACCGTAATTTATTGTTATGTAATTCAATTATTCGGATACTATTTATTTCCTTTATAATCACTAAACTATTAACATAACCATAAATGTATAATAACTAAAGAAATCACTTTGAAATTGTTATGGCTCTAATATAATTTTATATTATAAGATTTATTGTTAAAATAGCTTTAGGTGTATAAATATGAAAACTGTTTTATTTTTATAGTTATTTCTTATATAAACCAGACTACCCGACAGACATTGTCCTGATTTAACGTTGTAAATTCAAAAATTATAAAATGTGTTTAAATAAGTTGGACCGTTTTGATGGAAATGTAAGGGAAAAATTTATTTTAAAAACAACTGACCCCAACAAGCGTACAGTCATCACAAACGTAATTCAATTAAAATTTCCTTATCTTCTGTAAAAGAATTCGATCCCGGTACATCTCGTACTGCAGACCGTACTGCAGACCACTGAGCCATAGAAACGTTGGCAATGAAGTGTTTTAATCCCGAAAATATGTATTTTCAATAAAAAAAAGCATTGAATATCTGATCGAATTGTGAATTTAAACCATTGTGAACCTAATTACAAACACAAAATTTCATCAAAATCAATCCAACCTTTTAGGAGGAGTTGTAATAGAAACAATAGAGTGATAGAAGCTTTTTATATATAAAGATGATTCATAGGCTGATTCGTTTATTAATTTTCAACTGTTAACGGAATCATTAACCCCTTCTGGTAAAATGGCGAGTCTAGCTCGTCATTAGTTTTTCATTCCATACCGCACAATGCCGAGCTACACTCGTCATGCGATTAAAGTTACTGTTAAATATGATAATTAATTTAGTTTAAAATTTCTAGTGTACTGAATCTGGCACCACTTTTATCACTTGTGAAAATCACAAGTCACTATTGCATATTGTTAGCTTAGAATGTCTTGGTACAAGTCATTGCCAAATTAATGAGTCAGAATAAAAGAAAACCTACTAAGAAATGCCGTGTGTGTTATAAGCATGAAATTAAAAGTGAGACTACTTGGCGGTGTAAACAATTAAGAATTCCTTTGCACTTTGTTTTGAAAAGTACCACTAGCTTGAAGACTATTATCTGTATACCTTATTAATGTTTTGCTTTGATATTTTCTTAATTTTACTGTTTCTGATATTATTTAACACTATGTAAAAAGTGGATTTTAATTAAAACTATATAAGAATTGTAAAATGAAACAAGCTTTATAAATAAAAATTAAATGGTTATTTCATGCACAGTTTTTCATTATTAAACCATACCGGAAAGGGTTAAGACACTGAACTTATAAACAGTTATTATTAAAGGTTTCTTTCGCTGTAAGTAGTGGAAATGATAGTTTCATTCCTTTACTTCCATGAATTACTGTAGCAAAAATTTGGGAAAAACTTAACGATAATTTCGATGTAGCTAAGAAGACTTTGAATTATCTTTCTAAATGAATTCAAAGCAATTTTAAACAGTATCAGGACACTTTAGAGGAGTATGAAGATAAAAAAATTATTTAGCATGTATCAGATAATTCTCAGCTAAAAAGCTAACCATTTTTTATCTGTCTTATAGGGAACTTTACAGTTCTGTTGATAGTAAGGATTATCATGTATGATATATGCTCGGTAGACAACTTCAAACTCTTCCGTACTCTCAAAATACTCTTACCAAACTGTAATGATCTTTTAATACTCTTTAAGACCTGAACTTGTACACAAATTCCGATAAAATAAGAAAAATTGCACCACATGCATCGCTGCAAGAGCTGGTTACATACACTATTATTCTAACAAATTAAATTTTTAATTTTTTAAAACTATTTTTAAAACTTTTTCCGTCTGTGCGTTTATCTTCCAAGCATATTTTTTGTTTAATAAAGATAAATAATAAATAATATCAATTTAGTAATATTCATATTATTTTACAATTGAATTACACTCGTATATAGCGTTTACCACCACCCTTACGTTTGAAAATAACTGCAGTTTTACGTGTTTTTTTTTAAATAATCACGTAAAAATCAAATATGCATAATACTTCTGGTAACTCTTATTAAAGCTTAAATAATCGGTGTTATCTGTTTATTATTAAAAACATAGGGATTAATGGTTGAGAATTAGAAAAAGGTTTTAATCCTCAGGATAACTTAATTTAGAATAAGTGCATTACCGTACAACCTTAATTAAAGATATCTGAAATCTCATTCTATGAAATGGATTATTGCTACAGAAATCATTTTATTATAAAAAAAATTGTCAAATCAAGCAGTTGTAAAGAAATAAGGAAATAAAACAAAATTAGTAGTAATTAGTCATTAAAAATACATTGAAATGTAACTATCTGAATAATACTAAGTGAATATATTGATATTAAATCTTTACAAAAACAGAAAATATATTGGCTCATCTATCAAAGAAAAATGTTTAATCAATTAAGAGTTTAATATAATGATTTTGTAAGGGATAGGTAATACATACTTAATAAAATTTAGTATTTTTATTGCCTTTTCAAAAGGCAATATTATATGTTAAAAGTAGAAAAACATTTAACATGCACCAAGACTCCATTACAAATTAAAAGACTGGGAAAAGCCAACAAGAATAATTATAGTCTAATGAATTGAATAGTAACTGATACAGTCAAATTTGACTAGTTTGATTATCTTCGTTATTGCTGAAAACATTTAAATATCAATGACTCAAATTACTGAATTGTAGTAAAATACAAAGATTATCTTTATAAGTTAATTTAAAAGAACAAGTGAGAGAATAAGAAAATAATATTGTTTTTTCTAATTTAAAGAAAAATTTATAATTATCATTTGATTTGTTTTTTTTTTTATTTTTAACTACTTTTTTAAATACTCCGTCTGTGCGTTTATCTTACAAGCATAGTTTTTTGTTGAATAAAGATCAATAATAAATAATTTCACTTTAGTAATATTCATATTATTTTACAATTAAATTACACTTGTATATAGTGTTTAACACAACCTTACGTTTGAAAATAACTGCAGTTTTACGTGATTTTTTATAAATAATCACGCAAAAATCAAATATGCATAACTTCTGGTAATATTTCTTATAACTCTTATAAAAGCTTAAATAATCGGCTTTATCTGTTTATTATTAAAAACAAAGGGATTACTGGTTGAGAATTAGAAAAAGGTTTTAATCCTCAGGATAACTTAATTTAGAATAAGTGCATTACCGTACAACCTTAATTTAAGATATCTGAAATCTCATTCTATGAAATGGATTATTGCTACAAAAATCATTTAATTATAAAAAAAAATTTTAAATCAAGCAGTTGTAAAGAAATAAGGAAATAAAACAAAATTAGTCGTAATTAGTCATTAAAAATACATTGAAATTTAACTATCTAAATTTTACTAAGTGAATCTATTAATAATAAATCTTTACAAAACAGAAAATATATTGGCTCATCTATCAAAGAAATACATACTTAAAAAATTTAGTATTTTTATTGCCTTTTCAAAAGGCAATATTATATGTAAAAGTAGAAAAACATTTAACATGCACCAAGACTCCATTACAAATTAAAGGACTGGGAAAAGCCAACAAGAATTATTATAGTCTAATGAATTGAATAGTAACTGATACAGTCAAATTTGACTAGTTTGATTATTTTGGTTATTGCTGAAAATATTTAAATATGAATGACTAAAATTACTGAATTATGGTAAAATACGAGGATTATCTTTATAAGTTAATTTAAAAGAACAAGTAAGAGAATAAGAAAATAATATTGTTTTTTCTAATTTAAAGAAAAATTTATAATTATCATTTGCTTTGTTTTTTTCATTCACATAATTTACAAATTCATCATGTCCACTTCCAGAATAGAAAACAATTACTATAAATTTAATAAGTATTTCAAGAAACTGTCTTTTTTTTATCCTTACTTTAAATTCCAATGTAACTAGTACTTTTTAATCTTCTTCTTCAGAATCTATTCTTGCATTATAGATCACAGCTTACATTATAAACATTTATTCAACTATTCTTTGTTTTCATATTATTTGTATACTTTAACAATATCAAATAGTAATGCACTAGAGCAAAATAAAGATAGCATACTTATAAAAATTTCTACATTTTAATGAAACAATTTAATATTACTAACGATTAATAATTTACTAAATTTGAACTAACCGAAAGTTTCATTTTTTATTATTAACTAACCCTTAACCATCCAAATAAATTCAATATTATTTTCTGTAGGAAATCCAAATATACTTTTAACAAATTAAATTATCCAATCTCTAAATTGTAATCTTTACTGTATAAAAGATTTTTTGGTTCTAAACGTATCACGTTTCCTTAAAACTTCAAAATGATCAGTGAATATTTATAATACTTTGATGCACATTATAGGCAGTAAATGAGAAGTCACACACTTCAAAAATAAGTATGATAAAATGAAAGTTAACTCACACTCCTATTACGAAACTGTTCCTGAAAAGTAGTTTTTAACAATAATTAAATCATTGAGTAATTACTTTCCTTTCCTGTGAAATCTCGAGAGATTAATTTACCCATTTAAATTTGCCAGGGATCTCACTTAATTAACCCTGAAGGCATGTTTAATATCTATTAAACTCGTCCTAACAACTAATTTAGGATGCTAATTAAGCATTTTTGTCTGTGAGTTATTTCTACCCATTTATAGCGTATCCCTTTTATTTAAGCTAGTTTTCCGTTTACTTTATTATATTTTTGCATTCCACTCTCATTCTAATTATGAAGAATTAGTATTTTAAATAAATAGAGATCATAAATCATGCAGCTGCTGCCTTAGTTTAAGAACATGATCTCTAAGCCTTATTCAAACAGTGTAGCATTCATAATAAAAAGGGTTAAGGTGTTACAAAGTTTATTATATACTAAAGAGTTAAAAAATATGATGAGTACTACAGAGTTTACCATTTTTTCTATTTTTGAAAAACTAAAATGGCGATACCCTTGGTGATTTGTTTAATATATACATGAAAATACATAAATGTTGTTGATTTGTAAATTAAGTGGATCGCATACATATATTTTTAAATATAACTGTCCATCACACTGAATCCTAAATAGAAGGAAATAATTTGTTTTTGCACTACATTTATAAAATTATCTGTAATATTTGCATTAATTATTTATAACACACATCATGTACTAAAAAGATAATGTATCTTTTTCGGAGGGGCTGGAAAAGCATGTGTCCCGCAAATGCATTAGTTCTTAAGAGAGCCCCTTTCAAAACTTTAAAGCACTAACATTTTTTAGGAAGTTTATACCAACCATTTATGAAACTTAAAGACAGGGATAGAATAATTACAAATTTATAAAAAGCTAAATTGATTTCAAGGTATGAGTTTGTTAAGGAAATAATCTCTTATTGAGCAGGCCCACAACATATTATTTTAAAATTTATATGATTTTTTTTAATGCTTAAATAATAAAAATTTAATAAAGATGTTATAACAACTATAAATGTGCCTTACCCTATAATTATTGAGATAAAATTAAGAAAGTATATCATTGCAACCTCAATCATAATAGTCCTGAAAAGCTTATAACAGATATACAAGAAATGCAGGAACACGAGACACATATTATCAGAAATATTTATTGCTCCGAAGTATATACATATTTATCCTAAATATTTACATAACTTCGAATAGTTACAAAAGATGCTAAAAACTTTCAAAATTACAAGAGATACAATCATTACATTGATGAATCATGAATTGGTGGATACTGTTGAAAACACCGGGGTAATTTTCTTTTATATCGACAGCAACAGAGACTATTTTTGAACCAGATCCATTTTCGAATAATTGTTCCATACATAACACCTTAAATTGCACGCTAAAAGGAATGCAGGTAGTTTAAATGTAGAGAGAATGATCACCAAGTGTAACAATATGTTACATTCTGTTCACCCCATGCCGGGGCAGGACCGGTTTGAATGCAGAGCGACTTCGGACTTCTCCCAGCCAATAGAGGTGTCCTTTAGTTTTGGGGAATTTTGACCGTCTCCTCCCGCCGTTCTGGAGTGGACTTTTTTTTTGTCTCCGCAGAGAGTCGGAAATTTTTTGAGGGACAAGGTTGTTACCAGAAGAGGCGAAGGTGAACGGCTGGCACCCATGTCTTGTGGATGACCCCCTTTGAAATAATAGATATATTATTTTTTTCAGGATTGACGCCGACTCGAGAGCAGTCTTCGATCTACTAATGATAAGTTGATTCAACTATTTGTATTCCTTAGGCATTTAACTAAATTTATTAAATAATTTAATCAAGACCTATTTTTCATGTGTTTCTTAATGAGTTTTTATTTCTTTCTCAAACACTAAGCCAACGTAACATTATTATTTTTACACCAAGCAACCAGTCTCTCTCACCCAACCACTTTCAATGAAATACAACTCATATAATTGGAAGGCACCATATCATGCGGTAACCACCTGTTTCTTTTCATATTTTTATGGTGCAAACTGAAATTACCTTCTTAAAACGTCATCCAAAAATAATAATTTGTAATTGTTAAATGGTCATGTTAACCCATAAAAACGGATTAAGCATTCACGAAACTGATCGACCTAGAACGTTACGGAAAAACGATGTTGGGCATAACACAGTCTCACTCCATGAGATTTCTCTTAAACCATAATGCTTATGCGTTGGTTAAATTCACCAACTCGAATGATGGAACATGAATCATCCTTGAATAAAACGTAAGGGGGAAAATTTATGTCTAAGCCACTCTGGTTGAGATACCTTCTTGAAAAACGAACACAATGGGGAATATATGAATGAAACTGTGCTCTACCCTTTTAAGATTGCACGAGTATCATCATTCGGCTTGCAAAATTTGATGTACAGTATTACTGGATCGTAGTGCTTCTTACAGTAAA
>CM063500.1:41585729-41600729 GCA_032207245.1 Pardosa pseudoannulata
TATATATATATATATATATATATATATATTCGCATGTGTTTTTCACATAGAAAATTATAGAACAGAACAGTATTTAAAGTATTATATTTCTAACAGTAACTCATTTTATAAGACTTATTTTATTAAGATATATATTCCCGGTTAAGTTTTTAAAAAGCATTCTAGATATATCATTGTAAAAATTTGAAATTATAATCATACACTAGAAAAATTAAAAATCAGGTGAATAATCTAAAATGCTTACATATTCTCATTTAAACATTAAATTTTAAACAAGTTGCACTTTTCGAAAAACTAATTTAGTTACAATTTGTTTAATGTTGAACTTTCACTATATATTATTAAATTACATTACATTATTAAATTAAA
This sequence comes from Pardosa pseudoannulata, assembly GCA_032207245.1. Taxonomy (NCBI): domain Eukaryota; kingdom Metazoa; phylum Arthropoda; class Arachnida; order Araneae; family Lycosidae; genus Pardosa; species Pardosa pseudoannulata. The sequence continues at coordinate 41,586,099 of CM063500.1, forward strand.
GTATGGAAATTAAAGGAAAAATTTTACATTAATAAGCAGAGTAAATTTTTAGAAAGTGGGAATTGCAATATCATGTAAAGCATAAAATTTATCTTTTGTATAATGTGTAATGCATAATTTGAAAGTCAAAATTTATGTATATAAGATAGTTATAATTTATATAAGATATTGTTTAGATTTACAATTTAATACTAGCTTTTATAATTACTTTAGTCCTTGTTAACTCTATTTTTATCCAAAGTTATTAATTTAAAAATTTTCCTGTACATACATAAAATTTAAAAGATGGTGAAATGATGATTTCATCAACTTCGTATAAATCTGTTTCCTTCTATTTTCTTATTGTTTTTTAAATACGCAACAACAGTTAAATAACGCTTGAGTATAAGGAAGACTATATTTATTCGCTCTATAATATGCTAAATATTTTTATTACAAATTTATATGAGAACATTTTAGTATTTAAATGTTTCATTACTTTTTATTTGAAGCCATACATGAGATGATTTTTAAATGTCAACAGTCAAACTTTGGGTTATTTTACATATGCTTGATGATCCAAAAACACACTCCTCTCTCTCTCTCTCTGTATATATATATATATATATATATATATATATATATATATATATATATATATATATATATATATATATATATATATATATATATATATATATATATATATATATATATATATATATATTATATATATATATATATATATATATATATATATATATATATATATATATATATATATATATATATATATATATATATATATATATATATATATATATACATATATATATATATATATATATATATATATATATATATATATATATATATATATATATATATATATATATATATATATATATATATATATATATATATATATATATATATATATATATATATATATATATATATATATATATATATATATATATATATATATATATATATATATATATATGAAATTTCTCCCGTCTCCTATTCCCCCAGCCTCAATCCCGATCGCTTATTTCAGAGCAGATAACTTGTTTTTAGTACAATTCTCACCCAGTCCTCGACCAAACAACATTCCGAGAGAGAAACCTAGAAATGTATAACCCGGAAATGGAAACTTGCGCGATTCTCAACCTAATAAGGTTATCTAATGTTGTGTTTCTTATGAACATTCGAGATAGACAGGTTTTGGAAAAATAATTTGAGATAGGTTTGGAAAATACCTTAAATTTTTATTCAAAATGTAGGGAAATTGAAAAAATTCAACATAGTTTTCGAGATAGACAGGTTTGACTGTATGTATATATATATATATATATATATATATATATATATATATATATATATATATATATATATATATATATATATATATATATATATATATATATATATATATATATATATATATATATATATATATATATATATATATATATATATATATATATATATATATATATATATATATATATATATATATATATATATATATATATATATATATATATATATATATATATATATATATATATATATATATATATATATATATATATATATATATATATATATATATATATATATATATATATATATATATATATATATATATATATATATATATATATATATATATATATATATATATATATATATGTATATATATATATATGTATATATATATATATGTATATATATATATATATATATATATATATATATATATATATATATATATATATATATATATATATATATATATATATATATATATATATATATATATATATATATATATATATATATATATATATATATATATACATATATATATATATATATACATATATATATATATACATATATATATATATACATATATATATATATATATATATATATATATATATATATATATATATATATATATATATATATATATATATATATATATATATATATATATATATATATATATATATATATGTATAATACATATATTACATATAAACTACAACATTATTCTGATTGGGGATTGGCAGATAAATACTTAGTACATGGATCGGCAAGTTGCAACTCCCGAGCAGCTCGAAGATTCCATTGTGGACAATTTTTTTCGAGGTGAGTGTGCTTTCTAATGCGCTTAAGTATTTGCACAAATATTGGTCTTTTAAAAGTAGTTGAAAGATTTCGGGTATTCTATGATTGAACAGAACATGGTTGATTCTGTTGAAAAGAATATAAGTTCTATTGTACTAATATTTACTGTAAGAAGCACTACGATCCAGTAATACCGTACATCAAATTTTGCAAGCCGAATGATGATACCCGTGTAATCTTAAAAGGGTAGAGCACTGTTTCCTTCATATATTCCCAATTGTGTTCGTTTTTCAAGAAGGTATCTCAACCAACGTAGACATAATGTTTCCCCCTTACGTTTTATTCAAGGATGATTCATGTTCCATCATTCGAGTTGGTGAATTTAACCAACACATAAGCATTATGGGTTAAGAGAAATCTCATGGAGTGAGACAGCGTTATGCCCAACATCTTTTTTCCATAAAGTTCTAGGTCGATCAGTTTGGTGAATGCTTAATCAGTTTTCATGGGTTAACATGACCATTTATCAAGGACAAATTATTATTTTTTGGATGACGTTAATAGAAGGTAATTTCAGTCTATACCACAAAAATATGAAATGAAACAGATTTTTACAGCAAGATATGGTGCCTTACAATTATATGAGTTGTATTTTATTGAAAGGGGTTGGGTAATTGAGACTGGTTGCTTGGTGCTCATTGTCTCTACATTTAAACTACCTGAACTTCTTTTTGCAATTTAAGTGTTATGTCTGGTACACTGAGGGGAAAATGGATCTGGTCTCAAAAATTGTATACGCTTCTGCCGATATAAAAGAAACTAATCCCGATGTTTTCAAAAGTATCCACTAATCCATGGTTCATCACTGTAACGCTTGCATGTCTTCTAATTTTGAAATCTTTTAACATGTTTTGTAACCATTTGAAGTTATGTAAAAATTTAGGATAAATATGTAAATACTTGGGAACAATAAATATTTCTGATGTGTCTCGTATTCCTGCATTTCTTGTATATCTGTTATAAGCTTTTCAGGACTATTATGATTGAAGTTTCAATGATATACTTTCTTAATTTCATCGCAATAATTATAGGGTAAGACACATTTATAGTTGTTATAACATATTTATTAAACTTCTATTATTTAAGCATTAAAAAAATCATATAAATTTTAAAATAATACGTTGTGCGCATGCTCAATAAGAGATTATTTCCTTAACAAACTCATACCTCGAAATCAATTAAGCTTTTTGTAAATTTGTAATTAGTCTATCCCTGTCTTTAAGTTTCATAAATGGTTGGTATAAACTTCCTAAAAAAAATGGTAGTGCTTTAATCTTTTGAAAGAGGCTATCTTAAGAACTAATGCATTTGCGGGACACATGCTGTCCCAGCCCCTCCGAAAAAGATACATTATCTTCTTTAGTACATGATGTGTGTTATAAATAATTAATTCAAATATTACCGATAATTTTATAAATGTAGTGCAAAAGCAAAGCATTTCCACCTATTTATGGTTCAGTGTGATGGACAGTTATATTTAAAAAATTGTGTATGAGATCCCCTTAATTTACAAATCAACAACACTTATGTATGTTCATGTATATATTAAACAAATCACCAAGGGTATCGCCATTTCAGTTTTTCAGAAATAGAAAAAATTGTAAACTCTGTAGTACTCATCAAATTTGTTTAACTCTTTAGTATATAATAAACTGTGTAACACCTTTAACCTTTATATTATGAATGCTACACTGCTTGAATAGAGCTTAGAGATCATGTTCTTAAACTAAGGCAACATCTGCATGATTTATGATCTCTATTTATTTAAAATACTAATTCTTCATAATTAGGATGAGAGCGGAATACAAAAATATAAACGGAAAACTAGCTTAAATAGAAGGGAAACGCTATAAATGGGTAGAAATAACTCACAGACAAAAATTCTTAATTAGCATAGTCAATTAGTTGTTAGGACGAGTTTAATAGATATTAAACATGCCTTCAGGGTTAATTAAGTGAGATAAAAGGCAAATTTAAATGAGTAAATTAATCTCTCGAGATTTCACAGGAAAGGAAAGTAATTACTCAATGATTTAATTATTGTTAAAAATCATTTTTCAGGAACAGTTTCGTAATAGGAGTGTGTGTTAACTTTCATTTTATCATACTTATTTTTGAAGTGTGTGTCTTCTCATTTACTGCCTATAATGTGCATCAAAGTATTATAAATATTCACTGATCATTTTAAATTTTAAGGAAGCGTGATATCTTTAGAAGCGAAAAATATTTTATACAGTAGAGATTACAAATTATAGCTTGGATAATTCAATTTGTTAAAAGTATCTATGGATTTCCTACAGAAAATAATACTAAATTTACTTGGTTAGTTAATGGTTAGTTAATAATTAAAAATGAAACTTTTGGTTAATTCAAATTTAGTAAATTGTTCAACGTTAGTAAACTTAAATTGTTTCCTTAAAATGTAGAATTTTTTATAAGAATCCCATCTTTATTTTGCTCTAGTCTATTACAAGTTAATAGTGTTAAAGTATACAAATAATATGAAAACAAGAAATAGTTGAAGAAATGTTCATAATGTAATTGTCCATAATGTAATGTTCATAATGTATTCCCATTATTTTCCCTCTAGTCCGTTACTGGTTAATAGTGTTAAAGTATACAAATAATATGAAAACAGAGAATAGTTGAAGAAATGTTCATAATGTAAGCTGTGCTCTATGAAAGAATATATTCTGAAGAAGAAGAATATAAAGAACTAGTTACATTAGAAACTATGATGACAAAAACAATTTCTTGAAATATATATTAAAGTTACAGTAATTGTTTTCTATTCTCGAAATGGACATGATGAATACGTAAATTATGGAAAAGAAAAAAAACAAAGCAATTGATAATTATATTTTTTTTTACATTAGAAAAACAATATTATTTTCTTATTTTTTTACTTGTTCTTCTAAACAGACTTACTAAAATGTTTCTTGTATTTTAGCATAATTGGATAATTTGAGCCATTGAAATTTAAAAATGTTAAGCAATAACCAAAAAATTCAAACTCAGCAAGTTTTATTCTATCAGCTACTATTCAATTCATCAGACTACGATAGTTTTTGTTAATTTTTCAAAGTCTTTCAATTTGTGATGGAGTTTTGGTGCTTGTTAAATGTTTTTCTAATTTAACATATAATATTGCCTTTTGAAAAGGCAATAAAATACTAAAATTTTTTAGGTATGTATTACCTGTCCCTTACAAAATCATTATATTAAACTCTTTATTGATTAAAAATTTTTCTTTGATATATGAGCCAATATATTTTCTGTTTTTGTAAAGATTTATTATTAATAGTGTCACTTATTATTAAATTTACTTCTTTAGTTTGGTTAATTCAAATTTAGTAAATTGTTAGATGTTAGTAAGCTTAAATTGCTTACTTAAAATGTAGAAATTTTTATAAGAATACAATCTTTATTTTGCTCTAGTGCATTACTATTTGATATTGTTAAAGTATACAAATAATATGAAAATAAAGAATAGTTAAAGAAATGTTTGTAATGTAAGCTGTGCTCTATGCAAAAATAGATTCTGAAAAATAATATAAAGAACTAGTTACATTAGAAACTGGTTATGATGAAAAAAAACAATTTCTTGAAATACATATTAAAGTTACAGTAATTGTTTTATATTCTGGAAGGCGACATGATGAATTCGTAATTTATGGAAACAAAAAACAACAAAGAAAATGATAATTATAAAATTTTCTTTAAATTAGAAAAGCAATATTATTTTCTTAGTTCCTTACTTGTTCTTCTAAACGGACTTATTAAGCTGTTCCTTATATTTTACTATAATTCAGTAATTTGAATCATTCATATTTAAAAATGTTAATCAATAACCAAAAACATCAAACTAACCAAGTTTGACTGTATCAGTTACTATTCAATTCATAAGACTATCATAAATTTATTGGTTTTTTACAGTCCTTTAATTTATAATGGAGTTTTGGTGAATGTGAAATGTTTTTCTAGTTTGACATATAGTATTGCCTTTTGAAAAGACAATAAAAATACTAAACTTTTTGAGGTATGTATTACCTGTAACTTACAAAATTATTATATTAAACACTTGATTAAACATTTTTCTTTAATGAGCCAATATATCTTCTGTTTTTGTAAAGATTTATTATTAATAGAGTCACTTAGTATTACATTTATTTCGTTAGTTTGGTTAATTCAAATTTAGTAAATTGTTAAACGTTAGTAAACTTAAATTGTTTCCTTAAAATGTAGAATTTTTTATAAGAATCCCATCTTTATTTTGCTCTAGTCTATTACAAGTTAATAGTGTTAAGGTACACAAATAATATAAAAACAAAGAATAGTTGAAGAAATGTTTATAATGTAAGATGTGATCTATGATGCAAGAATAGATTCTGAAAAAGACGAATATAAAGAACTAGTTACATGGTGTTGAAATATGTAATCGCACTTATACTTGACTACTTGGCATTTTGACTGCTTATTATTTAAGTAATAGCTTTCTCGTCCGTACAAGGTTTTGATTAGTTGATCCTTTTGTGTTTTCATTGGATGTGTTTGATTAGTTTTGTCGTGTGTCTGTAATTTGATTGGCTGGGCTCAGGATCTTTTTAAAACTATAAACGCCCAATATACCTCGTATTTCTTTATTATCAGTATTGTTATTATTCTTATTATTTAGGTGTCTTTAATAAAAGATGTTTTGAGAACTGCGGCTCTTCATTACGCTTCAAGACATTGGAAACTAGTTATGATAAAAAAGACAATTTTTTGAAATACATAAAGTTACAGTAATTGTTTCCTTTTCTGGAAGTGGACATGATGATTTCGAAAATTACGGAAAGGAAAAATAACAAAGCAAACTATAACTATATATTTTTTCTTTAAATTAAAAAAAATATATTTTCTTATTTTCTTCCTTTTTATTCTAAACGGATTTATTAAGCTGTTTCTGGTTTTTTAGCATAATTGGATAATTTTAGCCATTGATATTTAAAAATGGTAAGAAATAACCAAAAAAAAATCAAACTAAGCAAGTTTGACTGTATCAGTTACTATTCAATTCATAAGACTATCATAATTTCTGTTGGGTTTTCATAGACCCTTTTAATTTCTAGTGGAGTCTTGGTTCCTGTTGAGTGTATTTCTAGTTTGACATATAAAATTGCCTTTTGACAATGAAACAAAATTCTGAAGTATATATTACTTGTCTCATCCCTTATAAAATCCTTATGTTTGAAGTCTGAATCGATTAAACATTTTTTTTATAGTTGAGCTTATATATTTTCTATTTTTGTAAAGATTTATTGTTCATATAGAGTCACTAAGTATTATTCAGATAGTTAAAATTTCAATCTAATATTGATGATTAATTACAGCTAGTTTTATTTTATTTCATTATTTCTTTACAACTACTTGATATGGCTTAACTTTTTATAATAAAATCATTTCTGTAGCACTAATCATTTCATAGAATGAAATTTCAGATATCTTTAATTAAGGTTGTACGGTAATGTACTTATTCTAAATTAAGTTATAATGAGGATCATAACCTTTTTTTAATTCTCAACCATTTATCCCTTTGTTTTTAATAATAAACAGATAAGACCGATTACATAAGATTACCTGAAGTATTACCCGAAGTTATGAATAATTGATTTTTACGTGATTATTTTAAAAAAATCAAAGTAAGGGTGGTGGTAAACGATATATACGAATTTAAGTCAATTGTAAAATAATATGAATATTACTAAAATGATATTATATATTATTTATTTTTATCAAACAAAAAATATGATTGGTAGATAAACGCACAGATGAAGAATTTTTAAAATTAGTTAAAAAAATTTTAAAATATAATTTGCCAGGTTAATAGTCTATGTGACCAGCTCTCGCAGCGATGCATGTGGTGCAATTTTTTTCTTATTTTGTCGATTTAGTTTTGTTTGAAGCTCTACGGTCTACTGTTTTGCACACGAGATGGCTAATGAGACCTGGACTTAGAGTGTTTAAAGCCGATTCTGAACGGCTACAAACATCTATCCAGCTGCGTGATTCGAACCCGCCAACTCTGGTTCCGAAGAGCAGCGCTCTACCATTCAGCCATCGTTCGGCCTTATTTTGTCGGAAATTGTGTACAAGTCCAAGTCTTAAAGAGTATGGAAAGATCATTACGGTTTGGTAAGAGTATTTAGAAATTACGAAAGAGTTGGAAATTATCTACCTAGCATATCTCATGCCTGATGAACATTACTATCGACAGAACTGTAAATTTCCATATAAGACAGATAAAAAATGGTTTGCTTTTCAGCTGCAAATTACCTGATACAAGCTCAATAATTTATCTATCTTCATGATCCTCGAAAGTGTCCTGATATTGTGAATGTAGCTTAAAATCGCTTTGAATTCATTTAGAAAGATAATTCAAAGTCTTCTTAGCTACTTCGAAATTATCGTTAATTCTTCATAACATTTTGCTACAGTAATTCATGGAAGTAAAGGAATGAAACTACCATTTGAACTACTTACATCGAAAGAAACCTTTAATAATAACTGTTTATAAGTTCAGTGTCTTAACCCCTTCCGGTATGATTTAATAATGAAAAACTGTGCATGACATAACCATTTAATTTTTATTTATAAAATTTGTTTCAATTTACAATTCTTACATATTCTTAATTAAAATCCACTTTTTACATAGTGTTAAATAATATCAGAAACAGTAAAATTAAGAAAATATCAAAGCAAAACATTAATAAAGTATACAGATAATAGTCTTCAAGCTAGTGGTACTTTTCAAAACAAAGTACAAAGGAATTCTTAATTGTTTACACCGCCAAGTAGTCTCACTTTTAATTTGATTCTTGTAACACACACGGCATTTCTTAGTAGGTTTTCTTTTATTCTGACTCATTAATTTGGCAATGACTTGTACCAAGTAAACAATATGCAATAGTCACTTGTGATTTTCACAAGTGATAAAAGTGTTGCCAAGTCAGTACACTAGATATTTTAAACTAAATTAATTATTATATTTAACAGTAACTTTAATCGCATGACGAGTGTAGCTCGTCATTGTGCGGTATGGAATGAAAAACTAATGACAAGCTAGACTCTTCGTTTTACCAGAAGGAGTTAATGATTCCGTTAACAGTTGAAACTTAATAAAAGGATCAGCCTATGAAACATCTTTATATATAAAAATCTTCTATGCCTCTATAGTTTCTATTACAACTCCTCCTAAAAGGCTGGATTGATTTTGTTGAAATTTTTTGTTTGTAATTAGGTTGACAATGGTTTAAATTCACAATTTGATCCAATATAAATTTTTTTTATTAAAAATCCATATTCTCGAGCTTGAAAACCTTTACTGCCAACGTTTCTGTGGCTCAGTGGTCATAGCAACTGTCTGCAGTACGGGATGTACGGGGATCTAATCCCTTTACAGACGATGAAGGAATTTTAAAATAGTTACGTTTGTGATGACTGTACGCTTGGGGATGTCAGTTGTTTTTAAAATAAATTTTTTCCTTAATTTTCCATCAAAACGGTTCAACTTATTTAAACACATTTTATAATTTTTGGATTTACAACGTTAAATCAGGACTATGTCTGCCGGATAGTCTGGTTTTATATAAGAAATAACTATAAAAATATACCAGTTTTCATATTTATACACCTAAAGCCATTTTAACAATAAAGCTTATAATATGAAATTATATTAGAGCCATAAAAATTTCAAAGACATTTCTTTAGTTACTACATTTATGGTTATGTTAATAGTTTAGTGATTATAAAAGAAATAAATAGTATCCGAATAGTGGAAAATTAAATTACATAATATTACATAACAATAAATTACGGTATCATATACTATGAAAAATAGAAAAAAATTCATTTTAATGATTATTTTAATTAGAAGTAATGTATGTAAAAGGATTTTATTAATGCCTTTTGAAATTAACGTGTAAAAAGTTCCGATTTAAAAAAAAATATTTCATCACATGTTGACTCATAAGTGATCTTCCATTATCTACATTATTTTGTGAATCTTTTACTTTTCGCATCATCAAGTTCTCATCTTTTGTGTGGTAAACCTGAGAAACAAAGCCGAAAGAAATTGATCCTTTGTGACTTTGATTTATTATCTTGATTATTACCTCACTGGGAGTATTCATAACCTACGAAGCTTATCACGCATCCAAGCAAAAAATTTGTTATTGAGTACACTTTTTTACTTTGATTTAAAACACGACGCTTAGAGCAATAAAGCATGTACTTGTTTGTTACAAGTTTTTATACATAGTTCCTAAGAACACACATAATAGAAAATCAATTCTTAGACTTTTTCTATATTTTTGAATATATTTTTCAATAATTTGTGTCTATACGGGGTGTGAAGTTTTAGAACAACGTTATGACAAAAAGTATACTGATGTGTAAATAAAACTTTGTTCTGTGTGAGAAAATGAAGTTATATTTCTTCTTTAATTTTACAAAATCTTAATGATTAGTTTTGATTAGTGTTCATAAGTCTTGGAATATTTCATTTTATAACACAGATATCCCACGGATAATAAATGGCAGCCATCAAGATGTCCAATGTTTATTGTTCGAGGAGAGTTAAAAACAATAAGAGATGCATTAACGAAACTCGGTACTAATGTCCTTATTGAGATGTTGCAGTTTTCCTCTCTTTTTTTCAGATTTTACTAGTATTAATTAGTAAATATTATTTACTAATATTTACTAATTAATATTAGTAAAATCTGAATTTATTAATATTTACTAATATTAATTTATATTTTAGTGTAATAAATCATATTTCAATGTTTAAAACATATATTTTTCATGTATTTTTTTATACTTGCAAGAAGGTTATCATTCAGTCACAATAAACCTAAATAATGGTTTTATATCAAATAGATAATTATATTTTATTTTATGCTCGAAATGAACCAAAAATTCAAAAACATTAGTTATTATTTGGATAGTACAGCTATCTTGAGAGTTTAGTTATTATTTTGTTAGAAGCATTGGTTTCATTTTTCCCATTATAGTTTAAATAAATTCCACATTTTCCTGGGTTAGAAGCTTGGCGATTTCTTTAGAGTGTATCATATTCGGGTTCGTATATTAGCTCATATAAACGGGCATCACTCTTACTAACCCGCTCCTCTCTCTCTCTCTCTTTTTCTCTGTAATTCACTATCTCTCTCACTGTCTCCACCTCTTCTCATTCCCCCCTCCCACACTGCCTCTCTTTTCTCTCTCTCCTTCTGTCTCCTGTATCTATCTCTCCCTCTCTAAGTCTATCACCAACTCCCACACTCCCTCCTTCCCTCTATCTCCCCCTCCTTCCCTCCTTCCCACTCTCACCCTCCCTCTGTTAGCTGTATCAATATCTCAGTCTCTCAATCTACCTCAAACTCCGTAACTCAATCCATCCCTTTCTCCCACAATCTTTATCTCACTCTGTTCCCTGTATCTAACTCCCACCAACAGTACCTCTCTCATTTCCTCTTGTTTTCTCACTCACACTTTCTCCCTCTCCCTCACCCTCTCTCTCTTTTCTCAAACACACTCTCCCCTGTATCTATCTCCCACTCTTTAAATCTATCTGTAACTCAATTTCTCCCTCCCTCTTTTCCATCTCCTCCCTGTATCTATCTCCCTCACACTCTATTCCCTTTTCTCTTTCTCTTTTCTTCCCCCCTTTTCTCACTCTAAATCTTCCCCACCTTCTCCTGTTCTCCCTGCCTTCAGTCTTTCCCTCTCTCTGTCCCCTTTACCAATCTGCTGTCTCTCTCTCTCTCTATATATATCTATATATATATATATATATATATATATATATATATATATACACATATATATATATACATATATATATATATATACATACATATATATATATATATACATATATATATATATATATATATATACATATATATATATATACATATATATATATATATATATATATATATATATATATATATATATTTGTACATACACTATACAAATACATAGTTTTATAACATTTACTTAAATAAAAAGTAAACACTTTTAATACCGTTTTTCTCAAAATTATGTAATCGTTGGTGTTTAATAAGAACATATTTATTTACAATTTTAGTATGACTGCTCCTTATTCCATAGCGAAATCAGTCTACAGTTATGTATAGGATACTTGCTGAAAACGTATCCCTTAGATAATTAAGTTCCATCGATTTTTCGAGATAACCATGGCTTATTACTATTCATGTATTCTCCTCCACTTTTACCACAATTCCTGGCATTAAGTAATCCTTTTACAAAGTGAGGGAATCTCGTATTTTCTATACTACACCATACATTATTTCCCATCGTCTTGAGAAAATTCTCCCTTCCGACACTGATTGATTATCTTTGTTATTACCTGACATAGAATATTCATGAGATGTGTAGTGCAAGATACATGGGGTTTCAGAAATTTACATAAACTGTTTTCCTTCATTTCTGCCCAAACAAAGCACAAAATAGCGACGAAAATATAACTTAACTGTGACGTGGTGCAAGGAAGGTTGTTCAACTTTTTTTAATGTTTTCTTCTATTTTTTATGCATTTTCTTAGTTTATTAATGCTTTAAGTTATTATCTTGTTAGAAGCATATTTTCATTCTTTCCCTTTATATATATATATATATATATATATATATATATATATATATATATATATATATATATATATATATATATATATATATATATATATATATATATATATATATATATATATAAACGATAGAAAGAAATTATCTTAGAAATCGATTTATAGAAATGATGATTTCATAATTTTAAACAATAAATTTTAAGCTATATTATTTGAATGTGCTCTAACAAAAATAACTTTCTTTCATTAACAGATATTTATGTGCTTCAATGTAGTTATGAAAGACCATTTGAATATTACAAAATGCCGTTTTCAATAATCATTGCTACACATACCCTTCATTTGTTTTAACAATGAAATCCTTGTAAATAAGAGAAACCATATTGAATATATTTCGTTAGTTTTAACTCTTAAATTAATTCACTTTTTCGGAAATCATAAACTTTTATGGGATCTATAAAATTTTCTCTTTAATGCAAGACATGTTCTCGCATAAAATAAGTCCCAATATTATATCATTACTCAATTCCAAAAACATACTATAAAAAATAAACTTTAATATAAGGTTATATATATATTATATATATATATATATATATATATATATATATATATATATATATATATATATATATATATATATATATATATATATATATATATATATATATATATATATGTGTGTGTGTGTGTGTGTGTGTGTGTGTGTGTGTTCGTCTGTGTAACTGAAAAAGTACTTTTCACCGATCAGACAGAAAACATGTATAGACCATATTTTGGGTTCGATGCTAAATAACATCGATGATGTTTAGATTATGCTTTTTTATGTCTGGGGGAGTGGCAGAGGTCACTAAGACTGAAAGCAATCTGTGATCGTTTGATGTTTGTTATTAATATTTAGAATCCTGTTTGTTTTCCACCTTCTTCTTGTCAGATCTCGAATGTTTGTGAAAAAAAATGAGTTTGGGTTGTAGAAGACTCTATTAACCATAAACTCTGGGATTTTTCTTTTAGAGACTCGTAAAAAGATTGTTTGACCTGTTGGTTGATGATGATGGCTTAAATTATCGTGACCTGTGGTAGCTTAGTCAAAAAAGAAACGACCTCTTAATTGAAGGTTTGCGAATTAGGTGTTCATGAATGGTAAGCACGTAAATTATGTCCCTGGTCATATTTTCCTCCAATTCCTCAAATGTTACTTTTAGTTGTAGCAGTCACTCCAAGAGGTTCTAGTTGACCCCTGGTTATCAATTACACAAACATTTTGAGATAAGATGTTTTTCAACAATAAGGCACTCGTCAAACGAAAAGCAGGTTATTTCGCCTTAATTCATATAGCATCTCACCCATGTGCTTGTGTGATCCAAATGATATTGGAAACAAGAAAAACAAAGTTTTTGTGATGTCCCTTACTTTATAGTTCAGAGTTTATGCTAATATCTTTATAGTCTACAGAAATGTAACTATAGGGAGGTTATCTGTATCTCAGCGCAATTTCGGGGAGCTCTTCATACTTCAGACAGGTAATATTTTTCTGGTAATATTTTTAAATGCTTTTCAGCTACAAATGTCCTTTTAGGTATATAGTTTTAGAACTTGATAAGAAAAGATAATTTTAGAACTTGATCATTTCCTGTGTATGTTTGTGTCGTTTATTATAAATAACAGCAGCCTATTCCAATGCCATTACCCAATATAATTATGGATAAGAATAACTGGGGATAAGAACATGGAAAAGAATAAGAGTGTAATTGTCTTTTTAAGGCATCTCTAACCATGAAATTTCGTTGTTTCAATAC
>CM063500.1:41605729-41606882 GCA_032207245.1 Pardosa pseudoannulata
CATACTGTAAAGAGCGAGGTATTTAGTATAATTACACAAAACATAAAGTAAAAATATTGCTATATAATTGTAAATATTTTTGGCTGCCATTTTACTTTTATTTCTTCCTAAAAAAGAGCTTTATAAAAATTATTAATTCCCGAGAAAGGGCTTTATAATTATTATATTAATTGTTTATTTGAGTTAGATTTAATAATGTAATAAAAATTTAAAACAACTGTACATAATATAGAAATTTTTAAGATGTTGGCCGTTGAGACCAGAAAAGATAATTTATCACAGAGGCATCGCAAATTGGCATACTTTTCTAAACCAGTGAATCTTAAACTGTTCAGCATCACACCCTGTAAAACGCAAGGTATTTAGTATAATTGAAAAAAACTTAAAGAAAAATATGGCTATATAAATCTAAATATTCTTTGGGTGTGTTTTTACTTTTATTTCTTCCTTAAAAATGGGCTTTACAAAAATTATTAATTACTTAGAAAGGTCTATATAATATTTATATTAATTATTTATTATAATTAGATTTAATAATGTAATATAAATATCAAATAACTGTGCATAATATAGAACTTTGTTGGTCGTTGAGACCAGGAAAGAATAATTTGTCCCAAAGGCATTTGAAATATGCATACTTATCTAAACCATTGATTCTTAAACTGTTTAGTATTTTAAAGCAGTATTGTAAAGAGCAATTTATTTAGTATAATTCAACAAAGCATAAAGTAAAAATAGGGCTATAAAATTGTTAATATACTTTGGGTAGGATTTTACTTTTATTTCTACCTTAAAAAAGGGCTTTATAAAATTATTATTTCCTTAGAAAGGGCGTTATAAAAATTATATTAATTATTTATTTTAATTAGATTTAATAATTTAATAAAAATGTAAAATAACTGTACATAATGTAGAACTTTGTTGGCTGTTGAGACCACTGAAGGATAATTTGTCTCAGAGGCATGTTAAATTTGCATACTTATCTAAACCAGTGAATCTTAAACTGTTCAGTATCACACCCTATAAAGAGCAAGGTATTTAGTATAATTCAACAAATCATAAAGTAAAAATATGGCTATATAATTGTAAATATACTTTGTTTGCGATTTTACTTTTACTTCTTCCTTAACTAAGGGAAATATAAAAATTAATA
>CM063500.1:41606982-41611982 GCA_032207245.1 Pardosa pseudoannulata
AGGGAAAAAAGAAATTCGTTGAAATCTTTCAATTCTTTCCCAGAGCGTTTCTTGAACAGAATCAAAATTAAAATTAATATATCGATCACTTAAAATTAAAAATCTATTAATGGAGAAGTTTCCTGTTGATACGAATGCCAATACGAATACCACAATCACTACAAAAGTGAACTTAATTGAAATTCATTCAAGCAGAAAGACTATGATTAAAACTAACGTTATAGGATTTAAATTTTAAAACTTCTTGTTTTGGCATAATTCTGTTACAGGTACCTGTATTATAATAAAACAAAATTAACGTTTGTAGCTCATTGTAATTTATATAAAGCGTATTATATATTCATAAATTTATTTTTTCAGCTTCAAAGTAAGTTTCAAAACATATTGCTAGACAATTTAAAAGCATAATTCAAGGTGGGTGACATAAATAGTAACAATAAAGTTTTATCATCATCAATGGTGTGAAGGATATCTATATCAACAATATGATATTTATATATAAAAATCTATAAATATATCTATATTGGATAATCTATACTGGATCTATATATATATATTATAATCTATCTATATTGAATTATATTTCGTAAATTTCAAAAAATATTGCTAGGCACCTTAAAGCATAATTGAGAGTAAGTATCATAAATAGTAGTAAAAAGTTTTATCATCATCTGCGAAGAATATCGTTGTCATCAATAGGATATCCATATTGAAAATTTATAAATATATCTATATTAGATTTATATATATTATAATTATCTATATTGAATTATCTTTCGTACATTTCAAAACATGTTGCTACACAACTTAAAAGCCTAATTACGAGTAATTGTCATAAATAGTAGCAAAAAAAGTTTTATTATCATCTATACTGTGAAAAATATCTATATCATCAATGCGATATCCATATTGAAAATCTATAAATTTATCTATATTGGATTTATATATATTATAATCTATCTATATTGAATTATCTTTCGTACATTTCAAAACATGTTGCTAGACAATTTAATAGCCTAATTAGGAGTAAGTGTCATGAATAGTAGCAAAAAAGTTTTGTTATATATATATATATATATATATATATATATATATATATATAAAATAAAATAATAATATTATATATAAATATATATAATATTAATATATATATAAATATATATATATATATATATATAAATATAATATATAAATATATATATATTATATATATATATATATATATATATATATATATATATATATATATATATTATCTATCTATATTGGGTTATCTTTCGTAAACTTTAAAACATATTGCTAGACAGCTTAAAAGCATAATTAGAAGTGGGTGACAAAAATAGTATCAAAAAGTTTTATCATCATCTATACTGGGAAGGATATCTATATTGGAAACCTATCTATATATCTCTATCTATGCATACATTGGAAAATCTCTATTGGATATATATATATATATATATATTATAATATATCTATATTGGTTTATCTTTAGTAAATTTCAAAATATATTGCTAGACAACTTAAAATCATATTTAGGAGTGGGTGATATAAGTAATAACAAAAAAGTTTTATCATCATCTATACTTGGAAGTATATCTATATTGGAAATCTATCTATATCTCTCTCTCTATATATATATATTGGAAAATCTATATTGAATCTATATATATTATATTTATATTGGTTTATCTTTCGTAAATTTCAAACTATATTTCTAGACAACTTAAAAGCATAATTAGAAGTGGGGTACATAAAGAGTATGAAAAAAGTTTTATCATCATCTATACTGGGAAGTATATCTATATTTTAAATCTAACTATATATATATATATATATATATATATATATATATATATATGTATATATATATATAAATATATATATATATATATATATATATATATATATATATATATATATATATATATGTATATATTGGATCTATATATATATTATAATCTATCTATATTGGTTTATATTTAGTGAATTTCAAAATATATTGCTATACAACTTAAAAGCATATTTAGGAGTAGTTAACATAAGTAGTAACAAAAAAGTTTTATCATCATCTATACTGGGAAGGATTATCTATATCATCATCTATCTGAAATGTATACCGGGAAGTCATAAGATTATTTATATTTTCAACCATCCCTGACACATACGGATGACTATATGGTTCTCATTTACCAGTCATCCAACAATTTATTTCTTGTAGGAATTAACAAATATCAAATAAAAATAATATATTTATGAATATATTCATGGCAGACTCCAGTTCCAAGTGTTTTACTTATTAACATCGTCGGGCTATTACTGGATTTTAGATTTTTATTGAATATGCATTAAAAAATTATGAACAATTTTGCTGTTCAAAGTTGTATTTATAGAAATACCAGGCATTTGAAACACGAGACATCATTTTGTATATTGCTTTCAAATATATTTGCATAACACAATTGTATCATCCTAAGGTAAGTAAATGAATTAATATTCTTGATATGTATTGATTATCCTGCATTATACTGAATGTGATGAGGCAACTCATTCATTAAATACTAAAAAAAATATGGTGTCAGGATTTTTTCAAAATAACGATACATTAATACCTATGAAGATTCTAGGAGATTTATAAAACTATTTCGAAGAAGACGATATTTTAGTTTAAGTCTTAATGATGGGTTATCCTAATTGGCCTAAGTAACCATGCATGTTTTAATGGAACTTTTCTTTAAGAAAGAAGACAAGGAATGGTGCACTATATTCAAATATACTATTTGCTTTTCTCCTGATTGGCCTAAGTAAACATGCATGTTGCAATGGGACTCTTCTTTAAGAATGAAGACAAATAATGGTGCACCATCATCAGATACACCAATTGCTTTTCTCCTAATCGGCTTAAGTAACCATGCATGTTGTAATGGGACTCGTCTTTAAGAAAGAAGACAATAATTGGTGCCCAATAATCAGATACACCAATTGCTTTCCTCCTAATTGACATAAATAACCGTTCATGTTGTGATCTGTCTTTTCTTTAAAATGGAAGACTAGGAATGGTGCACCATAATTGGATACACTATATGCTATAAAAAAGGAGACATTTCGAGTATTTCAACAGAAAAAAGGAATCTTAGTTTGAATCATAATCTCCAGTTACGATCGCCTACCAAACGCACACAGTATCTAAACCTACTCTGTTTCTAATCTTTTTCTTTTGACAAGTGCACTTTCTTTTGTCTATCCCTCTCCGATCGTGGTACCTCCCTTAAATTACTTCATCATCAGCATTGGCACGACAGCCCTTTGTGGGCCTGTGCCTTCCTTAGAAGCTTTTCCCAATCTGACCTTCTTCCAACAATTGATCTCCAGTTCTTTACCTTTACGATAGCAAAATCTTCATCCACACAATCTTTCTACCGTTTCTTAGGCCTTCCCTTTGGTCTTTTATTGGAAGAGAGTGCATTAAAAACGCTCAAAGTTGTTCGTTCTGGGTTCATTCTCATTACATGTCCTGCCCATCTCATTCTATTCAGCTTTATAGATTTGATAACATCATCACTGTTAAATATCTTATATAATTCAAAATTATATCTTTTTCTCCAGTTGTTATTTTCAAAGACAGCACCAAAGATGGTTCGCAGGATCTTCCTTTCGAAGGTTGCCAACATCCTCTCTTTTCTTGTTAGGGTCCAAGTCTCCGAGGCATAAGTCAAAACTGACTTGATCAATACCTTATACAGTAATATTTTTGTGTTTCTTTTTATCAAGTAGGATTTCAGTAATGATCTTAAACCAAAAAAAACAGCGATTGGCTGCAGAAATTCTTTCTCAAAATTCAGGATTTATGACATTTTGGCAGTTTATTTCTGATCGTAGGTAGGTAACATTTTTTACAGATTCAAATTTAAAAGAATCTATTTCAAAGAATTTGGGCATGGTTTCTATCTTACCACAATACATATATTTTGTTTTCTCCATTTAATTACTTACTAGAAAACTACTCCTTAAAGTACTTACTATAACTAAGCAAACTATGCTGGCAACTATACTACTTAGTTCTGACGCTATGTGCACTTAAAGCAGAAATCGTGTTTCCATTAGGAAAGGTGGATTTTTCAAAAACAGTAGGAATAGATTCGGAATATATTTTTTAGATTTATTAGAAAAACTTATTTAATAAGAAAATGGCGCTTTTGCATGCAAAAGTAATATGGCTGAAATACCATTAAAGGTTATAACTAGCACATAAAAACATAAAACCACATTAAAACAACATTTACCACAAACATATACTACACGGAATAAACCTCAAGGATCTATACCTGAAACGAGAAAAAATAATAAAAGATAAACGAAATGACAAACGATATAAAATAAAAACGACAAATGAATAGTGCAAACAAAACAAACAAAAAAAAAATTATAAAAAATACCTAGACAAATATAAAAATAATATTACATTGCAAATGATATCCTAGAAATATAATATATATATAATAATAAAATATATATAACAATATAAATAAAAAAAACAAAAATATAAAAATATATATATATAAATATATATATATATATATATATATAAAATATAATAATATATATATATAAAATAAAATAGATAAAAATTATCACGCAATATAACATAAAAATAAAAACATAAACAATAAAAATTTAAATTTATAAATTCTAATAATATTTAATACCCATAAAATTTTTAAACAGATTAAATAAACTAAGTAAAATATATAATATGTAAATAACAATAAAAAAACCATAATCACACAACAATATTAAAAATTTTAAAATTTTTTATTTAAAAAAATATAAGTTATATATTAAACTATAATATATAATATAAAAATTATATATATAATATATATTATATAAATATAATAATAATATTAATATATAATATGTAATTTTATATAATATATATATATATATATAATATTATATATTATATATTATATATAAATATAATATATATATATTATATA
>CM063500.1:41616982-41621982 GCA_032207245.1 Pardosa pseudoannulata
ATATATGTGTATATATGTATATATGTGTATATATATATGTATATATATGTATATATGTATATATATATGTATATGTATATATATAATATATATATATATATATATGTGTATATATATATATGTATATATATATATATATATATGTATATATATATATATATATATGTATATATATATATATATATATATATATATATATATATATATATATATATATATATATATATATATTATATATATATATATATATATATATATATATATATATATATATATATATATATATATATATATATATATATATATATATATATATATATATATATATATATGTATGTATATATATATATATATATATGTATATATATATATATATGTATATATATATATATATATATATATATATATATATATATATATATATATATATATATATATATATATATATATATATATATTGGAGAATTGAAATACTAATTCTTTTCTAGAAAAGATTTTTTATATTGACTTTTATCATGAGAAAATAAGCTTTCAGGAAAACTAATTTCAGATGTTATCACATAAAACATTTATTTCATAATAAATTTCAACTTTAACATAGTTAGTTTCTATTTATAACATACTATCTATCATTCTGTTATCTAATATAACTATAATAGTTCTAGTCATATAATTCTATTTACCTAATTAAATGTCTAATACTGTGTATAATTTATTCCTTTGGTTAAACAGTGAAAAGGCGGAATGTGCTTCTTAATAAAGGAAGAAAAACACATGCCCGCGAAAATCGCGGGATGAGCAAATTTTGCTACATTTGGATTGCCCGTGGAAATCGCGGGATGAGCAGTCAGTGGGTTAATATGGGATATGTCATTCCCTAACTGTAATGGTTGCTTCGTACCATCTCCACATACTAGCTGATTCAACATTTCTTGCGGTAGCAGTGTCCATTCCACAAACAGCATCTGTTTGAGTTGTGAGGTCTTATCCGAAGGATGTAAGCACAAAAAGAGGCTGATTGCGAAATGGGTACTCCTACCGCAAGAAATGTTGAACCAACTGGATCTGAGTATGAATCATATTCTTATTTCAGCGCCGATGCTTTCGTCATCCTTTACGTACATAATACGCTCCCTCATTTCTGAATTTTCTGTCTCTCAGATGATTTCTCGTGGAGTTATGGCAAAAAACCCCACCTGTTGCTTAAGTTTTGCCCACGAGTGTAATAAATAAAATTTAATATCAATCCAAAGTCTACAGAAATATCATACAATTTTTGAATTCTCTCTTATTAAATATATATTGCAATAAAATATTCTTAATGCATCTTCACTACTTATTACAGATGCTGAATAATAAAGAAAGTGGTTTACATTCAATATTGGAACTCAATCTAAAATTTATAACATTATCAATATTTCTGAAATATTTTAGTATTCCTTAAAACTATAAATATATTTAGCCTAAATTCAGTTTAAAACC
The DNA here is from genome assembly GCA_032207245.1 of Pardosa pseudoannulata. NCBI lineage: Eukaryota > Metazoa > Arthropoda > Arachnida > Araneae > Lycosidae > Pardosa > Pardosa pseudoannulata. The sequence continues at coordinate 41,618,465 of CM063500.1, forward strand.
TGTTTGAGCCCGGAAAAAGTTACGAAATATGCTGTTAAAGTGCATTTCACTAAAATCACACTAAAGAAAAAAAAGATATTAATTTATCTAATCCAGCAACTGCTAACAAACTTTCTCAAATTTTCTATTAATTTGGGTTAAATTTCTATCCTTACTTATCAGCAAAATTAGAGCAAATTAATGTGAAAAGTTCCTGATTTATCATAGTTTTCTCTTCGATTGCTATAAATTAAAGAGAAAATTAAAATTAATGTTAAAACTTTAATTTGAGTAGAGAAATCCTAAAGTTGCCTATCTGATACACTGACTTTTGGTGAAAAAGTGAAGCTTCAAACTATGTCAAGTGTTAAATTACTCTGTAATCTATATTTGATATATCGTGCTTTTATAAAGAATGTTATAAAGAATGATCAATTATTTTAAAAGAAATTAATAAACTTCCTAATAATATATGTGCATATTAGATCATAAAGAATTAATCATTTGGAGGGAAATCTTAAATAAAATATTGCTAGATACTTTCAACAAATGCATACTTACGCAAAAATTTTAGTTGCAATAATACATTTCATAGGTCCATGAGAAAAATTTATCAAAAATTATAACAGGCTTATCACAAGCTGAACGAGATTTTTATTGAAATAGACAAAAAATTTGTTAGTTTTAAAATCCGGAGAAGCGAAAATAGTTCCATTTTTGGATTGGGGATTTTTTTTCATTTATACCTAGAAATATATTGGGAAATAAAATTTAGTTAATTATAATTTTCAATAGATCATTTTCTATTTTTCATTTTCTTCCTTTTCTATATCTATATGTGCTTGTGCCTGTGTATATGCGGATATACATTCATAGTTTTTGTTACTCAAGCATCAAATGCATATCCTTTACTTAGAAAGAAACTTTTTATAAGACTTAGGAAATTTATTGCAGAACATGTTAAATATCTCATTCCCTTTTTTTCCAGAAATTTTCTTTTTTCTACTATAATATTAATGGAAAAAAATATTCAAATATAGATAATGCAAGGTACTACCTTCTCTTTTTTTTCAAAATGCAGAGAAAATGCTAACCCTAAAAAACATTTTTAATTATGCTAGAATGCATATCGTGTCCGAAATTATTAAAAGGAAGTAAAACAATAAGTTTTTTGACGTAAGTAATTTGAAAAATGTTCCAAAAAATTAAAAAGAAAATTATTTGTTTATGATGATTTTTATTCTTGTCGGAAACAAAAATGTGCTCCGGAGAAAAATAAATCTGCATAATGAAAATTCTCTAATAAGAAAAATTGCATAGGAAGGTGGAAAATTTTTAAAATTTATTCAAAGACAAAAAAAAATAAGTAACTGGTTTATTCTGGCTGAAAAGTCAGTTTAAATAAAATAAATTATTAATTTTGATTATTATACCTTGTTTAGGTGATTATTTGTAAGGATTTTAAATGATTATGTACTTAAATCGTATTTCATGAAGGTATCCGTGTACGATAAAAACGTAATTTTTGGTCAAAAATCATAATTTTTTTTTATTTCTCTATTGCAAAATTTCAATTTTTAGACTTCTAAATCTGTTTTTTTTTGTCACTACGGCATTTTAAACAAAAGTTACAGCTGTTTAAACATCAGCGACAACTGTCAAAACAAAACAGAAGTACCGACTTCGAAACCGGAAGTTGTGAATTTAAAGAACATTTCTTGGACAAAACTTTTTAAATTTTCATGAAGATTAGTTTAAACATGTTTCTAGTATTTTTAAAACTTAGCAACTTGGCAACTAGAAAATTTTGAAGCAAGAAAGTGTCTGGAATTTTAAACATGCATTTTAATTTTTTTAACAGTTAAAGTTGCTTTCACAAACTTCAAAATGCGTTTTTCTCAAAATGGTATTTTTAATAAAATCTTGAAACTTGAAATGTGATTTCTCAAAAATTTCTTAAAATATTTTTTGTGGAAAAAAATCCTCAAGTATAGATAATGCAAGATACTACCTTCTCATTTTTTATCAAAAATGCAGAGAAAATGCTAACCCTAAAAACTTTTTAATTATGCTAGAATGCATATCGTGTCCGAAATTATTAAAAGGAAGTAAAACAATAAGTTTTTTGACGTAAGTAATTTGAAAAATGTTCCAAAAAATTAAAAAGAAAATTATTTGTTTATGATGATTTTTATTCTTGTCGGAAACAAAAATGTGCTCCGGAGAAAAATAAATCAGCATAATGAAAATTCTCTAATAAGAAAAATTGCATAGGAAGGTGGAAAATTTTTAAAATTTATTCAAAGACAAAAAAAATAAGTAACTGGTTTATTCTGGCTGAAAAGTCAGTTTAAATAAAATAAATTATTAATTTTGATTATTATACCTTGTTTAGGTGATTATTTGTAAGGATTTTAAATGATTATGTACTTAAATCGTATTTCATGAAGGTATCCGTGTACGATAAAAACGTAATTTTTGGTCAAAAATCATAATTTTTTTTATTTCTCTATTGCAAAATTTCAATTTTTAGACTTCTAAATCTGTTTTTTTTTTGTCACTACGGCATTTTAAACAAAAGTTACAGCTGTTTAAACATCAGCGACAACTGTCAAAACAAAACAGAAGTACCGACTTCGAAACCGGAAGTTGTGAATTTAAAGAACATTTCTTGGACAAAACTTTTTAAATTTTCATGAAGATTAGTTTAAACATGTTTCTAGTATTTTTAAAACTTAGCAACTTGGCAACTAGAAAATTTTGAAGCAAGAAAGTGTCTGGAATTTTAAAACATGCATTTTAATTTTTTTAACAGTTAAAGTTGCTTTCACAAAAACTTCAAAATGCGTTTTTCTCAAAATGGTATTTTTAATAAAATCTTGAAACTTGAAATGTGATTTCTCAAAAATTTCTTAAAATATTTTTTGAAAATTATTATGAATGCATTTGATAGCATTTACTAGTGAATGACATATAACAGCTTTAAATTTTGATAATTTGTAAAGATGTTACACTCATAGTTAGATATAAAAGGTAATGAAAATTCGTTAAAAATTCAATGTGTATGATTTTGAAGGACCAAAATTTTTTACCAAATGTAAATTAATCAAAAATTTTAGGTGATTCCCTAGTCCAGTGTATAAGAAATTTATTGCATCAAAATATATTGAAATAATTTAATTTATTAAAAAAATTATACCTTTTGAAAAAACCCAATTTTTTTACTAAATTTTCTTCATTTATTAGAAATTTTATAAAACCTTCTCCAGGAATAAATTTTTTAAGTGCAATTCTCTATGATAATATAAAAATTAAATCTAAAATTGCAAAAACATGAACTAGATTCTACGTTTAACGAAAAATATTCTCGGAACATAGACGGATACCTTAATGTACAAGAAATATAAACAATATGTATAAAACATGAAATATATATATATTAAATAACAACATATTTTTGATATACTCAATATTTAAGAAGTAATATACTTTATAATTTCTCTGAGTTCTTTTGATATTTTTATCGTACATTTTAAACT